>OX451738.1:1003316160-1003916160 GCA_948472305.1 Vicia faba
TATTCCGGCTTTCGGCCGCAATTTAAAGCTACAATACAAACTTTTGTACCTTATTCAGTTACACTGTTCCCATAAAATAACTGCTCAAGTCATTAGCATTGGTGTCAATTTTGTGTAGAAATTGTCATGTTGAATTTTCTAGTGAAAATGGACTGTGGTGAGGGTGTTTCCACTGTCGCCGAAACTGTTGCTTTACGAGCATCATTTCAAAAGGAGATTACTGTGTGGGAAAACTTGATCGTTCAGCTCAGATGTCACAAAAGTACAAATACTAACAATCCGCAATTTTCGCGATTGACAACATTGTATTAAAAATGTAACAGACATTAAAGCATGCTATTCAATGTAATTAGATAGTCAAGGTATTGTATTCTCTCAATGTCTGCTCTTTCAGCCTCAAATCTAGATTTTGAATTGTGGCTGTTGTCGCGGTTATGGTAAAATCTTTGATATTGCATATAACGGAAGATAAAAAACAGATAAATGCGGCTGATGCAATCATAATTGCGGTTTGGTAGGCCTGCATAAACCTTATATTGCATTTGTCGGCCGCAATTTAAACCTACAAGACAGGTTTTATTGCCTTTTTCAGTTATGCTGTTCCCATAAAATAAATGCTCTCTAGTCATAGTCATAGTCTTGATTTTTTTATGTGTAGAAATTCTCACTGAATTGTCATGTTGAATTTTCTAGTGAAAGTGTTGGACTGGGGTGAGGATGGTGTTGCCAGTGTTAATGAAATTGCTGCTTTACGAGCAGCATTTCGGCAGGAGGTTACTGTCTGGCAAAAACTTGATCATTCAAATGTCACAAAAGTACTTACTTAATATCCTTCACACTCTTATATTTAAATTCATGATTACTACTTTGCAAATTCGGCATTCTTATTTTCCTCCTTTCCTATATGAGGTGGAACAATAGGAATTTTATTTCTTTAAATCGTATTTGTGTAATTGTTCATATCATTCTTCCAACAGTTTGTTGGAGCTTCAATGGGCACTTCAAATCTTAAGATTCCTTCAGACACTGGTGGTCAAAATCCCCTTCCTTCGAAGGCGTGTTGCGTTATTGTTGAGTTTGTTCATGGTGGGACATTAAAACAGTTCTTGTTGAAAAATAGGCGGAAGAAACTTGCATATAAGGTTGTGGTTCAGTTGGCTTTGGATCTTGCTAGAGGGTGAGTCTCATTGTATTCTATGTATCACCGATACCTCTGGAAAAAAGCGTGTCCGTGTCGGACACCTGCACCAACTTGTATTTACCTTTTAGAATTGTTGGTGTATAAGTGTATTATTTCTCTCTCAAACACAATATGTTTTTTTTTCTATTGCAGTCTTAGTTATCTACATTCAAAGAAAATTGTTCACCCGCGATGTAAAAACTGATAATATGTTGTTGGATGAAAATCAAAATTTGAAAATAGCTGATTTCGGAGTTGCTAGGGTTGAAGCGGTAAATCCAAGTGAAATGACAGGTGAAACTGGAACCGTTGGATATATGGCGCCAGAGGTATTAATCATGTTTTGTAATAAGTTCTCGATACTATGTAGTAGTAAGAAATCGGAATTCTATTTTCAATAATTTGCTTTAATCTCATCCTTAAATTATGTGTAGGTTATAAATGGTAAGCCTTACAACAGAAGTTGTGACGTCTACAGCTTTGGCATTTGCTTGTGGGAAATTTATTGTTGTGACATGCCTTATCAAAACCTAAGTTTTGCTGACGCTTCGTCTGCCGTTGCTAATAAGGTCAGTTCATCGAATGAACCATGAACTCTTTCTATCTATTCTCATATTCTTTTTTTTGATGAACCTTTTAAGGATTTTCATGATCTTATTCTACGTGGCATGATTTAGTTATTTGTTCATTTATATATATATATATATATATATATATATATATATATATATATATATATATATATATATATATATATATATATATATATATATATATATATATATATATATATATACTATATACTTATATATATATATATATATATATATATATATATATAGATATATATATATATATATATATATATAGTATATATATATATATATATATTATATTTATATATATATATATTATATACTATATATATATATATATATATTATATATATATATATATATTATATATATATATATAATATATATATATATAGTATATATATATATATATATATATATAATATATATATATATATATATATATATATATATATATATATAGTAAACTTTTTCAGCTGTCATTACACCAAAATAACTATTTTAACTACATTTACTCTTATTTCATAAGAATGCTCTCTATTACAACCGCCTTATACATTCTACACTTCCATCTAAAATCAGATTTGTTTTCATTGTTGCACAGAATTTACGACCAGATATTCCTCGATGTTGTCCAAGTGAGTTAGCAACTATAATGAAAAGATGTTGGGACAAACATGCAGAAAAGCGTCCTCAAATGCAAGAAGTGGTGAGAATGATGAAGAACTTGATACAAGCAAAGGAGGGGGAATGATACAAGAAGACCAGGCTCCATTTTGTTTTTTGCTTTAAGCCTGTTCGTGGTCCATAATTATACATACTCGATTTTTGACGAGTATTATTATGTACATTACTAGTAGTTACTGTCGACTATGTAAACATAGGGATATGTTGCAGAAGCTTTCAACAGTCATTTGTTGCTTGTCAATTTACTCCTGAATTATATACCTTTTTTATACAATAAACAATAGATATTGAACTAGTATTACTCTTGAATTATGTACTTTTTTAATACAATGAACTATAGATATTAAACTAGTATTAAGTTGCTGTCATTGGTTTATGGTTCATGACTCATGAGCACTAATGTCTTTGGTTTTTGGTTGGATAGATTGGTTTGTTCACTTATGGAACAATCTATCAATTTCAGGTTATGGTTTTGACTATGGTTTCAACTGACCTATATGTTCTAAGCTTAAATCCTAAGTGTGCATTACATTGTACCCGTTTAGATAAACAGACCATGCATCGGTTCTCACCGTAAAACTAATCAACAATGGAGTAATCATGTCATTCCTATTTCATTTCTAAACTAGAAAAATACTGCATTTTTGCAACAAGGTTCATGTCGTTTAATATAGGAGATCAATGGAGAGACTTTAAATTAGAGTAACATGTCTGAGTTGTTAGACGATGTGATCGATTTAGAAGGGGGTTGAATAGATCGTTTAAAATGATTTGCGCTTTTAAAATTGTTTTCAGAAAAAATATGCGAAAGCTTCCTGAAATCTCAATCGTCTAACGATCCTCTAGTGAAAAGATTGGATATGCGTAACCGTATGGGATGTAATGACAAATAAGAATCAATGTGTTTTACTCAATTGTTCAATAACTTATACACCTCAATGATTATTAATTACTACTAATGAGTTGAATGAGATAAGGATAAGCACAATGGATAATTTGTGGATTAGTCAACTTGTCAAACACTTTGTGAGCAAAGCATCTTAGGTTTGGTTTTATTAAATTGTAAGTGGTAAGTTTTCTTAGGTATCAATCAAAAGGATCGTTACCAATGTTTTGAAATGAACTCAACACACTACAATTTCAATAATGCAGATTTGACAAATTAATTTTTGCACAGTATAGTAATCAAGTATAAAGATAAAGAAAAAGCAGAAGAACACACGATTTATTAAGGCAGTTTCCCTTGTCGTCCTTGATCGGGACTTTATAAATCTATTGGGATACTAACTGCAAGTATCAGTTTAGTCGTTCTAGTTTTAAATGATTATCGAACCCACAGAGACTGAGGATCAATCGCATACGATCTAATGCTACAATTTGTTTTAACTAAGCGATGAATATTTGGTTTTAGGGGGAAAATAGTTTAATTAAAAATAATAGTAATAGTTATACCGGTATGTGATAGTCGGACTTCTGGAATTCAGTGAATCGCTTGGCATATAAAGTATTTCGGTAAAAACGAATTGTTTAAAAACCTGAGACATACACTCTCGTGTTCATGAAATAAGTCATGCTACTAAACCTAGTGGATGCACTTTAAATTTAATAACACTTTTTGAAAACAATTTGAGTTTAATTAATTTATTAAAACACTCTCGTGTATTTAAAATTAATATTTCGTTACCACTATCTGGGTTGAACCCCAGCTCTCGCATGCAGGTTCTTGCCTTAATTAATTTCCCACTCTCGTGGCAAAATCGTGTTAATTATCCTCTCACTCTCGTGACAAGGGTAGTTAAATTAAACATGGAAATTGGAAATCAGAAATTATTTTATAAATGTTTTTAGCCAAGGTATCACTAAATTCCTTCGGTACTTAGGAGTCACATACTGGTACAATTAATTTAGCCGGACATAATATATTTAATAACTATGCAATTTAAAATAATATTCATAAAAATAAACGACATAATACAAAAATGAATAAATATTAATTGCATAAAAAACCTGGAAATAATGTTGCTATGTAATCTTGAATGTTACAATATTTCTTGCAGCTCAATCGAAATCAATAAATTGTGTTAATTCTTAAATGAAGAACTAGCACTCTAAAACTAATGCTGGAAATAGAAATTACATTAGTGTAGAAAAAAACTCTAAAACAAGAAAATAGAATAATTGCAGGAAAGTAAAAATTTTGGTCTCTGGAAAAATTCTTCGACCCCCGGTACTTTGCACTTGCACACATATATATAGCAGAGGAAAAATAGCAGTTGCCAGTCTTGAGGAAAGGTTGAATGGAGAAAATATAGGGAGCATGGTTAGTGGGTGGAGGAAAAATAGGAGAATGAGTCTGCCCTTGCGTTGCCCACGTCTCCACCCATTTACAACGTCCATCTTCACGCGCGTGAAGGTCGTCACAGGTGGGTGACGGTCGTAACGCGCTTAAGTAGCGCATTACGCTCGTCAGTGATGTGTGACGAGCATTACTCTAAGTTGGGGGGCGTTACGCCCGTCACAAGGGTGTGATGACCGTCACTGCTCCAAAAATCCAAACTTTATATTTTTAGTTCTTTTTCTCTTTGTTTATTGTCTAGCCTTCTTCATGTTGTCCTTTTCCATTGGTTTGAGTTGGCAAATGTTATACCTGTAAAAAGACAAATAATCTCGGAATAATCGGGGGTTAGACGACTTAATGAAATATAAAATCGGTAAAAAGCATAGTAATTATATGATATGTTTTCTCGTTATCAAATTCCCCCATACTTAAACCTTTGCTTGTCCTCAAGCAAATAGTCATTCAAAAGGTCGGACAAGTTTTGTCAAGCGCATAAGCATGACATACCTTGGATGTTTAAAGTAATTTCGGGAAATCCTCGTCGGTTCGGCCAATACTTGAGTAAAACACTAAAGATACGCTAATGACACAAGCAATAAGCTTAGTCGTAGGCTTCCATTTCAAACGAGCTATCCAACAGTTCCGTTATAATTCTGCCCAGAGTTCCTCGTATCTATTTCACCCGGTTTCGTTCTGGCGCAATCACATTAAGCCCTTTGTCTTAGCACGCACATAGTGGAGTAACCGGTTAGTGACTTTGATCCTTTTAGCACGGGGTCTGGTACACGAATGTGGCAACCCTACATATGTTATCCAAATTGGAGGTTGTGGGGGATCGGGCCGTAGCACGCCCTACCGAGTTCAGAACCAGATACCTCTGAACCAACCAACACTGGATTCCTTCATTATTTGCTCAGCTCTTATATGTGACCGTATATTTTGGTGCACAAAATTTATTTTCTTTTAGCAGCGAGATAGGAAGGATATTTTTAGAATCAGGCATCAAGCACTTATATTCATCGATTCTCCACGTGGTTTGTGTCAAGACGGTGCTGACTGCTAGTATAAACTACTAGGGGTTACTCTAGAACTTAAAACTCCAGATATCAGTATAATGGTTATTGAAATGGATCGCATAAGTAGGAAGTCTACGGTGTCATAACCGTATCGATCTTGTTATGTCGTTTTCAGCTTCCTCAACTAGGATTTCGTTAAAATAGGTATGTCGGGCTAATGCGAAGATAAATTTTTTTCGGTATGGCTAAATAAAGCGAAGAATTTGAATCGAGACATATCGTAAAAATTTACTAGTTTATAAAAGATGGAAAGGTACCTCTCCCACACTAAATCCGACATTGTCCTCAATGTTACGGTATATAGGCGGGGAAGTACAATGACAAAAACAAACGGAAAGGAAATGAAACAGAAAAAATAATAAACTACATAGAAACTAAAGAAAAACTACTGGTGACCACGTCCTCTACTACTGGTGCGAGAGCGTCTGATAGGAGTGGCTTCTGTGTTAGTATCCTGGAAACCAAGGGTGCTGACGTCCAGCCTTAAGGCATTGAGCTCTGACAGGGCCTCATCCAACCTCTCATTCATGCTCCGCTGTTCAGTCAAGATCTGAGTGTTTTGAGCGCATAGATACTCATATTTCTCCTGCTGTCTTTTTTCAAGCGCTGCGCTCATTTGATTTTGCTGGTTGTTGGTCATAGTGCATGCAAAAGATTTAATCGTGAAAATGGTTTGGAATGTGGATTGAGTAGTGGGTTTATGGAGTTTAAGTGTTGGAGTGTTGGAATTTGAGAGAAAATTTGAATGGGTACTGTTACGGATTTGGGAAAAAAAGGGAAGAGTGAATGGAAAGTGGAACGGCTTCTGTAATAGCAGAATATGCTATTAGGCGCGCGTGATGACCGTCACAATGGGCTGACGGGCGTAACACGTTACGCTCATCATGGGGACGTTACGATCGTTACGGGTGCAAAGAATCATATTTATGAAATGGACGAAACAGTATAATTCCAAAACATTCTAACACAATAATTCAATACATGCAGAGTCTTTCCAACATACATCGTATAACAAAATTTTGCAAAATGATAATATGATAAGTGAATATAATATTAGATGTAACACACAGTAAATTTAATGAAAATGAAAATAAACTGAAAATGAAATAAAATGAAAATAAACTGAAATTGAAATAAAAATAAACTGAAATTGAAATAAATATATGTTTCTAACAAAACTTTAAAAACTGTAAAGAGTAAACTTGTTTAAAATGAAATCATAAACTGCCTAGAAACATAAAACACAAGGTAAAAATAAGTGCTGATTCTGCTGCTTCATCCCAGTCGCGTCTTCAAGTCTTCGAAAGATGTATGTATGTGATAAAACTGTTCCACAGTAATATCAGTTAAGCCTATCACGTCCATACGCATACCCTTCAACTCGTTCTTGATTCCATTGATGTCCGTCTGGTAAACGTCCAGTGTAGAAAAGATCTTATTCAAATTTTCAGCATATTCCCCTTTTGTTATTGGAGGGGCATCAACATCCTCTACGATGTTGTTACCATCATGGTAACCAGGAGGGGTCTCGGGTCACTCTCATTAGACATTGTGGTATCATAAACTTGGTAGGATTGTGGTGTCTCAGGTGTCGAAGGGTGGTCGGGAGGGTTAAGCTCATACAGCCAATTGTCGCGATTGTGGGCACTTGTTGTGGCATGGTTAGGAAGTGTAAATGCCGTGACTACTTCGTCCCTTATCAAGTAATCGAAGGGTGCATGACCTAGGTTACCTATTATTCGTAGGTGGAAACAAAAATCAATGTTCATAGGGCGGATTGAACCAAATTGTGTACACCTATGTAGCTGGTATCTAAGTCCGAGGGCGTTAGCAATCATGGTAACAAGGCCTCCTATGATGATTGGCTCGCTAGGGTTCTCAGCAATGCGGGTAAATGTCTGCATTAAGAATGGAACTGCATTTACAGGTCAACCCTGGGTCATACACTGCAGCAAAAATATCTCATCTTTAGATACGGCAGTGCGGTTCTGTTCTTTGCCGAAAATGGTATGTGCTAGAATCTTGTGGAAATAGCGGATAGCGGGGTTGTGTATTTCATTATTATCCATGCTATCCGGCTCAGGGTGGTAATTTCCGATTAAAGTCCTCCAAAAATAGTCTAGCTCAAAATCCATTAACTCTGCCTGGGTGGTAGAAAAAGCAAAAGGCCCGCTAGGGAATCCTAGAAGGTCGGCTAATTCTTTATGGGTGTAAGCAAATTTAATACCAAATAACCTGAAGGCTATAAATCCCTTTCTAGTTCCGAAACCGCGCTCGGGTATATGAACTAAGGAGCTCAAAAACTCAAGGGTGAGCTCGCGGTATGTAACAAACCTAGATTTAATGTGGGCTTTTTCACACCCCAGCTGGCTAAACAGATAATGGGCACTATCCTTAATGCCTAAAGTGTCCACTGTTGGTTCATCATAATATAAGGTCATACCAATATTTTTGTGTGATAATTCCTCAAAACTCCTCATTTGGTTCCTGCCTCTAAAAGTGGTTTCCATAGTAAATAGCAAAGGGGGAAAGCAAATTAAGGGAGAAGGTAGGATAGAAAAAGACTTTTTCAGAAAACCTGTAAAGTTGTTCGAAAATCAGCAGCAGTTATATAAAAAATTTTAGAAGAAAAAAAAAAAGAAAATAATGAAAATAAGGCTTTAAAAGAAATAAATGTAGAAACGGAAAAGAAAATCAAAAATAAAAACAAACGGAAATAATAACAAAAACAAATAGGTGGGTTGCCTCCTACGCAGGGCTTTGTTTAACGTCGATAGCTCGACGACTCAGAAGTTCAAGCACTCATGGTGGTTCTCTCGAGGATGACTCCTCGGTTGAACTTTTAGTAGTTGTCATTTTCCATGGCCACTTATCAAGCCATCTCACATATCACTCACCTTTTCTTTTCTTTCTTTTATGGGGTAGTGCATTCTTCTGAACTTGTGGTGATGGTTCTGGATCTATCCTAAGTATCAACTTTTCAAGTTTGGGCTTAGTGATTTCATCCACCACCTCAAAGGTTAACCTTACCTTCTTAACAGTAATTATATCCCTAGTTTCACGGTCCTCTAATTTTCTCTTTTTATGCAAGACTTCCAATAAGGGTGCATTACTGTGGATATTTTCCAATACCTCCACACATGTTTTAGATTGGGAGTCTATCTGAGCTTCCATAAAACTTTTCGAGAAAGGAAACGGTGGGGTATAGGGGTGAGGCATAACAATAGGTGCTCCCTTTTCTACCTCTTCTACAACCTCCCTTTTAGATGGTGTTGGAGGATTTTTCTCAATCTTTACTCTTTTCTCGTCTGAACTCTCCTCGTCCACATCATTACTCTCCTCAAACTCATTATCACTCTCCTTAGGATTTTCAACTTGTTTTTCACTACTGGTTGTTACAACATCCAATTTCTCCTCAGGGAAGGGTCCTAGAGGGTTTTGTTCAAGCTGGAAGATTTGGGTCTCTAAGGCTATGTTGTGGGTCACGAGCGAGTCAACCACAGTGGTCAGTTGCCTAAGGTTTTCACTGTTTTGAAGACTTTGTATTCTAAACTCTTCGTTCTGGACAGTTTGTGTCTCTACAAAGTGCTCCATCAGAGATTCTAACCTAGAGTGAATTAGCATCGCATCAGAATCCTCCATTGATGTTTCGAAGTTGAAATCATGCGATTCTTCTGATTCTTCAAATTGAGTTAGAGTCGCATTTTGTATTTCCGTAAAGCGCTTTGTCATCATTGATATTTCATTAAAATTTCCCATTAATATTTCGAGGTCAGATTTATAGGATACTTGCGTCTCCTCGAAATATTGGGTGTAGTGATTGTAGGGGAAATTTGGTTGAGGATAAGTTTGGTTGGAATTATAATATTCTTGCGATTCCTCAAAACATTGGGATTGGTGGTTGGAAAGGTAATTCGGATGAGAATGAGTCCGTGATGCATTGAGATTCTCCAATAGTATTTCGAGGTCGGATTTATGGGATTCTTGTGATTCCTCGAAATACTCAGAGTGGGGGTTGTAGAAAAAATTCGGGTGATACATAGTAACTGGGACAAGATTTGTAGATGCAAAGGCTCGCTTTGGGAGTGAGTATTTGGCATACAAATTGAAAGAGGGTTTCTGTTTCCTAGTCTAAACGCGCAACAGAAGAATCGTACTTAATTGATTAATCAGCCCCCGGCAACGGCGCCAAAAACTTGATCGGGACTTTATAAGTCTATTGGGATACTAACTGCAAGTATACAGTTTAGTCGTTCTAGTTTTAAATGATTATCGAACCCACAGAGACTGAGGATCAATCGCATACGATCTAATGCTACAATTTGTTTAACTAAGCGATGAATATTTGGTTTTAGGGGGGAAATAGTTTAATTAAAAATAATAGTAATAGTTATACCGGTATGTGATAGTCGGACTTCTGGAATTCAGTGAATCACTTGGCATATAAAGTATTTCGGTAAAAACGAATTGTTTAAAAACCTGAGACATACACTCTCGTGTTCATGAAATAAGTCATGCTACTAAACCTAGTGGATGCACTTTAAATTTAATAACACTTTTTGAAAACAATTTGAGTTTAATTAATTTATTAAAACACTCTCGTGTATTTAAAAATTAATGTTTCGTTACCACTATCTGGGTTGAACCCCAGCTCTCGCATGCAGGTTCTTGCCTTAATTAATTTCCCACTCTCGTGGCAAAATCGTGTTAATTATCCTCTCACTCTCGTGACAAGGGTAGTTAAATTAAACATGGAAATTGGAAACCAGAAATTGTTTTATAAATGTTTTTAGCCAAGGTATCACTGAATTCCTTCGGTACTTAGGAGTCACATACTGGTACAATTAATTTAGCCGGACATAATATATTTAATAACTATGCAATTTAAAATAATATTCATAAAAATAAACGACATAATACAAGAATGAATAAATATTAATTGCATAAAAAACCTGGAAATAATGTTGCTATGGTAGTCTTGGATGTTACAATATTCCTTGCAGCTCAATCGAAATCAATAAATTGTGTTAATTCTTAAATGAAGAATTAACACTCTAAAACTAATGCTGGAAATAGAAATTACAGTAGTGTAGAAAAAAACTCTAAAACAAGAAAATAGAATAATTGCAGGAAAGTAGAAATTTTGGTCTCTAGAAAAATTCTTCGACCCCCGGTACTTTGCACTTGCACACATATATATAGCAGAGGAAAAATAGCAGTTGCCAGTCTTGAGGAAAGGTTGAATGGAGAAAATATAGGGAGCATGGTTAGTGGGTGGAGGAAAAATAGGAGAATGAGTCTGCCCTTGCGTTGCCCACGTCTCCACCCATTTACAATGTCCATCTTCACGCGCGTGACGGTCGTCACAGGTGGGTGACGGTCGTAACGCGCTTAAGTAGCGCATTACGCTCGTCAGTGATGTGTGACGAGCGTTACTCTAAGTTGGGGGGCGTTACTCCCGTCACAAGGGTGTGACGACCGTCACTGCTCCAAAAATCCAAACTTTGTATTTTTAGTTCTTTTTCTCTTTGTTTATTGTCTAGCCTTCTTCATGTTGTCCTTTTCCATTGGTTTGAGTTGACAAATGTTATACCTATAAAAAGACAAATAATCTCGGAATAATCGGGGGTTAGACGACTTAATGAAATATAAAATCGGTAAAAAGCATAGTAATTATATGATATGTTTTCTCGTTATTAGTCCTCGCGTAGGGTACATCTGCCTAGAATCTAGAATTGAGATATTTGATATTAAGTTGCAAATGATACAAGAGAAGAGATAGTTCACAATACAAAAAAATAAAAATAAATGTTGTTGATGTAACAATCTTCTTCCCTTTCCTTGGTTTGAGCAAAACCAAGTGTCAAATTCTTCGAAGAAACCTCCGGTTACCGCTACTTGATTAAGCAAACCCACAATTTCTTAATCCTTTCACTCGGCTGGTTTTGATCACAAGTAATTTGACCCCAAATCAATCTTCACAATCCTCCGGTTACCGCTACCTGATTAAGCAAACCCACATTTCTTAATCCTTTCACTCAGATGAATTCAATGAAGCAAAGACTTGTGAAAAAACCCTCGCACCAATAGGAATCTTGGAGGAGAAAATCCCAATGATTTTATTCAAGAACAACCCACAATTGCTCAATCCAAATCTGAATTGAATCCCTTATTTGAACGTTATCACCACAACAATTTCCTTGAATCAACAACCATGATTATGTGTAGATGTTGATTTTTGAGAAGAGAGGATGAATATGATGAGCACTATGTGTATCTTTCACTAGTTCTTGTTGACTTCAAATAATGATGCATAATGAAAATATATATGTTACCTAATAGCCAAGACCCACAAACATAGGAGAAAATCAGATGAGGCCAGCGAGCGGTCGACTCAACCAAAAGCAGGGGTCGACGCGACACAACCCGCACCTAGAGAGAAAACTGTTTTGAAGTGCAATGCATTGACCGCTTCAGGACTTGCATCGATGAAAACTTTGAATATTCCGATTCCCAGGTTGAGTCGACCGAAAGGGTCGACGCGATACATCCAGCAGTCAGAGAATTCCATTTTGAAGTGCAGTGCATCGACCACTTCAGGGCTTGCGTCGACACAAACTTTGAATGTTTTGATTTCTAGTTTGAGTCGACCGGAAGGGTCAACCTGACACATCCAGGGCTTAATTGAAGATGATGAGTCGACCACACATATCTTTGAGTTGACACACAAATTGAATTTTCTCAAAAATGCGTGTTTCTGGAGATCTTCATTCCAATCATTCCATTGCAATATTATTCATAGGACCAACCCAAATAGAGAGAGATTAATAATCGTTTTGACATCATTAAAATACTTATAGAGGGACTTTGCCCTCACATACTTCCCCTTTTTGATGATGTCAAAACAATGCTCAAATATGCTCCCCCTGGGTTTGTGCGTTCCATTTGCAAGCTATGTATAGTCTTCTATGCTCACTGACCGAAAGGGTCGACCTGACACATCCAGGGCTTGATTGAAGATGATGAGTCGACCGCACATATCTTTGAGTCGACACACAGATTGAATTTTCTCAAAAATACGTGTTTCTGGGGATCTTCATTCCAATCATTCCATTGTAAGATTGTTCATAGGACCAACCTAAATAGAGAGAGATTAATAATCGTTTTGACATCATTAAAATACTTATAGAGGGACTTTTCCCTCACATACTCCCCCTTTTTGATGATGTCAAAACAATGCTCAAATATGCTCCCCCTGAGTTTGTGCGTTCCGCTTGCAAGCTATGTATAGTCTTCTATGTTCACTTATCCTCCTTTGACAATATCAAAAAGAGAAAAAGCACAAGGTCAAGAGTAACAAAATATATCAAATGCAACATCATTTTCCATTTGCAACTAAAAACACTAACAATCATTCACATAAAATAAAATTAGTGCGGATCATAAAATGTAATAATTAGACAAATGTATGTAGAATATTACAAACCAGTTAATAAGGATAAGTGCATGAGGTTATAAAAAAAAGTAACATAAGAACTTAAACAGAATTACATATATATAAACATGAATCAATTCTCTAGGTTGTCGGTATCATTGTTTTCTGGAGCATCAGGTGGAAGGTTTGGAAAATGCTGAGTGAAATATAAAGTACGCGTCGATGCATGTAAGCTATGAGTCGACTCAAAAGTAAAGAATTTTGATTTTATGCAGATTTTTCAATTGATTTCATGCAATTTATATAACTCTTAGAATCCCTATGTACTTTAATAATAATGATAAAGAAGAACAAGTTTACCATTTACACATGGTTAAGAGTAGAGAATAGATGAGAACGATATTACCTTCATGAGAGTTGATAAGAGCTTTAACCAAGGATATCCATAAGTGCATCAAGCATTAAGAGAATATGTTCAATAAAATAAAAGGTATGCAACTTACTTAAGTCACAACCTATTCGATATATCGAGAACACCAAGTTCCCTACGGATGTGATGGAAGGGATCTGTAGCGACTGGTGTAGTAAAAATGTCAGCAAGTTGACTTTTGCTATCAACATGCTCGAAAATAACATCATCATTTTCCACATGATCCCTTAGAAAATGATGTCTTATCTTAATATGTTTTGTGCGAGAGTGAAAAATCGGATTTTTGGTTAGGTTGATGGCACTTGTATTTTCACAGAAAATAGGAATATGATCAAGTTGGACATTGAAGTCGAGTAATTGTTGTTTGAGCCACAAGATTTGGGCATAAAAATTACCGGCTGCAACGTTTTCCACTTTGGCGGTTGATAATGCAAGTGAAACTTGCTTTTTGCTATACCAACTTACCAAAGAATTTGAAAAGAAATGACAAGTACCACTAGTGCTTTTCCTATTCGATTTGCAACCGGCAAAGTAAGAATCGGAATAGCCAACCAAGGAACAATCAATACCCTTGGAGTACCAAAGTCCATACTTAGTTATACTACTAAGGTACCTAAGTATGCGCTTTACGACTTTTAAATGTGACTCCTTATGACATGATTGAAACCGAGCACACTTGCAAACACTAAACATAATATCTGGACAAGAGACGTAAGATAAAGAAGAGAACCAATCATACCTCTATACCTTTTTATATCGACGAGCTTACCATTATCATCACGGTACAAGTTCACGGCCGTAGGCATAAGAGTATTGATTGCTTTAGAGTTTGCCATGTCAAATCGCTTGAGTAGGTCAAGACAATATTTGGTTTGACTCATGAATGTTCCATCATTTAATTGCTTGATTTGAAATTCAAGGAAGTAGTTTAACTCTCCCATCATACTCATCTCAAATTCTCCCTGCATCATCTTAGAGAGTTTCTTGACCAAAGATGCGTTAGAAGAACCAAAAATAATGTCATCTACATAAACTTGAACTAAAATAAAATGCTTTCCTTCATGCTTAATAAAAAGGGTTGTGTCAACCTTTCCTCTTGAGAATACTTGATCTAATAAGAATTTGCTAAGACGTTCGTACCAAGACCTAGGGGCTTGTTTAAGACCGTATAGCGCACGTTTAAGTTTGTAAACATAGTTAGGATTCTCAAAATTCTCAAAACCAGGAGGTTGAGACACATAAACCTCTTCATTAATGTATCCATTTAAGAAGGCACTTTTTTACATCCATTTGGAATAATTTGAAGTTTTACGAGCATGCATATGCAAGCAAAATGCGTATAGCCTCGAGTCAGGCCACTAGATCATAAGTTTCCTCATAATCTATGCCTTCATATTGGTTATACCCTTGGGCAACAAGTCGAGCTTTGTTGCGAGTTATAGTTCCGTTTTTGTCTAGTTTCTTCCTAAAAACCCATTTAGTTCCAATAACTCGATGATCTCGCGGAGGGGGGACAAGGTCTCAAACCTCATTTCTTTTAAACTGATTTAGTTCCTCTTGCATGGCTAACAACCAATGTACATCGAGTAAGGCATCTTTAGAGGTTTTGGATTCAATTTGAGAGACGAAAGCAAAATGATAACAACAGTTACTTAACTTAGAGCGAGTTGTTACTCCCTTTGATATATCTCCTAGGATGTTGTCGATGGGATGATCCTTAGAGGTTTTCCATTCCAAAGGAAGATAATTTTTATTGCTTGGATGATCTTCCTCTCTTTCTTCGGATACTTGATCCAGCTCTTCTTCAATTTTAGTAGATTCCGAGTCCTTTTCTTTGGGATCTTGTAGTATGCTTTTCGAAGATACACCCGCACCATCATAAACACTACCCTTTCCGACTAATTTCGGATCAGATTCATCAAAGGAAATATGTACAGAATCTTCAGCTATATGTAATCTTTTATTAAATACTCTATAGGCTTTGCTTGATTGAGAGTATCCGAGAAAGATAGCTTCATCAGCTTTTGAATCAAATTTACCCAAATTTTCTTTACGATTATTTAACACAAAGCATTTACATCCGAAAACGTGAAGATGAGAAATATTTGGTTTTCTTCCTTTCAAAAGTTCATAGGGAGTTTTGTTTATAATAGGAAGCATTAGAAACCTATTCAAAACCTAACATGCCGTGTTAATGGCATCAACCCAAAAGTATTTTGGAAGACGGTGTTCATTGATCACAGTTCTTCCGAGTTCTTCTAAAATACGGTTTTTACGTTCCACCACTCCATTTTGTTGAGGAGTACGTGGAGCATAAAAGTTATGATCAATACCGTATTTTTCACAAAATTTATCAAAGAGATCATTCTCAAATTCACCACCGTGATCGCTTTGAATAGTAACTATGCTAGTGTTCAATTTGTTTTAACAAAACTTGGCAAAATTTTCAAAATCCGGAAAGGTGTCACTTTTATTTGCCAAGAAAATTGTCTAACAAAATCTTGAGTAGTCATCTACAATAACGAATACATAGTAGTTACCACCTAGACTTTTAAATCTAGATGGTCTAAAAGATCCATGTGAAGAAGTTTGAGAGGTCTCTTGTAGAAACAATGTTTTTAGATTTAAACGAGATTCTAGTTTGCTTCCCCATTTGGCAAGCATCACATAAGTGATCCTTGGAAAATTTTAGTTTTGGTAAACCGACTACTAAATCTTTTGAGACAACTTTATTTAACAAATCAAAATTCAAGTGAGCTAGACGTCTATGCCACAACCATGAATCTTCATTTAAAGTGACTAGACATTTAGTTCCGGTTAGAGATACATTATTCAAGTCAAGCATATACACATTGTTTACCCTCAAGCCTTTGAACACATTATCTTTCTTATCATTGTGTTCAATTATGCAACATTCTTTTGAAAACGATACATTGTATCCTTTGTCGCATAATGGACTAATGCTAATAATATTGTGTTTAAGACCATCAACTAATAGGACATCAGAGATGGTAGTAGAAGATGGATTACCTACATTACCTTTACCGATTATTTCTCCCCTATTATTGTCTCCATAGGTAACAAATCCTTTCTTTTTCGCCATAAAGTCAAAAAAAGGGAGATGTCGCCCGTCATATGTCTTGAGCATCCACTATCGAGAAACCATCTTTTCTCCGTAGTCTCAAGACATTCCACCTACAAGTTTAAACAAGGGAAGCAGGTACCCAATTTTTATTGGATCCTTGTGTGTGAATGATACTTGAGTTGCATTTTGGAAACCATTTTAAAATGCCTTGAGGAACCAAAAATCTTCTAAATCGACATTTGCTAATGGTGTGTCCCCTTTTGCAACAATATAAATATGTTAGAGTTTTGGGCAAGTTACTTTTGCTTGGAGGATCTTTTATTTCATAAGTGTATTTTTGATAGGGATTTATCATACTACTTCTGAATTTGATCTATCAATGCTAAAAGTAATTTTGGGTTGTAAAGCCTTGTCAAGTTTGGCTTTAAGAGTTTTTACTTCTTTTTGCCAAATGTAGCAAGTTTCACATCCAGCCCAATCATACCATGAAAGCTTATTATCTTTGCTATTAGTTTTGATTTTCTCTACCATGGATGCCTTGAGAGCTTCCAAGTCTTTTTGGGATTTGGACACTTTATGCTCAAGGTATGAATTTTTTTTCTTATTTGAGGCTAATCGTTTAAAAGCTTCCCTAGCCTCATTTTGTAGAGTATCAAAAGCTCTTTGCAATTCTATGTGAGACATTTTATCAATGTGATAATATTTAAAGTGACTTGCATTACTTTTCTTCTTTTGATGAGCCATGAGACAAAGGTTGACCATTTCTTCTTCGTCACTAGAGTCACTTTTGCTTGAGGCTTCGCTATCACTATCCCAAGCAATGTATGCTATTCTAGATTTGTTAGGTCTCTTTTGAAATTTGTCTTTTCCTTTATCTTTCTTGAGCAACGGCCATTCCGGTTTGTAGTGGTCGGGTTTTCCGCAGTTGAAACATGACCCTCTTGATTTATATTTCTTGCCTTCATCTTGTCTTGAAGGTTTTAATTGGTTTCTATAATTGATGAGATTTTTTTCCGAGTGTTGGACTTCATTCTTTCGGAGATATCTGTGATATTTTCTCACAAACAGCCCCATGTCTTCATTTGAGCTTTCATCTTCATCACTAGAATCACTCACACAAGAGTTATTGGTGGAGGACTTTGAGCTTGAAGCCTTTAATGCGACAAACTTCTTTTCAATGTCTTTTGGTTTTTCCTTCTTTTCATTTTTCTCATGCTTATTGAGATTTAGGAGCTCTTGCTCATGCTCTTGAAGCTTTCCAAACAATGTTGTTATGTTGAGTGTAGCTAGATTGTTTGCCTCCTTGATTGCTGTAACTTTAGGCTGTCATTCCCTATTAAGACATCTTAAAATTTTGTTAGTAGCAACAACATTTGGAGTAACATGAACAAGAGTGTGTAAGTGATTGTTTATATGAGAAAATGTCTTTTGCATATCATCAATGGTTTCACCATGCTTCATGTGAAAGAGGTCAAACTCTTGAGTTAATGTATTGATTCTAGCAAGTTTAACATCATTTGTCCCTTCATAGGCAATTTGTAGAGCATCCCACATTGCTTTAGCAGTCGCACAATGTGGTACTCTAAAACTTTCATCAACACCTAAAGAAGAAATAAGCATATTTCTACCTTTCTAATCATAACTATACTTTTTCTCGTCTTCCTCATCCCATAGTGCTTCCGGTTTTGGTATGGTAATGTTATCCTCAGTGGTCATGGTTATTTGCATAGGACCATCCTCGATAACTTTCCATATCTTTCTATTAACAGAGTTAATATGCACACACATACAATCTTTCCAATAGCTATATTTTCACTGGGGAAAATAGGAGCTCTCGTATAATCCCCTTTTGGATCATTCTCCATTTTCTACAAAGTAATATGTGAAGCACCATATGAACCGGTGCTCTGATACCACTTGTTAGACGATGTGATCGATCTAGAAGGGGGGGGGGGGGTTGAATAGATTGTTTAAAATAATTTGCGCTTTTTAAAATTGTTTTTAGAAAAATATACGAAAGCTTCCTGGAATATCCAATCGTCTAAACGACCCTCTATTGAAAATATCGGATATACATAACTGTATGAGATGTAATGACAAAATAAGAATCAATGTGTTTTACTCAATAGATCAATCACTTATACACCCTCAATGATTATTAATTACTACCAATGAGTCGAATGAGATAAGGATAAGCACAATGGATAATTTGTGGATTAGTCAATTTGTCAAACACCTTGTGAGCAAAGCATCTTAGGTTTGGTTTTATTAAATTGTAGTGGTAAGTTTTCTTAGGTATCAATCAAAATGATTATTACCAATGTTTTGAAATGAACTCAACACACTACAATTTCAATAAATGCAGATTTGACAAATTAATTTTTGCACAATATAGTAATCAAGTATAGAGATAAAGAAAAAGCAGAAGAACACATGATTTAATAAGGCAATTCCCATTGTCGTCCTCGCGTAGGGTATGTCTGACCCCAACTCTAGAATCTAGTATTGAGATATTTTATATTAAGTTGCAAATGATACAAGAGAAGAGATAGTTCATAATACAAACAAACAAATATTGCTGATGTAACAATCGTATTCCATTTCCTTGGTTTGAGCAAAACCAAGTGCCAAACTCTTCAAACAAACCTCCGATTACCACTACTTGATTAAGCAAACCCACCATTTCTTAATCCTTTCACTCGTCTGGTTTCGATCGCAAGCAATTTGACGCCAAATCAATCTTCACAATCCTCCGATTACCGCTACTTGATTAAGCAAACCCACATTTCTTAATCCTTTCACTCGGCTGAATTCAATGAAGTAAAGACTTGTGCAAAACCCCCCACACCAATAGGAATCTTGGAGGAGAAAATCCCAATGATTTTATTCAAGAACAACCCACAATTTCTCAATCCAAATCTGAATTGAGTCCTTGATTTGAATGTTATCATCACAATAATTTTCTTGAATCAACAACCATGATTATGTGTAGATGTTGATTTTTGAGAAGAGAGGATGAAGATGATGAGCACTATATGTATCTTTCACTAGTTCTTGTTGACTTAAAATAATGACGAATAATGAAAATATATATGTTACCTAATAGCCAAGACCCACAAACATAGAAGAAAATCAGATGAGGCCAGCGAGCGGTCGACTCAACCAGAAGCAGGGGTCAGTGCGACACAACCCGCAGCCAGAGAGAAAACTGTTTTGAAGTGCAATGCGTCCACCACTTCAGGACTTGCGTTGATGCAAAATTTGAATATTCTGGTTCCCAGGTTGAGTCGACCGGAAGGGTCCACATGATACATCCAACAGTCAGAGAGAATTCCATTTTGAAGTGCAGTGTGTCGATCGCTTCAGGGCTTGCATCGATGTAAACTTTAAATGTTTTGATTTCCAGTTTGAGTCGATTGGAAGGGTCGACCTGACACATCCAGGGCTTGATTGAAGATGATGAGTCGGCCACACATATCTTTGAGGCGACGCACAAATTGAATTTTCTCAAAAATACGTGTTTCTGGAGATCTTCATTCCAATCATTCCATTGCAAGATTGTTTACAGGACCAACCCAAATAGAGAGAGATTAATAATCGTTTTGACATCATTAAAATAGTTATAGAGGGACTTTGCCCTCACATGAGTTTCTTTGTAATAGAATTGAGAGATAATTTGAAATTAGACATAATGAGCTTAAGCTCTTCTTTCATTTATGAAATTCTTACACTTGCAATACAGATGTCAGGACTGATGTTTCAACACCAACATAATGTCAAGAAAGATTTTATGACATCACCTTCTGATATAAAATACTTATTCACTTTGGTAGTATTAGTTTAAAACTAAACCAACCCTAGTTTACAACTTACACCTAATCCCTACCTTGTGTAACTTCTACCTAGAACGCACTAGATATGAGATCCTCCTCTCACTTCCTATCATTCACCTCAGTGATAAATCCTTTCACAAACACATGTGTTGTACCTCAAAATTTTCCCTCCCATTTTCTTTAAAACATGCTCACAAAGGTCTCAAATACTTAAAGCTACTCAAGAGTTAACTGGTTAAACCTCCTCCTAAGCAAGGGTCTACAACTAGGGTTTTATGCTTCTCAAGAAAGATTGGGTGGCAAGGGTCTCAGATGGCTTTCATGGTTCATCATGGGTCCTCAATAATTCTTATGTCAAGCTTCAAGTCTTGCATCACATGTTTGCTCAGTCAATGGCTCAAAAGATTGAAAGTCAACTATATTAGGTAAAAAGTCAATTATGGTCTACATACAGTCAAACTTCAAGATTTTTTTGTCAACATCAACATTTTGAGGTGATATTCATCATTTAATAAAGGGTTGATCATGATTCCTCAAGGAAAGCCCTCAAATCACCAAAGGTTAAAAATTACCAAATTAGGGTTTTAATTGAAGATGACTGATCATTGACTTTTGGCCTAGTGCATGACCTAATGGCTTAAAGCATGATCTCAAGGGCTCAAATACAAAATATTGAAATAATTACATGGCTAAAGACATTAAGATACAAGTGATTGATATTTGAAAAATTGAATCAATTGATAAAAAGTCAACAGTCACACAAAAGTCAAACTTTGACTTTTTGGTCAAAATTGGAATTCAAAAATCAAGAATCATCAAAGCATTCAAAATTATCAAGTTTGATCATAAAGAATTGCAAAGATTAAGAAAATAAACAAAAGTCAAAGTTGGAAGATTTTCAAGTACTTAGAAAAAATACAAGTATTTTGTGCTTAGAAAACCCTAACTTCACAAGCAAGTTTCCTCAAGATACAAGTTGATTCAAGGAAAACTTTCAACATGAAAGTTGTAGGGATTAATGAATTCTACAACCTTGTTAATGTGGGATGATCCTCAAAAAGTGCTTGGATTAAGAGATATGGGCCCATGAAGTTATGATATTTTTACCCAACACTTAGAAATATTTTGGATTAACTTTTTATCTCAACTTATTGGCCATTTTTCACTAAGATCCAAATTGATTCAGCAAAAAATCAAAGCATTAAAGTTGTAGATCTTGATTCAGGCTTTCTAAAATGTCCAAGAACACATATATATCATTTTTTAGCTAGGATATTCAAAGAGAAGAAGTTGGCCATTCAAACTTGAATCATAAGTCATTTTTTGATGACCTTATGGCCAAAACTCCAACCAAAGCTACAAGGTCTCTCTTTTCAGGCTATGTTATCTCCAAATCTCTCCATAATTAAGTAATTACACAGGCCCTAAGTGTATTATACAAGGATTTGATGCTTTGTCTAAATCTTGATACGACTTATGGTTGAATTTGCAAAAAGTAACATATCCACTTTGATAAAGTAAGCTTTATGCTAACACTCTATTCATTCAAACTTGTGACTTGTTCCGAAGATTAAAAACAATCTTGGTGATCATAGGCAATCTTATAGAAGCTAGTAAAGCATGGAAAATCCATTGAATCACTCCCTTTCTTCATTATGAAGCAACATGCTTTTTTGTGCATTTTCAAACCAAACCATAACTCTTCAACTTTAAAAATTGATGTTCTCATTCCTTCCAACCTTTCCCTATAAATAGAGGTCGTCCCCACACTTATGAAATAGGAATTCACAAGCCCTCTAAACCTCTCATACACTCTCAAACCCGAATTGGCTATAAAACTCATATCTTGAGTTTTCAAAATCCATTTCTTTGAAACTCTCAAAACATGAAACTTTTGTCCAAACAAATCATCCAAACACTTCATACACATCATGTATAAGTGATCAAAACCTCTGTTTTGCCAATGTAACTCCATTATATACATCCACCATTTTTAAAATACGTCTTTGAAACTTGACTTGGATATACTAATCCAGACATTCTCAAGGTAAAGTGAGAGTTGCGACATACTCACTAAATTCCCAGGAAGCTAAAACAATCATCATATTGCTCCTGGAAGTTGTGTAGAGATCATCGAATTTATGTATAAAGAGGTAAGTTTTTCAAACTTTAAAATCTCTGTACAAGTATTATTTGCATTTATTTTCGTAAGATAAAATATAGATATTATGTCATTGAAGCTAACAATGTCTTTAAATTTCGTTTTAATTGATTGTGTGATGAGAATTTCGTGACTGAAGTTTCTGAACCATTATGGTTTCATTTTGGTACTGAGAAAAATTCGTTTTAATATTTGATTTATAGATTAACTGAATTACATATTTGAAATCCTTGCGAAATTTTAAGTAAGTTTCATCTTTACATTTTCGAATTTGGATGAAAAACGAGAAAGTTATGATTTTTTGAGTATTTTGGTTTTAGTTACTGTAAGAATCGTGAAACAAGAAAGAAGATGAAGTTCCGGGCCATTATCAAAATTTGACATCCAAGTTCATATTATATATATTGGGTACCATTTCATAACCGGATGAAACAATCATCCCAGTGGTAAACCATGCACGCATATAACTAGAGAGACTTGGGTTTGAGCCCCAGTGGTAGCACCTTTGTCATAATTTCATCCTTTTAACTTCATTTTTGTCACTTATTTTCATCATTTTCAACTAATTTTTTTTCACTCAAATTTGATCTTTTAAAGCTGATTTTTTGTACACTATTATTTTAATATATCTATTTTATGAATATAAAAAAATATCACAAAAAATATTTTTATTTCATTATTTTTTCAACTAAATTAAGATATTACTTTTTAAGTTTTTTAAAGGGATTTTTGTTGATCTTTTGATCAAAGTTTCAACCTTGATCACAAAGCTTGATTTTACCACGACAGGTGTTGTACCCCAAAATTTTCCCTGTCATTTCATCAACATTTCTCATCACAAGACTCTAGATCAAGCTAGGGTTTGCTCTGCTCAAGACACCTCCTTGCACTGTTGACCTAAATTAGGGTTTGAGTTTGCACAGGGATGTTTTGACCTACAATTCCCAAAGTGACTTTCATACTTCATTTTGGACTCATAAGTTTGCCCACACCAAGTTTCTAGCCTTGAATCAAATTTTTGCCCAGTCAATTGGACAATTGACCTATAAATCAGCTGTATTGGGGGAAAAGTCAACTGTGGCCAACCTCATGAATTTTGACCCACATAAACATTATGAACTCATATGAACCATTTGATCAAGTTTGGATCACAACTCCACAAGAAATTTGATCAGATCACCAAAAGGGCAAAATGGTCATTTTTAGGGTTTTGACTGTACAAAGGCAATTTTTGATAGTTTGAGCTAGCCAATGGAAAATCAAGCTCAACCATGGACACAAGGACTCAATGAAATTGTCTTGACCTAATCAACAAGTTCAAGAGATCTCAAATGCATAGGATTGGCAGATGAATTTTTCAGTCAACTGATCAAAATTTAACTGTATACTGAAAAGTCAAACTTTGACTCTTTGGTCAAAATCAAGGGCCAAGGGTAATTTTTCATCAAGACATGTCAAATTATGAAACTTGTTCATCAAGAAACCCAAAATTGCAAATTAGGGTTTAAAATGGAAAATTTTCATAACTTAGAAATTTTCTAAGTTATAAAATTTTCTTATTTTTTCCTAACTTTGTCCCATTTTTTCACCAAAATTCAAATGGATTCAAACAAAAATTACAACATGAAAGTTGTAGTCCATCACAAAGTCTACAACTTTTATTCACAAAGTTTTCTCAAAAGAAGCTTGGATCTCAAGTTATGACTTTTGGAACAAGGGTACCTAAAACTTTTAACTTAGAGAAATTTTGCCCTAGTTTAGGCAGGATTTTGACCCAGCTTCTGGGCCATTTTTCACATAGTTACACTTGGAGTTTCAAGTTTCATTTCAAAGATGGATTATAGTACATGTTGCAAGCTTTCCAAATTGTCCAAGGACTCCTCAAACACCTTTGTGGTTATGGAGAATCGAATGCTTGAAGTTGGCAAAAACTCACTTTGAAACCATGGCCAATACATGTTCATACCAAGTTGCAAATCTGACCAAACTAGCTTAGTACATGATTACATGCCTCTAAACCAATTTACAATCAAAAATTGAATGCAAATACATTGGATATTGGCATTGTTCTGGTCAAGAGAGCTTTGTACATTGAACATTTCCATTTTAAGCATAAAGATCACACTTCCATTTTCATAAAGCATGAACTTTTGCAAAGTTTTCTTTCTTGGGCTTTGAACTTCTTTATATTCAGCAAACAAGTTCCATAAACTTAGGCAAAGGTACAAGGAGTTGGTGCATGCTTGGAGATAGCCTGTATATGCCTATCTCATTTCACTTCCAACTATGCTTTCAAAATAAGTCAAAGGGAAAAAAGCTTGTATCTCTCATATCTGATAAAACCAACTCAAGAAAAGTTTTGAAACAAGTTTGATACATCCTCACAAGCCAGAAGCACGAGCCTTTGACCTCTCAAACCTCCTTGTGCACAAAATCTCCATTTTCTTGCAAAACATGGCCAGTTCTGCAAGTCATAAGCCACAATCAAATCCCCTCGCGCGTTTTGTCCAAATTCACTTCAAACACATTCCAAACCATATACCTAAGCTGTCTATACCATTCACAAGTTGCTGTAACTCCATTAACACACATTGCCATTTTTGTTTGGAAGCTTTGCAGGTTGAGTTCTGTAGCACGATTCAGGCCACTTCAAAACCAACTAAGCATTGGGAAAGGTTCAGGGGACATCAAGCAAGCTCAAAAGAACCTCAGGCGCCATTGGAAGTTGCTGCATTGTCCAACTCGAACTCAACTAAAACAGGTATTTCATGAACTTCTATCTCTCTGAAATTCTGGCTGCAGATACTTAATGTCACAATGAATGTTATGACACCGTATCTGACACTCTTTAAGACAATAAATCTAAAAACAGTAAAGAACACAGTCAATTGTTTACCCAGTTCAGTGTGTAACAACACCTACTCTGGGGGCTACTAAGCCAGGGAGGAAATCCACTATAAGAGATATTAATTCAGGAATAAACCAACCAGTTTATCTCCTTCACTTAAGACCTACCCAATGCAACTTCAATCTAAGTTTAACTTAAACCTGAGTTCCTACTCACTCCCCCTCAATCACAGCAGTGATACTAAATAATTGACTAATGAAATTATGAAGACACTCTTCAGAACATACACTTGATTTTGCTTCACAGCTTTTAATCAAGTAACACAAACACTAGTGCTTCAAAGCTTTGAGTGATACACAACCCTAACTTGACTTTGCTTCAAAGCTTTAATCAAGTGACACAAACACTCGTGCTTCAAAGCTTTGAGTGATACACAACCCTTACAATCAAATCCTACTCCAAGTCACTTATCACAATGATAATTGCTTGGATTACAGTAGTTACAACTATACAGTCCCTTATTGATCTTCTGTCAAAAAAAGTGTATTTCACCAACAGTCTTCATGAGGAATATATAGGCTGCTATTCTTCAGTTAGGGCTTCCACGAAAATAGCTAGGGTTAATTAGGGTTAACCTCAAGACTTGGTCATAGGACTTGAACAACCAGATTAGGGTTAAGCAAAGTTACCCTAAGTCCACGTGAGAATCTGATCTGGACTGAATAAACCAGATTCTTGAAAAATCTCAGAATTAACAAATCTGCATTAATGTTAGTTCAGTATAGGATGTCTTAACATTGGTTATGACAACAAGAGTCCTGTTTACTGATTTTGGTAGAATGCAATAAATATGATCATTGCATAATGATCAGTTAAACACTCATATTGAGCAGCTCCTGTAAGACATTCTTTTTCTGCAGAATGTACCTTGTATCCCAAAATGTTATGACATCAGTCATGACATTCACACAACTGGTTTTACGAAAAAAACATGCCAACAACCAAACACTTACAAACTCCCCCTTTGGCAAATTTTTGGCTAATACCCCTAAACAATCAGAGATTAGAAAGCAGCAGAATGAATAATATCCACCAAGTCTAATTCTACTAAAATTATCACAAATTCTTCTCCCCCTATTTAGCCATAAATAGGCCAAAGATACTTGTACTTTTAGGTTATACAGTCATCCAAAAGGAATAATAAAAACACATAAAAAAATCAAAAGTCATTTGCAGCATCAGGTACCAGCAGCAAACTTTTCAACTGCAATGATCTTCAAGCACTGTCATCTTCAGAGGTGGCACTATCTTCAGCATGAAGCTGGTCTACAGCAACATCCTCTTCCCTTCTTTGTCCTTCAATCTCCTCCTGTTCTAGTCTAGCAATCAGGTCCTCAAGAGTCCTTTTTCTTGTATCAAGCTCTTTGCAGGTTTCCTTCAGCACAGCTATAACATCAGTTTTCTTGGAATGAGATTTCACAGTTGATGTCTCAGATGGTGTCATGACAATGTCAGGAACATGTGTTCCCTGAAATAGCTTATAGTGCAACCCAAGAGCAGGGGCTCTTTTGCATACAGTATCTTTTTCAACTTGAATGTCAGGATACTGAGCAATGACTATACCACATAGGAGAGAGGGAAAGGCAATAAGACCTTTAATAGCATAGCTTCCAGCATGTTTTAATGTTTGATCAAAGATATACTTGCCATAGTCAAAGTTTGTCCTGGTTCCAACAGCATAAATAAATCTTCCCAAGCCTGTGGAGATGGTTGATTTATGGTTGGTGGGAACCCAGTTAGCTGCACGAATTTTGTGCAGAATGGAAAATTTCATGCTCAGCTTGCTTGCATTTAGCTTCCCTTTTAAGGGCCAACTCTTGACTTGATTTGCAGTGATGGTTTGGCACACTTGGTTGTCAATAACCTCTAGGTCAGGGCAAGCATCATCAGGTCTTCCTAGGAATTTGTTTATTTCAGAGGGAGAGAAATTTACCTTCCTTCCTCTCACATATACACACTTAAAATCAGCTGACTTTCCATCAGCACACCCATCAGATAAATTCACTATGAATTCTTTGACAAGAACTTCATAACAGTTGGTAAACTTTACCACAGTATTTATTAGACCAGCAATTTTGATTAGATCCATGATCTCCTTACATTCCATGGCACTGTTGTTCAGTTCTATTTCCAAGGCTATCCTTTTCAAACATACATACTTCCACCTGTTTGCATTCTCAGGATGGTGAAAGGAGATGTTGTCAGTGGGGACTTCGGGGACTTTAGGCATTTTGCTTGAAGAGAGTTTCCTTTTGAGAGGAATGCCTTCAACATCAAATTCAAATTCTGATTCCTCATCAGATTCAGAGGGTTCAGGCTCTTTCCTTTTCTTTTCTATTGGTTGTCTCACAGGTTTTGAGAGACTACCAGCAGGTACTCGAGTTTTCACCTTCCCTTTTGACAATCCAACCTTCACAGTTTCTACTCCAGTCTTGTTCTCAGACCTGGTTTTCTTATGAACAACATTAGCAGTCTTCTCTTTGGAGAGGCTTTTGGCAGCATCCTGCTTTCCTTTTCTTTTCATCATCCTTCTAGCTATGCTAGGGTTGATATTTGAAATTAAGTTATTGTTAGAGTATTCTTCATCAACATCAATAACCGGGGGTTCAACATCTTTCTCAGTAGGGTTCTGGTGATCATCAAGATTTTCAGAAGATTTCCTAATGTTGTCATACGGTGTCTTAACATTCTGAGTGACATCTGGATTCATTTCAACATTTGGACTAGCAGATTCTTGATTCAAAGGTACAGAAATTCCAGGTACAGAGTGATTCTCATTTAGAATCCTAGTGACAAGTCTAGATATAGCTTGATGAACATAAACTGAGCCTTCCCTATTTGCTATTTCTGAAGGAACAAAAGATGATAGTTGAGAGGGTTTACCAGATGAAGAAGCTTGTGACCTTCTTGCATGTCTGGTTCGCAGCTTCTTGACCTTAGTGGGGTCAGCTTCCAGTTCACGAAGAGGAGTTATCTCCAGAACATCAGAATTCATGCAGTTTGTGATTGCCCTAGGTTCTCGATTAGAGGATGCGGAAGAAGCAGTCGCCTTTGAAGAGGATGATGTCATGGATAGTTGAGACATTTTGAGAGTTTTAGAAAATAGGTAGCAGTAATAGTGCAATCTTTGTTTGAGAGATTGAAGATTGTTGCAGAAACGCGAGAGGAGTGAGATATATGAATGTCTATTCAACTTCTTAAAATCTTGGAAAGAAATAGAGAAGTAGATGATTAGCCCAATCAGAGTAGACTTAAAAAAAACTCTCATCCCTTGTTTTAAGCAAAATTAATTGCTACATATCTTCATGTTCGCAAATACCCAGCTTGCCCCTCAAATTTTCAAATTGATTTGCATCAAGTGCCTTGGTAAAAATGTCAGCCAGTTGTAGTTTTGTGGCAACATGTTCCAGTTTAATCGTCTTCTCCTCTACAAGATCTCTGATGAAGTGATGTCTAATGTCAATATGCTTGGTCCTGTTATGCTGAATAGGATTCTTGGAAATGTTGATAGTGCTCAGATTGTCACAGTACAATGTCATAACATCTTGTGTGACATTATACTCAATAAGCATCTATTTCATCCAGATCATTTGAGAACAGCTACTACCAGCTGCTATGTATTCAGCTTCAGCAGTAGATAGAGACACACAGTTCTGTTTCTTGCTGAACCAGGAGACAAGATTATTTCCTAAGAAGAAACATCCTCCAGAGGTGCTCTTTCTATCATCAACACTTCCAACCCAATCAGCATCACAGTAACCAGTCAGAGTTGGTTCACATCCATGAGAGTACAACAAGCCATAGTTGTGGGTTCCACTCACATACTTCAGAATTATCTTCACTTGGTTGATATGACTTACTTTGGGTTCATCCTGGTATCTTGCACATACTCCAACTGTAAACGCAATGTCAGGTCTGTTGGCTGTTAAGTATAGCAGACTTCCTATCATGCTTATGTATAAGCTTTGGTCCACCTTGACTCCACTTGAATCTTTGGACAGCTTTAAGTGAGTAGGTGCAGGAGTCCTTTTGTGACTGGCATTCTCCATCCCAAACTTCTTGACAATGTTATTTGCATACTTGCTTTGAGACAGAAAAATTGAGTCTTCCATTTGTGTGACTTGCAGTCCAAGAAAGTAGGTCAATTCTCCCATGAGGCTCATTTCAAATTCAGCTTGCATCTGGTCAGCAAAATGTTTAACCATTTTATCTGACATTCCCCCAAACACTATGTCATCAACATAGATTTGAGCTACCATTATCTTTCCTCCTTCATTTTTGACAAAAAGAGTTTTATCCAAGCCTCCTTTCCTGTATCCTTTGTCAGAGAGGAATTTTGTCAACCTGTCATACCATGCTCTAGGAGCTTGTTTCAGGCCATATAAAGCTTTCCTCAATTTGTAAACATGATCAGGGTAGTTTGGATCCACAAATCCTTTAGGCTGTTCCACATAAACTTCCTCATTTAAGTACCCATTTAGGAAGGCACTTTTTACATCCATCTGAAATAACTTGAACTTAAGGAGACAAGCAATTCCCAATAGGATTCTGATTGATTCCAGTCTGGCTACAGGAGCAAAAGTCTCATCAAAATCAACCCCTTCAACTTGAGTGTATCCTTATGCAACAAGTCTTGCCTTATTCCTGGTGACAACTCCTTCAGCATCTGATTTGTTCTTGTAGATCCATTTTGTGCCAATGATGTTTGTTCCTTCTGGTTTAGGAACTAACTCCCAAACTTCATGTTGCTTGAATTGGTTCAATTCATCTTGCATTGCTCCAATCCAGTATTCATCAGTTAAAGACTCCTTAACATTTCTTGGTTCAATCTTAGATACAAAGCAAGAGTTTGAGATGATTTCTCTAGATCTTGTAATGATTCCACTGTTAGGATCTCCTATGATGAGTTCCTTAGGATGATCTTTCTGAATTCTGATGGAAGGGTCTTTGTTAGCTTCCTTTGATTCAGATTCTGATGAAGTAGTTTTAGGAATATCATCCTTTTGAGTTGAAGTCTCAAAGAATGTCTCAACATCATATGGGACATTTGTTTCCTCATGGTAATCATCAACTATGACATTTATAGATTCCATCATAACTTTGGTCCTGGAATTGAATACCCTATAAGCTCTGCTGTTGGTAGAGTATCCTAGGAATATTCCTTCATCACTTTTAGGGTCCATCTTTCTCCTTTGTTCACGATCTGTCAGAATATAGCATTTGCTTCCAAATACATGGAAGTACTTCACTGTAGGCTTTCTTCCTTTCCAAAGTTCATAAATGGTGGATGATGTTCCCTTTCTCAAGGTGACCCTGTTATGGACATAACAGGTTGTATTCATAGCTTCGGCCTAAAAATGAATAGGAAGTCTTTTGGCATGTATCATTGCTCTGGCATATTCCTGTATAGTCTTGTTTTTCCTTTCCACAACTCCATTTTGTTGAGGAGTTATGGGTGAAGAGAATTCATGATTAATTCCTTCTGAGGACCAGAACTCATCAAACTTACTGTTTTCAAATTCCTTGCCATGATCAGTTCTGATTCTGACAATGCACCCTTCTTTTTCTCTTTGAATTCTTTTGCACAGTTCCTTAAATACTTCAAATACATCAGACTTTTTTTTAATGAAGTTAATCCAGGTGAATCTAGAAAAATCATCCACAACAACATAGGCATATCTTTTTCCACCAAGACTTTCTACCTGCATTGGTCCCATCAGATCCATATGTAGAAGTTCTAACACCTTAGAGGTGGTCAGATGTCTTGACTTTGGATGTGACATTCTAGTCTGCTTTCCAACCTGACATTCACCACAGACTCTCCCTTCATCAATTTGCAGCCTTGGAATCCCTCTGACTGCTTCCATGGATATAATCCTTTTCATTCCTCTTATATGTAAATGACCAAGTTTTTGGTGCCACAGTTTCACTTCTTTTTCTTCTTTGGCAATAGAGCACACAGAAGAATAATTAGTGTTCTCAGACTCCCATAAGTAGCAGTTGTCTTTAGATCTGACTCCTCTCATTACAACTTCTTGTTTTTCATTAGTTACAAGACATTCAGACTTGGTGAAGTTGACCTTAAATCCTAGATCACATAATTGACTGATACTTATAAGATTAGCAGTCAAGCCTTTTACCAGCAATACTTCATTTAGGTTTGGAACTCCAGGGCAGTCCAAGTTTCCAACTCCTTTGATTTCTCCTCTAGCACCATCTCCAAAAGTCACATAGCTAGTAGTGTGAGGTTTAACATTATTGAGAAGATTCTTGATTCCAGTCATGTGTTTAGAGAATCCATTGTCAAAGTACCAGTCTTCCTTTCAAGAGACTCTAAGGGAGGTGTGAGCTATCAGGGCAGTAGCCTTTTTCTTCCACTGTTGAGTATATGGTGCCTTGTTAGACTTAGGTTTGACAACTGGGGTCTGATTAGGATATCCATACAATCTGAAGCATAATGGCTTTATGTGACCAAACCTCCCACAATGATGACATCTCCATCTTTGATACTTTTTCTTCATATTTCTCTGTTCTCGATGCTGAGTGCTATGTTGTGACATCTGCTTTGACATTTGTTTATCAGGCCTGATCTTCTTCTTGTCTACAATAGATTTCTTTGCTGCCACAAATCCTAGACCAGACTTGTTTCCCACATTTTGTCCAACCTGAAGGATTTCTTCTAATTTGTCAGTTCCATTTGTCAGCATCTTGACAGATTTGGTCATCAGGTCAAGTTTTGAGTTTAGCATTTGAACTTCCCCTTCTAGATGACTTATAGTATCAATTCCTGCCTTCTTCTCAGCCTCCAGTTTTACTATGAGTTTTGTTTGTCTCTCATTTTGCTGACAGACTTCAGCACTTTTGATACATAACTTCTTGTAGGAGTCAGCCAGTTCTTCAAATGTCACTTCCTCATCACTAGAGTCACTATCAGAGTCACAAATACCAGTTAGCGCAGTAACTAGTTTGGCAGATTCTTCTTCAGAATTACTTTCTGAGTCACAGTCAGACCAAGTAACAGACATTCCTTTCTTTTGTTTCTTAAGAAAGGTTGGACATTCAGCTCGAATGTGCCCATATCCTTCACATCCATGGCATTGAATTCCTTTGCTTTGATTTCCCTTCTCTTCAGACTTTGGTCTTCTGCTGGAGTCATAGGATCTGTTAATGTCAGAAGGAATGTTCTTAACATTTGACCTTGACTTTGGGTCCATTCTCTTGATGAGTTTGTTGAACTATCTTCCAAGCATGGCTATAACTTCTGAAATATTTTCTTCTTCATCCTCCTTGTTTTCATCTTCAGTATTAGATACAAGTGCTATGCTCTTGTTTTTCTTGTCAACATTGTCACTGATCCCCATCTCAAAGGTTTGAAGAGACCCAATGAGTTCATCCACCTTTAAGTTGCAGATAACCTGAGCTTCCTCTATAGCAGTCACCTTCATTGCAAATATTTTAGGCAAGGATATGAGAATCTTTCTCACCAGCTTTTCTTTTGACATCTTTTCTCCCAATGCTCTTGAGGTGTTGGCAATTTCCAAGATGTTCATGTGAAACTCATGAATGGTCTCATCTTCCATCATTATTAGGTTCTCAAATTTGGTAGTCAGCATCTGAAGCCTTGACATTTTTACTTTGGATGTGCCCTCATGGGTAGTTTTGAGAGTGTCCCAAACCTCCTTGGCCAGTTCACATTGATGTACTAGTCTGAATATGTTTCTATCAATTCCATTAAACAAGGCATTTAATGCTTTGGAGTTACCCAGGGCTAACTCATCTTCTTCTTTGCTCCATTCTTCCTCAGGTTTCAGACTGGTTGTCCCATCTTTCCCAGTTATGGTGGGATGGTTCCATCCTTTGTCAGCAGCTCTCCAAGCCTTTTTGTCCAGTGATTTTAAGAAGGCAATCATACGAGGTTTCCAGTAGTCATAATTTGATCCATCCAGAATGGGTGGTCTGTTTCTAAAACCTCCTTCTTTGTCCATAGCGCCAGAAAATAATATCCCTAGATCTCACCCAGTAAGACAGGCAGGGTGCCTGCTCTGATGCCAATTGAAATTCTGGCTGCAGATACTTAATGTCACAGTGAATGTTATGACACCGTATCTGACACTCTTCAAGACAGTAAATCTAAAAACAGTAAAGAACACAGTCAATTGTTTACCCAATTCAGTGTGTAACAACACCTACTCTGGGGCTACCAAGCCAAGGAGGAAATCCACTATAAGAGATATTAATTCAGGAATAAACCAACCAGTTTATCTCCTTCACTTAAGACCTACCCAATGCAACTTCAATCTAAGTTCAACTTAAACCTGAGTTCCTACTCACCCCCCCTCAATCACAGCAGTGATACTAAACAATTGACTAATGAAATTATGAAGACACTCTTCAGAACATACACTTGATTTTGCTTCACAGCTTTCAATCAAGTAACACAAACACTCGTGCTTCAAAGCTTTGAGTGATACACAACCCTAACTTGACTTTGCTTCAAAGCTTTAATCAAGTGACACAAACACTCGTGCTTCAAAGCTTTGAGTGATACATAACCCTTACAATCAAATCCTACTCCAAGTCACTTATCACAATGATAATTGCTTGGATTATAGTAGTTACAACTATACAGTCCCTTATTGATCTTCTGTCAAAAAAAGTGTATTTCACCAACAGTCTTCATGAGGAATATATAGGCTGCTATTCTTCAATTAGGGCTTCCACGAAAATAGCTAGGGTTAATTAGGGTTAACCTCAAGACTTGGTCATAGGACTTTAACAACCAGATTAGGGTTAAGAAAAGTTACCCTAAGTCCACGTGAGAATCTGATCTGGACTGAATAAACCAGATTCCTGAAAAATCTCAGAATTAACAAATCTGCATTAATGTTAGTTCAGTACAGGATGTCTTAACATTGGTTATGACAACAAGAATCCTGTTTACTGATTTTGGTAGAATATAATAAATATGATCATTGCATAATGATCAGTTAAACACTTATATTGAGCAGCTCCTGTAAGACATTCTTTTTCTGCAGAATGTACCTTGTATCCCAGAATGTTATGACATCAGTCATGACATTCACACAACTGGTTTTACCAAAAAAACATGCCAACAACCAAACACTTACACTCTCTATTTAGGAACATTTAGACTTAGGTTTGTGAATGAAAGATGTTGTATTCATAGCCCTGAAACCATACACGTGCTTAGTTTTCATTTATATTAATCGTGCTAGGAGAATTTCATCCATGAACTTTCTGAAAAAACTAGGTTAGAAATTAGGGCCAGAGAAATTCTCTCTAGTCTTTGAGAGTTAGCTTAAGTTTTTTATATGTTTAGATTCGTTGTTTGATGCTCTACAAGTTTCATGTTTTGAGTTTTGTCAAAAAAGCACTGAATCACGAGATATCAGATTGTACACAAAAGGCGCGCTTTTGTGTTTGAACAGAGGAAGAAGATGAAGTTATTGGGCTGGGCTGGCTTGTTTTGCTTCTAACACTTGCTTTTTCAGTTTCACACCCCCCTGACCCATTTCTTTGTATATTTGTTATTTTTGCATTTTAATTTTATTTCTGACTTTATTATTTTATTTCCAAATATAAAAAATGCCTAAAAAATATTTTCATAAATTTTTACATTTATTTGATATTTATTCTAATTATTTCCAACATTAAAATGATTAAATACTTTATATTATTTTGTTTAAACCTAAAAATAATGTAAAAAATATGTTTATTTTCATTTATTATTTTTATACACATTTAAAAATATTTTCTTGAAATACATACATTTTTGTAAATAATTTATTTTATTTGTTTTACACACTTAATATATTTAATATATATATATATATATATATATATATATATATATATATATATATATATATATATATATATATATATATATATATATATATATATATATATATATATATATATATATATATATATATATATATATATATATATATATATATATATATATATATATGCACATATTTTACTTTTATTTTATTAAATACTTAGAAATAAAACACAAAAATATCATATTTTATTATTTATACTAAAAAATACCCTTTTTTTGGATATATTTCATTTTTATACATGTTAATATATTTTTGTACATAAATAATACATCATATTTATTTTCTTTAAGAAATTAGGGTTTTTGCCCTAAAAACAAATAAAATCAATCTTTTATTTATTTCTTTATATCTTGTACATTAAAAAAAATACTTTTACATACATAAAAAACCTTTTTTTGCATAATACATTTTTAATATATTATTTATTGTATTTATTTAAATATTGTACATTTAAATATTATGCCTTGCCAATTCAATTTGGATGTAATAGTAATTAGGGTTTTATATTTCTTGTCAAATAATCCCCTATTCAAATTTGTACCCCCTCCCTATATCATGTTGTAATAGCTTAGAGTTTAAATACTCGCACTTTTACACTTTCAATTATGCCATGATTAGAATTAGGATTTGTATGCAAAATCAAAACTAACAAATAGTTTGACCTAATTAAAGACAAAAATGTATGAAAAAAAAACACAATGCACACTTGCACCCCTAGGGTTTCAATCCACTTGTTTCCTTCAAAAATGGGCCATGGTATGCATGTCAAGTACTTTGTCAAAACAAAAACAAAACAAAAGATCATAGTCCCTCGATGAAGCTATCCGAGTTGCCTAAACAAAATGATCATGTCCCTCAAGAAAATTGCCAAAAATGCTTGACACTATTGCTATCATGGTCTATACAAGGACCCGCGCCTGTCCCGTTTAACATCCAAACACAAGGTTGCTCACCAAATACAATGGTGAAGAAACACTGTTAAAAGGGTTAAAAAAACATAAGAAAGATCTTTGAGTAAAATAGAGTAGATAACTCTTAGTTACTTGATCAAAAGCTTGCAAAAACATCCTTGCTATCTTCAAAACACACCTTACAACACAATTTCAAAACCCTACTTTCAAACATTGAAAACTTTTCAAAAGACAAAAACACCTTTGTATATATTCAAACAAGAATCATTACAAAGGTTGCCACAATGATGGCCTATTTTCAAAACATCTTTCAAAACCACACACAAAGCACCATTTCAAACAATTGAAGAGCACCATTTCAAACAATTGAAAAGCAAAGCAAGTGATCTAAAAAAGTAACTAAGAGCCCATGGATAACCATGGATAGAAAGGGTGCTAATACCTTCCCTTTCTATAATCTACTCCCCGAACCCAAGAAAACATCTCAAAGGTCTTTCCTGTGCTTTTTGACCTTTCCTTAGGATAAAATAAAAAGTCGGTGGCGACTCTTGCTAAACTGAAACATTTGCGAACACAAACGCAAAATCCCAAGTCAGTTCTCCCACCGTATCACAACAGGTCTTGATTCTCATGATATATCTTGACGCTTGAGTAAATATTTCATGATAGCTTGATCCTTCTTAGAACTTTTCTCAACCAAATTCACATTAAAACATGAAACATGTACAAAAATCAAAAGTTATACTCCATGACTTTCAAATGTGATTGTGATGCATATACTTATTTCAAAAATCCAAACTCATCTATGTTTTTACAAGCTTGTTTGATTTTTGTACATATTTCCTTCATAAACTATTTTAAAGCATAAACCGCAAAATAACAAAAAAAAAACATGCTTTCAACTTCAATTCATTTGTCACAATTTTTATCGAATAAACTCATGGATTCTCATCTACTTGTATTTTCTTTTCTATTTTCATCTTTCCTTTTTATCTTCCTAGATAAATTGTATAAGATGCTTCTACATATGTAAATAGCTTAGGTTTATTTTTCTCGCGTTTATCTTTTTATGTATCTGCTTCCGAGATGTAATAGTTGTAGGTTTACTTTCCCGCACTCTTTATCCTTATGTAACTGTCCCAAAGCCTTGTAACAGTCTTAGCTTTACATTCCGCTCTTTACATTATGATTTTATTCTTTTATACTACTGTTAATAATTAGGGTTTGTATGACAAGATTAAAATTAACCGATAGCAAAACCTTAATTCCAAGAAAAATTAACTGAAATCAAAACACTTCGCAGACACGCACCTCTAGGGTGACCCTCACTTGTTGCCTCGAATAAATAACAATCATGTCCCTTGAACGTGGGATGCTTTAGCAAAGACCCTCGATTAAAAGATCGTAGTCCCTCGATGACCCTTCGATGTTGACTTCGGTAAACGATCTTAGTCCCTTACGAAAGTTGTTAAAGCATCCTACAAGTTGCTTTCTATGATTGAATGATGAACCGCGCATGTCCCTCACATCCGACGATAGGGCTTCCTACTAACTAATGGTAGGGTGGCACCATCTAAAGGAGGAGGAAAAGAACAAAGAATTTTTTTTTGAGTAGGTAGAACGCTCGTAGTCGCTTGCTCACAAAATTTTCAAAAACGAAACATCTTTTCACAAAAAAACACTTTCTTTCACAAATATTTTCAAAACAAACCTTTTGTATGCATTCTCAATGATACGAGAATCATTACAAAATTTCTGCACTTAGACATCTTCGAAATATTTTCAAACATACACAAGCATAAAGGATTTCCAAAAAGTGAGCTAGCTATTAAGAGCCCGTAAAAAACTACAGATGAAAAGGGTGCTAACACCTTCCCTTTTCGTAACCTACCCCCCGAACTCAAAAAATTCTCAAAGGTATTTCCTGTTCTTTTCACCCTTTCCTTTGTTGGATAAAAGAAAATTCGGTGGCGACTCTTGCTATCCACAACATTTGCGATAAAATTCAAAACCCAAAAGTTAGTTCTCCTACCGTATTACAGAACTGGAGACTCTGCTGGGGACCTAACCAAAAGTGGGGTTACCTTTAGAGATAGTTCACCTTTATTGCTTTACTTTCTTTCTTTGTATGCTTTATATTTCTGGATATGCTTGGGTTTATTTCTTGTATAGATCCTATACTCAGATCTGGGGGAATTTTAGGTAAGTAGCAATAGATCGTGAAAACTGCACGATGTAGACCGATATGGTTAAAACGATGGATATGTTATGCGATACATTGGTTGGTACCGGTTCCCCTTGAGTCAGTCAAGGATAATGCTTGGATTCGAGCCCCAGTGGTACCCTTTTGCATAATTTCATCCTTTTAACTTCATTTTTATCACTTATTTTCATCATTTTCAACTAATTCTTTTTGCACACAAATTTGATCTTTTAAAGCTTTTTTTTGTACACTATTAGTTTAACATATCTATTTTATGAATATAAAAAAATATCACAAAAAATATTTTTATTTCATTATTTTTTCAATTAAATCAAGATATTACTTTTTAGGTTTTTTAAGGGATTTTTGGTGATCTTTTGATCAAAGTTTCAACCTTGCTCGCAAAGCTTGATTTTACCATGATATGTCTTGATTTTCATGAGATATCTTAATGCTTGAGTAAATATTTCATGATATCTTGATCCTTCTTAGGACTTTTCTAAACCAAATTCACATTAAAACACGAAACATGTACACAAATCAAAAGTTGTGCTCCATGACTTTCAAATGTGATTGTGATGCATACACTTATTTCAAACATCCAAACTCATCTATGTTTTCACAAGCTTGTTTGATTTTTGTACATATTTCCTTCATAAACTATTTTAAAGCATAAACCACAAAATAACAAAAAAACATGCTTTCAACTTCAATTCATTTGTCACAATTTTTACCGAATAACTCATGGATTCTCATCTACTTGTATTTTCTTTTCTATTTTCATCTTTCCTTTTTATTTTCCTAGATAAATTGTATAGGATGCTTCTGCGAATGTAAATAGCTTAGGTTTATTTTTCTTGCGTTTATCTTATTATGTATCTGCTTTCGAGATGTAATAGTTGTAGGTTTACTTTCCCGCACTCTTTATCCTTATGTAACTGCCCCAAAGCCTTGTAATAGTCTTAGGTTTACATTTCTCTCTTTACATTCTACTTTTATTCTATTATACTATTGTTAGTAATTAGGGTTTGTATGGAAAGATTAAAATCAACCGATAGCAAAACCTAACTCCAAGATAAATTAATTGAAATCAAAACACTTCGCACACACGCACCTCTAGGGTGACCATCACTTGTTGCCTCGAATAAATAACAATCATGTCCCTCGAACGTGGGATTCTTTAGCAAAGAACCTCAGTTAAAATATCGTAGTCCCTCGATGACCCTTCCATGCTGCCTTCGATAAATGATCTTAGTCCCTTACGAAAATTTCTAAAGCATCCTACAAGTTACCTTCTATGAATGAACGATGACCCACACCTGTCTCTCACATCCAACGATAGCGCTTCCTACTAACTAATGGTAGGGTAGCACCATATAAAGGAGGAGGAAAAGAACAAATACTTTTTTGAGTAGGTAGAACGCTCGTAGTTGCTTGCTCATAAACTTTTCAAAAACAAAACATCTTTTCACAAAATAACACTTTCTTTCACAAATATTTTCAAAACAAAATTTTTGAATACATTCTCAACGATACGAGAATCATTGCAAAATTTTCGCACTTAGACATCTTCAAAATATTTTCAAACATACACAAGCACAGAGCATTTCCAAAAAGTGAGCTAGAAATTAAGTGCCCGTAGAAAACTACGGATGAAAAGGGTGCCAACACCTTCCCTTTTCATAACCTACTCCCCGAACTCAGAAAATTCTCAAAGATATTTCCTGTTACTTTCACCCTTTCCTTTGTTGGATAAAATAAATGTCAGTGTTGACTCTTGCTATCTGCAATATTTACGATAAAACGCAAAATCCAAAAGTCAGTTCTCCCACCGTATTACAAAACTGGCGACTCTGCTGGGGACCTAACCAAAAGTGGGGTTACCTTTAGAGCTAGTTCACCTTTATTGCTTTACTTGCTTATTTTGTATGCTTTATATATAAGGTTATGCTTGGGTTTATTTCTTGTATAGATCCTATACCCGGATCTGGGGGCATTTTAGGTAAGTAGCAATAGATCGTGAAAATTGTACGGCATAGACCGATATGGTTGAAACGACGACTACGTTAGTGAGACACATTGATTGGTGTCGGTGTCCCTTGAGTCAGTCAAGGAGAATGCTAGGCTGCCGCGTGGTGTCATAAGAACTAACTGACATTTGAACTTTAGTTGATACAACTTAGCCATTAGAAAGTAGTGAGATGGCCGACTTTGGTGCAGACTGAAGTTGGTTGATACTCGATGCTACACTCATTGAGATTGGACTCTCAGGATATTTCGGCCGCAAATCAAATGCTTGAGCTGAAATAATGCCTGGGAGAAAAATCAGTGATATGAGATTCCTAGAACCCAATTACTTCTTTTAGGACAGGTTGAGCCAACTAAGCTCAAGAGGGTACTTACCTATAAACTCCATACAAGCCTGAACCTAAGGCTTTCTGTGTCTTATTTATGTTTGATTAAAATTGTTCATAACATCATGACATTATTAAACATATCATTTTCACTAACCATTTCAAGGATCTCAAGGGCCTGTGATGCATGATTATATTAAACCAAACGCCTATCAAGGGGCAAGTGGATTTATTTCCCTCTAACCAGACGCCATCAAAGACCAAAACACGATAACTTGAGTCAAAGGGTAGGACCCGCTCGACATGGTAATCTTGACTCTCATAGAAGGACATTCAACGATATAAAGTTCTTCAAATCAAAGCTGCAGTCGGACTCAACTTCTAACATTTCTTGTGTTTACCCCATGATATCCTTAAAAACATTGCATCTACATATCATGCATCATATCATAACAAGTTTCCCCATACATGTTTTCTCACCTGCTTACTGTTTATTAGAGTAAAATATGGCTTTCAAACAGACCGTCAGAGATCTCTAAGCTCAAGATGCTAAGTTCAAAGAAATGTTCCTGAACCTATCCAAGGGGCAAGAAGAATTGAAAGCACTCATCACTAAGAACATAACTAAGAAGAATCCTGAAGACAACAAGGATGACTGGTTGGAACAATTGCAAGTTGAGATGTCAACAGTGAGAATCCAGATGATTAGTCAGATGACTCTTATCCAAAACTTAGCTCGAGGACAAGAAGAGTTAAGAATCCTCATCAGCAAACCTAGTCAAGACAGATACGACTATATGGGACAAACTGCTAGAATTGGGGGTATAATTAATAATCAACCCCTCTTGGCGAACATGGAATTAGTTGACATGTTCATAAGGGAATATGTTGAAGATGGAACCAGAAGCAGTGAAATTCAGGTGACTGCATCTTCAAGTACTCAAAAGAGGTTATACAATGGGAAGAAGGAGTCCAGTACTATGTACGACCAGAAGGGTCATAATAAGAGTGATCTCAACCAATCTATGGAGGCAGTGCATATCTCTAATCCAGCACCGATGCAATAAAAACAACAAGGTAATAAGCGTAAGCAGGACATGCCCAAAATAAAATTTACCAAACTCAACATGTCTTCGGCTCAAGCATTATAACACATGTTGAAGGCAAAGTTGGTCACATTGAAGGACCCTCCTCAGAACCCCAATATTTCCTCTCCCCGTCACAATCCTAATGAAAGGTGTGTATACTATTCTAATAGTCCTGGACACGACACTAACAACTGCTGGGCTTTGAAACATAAGATTCAAGACTTGATCGACGAAGAAGTGTTGGAATTTACACAAGATGGTCAACTTGAGTTTTTCTGTCATCCCTCAAAAGAACACCATCTGAAGTGACAAATTCAGGCGGAGAAGCTTTTTTGTTCATTCAAATTTTTTCATTTGTAATTTCTTTAGTTGATTCAAACACTTATCTTTATGTCAGACTTTGGTTGTACCCATTAATGCATTGCATATGTTTGTCTTGAATTAACCCATTCATTTTCACTATACTGAAACTATGCTTTTACTTCCTTTTTGTGATATTTGACTCTTGATTAAAAGCTATAAGCCTTTAGAGGTAGGATGACGATAAAGATACCGTAATCTCTACAGTATGCTTTTGAACAGACCTTGAGGATGATGTACAAGCGTTGCTTCAAATACTAAACAGTGGATTTATAAGGAAGATGATCCCTAGTCAACCCCTTTGAGCCTAAGAAGTAGGAGTTTCTTTTTCGCACAGACTGAATCCTTTAATCATAACCCGGGGCAGGGTAGTTTCTCAGTTAATTCAAATGCATGTTCAGTCACAAGCTTTCACCTTGTATACATCAGGTGATATCAAAGACATATTTCCAAATCAAAAGTCGGTGATGGTTCCGCGTAATCATTAAAACAGACAGTCATTATCTCTCAAAAGAAAAGCTTGCTTAGTTAAAACCTATGAAGGAGACTTAAAAAGAAAAAATTGGGGCAACCCGCTGACTGTAATCACAAAAGAAACAATTTTGGAAAAAGGTAGGAGGTTGCTACAAATATTCGACAATGGAAAAATGTTACAAAAATTACTGCCTTCTCAAATAAACTTCCAGTATCCAAACCATCACCGAAATATCATTCCAGACTCAATTGGAATCTAAACACACAATTGACTGAGTATAGGGATAAAGAACATCATGGAGAACGAGTTGGGTACAAATAAATTTTGAGCCTTTATCCTTTGTTTCTTAAAACTGTGAACCAGGCCACGTTACAATCCTTAAAAGTCCTAACTGAAGCATAGGTTAGTTCGAAAGCATACTGTTACAAAAAGGTATCCTGACTCCTGTAAGGCTTACTATAAATCCTGAGTTGAATTTATATTCTTACAAAATTCTGTTGTTTACTAGAAATGCATTTTCAAAACTTCAAGACAGACATAAGCTTTGCATTTTTAAATACCACTGTTTCCATATAACTAATTGTTCGATAGCAGAGAAATTCGCATGACGAATATTCAATGAACAAAAATCCTCCCAATAGACATAATTACTTTAGAGGATGGGTCAAAGAGAAAGACACTTCCGGTAACAGGCCTTTCATGGACACAATTGGTTAAATCAAGGGGCATGACATGTTATTGTCCAACTCATCTGTGGAAGTCAAGTCGAGATTCAAAGAATCTCTTAAAAAGTCCTGAATAGCCAGAGGCAGATCTCCATCTGAATCACTTGGGGATGTTACATTGATCATGAGTTTCAGCAAAAGCCACTATGAAAATTGAATCTTCGGTATCACCAAATTGCTTGTCTATGTGAGCAGTATCAGATGGTGTCATTCTATCGTGACAATTCTTAGAAAAATACTGAGGAAGGTCAAGACTATCAGAAACTTGGCATGGTTGATCAATAACATCAAACATCGGGTGCTCCAGAATAACCCCATGGGAAAACAGACTCCCGCATACGAAGAGTCACATACGATCAAGCAAACATTTTCTGGCAGTGCTACAACACTTAATGCTATGGATAGTGACAATTCTCCGCACCCTATGAATGTGGACATAGTCAAAAGATACTACACATAAAAACTACCCGCTAGGTTGACATGCCTAGGCAAAAGTAAGGGCATCCCGGTGAACCAAAAGGGTTTGAGCAAAAATTAGGGATATATATACATAAAGATTGTACATCTGGCAAGTCGAAAACCTGAAAAAGCAGCTTGGGCAAAAAAAGGGTATCCCGGTGGACTGAAAATCTGAAAAGAAGGTCCAGGCAAAATTTAGGGATTAAAGCGTACAACTATGTCCCATTATCTCATCACTTGTCTATTTGTATAAGACTTATCACCCTGATCAACATGTAGGATCAAGCGCTTACCACTGTGCTAAAAGCAATTGCTTATAGCCAAGGTGAAACTTTATTTCCATATAGTACGAGCATTTTCAGGGGCTGCACCTAGTTTACTAAGCGCCCATGGGTGGGATGTTAAGCCCTTCGAATCCCTAAGGTTGACGCTGGATATTTTAATCCAACAATCTCCCCCCAGTGTCAGCCGGGGGGATTCAAACCCATGACCGTGCTATAATACCACTTGTAGGATCAAGCGCTTACCACTGCGCTAAAAGCAATTGCTTATAGCTAAGGTGCAACTTTATTTCCATATAGTACAAGCATTTTCAGGGGCTTCACCTAGTTTACTAAGCTCCCATGGGTGGGATGTTAAGCCCTTCGAATCCCTAAGGTTGACGCTGGATATTTTAATCCAACACAACATTCACCGAGGTCTCTAGAAGTGGAGATATGTTCAAGTCTCCATGGATCCCCATAGAGTAACTTCCACAGGATTATCCCCACAGAAAAATCCTCACATGATTCTCCCTGCAGAGTAATCTTCACAAGCTCACCTTCAACAAAGATATATTCCTCGCAAGATGGAATACACTAATCATACTTACCAACAGGTCACCCTAGAGGATAAAGGAATATGATCTTTTCCCTGGTAATATCATCCACCTACGGAGTTCTAATCAGTACAGTTCTTGGGAGTTCTCTTCCCTGGCTGAGTTTATTCCTCCAAAACTATAAAACCCCCTGCAGATTTCTTCTCTCAGTAAGGTTGTTTCCTCAGCAAAGATTTCTCCGTCAACAGGTTTGATTCCCCAAATATGTTTTATTTCCCCAATAGATTACAATCTCCCTATCTTGAGTCTATTCCTCAGATGGCTACGAATCACCGACAAAATTCCTCTCCCTAGTGAAGTCGCCACTATCCCCAGAGAGTTTCTATGAAACCTAGAACCAGACTAGATATCATTCAACTTTATCCTCCCTAGACGAGTCGGAAGGTTATCCATCTCTTTTATCCACAGTCAGAGTATATAAGAATTAAACTCCCCAGTATAGTGATGAATGACTAATGTTCCTGAACTCTTCTCCCCAAACAGAAGTCAACATTCCCTAGCGGAGTTTCCTCAAACATCAAGCAGGAATTCCCAGCGAAAGCATTCTAGACAAGGTTGAAGATTACATATGTTCTTCATCTTGGACACCAGTCAGGTATTTATTTTCCCAGATAAAAATACTCCACGGGCTTACCAGTACACTTCAACAACATTTCACATTCACACATCACTTACAAATATCATAGCATATGCATACGAAACACATATAGCACAGTTTCATTTATTTTGAGAACATCATTACGCAATGCATTTTCATACATCATGACATTGCATACAACTATCTCTTTACCTTTTCAGGAAAGATCAATCAACAGACAAACATCATCAACTACTTATTTGACCCAACAGTCTTCTCAAATGCTACATCTGACAAAGGACTATTTAAGCCATTTCCTCAGAGGGTCATTCTCAAAAAGGCCTCTTCTGGCTCAAATTAAATCGAGTGTAGATTTATTTTGATACTTCATCCAGTTAAGGACATGCGTAGACATCTTTTGGCTCAGATAAAATCAAGCGTAGATTTATTCTGATACTTCTTCCAGTAGACATCTCCGGGCTCATATTAAATCAAGCATAGATTTATTCTGATACTTCTTCCAATAGGCATCTTCTGGCTCAAATTAAATCAAGCGTAAATTTATTCTGGTACTTCTTCCAGTAGACATATTCTGTCTCAGGTTAAATCAAACATACATTTATTCTGCTACTTATTCCATTAGACATTTTCTAGCTCAGATTAAATCAACCATATTATTCTGATACTTCTTCTAGTTAAAGACAAAAGACCTCTTCTGGATCAGATTAAATCAAGTGTAGATTTATTTTGATACTTCTTCCAGTAGACATTTTCTGGCTCTGATTAAATCAACAATAGATTTATTATGATACTTCTTCTAGTTAAAGACAAAAAGACCTCTTTTGGATCAAATTAAATTGAGTGTAGATTTATTCTGATACTTCTTCTAGTTAAAGACATGCGTAGACATCTTCTGGCTCATATTAAATCAAGCGTAGATTTATTCCAATACTTCTTACAGTAGACATTTTCTGGCTCAGATTAAATCAACCATAGATTTATTCTGATACTTCTTCAAGTTAAAGACAAAAAACCTCTTCTGACTCAGATTAAATCGAGTGTAGATTTATTCTGATACTTATTCCAGTTAAAGACAAGCGTAGACATCTTCTGGCTCAGGTTAAATCAAACATAAATTTATTCTGATACTTCTTCTAGTAGACATTTTCTTGCTCAGATTAAATCAACTATAGATTTATTCGGATACTTCTTCCAGTTAAAGAGAAAAAGACCTCTTCTGGATCAGATTAAATTGAGTGTAGATTTATTTTGATACTTCTTCCAGTTAAAGACATGCATAGACATCTTCTGGATCAGATTAAATCGACCAAAGATTTATTCTGATACTTTCCAGTAGACATTTTCTGGCTCATATTAAATCAACCATAAATTTATTCTGATACTTCTCCCAGTTAAAGACAAACGTAGACATCTTCTGGCTCAGATTAAATTGACCATAGATTTATTCTGATACTTCTTCCAGTAGACATTTTATGGCTCAGATTAAATCAACCATAGATTTATTCTGATACTTCTCCCAATTAAAGATGGACGCAGACATCTTCTGGCTCAGATTAAATCGACCATAGATTTATTCTGATACTTCTTCCAGTAGACATTTTTTGGCTCAGATTAAATCAACCATAGATTTATTCTGATACTTCTCCTAGTTAAAAACGAACGCAGACGTCTTCTGTCTCTGATTAAATCAATCATTATATTTATTCTCACACTTCTTCCAGTAGACATTTTCTGGCTTAAATTAAATCAAGTGTAGATTTATTCTGATACTTCTTCCAGTTGAAGTCGAGCGTAGACTTAGTCTAATTTCTATCAAAAATTACTTTGGATGGTGTTGCACCCCAAAATTTTTTCTCTCATTTATCAAATATTTTCTCACAAGATCTCCTTTAGTTAAAGACTGCACAAGGATTGATCAACTCAAGACACCTCCTTAAGCAGTGTTGGCTGAAATTAGGGTTTGAGATTGCACAAAGATAATTGAACTTTTAATGCCTCATATGACTTTCATGGATTATTATGGACCCCCAAGATGGCTCATGTCAAGTTTCAAGTCTTGGATCGCATTTTTGCCCAGTCAATTGAGCAGTTGACCTAAAAGTCAGCTGTATTGGGGAAAAAGTTAAATGTGGCCAATTTACAGTCAAACTTCATAATTTTTTATCCATATCGACATTATAAACTCATATGTATCATTTGATAAAATTTGGACCACAATTCCTCAAGAAATTTGATCAAATCATCAAAGGGCAAAATGGTCAAAATTAGGGTTTTGACTGAGAAAGGGCAATATCTGATTTTTGACCTAGAAAATGGTTAATTGGTTTTAGGCATGATCTCAAGAGTTCAATTGCATCATTTTTACCTAATGGCATGACTCAAAACATCCCTTAAGATCAATTGATTGATAGTTGATTTTCAGTCAACTGATCAAAAGTCAACTGTATACTGAAAAGTCAAACTTTGACTTTTTTGGTCAAAATTAAGTGTCAAAGATCAAAATTCATCAAAACATGTCAAAATATGAAACTTGTTCATCAAGAAATCAAAAATTCAAGATTTCATTTTGAAAAGTCAAAGTTTCCAAACTTAGAAATTTTTCTAAGTGTCGAAAACATTATATTTTTTCACAACTTTGAGCCAATTTTTCACCATGATGCAAGATGATTCAAAAGAAACTTTCTACATGAAAGTTGTAGATCTCTATGAGATATAAAACATTTATTTACACAACTTATCCTATAAATTTTTGGATTTCAAGTTATTAGTCCATGAAGTCATGGTCTTGAAACTAAACACTTAGTGAAAATTTTGCCCTAGTTTAGGCAGGACTTTAACCTAACTTCATGGCAATTTTTCATATAGTTCCAAGGGGAATTTTTAAAAGTGATTCAAAGAGGGGATGTAGATAACATTACAAGATTTCTAAAATGTCAAATAACTTCTTGAGATCATTCTTGAGCAAGGAGAATCGAAGAGAGGAAGTTAGGGTTTCAAACTAAAATTATAGGTCATTTTCATGATGAACAAAAATGCAATTTCAATGTTAGGCTGCATAATCTCGCTTTTCATGCCTTCTAACTTGTGTATATATCCATCATTAATGGATTGGACAAACTTTTGTGCTTTAATTCAAGTGGTTTAAGCTTTATCTAATTCACATTTCCATTAATGGCACAAAGTGAACACTTCCATTTTGGAAAAGCAAGCTTTATGCACAAAGTCAATTCTTGAGCCTCTAACTTGTTCCCTCTGATCACACTCCATCTACAAAGTCATAAGCAAGTGTGTTTAAAGCATAACCGCTCTATCTTAGCAAGTACACAAGACTTTGAAACTTGGATTTCTAAAAAATCACATGTCATGCTTAAACTTGTGATTTTGAATTCTGATCAACTACAAGCTTCCAAACTTGTTTCTTATAAATAGAGGCACTATTTGTGAGCTAGAAGACGAGATGAAGTACCCCGAAACACACCAAAACTCTCTCAAATCAGAAATTGCCCAAAAACTTCATTGTTGCGCAGTTTCTAACCTTGAACACCAAACTCATATTTCCCTCGTGCGTTTCTTGGCCTTTTGGTTCCTAAAGCTTCATTACATCAAATACTACTCATACCCATCCTCATTCCAGAACTGTAACACCATTTACCATAACCTCCATAACCAAAAAACAGAGTCTGCATATTGACTTCTCAAAGCCATTCCAACCATCCATTGCTCAAGCTAACCATTGCATTAACTTCCTGGGAACTTGAGGAAGCTAACCTGATCATTGCAACACCTTGAATCAAGCTCATTTTCATTTCACGATTTCCAGTTTTGAGGTAAGTTTTCCTAACTTGGAACTCTTCATACAAGCATCATTAATGGTTTATTTGTGAATAAGAAATGTAGATATCATTGTCCTGAAGCTAACCATGTCCTTAAATTTCATTATTGTTGCTTGAGTAGTTAGAATTTTGAATCTGAACTTTTGAAAATATTTAGGTCAAGATTTGGTACCATTAGAAATTCATGCTCATTTATGAGAATTAGCTTAAGTTATTTACATATTCAGAATCGTGAGAAAATTTCTAACAAGTTTGATGTTGGAAGTTTTATGAATGGTTGAGAAATAAATGAGATACAAGTGGTATGGCTGGAGGTTGAAGATGAAGTGTATTCAAGACTTGTTTTATATTATATATTTATCATTTCAGTTATATTAATGGATGTATAGCCACCCCAGTGGTAAGGCAGCACACTGGTAACCAAGAGGTCATAGGTTCAACACCCAGCGCACTACCTTTTGCCTTTTTTCACATTTTCTTTACATTTTTTGATTCTTGCAGCGCCTGGGCCTCCAAATGATTGGGCCTTACTTTTTTGCTATTTCTGACCCCATGCCTTGTTGTTTACACCCCTGGCCCATTTATTTTTCTTTGTTATTTCCTTTTTTTTTCTCTTTTTATTTTGTTTTCATTTTATATTTTTATTTATTATTATTATTATTATTATTATTATTATTATTTTCATTAATAAAAAATCCAAAATTTTTTTTTATATTTTATTATTTATATTTATTTAGTTTATTTTCTTCATAAAAACTAAAAGAACAAAAAAAAAACATTTCCTTTAATAAATTAATTTACTTTTTTTTAATACTTAGATAATTAGTCTTAATTATTATATTAAATTATTTTTCTTATAAATTAAAATGAATTTAGAATTTAGGACATTTATTTAATTATTTTTATTTACTAATTTAATTAAATTCACAAAAACCTTAAAAAACTTGTTTTCTTTAAATTAATTTATTTTACTAACTTAATCTTAATTTTCTTATTTTTAGTTAATTATTTTATATTAGTTAACTAGGTCAAAAAACCCTTCTCATGAAAATCAAACAAAAACCACACCTCTTTTTACATTTTATATTCTTGCATTTTTATCTTCATTTTTGTACATTTATTCAAATTCAATATGGTTGTAATAATTATTTAGATTTAATTTTTTGCAATTCCCCATTTGTAATTTGTACACCCCTCCCCTAATGATGTAATAGCGTAGTAATTTTAATTTCCGCAATTTAAATGCTTTATAAACAAATGCTAGTAATTAGGATTTGTATGGCAAGAATAAAATCAACAAATAGAAAGGTTGAAGAAATACAAGTTGGGGCTAAATCCCAAAAAATGCACCTTCAGAGTAAGATCGGGAAAACTCCTAGGGTTTATCGTCAGTGGCAAAGGCATCAAAGCCGACCCTGTGAAAGTCACAACCATACAAGAAACCCCAACACCCTATGCTGAGAAGGATGTCAGGGGTTTCTTAGGTCTTAACTACATTGCTCAGTTCATATCTCACTTAACTGCTACTTGTGAGCCAATCTTTAAACTATTGAAGAAAGATCAAATAATCAGATGGAATGACGACTGCCAAGCAAATGTTGACAAAATCAAAGATTACTTGCAAGAACCTCCAATCTTGATTCCTCCAGTTGAAGGAAGACCTCCGATTATCTACTTGACTGTATTAGAGAATTCAATAGGGTGTGTGCTGGGTCAACATGACGAGTTTGGCCGAAAAGAGAATGCAATATACTACCTTAGCAAAAAGTTTATCGACTGTGAAACTAGATATTCACTACTCGAGAAAACTTGACGCGCTTTGGCATATGCTACTTGCCGACTAAGACAGTATATGTTGACTCACACCACTCTATTGATTTCTAAGATGGATCCTATCAAGTATATCTTCGAGAAACCATCTCTCTCCAGCCGAATAGCTAGATGGTAAATGATCTTGAATGAATATGACATCCAGTACACTACACAAAAAGCAATCAAGGGAAGTGTGCTGGCAGATCATTTGACCCATTAAGTTGTGAATGACTACTAATCCATGAACTTTGAATTCCCTGACGAGAATATCATGTTGATAACCGACTGTGAAAATCCTGGTGTGATCGGTGGATCTGGAACTGACTGTTTAACACTGGTTCGCGAAATGTCACGGAAGCAAGAGTCGCCACCGTCTTTTATTTTCTCCAAATGGAAAGGACAAAAGCACAGAAAAATTCCTTAAAGAGATTGCTCTCGGTTCGGGAGGTAGGTTATAGAAAGGGAAGGTGTTAGCACCCTTTCTATCCATGGTTATCCATGGGCTCTTAGATACTTGCTCATTGTGTTTTCAAAAATGGTTTGTTTGCTTTTCAACTGTGGGTTTTAAAAAGTTTCTTTGGAAATTCCAGTTCGACTCTTGTATCGGTCCTCAAGAGTGTTTGAAAAATTGCTTTCGAAAGCTTTTTGAAAAGGTGTCGGTGTGAAAAGTATTTTGATTTGTTTTGAAATTAAAGCAAGTATCTAGAGTCGTCTACCTACCCTAAGGAATTCGTCTGTGTAAATGTCCTTTAAAGTAGTGCCATCCCACCATTGAGAGGTAGGTAGCACCACTATTGGAGGTGTTCGGGTCAATTCGAGTTTAGGGACATGGTGATCACCAGAGCAATGGGAAGACACCTTAGAAGCTACCCTCATGCCAGGTTCCCGGATCATGAGGACTTACTAAGACATCCTCTACTCGACGATCACCTTTCGAGGCAAGGCAACAGTGAGGCGTACCCTAGGGGTGGTGTGTGATTTGGGTGTCATGTTCATTTGCATTTATCTTGTTCATGTCAAAGTGATCTATGCGTTTGTTTTTATTTTAGGCCATTCATTCTTGCATGCATTTATTTAACAGTTAAAAGATGCGGAAATTAAAAGATTCTAAACTATTACAAAGGCGCGGGTCCACATCGCCAAATTAAAATCCAGGACCCGATTTGACAAAAAGTAAATAAAGAAGAGTGCGAAAGATAAATGTCAGAGTTTACAAGGCTTTGGGAGAGTTACATTAATATTATAAGAAATAAAATAAAAATGCGCGAATTGGAATTAAAGTTGGAAGCGAGGGCGTTGGACCCTTTTTAATAAAATTAAATTAAATGATTAAATTAATTAAATAAAAAAAGAAATTGTTTTTTGAGATTTTTTTGTATTTATGATTTTAATGAGAATCAAATGGAATTAAAACATTAACCCTAATTCTAATTGTTTTTTTTATTTATTAAGAAAACATGTTAACATCAAACCTAAAATTAATCTAATTATTTACATGCAATTTGATTTATAAAAATAAATAATTAATTATTAGTGAAAAGAAAAGAAAAAGGATAAAAAATTGATACAAACCCTAATCCTACAAATTTTAAGTTAATTAAGAAAATGTTTGAATTAAACCTAATTTAATGGCTAAAATTAATGAATAATATTTATTTACAAAATATTAAAATAAAATATATTTTTAATTTCATCTTTTCTGATTTTTTGTTATTTTTATATTTTTATGAAAATAATTAAATTAAAGGAATTAATTAAAAAGAAATAATTGGAATAAATAAAATAAGGAGGAAAATAGAAATCAAAACCTTGGGGGGTCTGTCCCCAAATTGGAGGTGAGATCTTAGCATTTTAGGCCCAATTATCCTTGGCCTTATTGACTTTCCAGGGTAGCGTGTATAGGCGTTGACTCATGTCCATGGTATTCACCAGATCTGGGCCTTCAGATCGTCTCTATTGGCCAAGTGGCAAGCTGGATTTGAGGGACGTATGGTGTTCCCTTGTAACGAAACTGCGCGCAAGCATGTTAATAAAAATAATATGGAAAGGGATGGGGGACCTGGGGTTCGAACCCAGGTCCCAGGGATTACCACCAATATGCTTTGCCAACTGCTCCAACTGCGTTCTTGTCTATATAATAACTAATAAATAATATGAAATAAACAATGGTTAGTGGATAAATTCAGCGCGAAAATTCAAATCACCCTATCATGTCCTGACACTTCATCATCTTCCTCCTTGTTTTGTTTTTTCCCTGAAACATGAAAAGGTTAGCGGGGGTTTTAAACCCCCCCAAAATATGCATATTTCCATAATAGCGAACAGGCCATATGCCCATATAAATTAGGCGCGATGGGTGTTTTGTTTTCGTCCAAGCACACTGAGTTCATTCATGGTATTATGGTGTTCCAATTTTACAGCTTTTAGAAACGCCCAATTTAGAACTCAAAGAACCCTAGCCTGTATCAATGGTGAAATCGCGTATAGTACATAAAAACTCAATTAAATTATCTGGTTAGCTTCAGAATCATCCAATTAGTACAAATCCATAAAAAAAAATGCAATGAACATGCTTGAATATTAAAACACGATTATGCATAAAATTGAAAACAGTTTGAACGCCTTATACCAATTCTGGGCGTGTAAGGGTTGAAAAATAATGCAGCTAGGTTCAGTAATACACGAGGAAGCTTTTGCAATTGGTCTCTTGCTCTGAATCGTGCTAGAACCTTGTTTTCAGTTTTCAATTTTTTTGGCAAAAACTCAAGTTTTGTTCTGGAGGTATGGCGCAGCTTTGTGGTTGTGAGGAGTAGGGTTTGCATTAGTATGTATATGTGAACGATTAGGGTTGGAAATTTGGTCCAAAGAATCAATGCATTGATGTATGGAAGATTTGATTTTCATGCATAATGTTTCCAATCTTTTTCACATGCTTTTGATGCCAATCATATCCAATTGCCATGATTCTTTCTATATCTGATTGTGCACGAAATCTTAAGCCTATTCCATGCACAAAAAGATTTAAAACATTAGGTTTAGTATTTTTCACCTATTTATTTTAATTAAATGAATTATTAATAATTAAAAATCCAAATAAATAAATAAAAATGATAAAAAAGTTCCCTTTGGGCCAAATGGTCGTGCACATGCCTTGGATGATGAATTGTGGAAGAAAAAGAGGCCCATTAGCATTTTTAAGACATTTGAAGCAATGTTGACTTTTCAAAATATCCAAAAATTTCCCAACTTCCACAAGGCATAACTTGCTCAATTTTTAAGATTTGTTCATGTTCTTGGACATTTTGGAAAGGTCTTTGAGTCCTCTAACCAATGACTTTGGTCCCATGTCATTTTGATTTACCAATCTCAAGTTATGGCCTTTGACTTAAAGTCCCTTTTTGTTGACTTTTGAAAATGACCTATAATGTTGAAATTGATAACTTTTTGTGAGAGCATTTCTTGGACTTGAAGCGTGAAGAGGAGTTGTAGGAAATGTCATTATCTTCAAAATGAGCTTTGGATGGAATTTTTCTGATAATCCATGTGAAAGTTATGCCCTGGTCAATTTACAGTTGACTGTTTCAACTGTCCAAATATGGAAACTTTTGCATCTTGAGACTTTTTGAGCCAAACTTTGAGAATCATGATCAAGCATTGATCAAATGATGTTTGTGGCTTCAAAATGAGATGTTGACAAAAAATTTGAACTTTTGACTGTCAAATGACCATTTTGCCCCTACAGTTGACTGCAGTGCAATTAGGGTTTTTGACTGTGCAATTTTGTGCTGTAAGTCTTGAAACTTGGTATGAGGATGCTTGACCATGTTTATAGGCATGTGGGACTTGATTGGACCCTTGGAAACTTCATTTTCTCTGTCAGAACCAAAACCCTAATTTTGACTGTTTAGGAGGCCCTTGAACTGTGCAACCCTTGGGGAATTTTGAAGCATGCTTTTGGCAATTTTTTGAAGAATATGGGAGGGCAAATTTTGGGGTACAACAGTTGCCCCTGTTCAATCTTCTTAGACCTGAGGATGCAGATTGGCTGACGTGCCTTTCGTAATCCGAAGGTGGAAGATGATTGAACACTAGAGTGCCCAGAAATTTGCGCTCACATAGCAGTATGATGGTGGGAATGGGCTTATAGATGCCATTTGGAGATTGATGGATAGGATGATAGGCTTATAGATGCCATGCTGAGAGATGATGGAAGGTGGATGGGCTTATAGATGCCATTTGGATGTTGATCGCGTAAGAGATTCCTTAGCGAGAGCTTGCGTACCTGCAAAAGAAAAGGATTACCTGACCCGTTACAGGAGCTGGTCTTCAAATTCTTTGTGTAGATGTGTCCTGACTGGTTACAGGAGCTGGATCTGGATCTTCAAAAGGTGATGAATGAACCAGGGATGGTTACTACCTCAACAGGAACGGTGAGAGAACCTTGGACGACTTCAACCTCAACAGTAATCATTGAGAGAATCTTGGACGACTTCAACCTCAACAGTAATCATCGAGAGAATCTTGGGCGACTTCAACCTCAACAGTAATCATCGAGAGAATCTGGGACGACTTCAACCTCAACAGTAATCATTGAGAAAATCTGGGGATGATTACTACCTCCGCAGTATCGGGGAGAGAACCATAGGCGACTACAACCTCAACAGTAATCATTGAGAGAATCTTGGGCGACTTCAACCTCAACAGTAATCATTGAGAGAATATTGGATAACTTCTACTTCAACAGTAATGCTGAGAGAATCTTGGGGCGATTACTACCTCCGCAGTAACGGGAAGAGAACCATAGGCGACTTCAACCTCAGCAGTAATCACTGAGAGAATCTTGGGCGACTTCTACCTCTACAGTAATCATTGAGAGAATCTTGGGCGACTTCAACCTCAAAAGTAATCATTGAGAGAATCTTGGGGCGATTACTACCTCCGCAGTAACGGGGAGAGAACCACAGGCGACTACAACCTCAACAGTAATCATTGAGAGAATCTTGGATATCTTCTACTGAGTCTTCATCAGGAAAATCTGTTAGGGGTCGATTTAGCTGGACTAGAGAAGGCCTTGGACTGGATAAGAAGCAGAAAAATCTTAGGGTCGATTTAACTGAACCGGTCTAGGTCTTGAAATGTCTTCAACTGGATAAGAAACAGGGAGATCTTAGGGTCGATCTGACTGAACCAGAGAAGGCCTTTGACTGGATAAGAAACAGAAAAGTCTTAGGGTCGACTTAGATGAACCGGTCTAGGTCTTGAAATGTCTTCAACTGGGTAAGAAACAGGGAGATCTTAGGGTCGATCTGACTGAACCAGAGAAGGCCTTTGACGGGATAAGAAATAGAAAAATCTTAGGGTCGATTTAACTGAACCGGTCTAGGTCTTGAGATACAGCTGAGAACTTTAACTGGCTTTTTCCTGAAAGGTAAAGGTCAGTCATATGCAATGCATGATATAGATCAAGCAATGATGTTCTCAACATAAATGAGATTAGTAAGATATGATGCGTATATGCATACTATAATGATGTATGTGATGTTTATGAATGTATGTTTTTGTCTAGGAAAATAAATTCTTGACGGGTGCCGGGAAGTCACATCCTGGGCTGATGTTGAAGAATAGATTTCTGCTTCTGCTGGGGATGATAGTTGCAAGAATACCGGTAGGAGAAGAGGACTCCGTTGGGGAATAAACTTGGCGAATGGATTACTCTGCGGGGAGAAAAAAAATACCCTAACGATCTTGCTGGGAAGCAATACTCTGTGGGGAGAGAGATACTTTGCTGAGTGTTGATAATAACTTGCTGGGGATACCATTGTTATGTTGGAAGTGTTAATAGACTTCGCTGGGGATAAGAAGACTCCGTCGAGGACGCTCTTTCCGTGGCTTTTGGCTGAGGATAACCCAGTTATATCCTGGTAGGGAAATAACTCTTTAAATAAAGTCGGGAGACGTGTTCGTGTTCTACGGGGGTAAGCTTCCAGAATCTACTGGGGATAAGCTTACTGCTTGGGGAGATGAATTCCAACTTTCCTGGGGAACTAGATTGGACTCTCTTGGGGAAATTTTGAATTGTATCGGGGAAGTGATTCCACTGAATGTTGGATATACCTCCGGGGAACAATCTTTGGGCCAAGACTGCCGGGGATGCTTGTTACAAATACATGTACTATTGGGGAATGTTGAGACCTGCTGGAGGGTACCCAACTTCCTTAAGGTTTGACTGTAGCTTTGCTTGGGGAGAGTGTACTGACTTGCCGACACACTCTCTGGGGAATTAAGATATCTGGTTGTGTTCTTTAGCTGAACTTACCTTGATACCTTGGAGGACGGAACAATTAGATCGCTTAGACAACTCTTTATTGCCCCTGTTTCTAATGTTACCTGTAATTAATCCTTTGTTTCGTATGCAAATATTCATGAGTTAGCAAATTATTGTCAATGCATATATCACAAATTGAACCTTGGACGTTCTTCGCAAAACAAAACAGAAAAGGAAAAACAATTGGCAATTTTAACTGAAAAGTATATTTGTATTGATTTTTTGAATTGCCTGTAAATAGGCGTTTTATGTACAAGAGGCTGACGTCCTAGTAAGAGAACGCCGCCAGACAAAAGAGTTTATACAAATTTTGTACAAGAGAAAATTGAACAGCTGTGTGAAATGAATGATCCCACTGGGTTTCAACTCTGCTATTGCCTTTATATCTCCGAGCGTCTCATCACTTGATGACCTTGGTTGAAGATGAAGCTGACTGATCGATGCCGTCTGAACTTGATGTAGATACCGGATTCTGGATACAAGGTGATCCAATGAGACATATTATTACGCTTTATCCCTAACTTTTGCCTGGACCGCCCTTTCGGGTTTTCAGTCCACCGGGATACCCATTTTTGCCCAAGCCGCCTTTTCAGGTTTTCGACTTGCCGGGTGTACAGATTTTTTCATTTCATCCCTTCATTTTGCCCGAACCCTTTTGGTTCGCCGGGAAGCCCTAATTTTTGCCTAGGCATGTCAGCCTAGCGGGTCTTTTTCATGCGTAGTATCTTTTTACTATGTTTGCATTGGCAGGGTGAGGAAGGTCGTCACCATCCATGTTGGTTAGAATCATGGCTCCTCCTGAGAACACATGTTTAACCACAAATGGCCCTTCGTACGTAGGGGTCCATTTTCCCCTTGGATCACTCTGAGGAAGGATGATTCGCTTGATTACCAGATCCCCAACTTGATATTCCTGTGGTCTGACCTTTTTGTTAAATGCCCTGATCATCCGTTTTTGGTACGTCTGACCATGACAGATAGCAACAAGTCTTTTTTCATCAATAAGGTTTAAATTATCAAGTCGTGTCTGGATCCAATCATCTTCATTCAGATTTGCATCCTTCATTATCCGGAGAGAGGGTATTTGCACTTCGATCGGTAAGACTGCCTCCATACCGTAAACCAAGGAGAAAGGAGTTGCCCCGGTTGACGTTCTGGCTGAGGTACGGTACCCATGTAGAGCGAACGGTAACATCTCGTGCCAATCTTTATAAGTCACTGTCATCTTCTGCACGATTTTCTTGATATTCTTATTTGCTGCTTCTACAGCCCCATTCATCTTCGGTCTGTAAGGAGAAGAGTTATGGTGCTGTATCTTAAACTGCTCGCAGAGCTCAGTGATTATCTTGTTGTTAAGATTGGTACCGTTGTCTGTAATAATTCTTTCTGGGACGCCGTATCGACAGATCAGGTTATGCCGAATGAACCGTGCCACAACAGTCTTGGTTACCGTAGCATAGGAAGCTGCTTCAACCCACTTCGTGAAGTAATCAATTGCTACCAGGATAAAGCGATGCCCGTTAGATGCCGTAGGTTTAATCTCACCGATCATGTCTATGCCCCACATTGCAAACGGCCAAGGCGCAGTCAGAACATTTAGAGGAACTGGTGGAACATGCACCTTGTCTGCATAAATCTGGAATTTATGGCATGTCCGGGAATGTTGGTGACAGTCAGCTTCCATGGTGGACCAGAAATACCCTGCCCGGAGGATCTTCTTTGCCATAGTGTGTCCACTGGAATGTGTGCCAAAGGTCCCTTCATGTAGCTCTTCCATGATCCTTTCTGCTTCAGTCTTATCCACACAACGCAGTAAGGTCGAATCATGGTTTCGCTTGTATAAGATGCCGTTGCTAAGGAAGAACTTCGCTGCGAACCTTCTCAGAAACTTCTTGTCGTTGACAGAGGCACCTTCACGGTATTCCTGAGCTTCCAAATATCTCTTCACTTCATGGTACCAAGGCTTCTCAGTCACGAATTCAGTTTCGAAATCACAACAATATGCCGGTTCGTCCAGTTTCCAGATGATGATCCGGGGAGCCTCATTGTCCCATTTGACCTTGAACATAGAAGACATTGTAGCTAACGCGTCCGCCAGCTGATTCTCCTCTCTCGGGAAGTGTTCAAAGGTTATCTCTGTGAAGTGAGGGATCAAAGTCAACACACATTCTCTGTAAGGAATAAGATTCAGATGTTTCGTATCCCACTCTCCTTTGATCTGATTGATACGAGAGCTGAATCTCCGAAGACACTCAGAAACTTGATCCTTAAGTCGATCGCAGCTTGAAGACCCATGATGCACGCCTCATACTCCGCCATGTTGTTGGTACAGTTGAAACATAGCCGGGCAGTGAGAGGAGTATGAGTGCCTTGAGGGGATATGATTATGGCGCCGATACCGTTACCCAAAGCATTGGAGGCCCCGTCAAAGTGCATAGACCATCGGGATCCTTCCTCAGGTCCTTCATCCGGTCCAGGTACTTCACAATCAGTCACTATCATGATGCTCTCGTCCGGAAACTCGAAGTTCATTGACTGATAGTCGTCTACGGCCTGATGTGCCAAGTGGTCTGCCAATACACTTCCTTTGATGGCTTTCTGGGTCGTATACTGGATGTCATATTCCGTCAAGATCATTTGCCATCTTGCTATTCTCCCAGACAGAGCAGGCTTTTCGAATATGTACTTTATAGGATCCATCTTTGAGATCAACATGGTAGTGTGAGTCAGCATATACTATCTTAGCCGGCGAGCAGCCCATACCAAAGCGCATCAAGTTTTCTCAAGCAGTGAGTATCGGGTCTCACAGTCGGTAAACTTTTTGCTAAGGTAATAAATGGCGTGCTCTTTTCGGCCAGACTCGTCATGCTGCCCCAGCACACACCCCATTGAGTTGTCAAGCACTGTCAGGTATAGTATCAGAGGTCTCCCTTCAACTGGTGGCATAAGGATGGGTGGTTCTTGGAGATACTCCTTGATTCTGTCAAAAGCAGCCTGTCATTCATCATTCCAACGTACTACCTGATCTTTCTTCAGCAGCTTGAAGATTGGCTCACAGGTAGCAGTCAGGTGTGAGATGAACCGAGCAATGTAATTCAGGCGTCCTAAAAAGCCTCTGACTTCCTTATCTGTCTTAGGAACTGGTATCTCTTGAATAGCTTTGACCTTGGCAGGGTCCACTTGAATACCCTTGTCACTTACCACGAAGCCTAGCAACTTTCCAGATCTTACCCCGAAGGTGCACTTGTTCGGGTTCAACCTCAGCTTGTACAGTTTCAGACGGTCAAACAACTTCTGCAGATGATCTAGGTGCTCTTCCTCAGTCTGGGACCTTGCAATCATGTCGTCAACATACACTTCTATCTCATGATGGATCATGTCATGAAATAAAGCAACCATGGCACGTTGGTAGGTTGCCCCAGCGTTCTTCAGTCCAAAAGGCATGACCTTGTAGCAGAAGGTGCCCCACTGAGTAACAAATGTAGTCTTTTCCATGTCTTCAGGTGCCATCTTGATCTGATTGTAACCTGAAAAACCATCCATGAAAGAGAACACCTTATGCTGAGCTGTATTGTCAACAAGGACATCAATGTGAGGTAGGGGGAAGTCATCTTTAGGGCTGGCCCTGTTCAGATCCCTGTAGTCGACACACATTCTGACCTTACCGTCCTTCTTTGGTACCGGCACCACATTAGCAACCCACTGAGGGTAAGAAGTCACTGCAAGGAATCCGGCATCAAACTGTTTCATAACCTCGGCTTTGATCTTCTCAAACATCTCTGGACGCATACGGCGGACCTTTTGCTTAACCGGAGGGCAGTCTTCCTTAGTAGGCAAGTGATGGACCACAATGTCGGTATCCAACCCAGGCATGTCTTCGTAGGACCAGGCAAAGATCTCCATATAGTCATGTAACATCTTAGTCAACCGTTGCTTCACGCTGAGCTCTAGGTTGGCACCAATCTTTACCTCTTTCCTGTCTACCTCAGTACCCAGGTTTATTGTTTCCACTGGCTCTTCATGTTGTTGAATTGCCCTCTCTTCCTGAAGTAACAGCCTTGCCAGCTCGCCAGGCACTTCGCAATCATCTCCACCTTCGTCTTCGGCTAAGTTGATCGGATTTTCGAAGTCATAACTGGCAGTAGCAGAGTCCTTACCAGTGAGATCCAGAGTGAATTGAAACCTGTATGAGTGAGTGTGTGTAAATACAGCTGTTTTGAAATATATATAAAGGAAAGAAAGACAGAAAAGGAGCATAAGATTTGAAATGCGAGAAAACGTCCAAGATTTTTATTTATGATATATGAAATGACAATTTATATGCCCTCACAAATGAAACCACGGTGCCTCGGGTAAGACACCGGGCCATAGAGTTTTAATTGTTTATTACAAATAACAAAACAAAGAAGTTTATTACTGTGTAACAAAAGTAACAGGAGTATGGTCTTTGGCAATCGAATTGGTCAGTCCGCCATCAGTTGTCGGGTAGATCCAACTATTGAACTCAGCTTCATCCACTTCAATATCTTTCCCAACAGCATTCACTCCTGGATTTGTAATGAGCACAGGAGGTCTTCTGGTCTTTGCCTTCCGCATAGCTTTCTGTCCCTCTGCAGTAAAACCCAGTCCAAATTTGTCAGTTTTCTGTGTAAAGTCGGGAAGCCTGCCCCAGTTAGCACATTCACCTTTCTGAACCACAGCCCGGGCATCCTTCAGGGAAGCCATCTTCAAAGGAACATCCTCTCCGATCGCTGTTTCTGCTGCTGCTGAAATCGGAAGTACCTCCTCGAAATGCTGAAAGGGGGTCTCAATAAACTCCCCGTCCATCTCAATATACCTGAAGGAATTCAAATGGCTCACCATATACTCCTCCTCTCCCTGCACAGTGACGATCTTCCCTCTGACAGGGTATTTCAGCTTCTGGTGCAAGGTAGAGGTCACTGCCCCAACTTTGTGGATCCAAGGTCGACCCAGTAGACAAGAATACGATGGACGGATATCCATCACATAGAAAGTAGAGTCGAACACCTGAGAACCCACACGAATAGGAATGTCAACCTCTCCATGAACCATCCTCTTGGAACCGTCAAAGGCTCTGACGATGATATTGCTAGGTTTCAGTTCCAGGCCTTCACAATCCAAACGGTCTAAGGCCTTCTTTGGTAGCACATTCAAGGAAGAACCAGTATCCACCAATACATGCGCCAGAGTAGTGCCCCTGCATTCGATAGAGACATGCAGGGCATCATTGTGGTCCCTCCCCTTTGCAGTCAGGTCAGCATCTGAGAAACCCAAGCCATTGTCCGCTGTCAGATTTGCTACGCAATCAGTAAACTGGACAGCAGATGTCTCCTGTGGCACATGGGCCGTCTTGAGAAATGAGATCAAGGCCTTAGCATGGGCCTCTGAGCACAGTAGCAAGGAGAGCATGGAGATCTTGGAGGGCGTATGCCCCAGCTGCTCGACAACATTAAAGTCACTCTTCTTTATTATTTTCAGGATTTCCTCCATCTCTTGTTGGGAGGCCTCAACATTTATAGGTATTGGTGCCTCCATCCGGGCAGGCTCATCTTCAATCCCTTTGCCCCGAGCATTAGATGACTCGGCAGCAGGGGAAACAACTTGGTCAGAAACAGGAACAGGTATACTTGTAGGTGTTATTGTAAGGGGTCTTCGAATAGCGGGCGGTGCAATGTCATGCGAGAAGAGCCTGCCACTGCAGGTAACCTTGGCTGGACCAGTGATATCGCAGATACTGGCGCCAGTGTTGAACTCTTGTTTGATACCATTCACATACACATCTGCCCCATAGTGCCAGGGGACAGCTTTATCAGATACGTAGGGGAGAGGCCCCAGAACAGTAATAACAACAGGTGCGACAGTCATGATTTGGACGGGCTTCCTTGGGAGAGCCTTGATTGGATTATTATAGATTGTAACCACAAAAACTTCTTCTACCGGAACCAACTGAACCACAGACTTCTTAAACAAAATCTCTTTGCTGTCCATTAGGCTTTGGATGCCCAACTTCAGCAAAGGACAACCGGATAGAGAAACAACACAGAACAGGAAACCCTCACTGCAACCCGGAAATAAACCGGCCAGCAGTAGGTTCCTCTTGACAGTCTTCAAGGGAGTGGCTAGATCATTCACAGAAACAGCGTAAACATCCTCATCAATAGCATTTACTCCATGCTGAGGCATAGGAGTAGTTACCACATTCGGCCTCTCAGGCGCTTCAAACTGTATCTCCTTTGCGTCAATAAGGTCTTGCACCTTATTCCTTAATGCCCAACAGTCATCAGTGGAATGCCCCGGGCTATCAGAGTGATAAGCATAGCGGGCATTTGGATTATATTTTGGAGAGGCAGTGTTTACAACCTTTGGGGCCTCCCTGACAGTCACTAGGTTGGTGGACAACAACTGTGGCAAGATCTGGGATATGGTCATGCTCAAACGGGTGAATTCTCTCCGGGGTCTTTCAGCCCTTTGAGGATTGGTTGGCCGAGGAGCGGAAGCAGGCTTAGTGTGATACGGTGGGAGAACTGACTTGAGGTTTGCGTTTGTATTCGCAAATGTTGCGGTTAGCAAGAGTCGCCACCGACTTTTTATTTTATCCTAAGGAAAGGTTAAAAAGCACAGCAAAAACCTTTTGAGATGTTTTCTTGGGTTCGGGGAGTAGATTATAGAAAGGGAAGGTATTAGCACCCTTTCTATCCATGGTTATCCATGGGCTCTTAGTTACTTGCTTAGATCACTTGCCTTTTGTTTTCAATTGTTTTAAATGGTGCTTGAGTGTGTGGGTTTTGAAAATGTTCTGAAAAGAGGCCAATGTGGTGGCAACCTTTGCAATGATCCATGTGGGGATGTATACAAAGATGTATGTCTTTTGAAAAGGTTTTCATTTGTTTTTTTGAAAGTTTTTGTTTTGAAAGTGTTGTGATGTGTGATTTTGAAATTAGGCAAGTGTTTTGTTTTACAAGTTGATTCAAGTAACTAAGAGGTTATCTACTCCTAAGTTTCTCAAAAGATTATTGCTATACTTTAACCCTTTTAACAAGTTTGCACCACCATTGTATTTGGTGGGCAACCTTGTGTTAGGATGTGAAAGGGACAGGCGCGGGTCATCGTTTAGACCATAATTGTAACGACGTTAAATGTCTTTGGGCAATTTCTTTAAGGGACTTGATCATTTGTTTTGTTTGTTTTGAAAAGTTTTATCGAGGGACTATGATCATTCAAACTGTTTGCTTTGCCCAAAGATGTTCAACATACAATATGGCCCATTTATTTGAAGGCAACAAGTGGAATACCCTAGGGGGTGCAAGTGTGATTTGTGTGTCCATTTTCATGCTTGTTTATCTTGTATTAGGTCAAACTATTTTTTTTATCGTTTTTTTCGCATACAAACCCTAATTCTAGCATGTTATTATTTAGAAAGCAATAAAGTGCGAAATTAAAATTACTAAGCTATTACACAACCAAATATGGGAAGGGGGGTACAAATGTTCAAATGGGGATATTGACAAGAATTTAAATCTAAATTATTACAACAATTGGGTATTTTGCAATGCATAATTAAATGTAAATTAAATAAATATGTGAAATGTAAAAAGAAAGTTTCTATGTGTATGAGAAAATATTATTTATGTAAAAGGAAAAAGAAAATAAAAATGTATTTATTTTTTAGTATTTTGAAACTTAGGGTGAAAAAACCCTAATTTTAAATAAAAGGTATTATTACCTAATTTAATTCTACTATTTATTTATTATTTATAAAAATAACCTAAAATGAAGTATATTGTGAAAAAAAAGTATTTTTGTATCAAATGTTAATAAAATAAAAAATCAAGTATTTTTATATCTTTTTCTTAAATACATTAATAATCAAATATATATATATATATATATATATAACCCTAAATATGTATTATACAAAAAATATTTATTTATTTAATATTTTAATAAAATAAAAAGTATTATTATTATTTTTTGTGAAATATTTTCAGAAAGTAAAAAAAATGTATCTACACTATTTTCTATTTATTTCAATAATAATATATATATATATATTTGTATATAACAAGAAAAATAAACAAATAAATATGCCATAAATACAAAAAGTGATGGAAAAAATATTTTAAAAATTTTAATGGTATGAGAAAAAATAAACAAAGTCAACCCAAAAAGAAAAAGTCAAAAATGTTAAAAAATGAGCAAATGGGCTCAGGGGGGTGTAAACTAAAAAAGATGGTGTGAAAAGCAACACAAATCCAAGCCCAGCCCACTTCACTCCTTCTTCAACCTCTGTACAGTTTTCTTCACACAAAACACGCGTTTTTTATCTCTGGATTCCTGGACTTTCAAGCAAAACTCATAACATGAAAAGTGTAGAGCATTAAGAGACGGTTTCAACCATATAAAGAACATGACCTATCTCTCCAAGATGAGAGAGAATTTCTCTCCCCCTCTTTTCTGACCTAGTTTTTCTACCATTTTCAGAGCTCAAATTCTCTTCACTCAGACAAAAGAAATGAAAAGTAAAGCTATGTACATGTTCAGGGCTATGAGTAGGACTTTGTTTCTTCACAAACTTAAGACTAAAGATGCCTAATAAGAGAGATACGAATTCAAACTTTTACCTGTGCAGTTGAACTTCTATGTGGAGAATGAGAGACTTTCAGTGCAATGTAATGATTGGAAAAGCTTCCTTGAAGTCCAGGGATGCTTTTTCAATGCTCACTTTGTCTTGAAACTTCTTGTATCAAGCTATAGAACTTCACCTGCAAGTCAAAGATGTGAAAATGGTGGAAGTGGTTAGAGAAACTACAGATCGTGCCTTAGCTTCTGGATAGCTTGCATATGTTGTAAGGAAGGTAGAGGAACAGGTTTGGACAGAAATGCTTGAAGGGATTGAGAGATTGCACTCAAACTGCAGGGGCACCCCTGTTTGTGCAGTTTGAGGATGATTCTGAGATGGAGGGTGTTTGAAAGGGAAATGGCTTGTGCAAAAGCTTCAATGTGGTCTATGGAATGTGTTTGATATCTTTTGTGCTGTGTTCTTTTGCTGATATGAGAGATAGCATATGTTATGGACCTTTCTTCACACTTAAGCTACCAAAAGCAAATTGGTGTTCTAGGTCAGTATAGGACCCCCTAATGTGCTGCATCAACTCCTCTTGATCAGTGTGTTATGCCCATAATCTTGTGCTAAGCAGATCTTCTATGTACTTGTTTGATTTACCAATTGACATAAAGCTAAACTTTTCAAAAATGGAAATTCCACTTTATCTAGTTTAGGATTAAACCATTATGCAATGTTAGAACACAAAGAACATGACCTTAACACATTGAATATGCATTAAATTATTGAGTATGAAATGGTTCAAGGACCTGTAATCAAGCATAAAGCAAACTGATTTCAAATTGGCAAGGTTATGAACATGTCTTGATGAAGAACAAAAGTGAATTTTTGCCAACTTGTGAAATTCGAATCTCCCAAGTTATGAGGTTGTTTGATGAGTTCTTGGACATTTTGGAAAGCTTGGAATGTGTACTACAATCCATCTTTGAAATGCAATTTGAAATTCCAAGTGGAAGGGTATGAAAAGTGGCCTTGAAGTAGGGTAGAAAACCTTATCAAAATAGGTCAAATTTCACTAAGTTAAAAGATGGTTTAGTGCCCTTATTCAAAAAATCATAACTTGAGATACAAGCTTCAAATGAGAAAACTTTGTGAATCAAAGTTGTAGATTTTGCAACAAGCTACAACTTTCATGTTTTGACTTTTGTTTGAATCCCAATGGATCATGGTGAAAAGATGGGGCAAAGTTGGGAAAAAATTAGGGTTTTTCATAACTTAGAAAAATTCTAAGTTATGAAAAATTCCATTTTCAAACCCTAATTTGCATTTTGTGATTTCTTGGTGAACAAGTTTCATAATTTGGCATGTTTTGATGAAAAATGAATCTTGACTCTTGATTTTGACCAAAAAGTCAAAGTTTGACTTTTCAGTATACAGTCAAATTTGATCAATTGACTGGGAAATTCAACTATCAATCTTGTGTATTTGGGATCTTTTGAACTTGTTGAGTAAGTCAAGATAATTCCATGGGGTCCTTGAGTCCATAGGTGAACTTGGTTTGCCATTGGCTAGGTCAAACAGTCAAAAATTGCCTTTGTGCAGTCAAAACCCTAAAAATGACCATTTTGCCCTTTTGGTGATCTGATCAAATTTCTTGTGGAATTGTGATCCAAACTTGATCAAATGGTTCATATGAATTCAAAATGTTGGTGTGGATCAAATTTTATGAGATTTGACTGTCAATTGGCCACAGTTGACTTTTTCCCCAATACAGCTGATTTCTAGGTCAACTGTCCAATTGACTGGGTAAAACTTGGAATCAAGACTTGAAACTTGGTATAGGTAAACTTGGGAGTCCAACATGAAGCATGAAAGTCATCTTAGGCATTTTAGGTCAAAACATCTTTAGGCAAACACAAACCCTAATTTGAGTCCACAGTGCAATGAGAAGTCTTGAGCAGAGGAAACCCTAATTGGATCTTGATCTTCAAAGGTCTTGTGATGAGAAAATGTTGAGGAAATGGGAGGGCAAATTTTGGGGTACAACAGTTGCCCCTGTTCAATCTTCTTGGACCTGAAGAGTTAGATTGGCAAGTTTGCCTTTCGTGACTCGAGGGTAAAAGGAGATTGGACACTAGAGTGCCCGGAAATTTGCACTCGCATGCTGGAGTCTCAACAATGTGGTGTCGGGAATGGGCTTATAGATGCCATTTGGAGAGATGGTGGATAGGGAGATGGGCTTTGTAGATGCCATCTGGAAAAGTGACAGAACTTTGTCGGGAATGGGCTTATAGATGCCATTTGGAAGTGTTGATCGCATAAGAGGTTCCTTAGCGAGAACTTGTGTGTTTAAGAAAGACAGATGTTTTCCTGGCTTGTTACAGGTGTTTGATCTTCAGTCTCCTTATGCGGATATGCCCTGGCTGGATACAGGTATCGAATCTACAATCGGTTGCTCACAGATGTGCCCTGGCTGGATACAGGAGTCGAATCTGGAAATAGTCGTCAATAGATATGCCCTGGCTGGATACAGGAGTCGAATCTTCGAACTCTTCAGACGTGCCCTGGCTAGATACAGGAATCGAGTCTGGAAATATGGTCAATAGATGTGCCCTGGCCGGATACAAGAATCGAATCTTTGAACTCTTCAGACGTGCCCTGGCTAGATACAGGAATTGGGTCTGGAAATGATCACTCTCAGATGTGCCCTGGCTAGATACAGGTATCGAATCTGGAATTGTGACAGTTGAAAGTAGTCGTTTTTGAGGTTGTCTTTTTCCTGAAAAGGCAAAGACGTAAGCTGTATGCAATGTCATGATGTATGATATGCATGATGTCATAATGTTCAACATTTGATGTTGTATGTGTCTCATCATGTATGTAAGCAAGATGTATGAAAATGTGAAATGTTTATGAGTGTAATTTCATCTTAGGAAAATAAATCCTTGACGAATGGCCGGGAAGCTGCTTTGCGGAAGAGATACTTGGCCGAAGCTCTGATGAGAGGCCTGCTGAGGACTTTAACGATGGATTTCGCTGAGGATAGTGATGATAAACTCCGCTGGGGAAACCCCAAAGATAAACTCTGCTTGGGAATACCAAAGATAGACTTCGCTGGGGATTGAAGGAACTTTTGCCGAGAACGGTCTTCCGTGGCTTTTAGCTGAGGATAACCCAGTTATAAGTCCTTGTGAGGAAATAACTCTAAATAAAACTTGGGCGAGGCGTTCGTACTTCGCCGGGGATAAGCTCGCAGAATCTACTGGGGATGAGCTTTTAGGACCTGCCGGGGAACGTTGTGCCTTTTTCAGGATCGACGGGGAATCGACTCCCGCTTGGGGAAAGTGCTGCTGAACCTTGTTTTATTCTGCGGGGAGCTAAGATGATTTGGCCAATATTTTCAGTTGAACCTACCTTGGTGCCTTGGTGGACAAAGCAACTAGACCGCATTAGACAACTACACATTGCCCCTGTCTTTGATGTCACTTGTAATTAATCTCTTTTTTCATATGCAAACATTTAGGGATCAGCAATTTAATGTCAAATGCATATATCAAAAATGAACATTGGACGTTCTTCGCAAGACAAAACAGAAAAAGAAAAACAATGGCAATTTGTATGGACAAGTGAATTTGTATTGATTTAAACTTTGCCTGTGAATAGGCGTTTTTTGTACAAGAGGCTGACATCCTAGTAAGAGGACGCCGCCAAATAACATAGAGTTTACAATTTGAAAAACAAAACAGCTATGTGAACAATCCCACTGGGTTCCAACTCTGCTATTGCCTTTATGTCTTCGAACGTCTCATCGCTTTGCTGCCTGGTCGAAGATGAAGCTGATTGGTCGATGCCGTAATCTGAGCCAGATAGTTGATGCCGAATTCCGGGTGCGAAGTGATCGAATGAGACATAGTGTTACGCTTTTATCCCTAACTTTTGCCTGGACCGCCCTTTCGGGTTTTCAGTCCAACGGGATACCCTTTTTTGCCCAAGCCGCCCTTTCAGGTTTTCGACTTGCCGGGTGTACAGATTTTTTTCATTTCATCCCTTATTTTTGCCCGAACCCTTTTGGTTCGCCGGGAAGCCCTAATTTTTGCCTAGGTATGTCAACCTAGCGGGTCTTTTATTTATGCGTAGTATTTTTTCACTATGTCTGCATTGGCGGGGTGAGGAAGGTCGTCACCGTCCATGGTGGTTAGGATCATGGCTCCTCCTGAGAACACACGTTTAACCACAAATGGCCCTTCATAAGTAGGGGTCCATTTGCCCCGGGGATCACTTTGAGGAAGGATGATGCGTTTGATTACCAGGTCCCCAACTTGATACTCTTGCGGTCTGACTTTCTTGTTAAATGCCCTGATCATCCGTTTCTGATACGTTTGACCGTGACAGATAGCAGTGAGCCTCTTTTCGTCAATCAGATTTAGTTGATCAAGTCGAGTTTGGATCCAATCATCTTCATTCAAGTCTGCATCCTTCATTATCCGAAGAGAGGGTATCTGGATTTCAATCGGCAAGACTGCCTCCATGCCGTAGACCAAGGAGAAAGGAGTTGCCCCGGTTGATGTCCTTGCTGAGGTGCGATACCCATGAAGAGCGAACGGTAACATCTCATGCCAATCTTTGTAGGTCACTGTCATCTTCTGCACAATTTTCTTGATATTTTTATTGGCGGCCTCTACAGCCCCATTCATCTTCGGCCGATAGGGGGAAGAATTGTGGTGTTGTATCTTGAATTGTTCACAGAGTTCAGTGATCATTTTGTTATTGAGATTGGTACCATTGTCCGTAATGATTCTTTCTGGGACTCCGTACCGACAAATCAGATTATGCCGGATGAATCGTGCCACGACGCTCTTGGTTACTGTGGCATAGGAAGCTGCCTCGACCCATTTCGTGAAGTAATCGATCGCCACCAAGATGAAACGATGCCCATTGGATGCCGTTGGTCGGATCTCACCGATCATATCGATGCCCCACATTGCGAAAGGCCAAGGTGCCGTTAGGACATTCAAAGGAACCGGAGGGATATGCACCTTGTCAGCATAGACCTGGCACTTATGACAAGTTCGGGAGTGTTGGTAACAATCGGTTTCCATTGTGGACCAGAAATATCCTGCCCGAAGGATTTTCTTAGCCATGGTGTGTCCACTGGAATGGGTCCCAAATGTACCTTCATGTAGTTCCATCATAATTTTCTCTGCTTCAGCCTTATCCACACAACGTAACAGAGTTGAATTATGATTCCGTTTGTAGAGAATGCCGTTGCTGAGGAAGAATTTTGCAGCAAACCTCCTCATGAACTTCTTATCATTGACAGATGCACCTTCAGGGTATTCCTGGGCTTCCAAGTACCTCTTCACCTCGTGATACCAGGGTTTTTCAGTCACCTTCTCAGCCTCGAGCTCGCAGCAGTAAGCCGGTTCATCCAACTTCCAGATTGTGATTTGAGGAGCCTCATTGTCCCATTTAACTTTGAACATCGAAGACATCGTGGCTAGTGCGTCCGCTAGCTGATTCTCCTCTCTAGGGAAGTGCTCAAAAAGTTATCTCTTCAAAGTGAGGGAGCAAGGTCGACACATACTCCTTGTAAGGAATGAGATTCGGGTGTTTCGTATCCCACTCGCCTTTGATCTGATTGATCACGAGAGCGGAATCTCCGAAGACACTTAGAAACTTGATCCTCAGGTCGATTGCAGCTTGTAAACCCATGATGCATGCCTCATATTCTGCCATGTTGTTGGTGCAGCTGAAACATAATCGGGCGGTGAGTGGAGTATGAGTCCCCTTGGGAGATATGATTACAGCGCCGACGCCGTTACCCAAAGCATTGGAGGCTCCATCAAAATGCATAGACCATCGGGATCCTTCCTCAGGTCCTTCATCCGGTCCAGGTACTTCACAGTCAGTTACCACCATGATGTCTTCGTCCGGAAAATCAAAGTTCAATGATTGATAATCGTCCACAGGTTGGTGTGCCAAATGATCAGCCAGTACACTCCCCTTAATTGCTTTCTGAGTTGTATACTGGATGTCATATTCTGTTAAGATCATTTGCCATCTTGCTATTCTCCCAGACAGAGCGGGCTTTTCAAATATGTACTTGATGGGATCCATCTTTGAAATCAATAAAGTAGTGTGAGTCAGCATATACTGTCTCAGCCGGCGAGCAGCCCATACAAGAGCGCAGCAAGTTTTCTCAAGCAGTGAGTAACGAGACTCACAGTCGGTAAACTTTTTGCTCAAGTAATAAATAGCGTGCTCTTTTCGGCCAGACTCATCATGCTGCCCCAGCACACACCCCATTGAATTATCAAGCACTGTCAAGTATAGTATCAGAGGTCTTCCTTCCACTGGTGGCATAAGAATGGGTGGCTCTTGGAGGTATTCCTTTATTCTTTCAAAGGCGGCCTGACATTCATCATTCCAGCGTACCACTTGATCTTTCTTCAGTAATTTGAAGATTGGCTCACAAGTAGCAGTCAGATGTGAGATGAATCGGGCAATGTAATTCAATCGTCCTAGGAAACCTCTGACTTCTTTCTCTTTTTTTGGGGTCGGCATCTCTTGAATAGCTTTAACCTTGGCAGGGTCCACCTGGATACCTTTATCACTTACAATGAAACCTAGCAATTTTCCGGACCTCACCCCGAAGGTGCATTTGTTGGGATTCAATCTCAGCTTGTACAACTTGAGTCGGTCAAACAACTTCCTCAGATGATCAAGGTGTTCCTCCTCAGTTTGAGACCTTGCAATCATGTCATCAACGTATACTTCAATCTCATGATGGATCATATCATGAAATAAAGCAACCATGGCACGCTGATAGGTTGCCCCAGCATTTTTCAATCCGAATGGCATGACCTTATAACAGAAGGTCCCCCACTGAGTTACAAATGTAGTCTTCTCCATATCTTCAGGAGCCATCTTGATCTGATTATACCCTGAGAAGCCATCCATGAAGGAGAACACCTTGTGTTGAGCTGTATTATCAACAAGGACATCGATGTGAGGTAGGGGGAAATCATCCTTGGGGCTGGCCCTGTTCAGATCCCTGTAGTCAACACACATTCTGACCTTACCGTCCTTCTTCGGTACTGGCACAACATTGGCAACCCACTGAGGGTAAGAAGTTACTGCAAGGAAACCTGCATCAAACTGTTTCATCACCTCAGCTTTAATCTTCTCAGACATCTCTGGACGCATTCGTCGAACTTTTTGCTTTACTGGAGGGCAATCTTCCTTGGTTGGCAGGTGGTGAACTACAATGTCGGCATCCAAACCGGGCATATCTTCATAGGACCAAGCAAAGATCTCCATGTAGTCTTGTAGCATCTGGATCAATCGTTGCTTCACGCTGAGCTCTAGATTGGCACCAATCTTGACCTCTTTTCTATCTGTCTCAGTACCCAAGTTAATTGTCTCCACAGGCTCTTCATGTGGTTGAATAGCCCTCTCTTCCTGTAGTAGCAGTCTTGCGAGTTCACCAGGCACTTCGCAATCATCTTCACCTTCGTCTTCGGCCAAGTTGATCGGATTTTCGAAGTCATAACTGGCGGTAGCAGAGCTGTTGCCAGTGAGATCCAGAGTGGATTGAAACCTGTATAAGTGAGTGTGTGTAAATATAGCTGTTTTTGCAATATGTATAACACAGAAAGAAAAGGAGCACAAGATTTGAAATGCAACAAACGTCCAATGTTTTGATTGATGATATATGAAAATGTCATACAAAAAGCCCTCACAAATGGAGCTACGATGCCCCGGGCAGGACACCGAGCCAATGGAGTTTTAACATATTGTTTGTTACAAATTTGGAAATCAAAAGAAATCAATTACTGCGTGACAAAGGTGATAGGGGTAAAATCCTTTGCTGTCCAGTTGCTTGGTCCGTCGCTGGCAGTCGGGTAGATCCAATTATCAAACTCAGCTTCCTCCACATCCTCCTCGATAGCATTCACCCTTGAGCTGGAAATAAACACCGGAGCCTTTCCAATCTTCTCTTTGCGCACCGCCTTCTGAGCCTCCGCAGTAAAGCCTAGCCCAAACTTGTCGTTCTTCTGAGTGAAGTCAGGAAGCTGACCCCAGTGTGCACCATCGCCTTTCTGAACCACAGCCCGGGCATCCCTTAGGGAAACCATCTTCATGGAATCATTCTCTTCGGCCATTGTCTCCGCAGCTGCTGAAATTGGATGTACCTCCTCGAAATGTTGGAAGGGAGTTTCAATAAATTCTCCGTCCATCTCGATGTACCTGAAGGAATTCAAATGGCTCACCATATACTCCTCTTCTCCTTGCACAGTGACAATTTTCCCCCTGACGGGATACTTCAGCTTTTGGTGTAAGGTGGAGGTCACTGCCCCAGCTTTGTGGATCCAAGGTCTACCCAACAGACAGGAGTACGATGGACGTATATCCATCACGTAAAAGGTAGAGTCAAACACTTGAGAGCCCACACGAATAGGGATGTTAACCTCTCCATGAACCATCCTCTTGGAACCGTCAAAGGCTCTGACGATGATATTGCTGGGTTTCAACTCCAGGCCTTCATAATCCAGACGATCCAAAGCCTTTTTCGGAAGAACATTCAAGGAAGAACCAGTGTCCACCAATACATGTGCCAGAGTAGTGCCCCTGCATTCAATAGAGACATGCAGGGCATCATTGTGGTTTCTCCCTTTTGCGGTTAGATCAGCATCTGAAAAACCCAAGCCGTTGTCCGCCGTCAAATTTGCTATGCAGTCAGTGAACTGAACTGCAGACGTCTCCTGCGGCACATGGGCCGTCTTGAGAAATGAGATTAATGCCTTAGCGTGAGCCTCGGAACATAGCAATAGGGAGAGCAGGGAGATCTTGGAGGGTGTATGCCCTAACTGCTCAACAACATTAAAATCACTTTTCTTTATTATCTTCAGAATCTCCTCCATTTCTTGTCGGGAGGCCTCAGCATTCACGGGTATTGGTGCCTCCATCCGGGCAGGCTCTTCTTCAATCCCTTTGCCCCGAGCATTTGATGACTCGGCAGCAGGGGACACAATTTGATCAGCAACAGGACTTGATAAACTTGCAGGTTTTATGAGGAGGGGTTTTCGAATAGCGGGAGGCGCAATGTCAGGCGAGAAGAGCCTGCCACTGCGGGTGACTTTAGCCGGACCGGTGATATCGCAGATACTGGCACTAGCATCAAATTCTTGCTTGATTCCATTTACATATACGTCTGCCCCATAATGCCAGGGGACAGCTTTATCAGACACGTAGGAGAGGGGTCCTGGAACAGTAATGATCACAGGCGCAACTGTCAAGATTTGAATAGGCTTCTTTGGGGGAGCCTTGATTAGATTTTTGAAGATGGTGATCACGGAAACTTCTTTCATTGGAACCAATTGAACAGCAGTCTTTTTGAATAAAATCTCCTTGCTATCCATTAGGCCTTGGATGCCTAACCTTAGCAAGGGACAATCAGATAGGGAAATAGCACAGAATGGGCAACCTTCGCCGCAACCCGGAAATAAACCGGCCCGCAGTAGGTTCTTCTTAACAGTCTTCAAAGGGGTAACAACTTCATCTATCGAAACAGCATACACTTCTTCCTCAATGGCATTCACCCTATGCTGGGGCATAGGAGCCGTTACAACATTCGGTCTTTCCGGCGCTTCAAACTGAATTTCTTTTGCGTCAATTAGATCTTGCACTTTGTTTCTCAGGGCCCAACAATCATCAGTAGTGTGCCCGGGACTATCAGAATGATAAGCACACCGGGCATTCGGGTTGTATTTGGGGGACGCAGTGTTGACGACCTTAGGAGCTTCTTTGAGGGTCACCAGGTTGGTGGATAACAGTTGGGGTAAAATTTGAGATAATGTCATACTCAATCGGGTATACTGCCTCTTGGGCCTTTCACTTCTTTGTTGATTGTACTGCTGAGGAGCAGCAACAGGTTTGGAGATGACCAAAGCATTAACGGCTTGGCGACTTTCGGGCTTGACTTGCCTTCTAGGGCCATAAACGGCGCTGGCTTCTTTCTTAAATGGCCTCTTCTCAGCACTTGTAGAGGCAGCCTTCTGTATCTTGCCTGACCTGATGCCAGCTTCAATTCTCTCTCCTGTTAATATCAAATCTGTGAACCCAGCGGAGGAGTTACCAACCAAATGATTGAAAAACGGACCAGACAGCGTTCCCAGAAACATATCAACCAGCTCTCGATCAGTCAATGGAGGCTGCACCCTGCCAGCCAAATCTCTCCATTTTTGAGCGTACTCTTTGAATCCTTCACCCGTCCCTAGAGACATACCCTGAAGTTGGGTACGCGTAGGAGCGAGATCAGAATTGTATTGGTATTGTTTGTAAAACGCAGTTGCCAAATCCTCCCAGTGCCTGATGCTAGCTCCGTCTAATTGGTAGAACCATTCAAGCTGAGACCCCGAGAGGCTGTCCTGGAAGAAGTGAATCCAGAGGTTCTTATCCGCCGTGTAAGGTTGGATTTTCCTTACATACGACCTCAGATGCAGCTTTGGGCAGGAGACCCCATCATACTTGGCGAAGGCAGGCGCCTTAAACTTGTGTGGAATTACTACTCCGGAAGATAATCCCAAATCTCCGAAATCCAGTCCTGGCACGTTCTGAATTTCCATAGCGCTCAAGCGGTCCTCCAATTGTTTATATCTGTCAGCAGCAGGTGGGTATTGTTCCTCGTTATAGTCCGTCTCGTTGTCGGAGATTACAGGACTAGGAGCTTCTCCCCCTTGGGGACTGTTTTTCTCAGCAGAGGAAGTGGTTGGATCAGCTTCATTGTGGAGTGTGTTCCCAAATCTGCGTCCGGTGTTGAACATCGCCGTTCTCTTTTTCTTCTTCTTCTTCAGGAGTAGAGTCTTCAACTCTTGCTGACCCTGGGCTAGGCTTAGGACCATCTCTTGAAACTGTGCACTTTGGGCCTGAAGGGCCTTGATTGCTTGCTCACTGGATGACTCCGAATTCATGATGACTGTGCAAACAAACAGCGAAGAAGATTAAGCAACCTGTGAAATAGGGTACCTGCTATGCATATGGTGCAATGGAATGCGTATGTTTTATGCTTTCAAAGACAAATAAGATTCAACTTTGTAGACAAAACAGGGAAACACACTTCATTAGATTAAAATTTTTCAATTGTTCAACAATTTGCCCTTAGGCATTACAGGAATGAAAAATACGGAAAAGGAAATAAAACTACAAAAGGAAATAATCAAAGCTCATCAATGCTCCCATGGCCTCCTCCTCTCAGTGCTGATGTAGTTGTTCAGGACACGTTCTTCCTCCAATTGCTTAGTCAGCCTTTGGACCTTCCTTTCCTGCTCGTTGAACTTCTCCCGATAGAAATCCCGTTCTTCCTTTAGCTGTGCCCAAGATCTCTTCATGGTGTCAAAATCAGTAGGTATCTGAGGAGGGAGGATAGTTGGAGGAACCCCATCTTCATCGGGAGATTCAAGGATGATTGGTCTGACAGCTTCGTACGGCATACCTAACTTCTGAGCACGGATGCGGACCCATTTGCAATAGGGCTCCAATGGTAAAGAAGTCTTTGGTCCTAACTCATGTGAGTCAGCTTTGTGGATTCTGTCCCAAGCTCTAATGAATCCCTGGCATAGTTTGTCACTGCCTGCCTGAAACTCAAAATGGAAGTGAGGAACCAGCATTTCATGGGGCCCAGCTCCTCTGGCTCTTCCAAACTGACGGAGAGCTAAACACGGATTGTAAGAGATTCCTCCTTGGATACCAATCAACGGGACATTAGGGTATTCTCCGCAACGGTCGATAACAGCTACCTCATCCAAGCCTCTGAGAGTCCAAGTGATATCCCTATCTGTGAGAGACATTAACCTCCGAGCCCAACCTTTTCCCTCTTCATTCTTCAGCACGGACTTAGGAAGGTGCGAAATAAACCACCTTACCAGCAAAGGAGCACAACACCATGGAGTCCCCCGTTTTCGAGCAGTACGAGCATAGAGTTGTTGTAGAATGTCACCCAAGAGAGTGGGTACCGGATTTCGAGACATGAAGATTCTTATGACATGGATACTGATGAAGGTGTCAGGGTTGGGAAACAATACCAGACCATAGATCAAAAGAGCCAGAACATCTTCATATGCTTTGAAGTCCAAGTCATTCCAGAAATCATTAGCCTTGCCAACCAGAAATTTGACCAAAAAGCCCTTGATCCCATTTCTAGTTTCCCAGTTGGACAATACCTCTTCTTTGGTCAAGGGGAGAATTGCAGCAATCTCTTCAGGCCTAGGAGTCTTTTCCAAACCAGTGAAAGGAGTTTGTTCCAAAACAGGAATCCCAAGCAAGTAAGAGAACTCTTCCAGGGTAGGAACCAGCTGGAAGTCTTGAAAGGTGAAACAATGATGCAAAGGGTCATAAAACTGGGTCAGAACACTTATCAGTTGTTGGTCCCATTTTGCAGTGATCAAGCCAAGGAGGGAACCATGTCTGTTGATGAAGGAGGTAGTGCTTGGAATTCTTTCAACCAGATCTTTGAGTAAAACTGGTGGTTGAACAAAGTTGAGCCGGACAGTATTTCTACGCACGGGCATCATGATGTCCTACAAAACAGAGCAAAGATGAAACCTTTTTGTCTTTGAAATGGGTTAGCTTTTTATGCATGCAATGGTATGATGGCATGATGCTATGATGAAGCACATCACAAGTATTCACGTAGGCAGATAAAGCACACAAGTCACACAAGACACCCTTAGGTTTCAGGCCAGCATGAGTTTCAGGTATTACCCTCTTTTGGTTTTGTTGGTTAAAACCTGTCCTATCAAAAGTAACCGGGTTCTAGAGGATCTCAAATCATTGGCTACCCTCAATCGGTCATAACTCCAGCATCGCAATCTTTTCTCGCGGCCAGAACCATCTCGAGAGTTTAGCCTCAATGAGTGTAGCATACTGCTACTGTCCTAATAGCCAAGTTGGTCAATTTAGGGTTCTAAGGTTGGTTGGTGTTTAATGACTCCTTAGAAGACCTATATTCTCCCCGTTACAACACAAGGGATATAGGTACAGACTAAGATGCCACACCAACGTAGCCACTGCTTCACCCATGTCGGTCTACGCCGGACAGGTCCCTCACAGATTATGCTACCTAAAAAAGGGTATTTCCAGATCCGGGTTAGGATCTATGAACTCCGATGCAAAGCCCACAAATATAAAAGCAAACAAAGCAAGCAATTGAAAACAAAAGTGATCTAAGCCCTAAGGTTACTCCACTTTTAAAAGTTTTCCCCAGCAGAGTCGCCAGTTCTGTGATACGGTGGGAGAACTGACTTGAGGTTTGCGTTTGTATTCGCAAATGTTGCGGTTAGCAAGAGTCGCCACCGACTTTTTATTTTATCCTAAGGAAAGGTTAAAAAGCACAGCAAAAACCTTTTGAGATGTTTTCTTGGGTTCGGGGAGTAGATTATAGAAAGGGAAGGTATTAGCACCCTTTCTATCCATGGTTATCCATGGGCTCTTAGTTACTTGCTTAGATCACTTGCCTTTTGTTTTCAATTGTTTTAAATGGTGCTTGAGTGTGTGGGTTTTGAAAATGTTCTGAAAAGAGGCCAATGTGGTGGCAACCTTTGCAATGATCCATGTGGGGATGTATACAAAGATGTATGTCTTTTGAAAAGGTTTTCATTTGTTTTTTTGAAAGTTTTTGTTTTGAAAGTGTTGTGATGTGTGATTTTGAAATTAGGCAAGTGTTTTGTTTTACAAGTTGATTCAAGTAACTAAGAGGTTATCTACTCCTAAGTTTCTCAAAAGATTATTGCTATACTTTAACCCTTTTAACAAGTTTGCACCACCATTGTATTTGGTGGGCAACCTTGTGTTAGGATGTGAAAGGGACAGGCGCGGGTCATCGTTTAGACCATAATTGTAACGACGTTAAATGTCTTTGGGCAATTTCTTTAAGGGACTTGATCATTTGTTTTGTTTGTTTTGAAAAGTTTTATCGAGGGACTATGATCATTCAAACTGTTTGCTTTGCCCAAAGATGTTCAACATACAATATGGCCCATTTATTTGAAGGCAACAAGTGGAATACCCTAGGGGGTGCAAGTGTGATTTGTGTGTCCATTTTCATGCTTGTTTATCTTGTATTAGGTCAAACTATTTTTTTTATCGTTTTTTTCGCATACAAACCCTAATTCTAGCATGTTATTATTTAGAAAGCAATAAAGTGCGAAATTAAAATTACTAAGCTATTACACAACCAAATATGGGAAGGGGGGTACAAATGTTCAAATGGGGATATTGACAAGAATTTAAATCTAAATTATTACAACAATTGGGTATTTTGCAATGCATAATTAAATGTAAATTAAATAAATATGTGAAATGTAAAAAGAAAGTTTCTATGTGTATGAGAAAATATTATTTATGTAAAAGGAAAAAGAAAATAAAAATGTATTTATTTTTTAGTATTTTGAAACTTAGGGTGAAAAAACCCTAATTTTAAATAAAAGGTATTATTACCTAATTTAATTCTACTATTTATTTATTATTTATAAAAATAACCTAAAATGAAGTATATTGTGAAAAAAAAGTATTTTTGTATCAAATGTTAATAAAATAAAAAATCAAGTATTTTTATATCTTTTTCTTAAATACATTAATAATCAAATATATATATATATATATAACCCTAAATATGTATTATACAAAAAATATTTATTTATTTAATATTTTAATAAAATAAAAAGTATTATTATTATTTTTTGTGAAATATTTTCAGAAAGTAAAAAAAATGTATCTACACTATTTTCTATTTATTTCAATAATAATATATATATATATTTGTATATAACAAGAAAAATAAACAAATAAATATGCCATAAATACAAAAAGTGATGGAAAAAATATTTTAAAAATTTTAATGGTATGAGAAAAAATAAACAAAGTCAACCCAAAAAGAAAAAGTCAAAAATGTTAAAAAATGAGCAAATGGGCTCAGGGGGGTGTAAACTAAAAAAGATGGTGTGAAAAGCAACACAAATCCAAGCCCAGCCCACTTCACTCCTTCTTCAACCTCTGTACAGTTTTCTTCACACAAAACACGCGTTTTTTATCTCTGGATTCCTGGACTTTCAAGCAAAACTCATAACATGAAAAGTGTAGAGCATTAAGAGACGGTTTCAACCATATAAAGAACATGACCTATCTCTCCAAGATGAGAGAGAATTTCTCTCCCCCTCTTTTCTGACCTAGTTTTTCTACCATTTTCAGAGCTCAAATTCTCTTCACTCAGACAAAAGAAATGAAAAGTAAAGCTATGTACATGTTCAGGGCTATGAGTAGGACTTTGTTTCTTCACAAACTTAAGACTAAAGATGCCTAATAAGAGAGATACGAATTCAAACTTTTACCTGTGCAGTTGAACTTCTATGTGGAGAATGAGAGACTTTCAGTGCAATGTAATGATTGGAAAAGCTTCCTTGAAGTCCAGGGATGCTTTTTCAATGCTCACTTTGTCTTGAAACTTCTTGTATCAAGCTATAGAACTTCACCTGCAAGTCAAAGATGTGAAAATGGTGGAAGTGGTTAGAGCAACTACAGATCGTGCCTTAGCTTCTGGATAGCTTGCATATGTTGTAAGGAAGGTAGAGGAACAGGTTTGGACAGAAATGCTTGAAGGGATTGAGAGATTGCACTCAAACTGCAGGGGCACCCCTGTTTGTGCAGTTTGAGGATGATTCTGAGATGGAGGGTGTTTGAAAGGGAAATGGCTTGTGCAAAAGCTTCAATGTGGTCTATGGAATGTGTTTGATATCTTTTGTGCTGTGTTCTTTTGCTGATATGAGAGATAGCATATGTTATGGACCTTTCTTCACACTTAAGCTACCAAAAGCAAATTGGTGTTCTAGGTCAGTATAGGACCCCCTAATGTGCTGCATCAACTCCTCTTGATCAGTGTGTTATGCCCATAATCTTGTGCTAAGCAGATCTTCTATGTACTTGTTTGATTTACCAATTGACATAAAGCTAAACTTTTCAAAAATGGAAATTCCACTTTATCTAGTTTAGGATTAAACCATTATGCAATGTTAGAACACAAAGAACATGACCTTAACACATTGAATATGCATTAAATTATTGAGTATGAAATGGTTCAAGGACCTGTAATCAAGCATAAAGCAAACTGATTTCAAATTGGCAAGGTTATGAACATGTCTTGATGAAGAACAAAAGTGAATTTTTGCCAACTTGTGAAATTCGAATCTCCCAAGTTATGAGGTTGTTTGATGAGTTCTTGGACATTTTGGAAAGCTTGGAATGTGTACTACAATCCATCTTTGAAATGCAATTTGAAATTCCAAGTGGAAGGGTATGAAAAGTGGCCTTGAAGTAGGGTAGAAAACCTTATCAAAATAGGTCAAATTTCACTAAGTTAAAAGATGGTTTAGTGCCCTTATTCAAAAAATCATAACTTGAGATACAAGCTTCAAATGAGAAAACTTTGTGAATCAAAGTTGTAGATTTTGCAACAAGCTACAACTTTCATGTTTTGACTTTTGTTTGAATCCCAATGGATCATGGTGAAAAGATGGGGCAAAGTTGGGAAAAAATTAGGGTTTTTCATAACTTAGAAAAATTCTAAGTTATGAAAAATTCCATTTTCAAACCCTAATTTGCATTTTGTGATTTCTTGGTGAACAAGTTTCATAATTTGGCATGTTTTGATGAAAAATGAATCTTGACTCTTGATTTTGACCAAAAAGTCAAAGTTTGACTTTTCAGTATACAGTCAAATTTGATCAATTGACTGGGAAATTCAACTATCAATCTTGTGTATTTGGGATCTTTTGAACTTGTTGAGTAAGTCAAGATAATTCCATGGGGTCCTTGAGTCCATAGGTGAACTTGGTTTGCCATTGGCTAGGTCAAACAGTCAAAAATTGCCTTTGTGCAGTCAAAACCCTAAAAATGACCATTTTGCCCTTTTGGTGATCTGATCAAATTTCTTGTGGAATTGTGATCCAAACTTGATCAAATGGTTCATATGAATTCAAAATGTTGGTGTGGATCAAATTTTATGAGATTTGACTGTCAATTGGCCACAGTTGACTTTTTCCCCAATACAGCTGATTTCTAGGTCAACTGTCCAATTGACTGGGTAAAACTTGGAATCAAGACTTGAAACTTGGTATAGGTAAACTTGGGAGTCCAACATGAAGCATGAAAGTCATCTTAGGTATTTTAGGTCAAAACATCTTTAGGCAAACACAAACCCTAATTTGAGTCCACAGTGCAAGGAGAAGTCTTGAGCAGAGGAAACCCTAATTGGATCTTGATCTTCAAAGGTCTTGTGATGAGAAAATGTTGCGGAAATGGGAGGGCAAATTTTGGGGTACAACACTTAGCAATCATTACCGCACTGACAGATTGGCGGCGCTCAGATTTCTCTTGTCTCCTGGACCCGTACACAACACTAGCATCCTTTTTGAAGGGTTTCTTCTCAGAACTTGTAGATTCACCCTTCGGAATCTTACCAGACTTCAACCCAGCCTCAATTCTCTCTCCAGTCAGAATAAGATCAGTAAACCCTGCAGACGAGTTGCCGATAAGATGGTTGAAAAATGGTCCAGATAGGGTCCCCAAGAACATGTCTACCAACTCCCGATCCGTCAACGGAGGCTGCACCCTGCCAGCCAGATCCCTCCACTTCTAAGCGTACTCTTTAAAACCTTCACTTGAACCTAGCGACATACCCTGGAGTTGGGTACGCGTAGGGGCAAGGTCGGCATTATATTGATACTGCTTATAGAAAGCAGTAGCCAACTCCTCCCAGTTACGAACCTTGGTCCCATCCAGCTGATAGAACCATTCGAGATGAGTCCCTGAAAGACTCTCCTGGAAGAAATGGATCCACAAATTCTTATCCACTGAGTACGGTTGAATCTTCCGCACATATGACCTGAGGTGTAGCTTGGGACAGGATGCCCCATCATACTTGGTAAAGGATGGTGCTTTGAATTTACGAGGAATGATCACACCAGTAGACAAACCCAAATCTACGAAATCCAGCCCGGGCACTTGTTGTATCTCCATAGCATTCAATCTGTCCTCCAGTTGTTTGTATCTGTCTTCAGCTGGAGGATATTGTTCCTCATCAAAATCAGTCTCGTTGTCGGAGACTACCGGACTAGGACCTTTTTCCCCTTGAGGAGTACCCTTGCCTATAGAAGAACCAGCCTCTTCGTTCTGCAGAGTATTGCCAAACCTTCGGCCCGAGTTGAACAGAACAGTCCTTCTCTTCTTCTTCTTTTCCTTCTTCAGGAGCAGAGCCTTCAGCTCTTCTTGGCCCTGAGCCAAACCCATGATCAGTTCCTGAAATTGCGCATTCTGCGCCTGAAGAGCCTTGATGGACATTTCGGTTGATGATGAGTCAGGATTCATGATGCTGAAATAAACAGCGAAGAACGGTAAGCAACCTGAAAAGAAGAAAAACCTGCTATGCACATGATGAATGATATGTGTTTATGCAATGCATTCAAGGGTTCGAAAGTTCAAATTTTTTGTAGACAAAAAAGAACACACGTTATCATTAAGGAAATAATTGTTCAGTACATCCGAGCCTCATGGGCACAAATTACAAAGCAAATCAATCCCAAAAGACACTACGCATCCTCTTTGGAGCTATGTAGGTGTTGAGATTCCTCTCCTCATGCAACAGGCGGGTGAGCTCCAGGACCTTCTTTTCACTGGCATGTAGACTGGTCTCAAGAGAATTTCGTTCTTCCTTAAGCTGGATCCAGCTCTTCTGCATCTCTTCCCAGGATGTGGGCATATCAGGGTGCTGAATGGTGTAGGACACTTCTCCTTCCAAGACTGGCTCTTTGATTACTGGGAGCATATGAGGATAAGGCATTACTAACTTCTGGGAGCGGGCGCGTACCCACTTGAGATAAGGTTCCAACGGGATGGAGTTCTTGTGCCCCAGTGTCTTGCTGTCTATCCTACTTGGCATCCTCCAGGCTCTGATAAATCTCTGGCGAAGTCCTTGAGCGTCATTGTCGAAGTCAAAAATTATGTCAGGAATTAACATGTCATGAGGACCATCCCTCCGAGCATAACCAAACTGTCTCCAAGCCAGACATGGGTTGTAAGTAATACCTCCTCTGATTCCAAGTAAAGGAACATTAGGGTACCCCCCGCAACGATCAATGATAGTGACATCCTCTCTGGACCGAGGGCACCAATGTATATCTGCATGCATAAGAGTCATCAACCGTTGTGACCATCTCAAACCCCGCTCGTTCTTCAAAATTGATTGTGGAAGGTGCGAAATAAACCACCTTCCCAGGAGAGGAGTGCAACACATAAGGACACCTCTTTTTCTCATGGCTCGAGTGTAACATGAGTGAAGGATGTCCCCCAGCAACGTAGGTATAGGATTCCTGGACATGAAGATCTGGACAGCACTGATATCTATAAGCTGATCTGGGTTAGGGAACAACACCAAACCATAGACAAGGAGGGCCACAACTTCTTCAAAAGCTTGCAAGTCAAGGGAGTTCCAACATTCATGGGCTTTTTCAAACAGAAACCTGGCTAAGAACCCTTTGATACCACTTCTAACTTCCCAATGTCCCTTGAGGTCAGATGACTGTAGGTGCAAGGCTTTAGCAATCTCTTCAAGCTTGGGTTCCTTTTCCGTACCGTTGTAGGGTAGTTGATCAAGGATAGGGATCTTTAGGAGCCGGGAGAACTCCTCCAATGTAGGTACCAGCTGATAATCCAAGAAGGTGAAACAGTGATGCAGAGGGTCAAAGAATTGGAACAAGACCTTTATCATATCTTCCTCAATGTTGGTGTTGACCAAGCTGATGAGTCTTCCATGTCTCTCACTGAATGAAGAGCTCTCGGGAATCCTGGATATAAGCTCCTTAAGCCGAGGAGGGATCCTTACCAGGCTGATTTGAATTGTCTTTCTACGAACAGTTTCCATGTCCTACAAAACAAGAACAAAGATGAAGATTTGAACCCCTGAAATGGTTAGTCAATGCATATGATGCTGGATGATGTCATGATGCTATGATTAAACACACCACAGATATTTACAAAGACAAACATGTAAGGCACACAAGGCACACAAGACAAGCCCTTAAGGTTTAGGCCAGCATGGGGTCTGGGTAGTACCCTCTTGAAGTTGGTGGGTTCAACCTGTCTTATTAGAAGTAACCGGGTTCTAAGGGTCCCAATATCACTTGATTGCTTTCATTGTTCATCGTTTCGATTTAGCCACTGAACTGGCGACCGAAATATTCCAGGAAAGCAACCCTTAATTGAGTGTAGTATCGAGTATCAACCAACCTCGGACTGCACCAAAGTCAGTTATCTCACTACCCTAAAGAGGCCAAGATAGTTCAATTAAGGTTCCTAAGGTCTGTTGATGCTTCATGACACCATGCGGAGGCCCCGTACTCTCCTTGACTGAACTCAAGGGTTATCGGTACACACCAAAGTGCCACATCAACGTAGCAGACTGTTTCAACCATGTCGGTATACCCCGCACAGTTCCCTCACAGCCTTGTTGCTACTTTCTAAGAAGGTATCCCCCAGATCCGGGTTAGGATCTATAGAACTCCCAAGCAACCCACAATTTAAAGCAAGCAAGGAAAACAATTGAAAACACAGTTATGAACTAACCCTAAGGTACACCTCACTTTTATAAGATTTCCCCAGCAGAGTCGCCAGTTCTGTGATCGGTGGATCTGGAACTGACTGTTTAATGCTGGTTCGCAAAATGTCGCGGAAGCAAGAGTCGCCACCGTCTTTTATTTTCTCCAAATGGAAAGGACAAAAGCACAGAAAAATTCCTTAAAGAGATTGCTCTCGGTTCGGGAGGTAGGTTATAGAAAGGGAACGTGTTAGCACCCTTTCTATCCATGGTTATCCATGGGCTCTTAGATACTTGCTCATTGTGTTTTCAAAAATGGTTTGTTTGCTTTTCAACTGTGGGTTTTAAAAAGTTTCTTTGGAAATTCCAGTTCGACTCTTGTATCGGTCCTCAAGAGTGTTTGAAAAATTGCTTTCGAAAGCTTTTTGAAAAGGTGTCGGTGTGAAAAGTATTTTGATTTGTTTTGAAATTAGAGCAAGTATCTAGAGTCGTCTACCTACCCTAAGGAATTCATCTGTGTAAATGTCCTTTAAAGTAGTGCCATCCCACCATTGAGAGGTAGGTAGCACCACTATTGGAGGTGTTCGGGTCAATTCGAGTTTAGGGACATGGTGATCACCAGAGCAATGGGAAGACACCTTAGAAGCTACCCTCATGCCAGGTTCCCGGATCATGAGGACTTACTAAGACATCCTCTACTCGACGATCACCTTTCGAGGCAAGGCAACAGTGAGGCGTACCCTAGGGGTGGTGTGTGATTTGGGTGTCATGTTCATTTGCATTTATCTTGTTCATATCAAAGTGATCTATGCGTTTGTTTTTATTTTAGGCCATTCATTCTTGCATGCATTTATTTAACAGTTAAAAGATGCGGAAATTAAAAGATTCTAAACTATTACAAAGGCGCGGGTCCACATCGCCAAATTAAAATCCAGGACCCGATTTGACAAAAAGTAAATAAAGAAGAGTGCGAAAGATAAATGTCCGAGTTTACAAGGCTTTGGGAGAGTTACATTAATATTATAAGAAATAAAATAAAAATGCGCGAATTGGAATTAAAGTTGGAAGCGAGGGCGTTGGACCCTTTTTAATAAAATTAAATTAAATGATTAAATTAATTAAATAAAAAAAGAAATTGTTTTTTGAGATTTTTTTGTATTTATGATTTTAATGAGAATCAAATGGAATTAAAACATTAACCCTAATTCTAATTGTTTTTTTTATTTATTAAGAAAACATGTTAACATCAAACGTAAAATTAATCTAATTATTTACATGCAATTTGATTTATAAAAATAAATAATTAATTATTAGTGAAAAGAAAAGAAAAAGGATAAAAAATTGATACAAACCCTAATCCTACAAATTTTAAATTAATTAAGAAAATGTTTGAATTAAACCTAATTTAATGGCTAAAATTAATGAATAATATTTATTTACAAAATATTAAAATAAAATATATTTTTAATTTTGTCTTTTCTGATTTTTTGTTATTTTTATATTTTTATGAAAATAATTAAATTAAAGGAATTAATTAAAAAGAAATAATTGGAATAAATAAAATAAGGAGGAAAATAGAAATCAAAACCTTGGGGGGTCTGTCCCCAAATTGGAGGTGAGATCTTAGCATTTTAGGCCCAATTATCCTTGGCCTTATTGACTTTCCAGGGTAGCGTGCATAGGCGTTGACTCATGTCCATGGTATTCACCAGATCTGGGCCTTCAGATCGTCTCTATTGGCCAAGTGGCAAGCTGGATTTGAGGGACGTATGGTGTTCCCTTGTAACGAAACTGCGCGCAAGCATGTTAATAAAAATAATATGGAAAGGGATGGGGGACCTGGGGTTCGAACCCAGGTCCCAGGGATTACCACCAATATGCTTTGCCAACTGCTCCAACTCGTTCTTGTCTATATAATAACTAATAAATAATATGAAATAAACAATGGTTAGTGGATAAATTCAGCGCGAAAATTCAAATCACCCTATCATGTCCTGACACTTCATCATCTTCCTCCTTGTTTTGTTTTTTCCCTGAAACATGAAAAGGTTAGTGGGGGTTTTAAACCCCCCCAAAATATGCATATTTCCATAATAGCGAACAGGCCATATGCCCATATAAATTAGGCGCGATGGGTGTTTTGTTTTTGTCCAAGCACACTGAGTTCATTCATGGTATTATGGTGTTCCAATTTTACAGCTTTTAGAAACGCCCAATTTAGAACTCAAAGAACCCTAGCCTGTATCAATGGTGAAATCGCGTATAGTACATAAAAACTCAATTAAATTATCTGGTTAGCTTCAGAATCATCCAATTAGTACAAATCCATAAAAAAAATGCAATGAACATGCTTGAATATTAAAACACGATTATGCATAAAATTGAAAACAGTTTGAATGCCTTATACCAATTCTGGGCGTGTAAGGGTTGAAAAATAATGCAGCTAGGTTCAGTAATACACGAGGAAGCTTTTGCAATTGGTCTCTTGCTCTGAATCGTGCTAGAACCTTGTTTTCAGTTTTCAATTTTTTTGGCAAAAACTCAAGTTTTGTTCTGGAGGTATGGCGCAGCTTTGTGGTTGTGAGGAGTAGGGTTTGCATTAGTATGTATATGTGAACGATTAGGGTTGGAAATTTGGTCCAAAGAATCAATGCATTGATGTATGGAAGATTTGATTTTCATGCATAATGTTTCCAATCTTTTTCACATTCTTTTGATGCCAATCATATCCAATTGCCATGATTCTTTCTATATCTGATTGTGCACGAAATCTTAAGCCTATTCCATGCACAAAAAGATTTAAAACATTAGGTTTAGTATTTTTCACCTATTTATTTTAATTAAATGAATTATTAATAATTAAAAATCCAAATAAATAAATAAAAATGATAAAAAAGTTCCCTTTGGGCCAAATGGTCGTGCACATGCCTTGGATGATGAATTGTGGAAGAAAAAGAGGCCCATTAGCATTTTTAAGACATTTGAAGCAATGTTGACTTTTCAAAATATCCAAAAATTTCCCAACTTCCACAAGGCATAACTTGCTCAATTTTTAAGATTTGTTCATGTTCTTGGACATTTTGGAAAGGTCTTTGAGTCCTCTAATCAATGACTTTGGTCCCATGTCATTTTGATTTACCAATCTCAAGTTATGGCCTTTGACTTAAAGTCCCTTTTTGTTGACTTTTGAAAATGACCTATAATGTTGAAATTGATAACTTTTTGTGAGAGCATTTCTTGGACTTGAAGTGTGAAGAGGAGTTGTAGGAAATGTCATTCCCTTCAAAATGAGCTTTGGATGGAATTTTTCTGATAATCCATGTGAAAGTTATGCCCTGGTCAATTTACAGTTGACTGTTTCAACTGTCCAAATATGGAAACTTTTGCATCTTGAGACTTTTTGAGCCAAACTTTGAGAATCATGATCAAGCATTGATCAAATGATGTTTGTGGCTTCAAAATGAGATGTTGACAAAAAATTTGAACTTTTGACTGTCAAATGACCATTTTGCCCCTACAGTTGACTGCAGTGCAATTAGGGTTTTTGACTGTGCAATTTTGTGATGTAAGTCTTGAAACTTGGTATGAGGATGCTTGACCATGTTTATAGGCATGTGGGACTTGATTGGACCCTTGGAAACTTCCTTTTCTCTGTCAGAACCAAAACCCTAATTTTGACTGTTTAGGAGGCCCTTGAACTGTGCAACCCTTGGGGAATTTTGAAGCATGCTTTTGGCAATTTTTTGAAGAATATGGGAGGGCAAATTTTGGGGTACAACACCTGGACTGTATGAAGGACCTGAATAAAGATCCCAATGGACTATGGTTTTTGATGGAGCTTCCAACGCTTTGGGTAACAAAATTGGTGTTGTGATCATTTCTCTCGAAGGATACCATACACCTTTCATTGCCAGACTTTGCTTCGATTGCACAAACAATATGGCCGAGTATGAAGCATGTATCTTGTGTATTAAGACTGCTATTGACCTAAGAATCAAATTCTTGAGCGTATATAGAGACCCAGCTCTAGTAATCAGTAAATTTAAAGGAGAGTGGGATACTAAACATCCAAATTTGATCCCCTACAAAGAGCTTGTGCTAACCTTGATCCCATACTTTAAGGAGGTCACCTTTGAACATATCCCAATGAAAGAAAACCAGTTGGCATATGCCTTAGCAACTATGTCGTCTATGTTCAAGGTCAATTGGGACAACGAAGCTCTCATAATTACTATAGAAAGATTTGGTGAACCGGCACACTGTTGTGAGATTGATACTGACGAGAAGAAGCCTTGGTTTCATGAGGTTAAAATATATCTTGAAGCTAAAGATTATTTCGAAGGTGCATCGATCAATGATAAGAAATTCCTATGGAGGTTCTCAACCAAGTTCTTCCTAAGCAATGGGATTTTGTACAAATGTAACCATGATTCAACTCTGCTCTGTTGTGTGGATAAGAAGGATGCGAAAGAGATCATGGAGGACATGAATGACGATATCTTTGGAACTCACTCTGGTGGACACACTATGGCCAAGAAAATTCTGAGGGATGGTTACTATTGGTCAACAATGGAAACTGATTGTCACCACCATTCAAGGACTTGCCATAAGTGTCAGATCTCTACCGACAAGGTTCATGTACCTCCAATACCATTGAATGTTATGAATTCTCTGTGGCCATTTGCAATGTAGGGAATTGACATGATTGGAGAGATCAAGCCCACTACCTCTAATGGACATCGCTTCATCCTCGTCGACATTTATTACTTCACCAAATGGGTCGAAGCTGATTCATTTGCCTCAGTCACTAAGAATGTTGTAGCCCGATTATCAAGCATAACCTCACCTGTCATTATGGAATCCCCTAAAGGATCATCACCAACAATGGAACCAACCTCAACAATGCTATGATCACTGAACTCTGTACGTAATTCAAAATTAAGCATCACAACTCTTCTCCTTACATACCTAAGATGAATGGTGCAGTGGAAGCTTCCAATAAAAACATAAACAATATTGTGCAAAAGATGGCGGTGACCTACAAAGATTGGCATGAGATACTACCATTTTCTATTCACGGCTACCGTACCTCGGCACAGACATCAACCAGGGAAACCCCATTCTCCTTAGTCTATGACATGGAAGCCGTCTTGCCTATCGAAGCTCAGATTCCTTCCTTAAGGATTATGAAAGAAGCAGACTTAGGTGAAGACGAATGGATTTAGACTAGGTTGGATCAGTTGAACTTGATTGATGAAAAGAGGCTGGCTGCTGTTTGTCATGGTCAAATGTATCAAAAGCATATGATCAAGGCATTTAACAAAAAGATCAAACCACGAGTATACCAGGCTGGCGGCTTGGTAATAAAACGCATCATTTTACCGTAAGGAGATCCCAAGGGCAAATGGACTCTCACTTACGAAGGGTTATTTGTTGTCAAGAAAGTATTCTATAACGGTGATATGATGCTAAACACTATGGACGACAAAGATTTCACGCATCCTGTGAATGCATACATAGTAAAAAAATACTACGCATAAAGAATGACCCGCTAGGTTGACATACCTAGGAAAAAATAAGGGCATCCCAGTGAACCAAAAGGGTTCGGGAAAAATTAGGGATATATACAAAAGATTGTACACCCGGCAAGTCGAAAACCTGAAAGGGCGACTTGGGAAAAACTGGGTATCCTGGTGGACTGAAAACCTGAAAGGGAGGTCCATGAAAAAGTCAGGGATTAAGGCGTACGACTATGTTCTGTCGGATCACTAACAATCAGCTTTATTACCAAGGTCAAAAGTTCAAATGGTACAAGATCAGTTCAATCAACTTCTTTCGACGTCAAGGGATGATGTTCAAAGACATAACGGCAATAGCTGGGTTGGAAACCAATAAGATCACTTCCACATGTCTATACAATTTTTGTTTTCACTTTGTATTCTTTTTGTTTTTTCGACGACTTCCTCTTACTAGGATTTCTGTCTGCCTATACAAAAATGCCTGTTTATAGGTAGATTATCAATACAAATATACTTTGAAGTGCAAACTTTTTGTTTTTCTGTTTTGAGTGCAAAAACGTCCAATGACTAAAATTGAATGAACATATGCATATGAACATGATTAACTATTGATAAATGTACACACGAGAACAATAATACGCATTTATTAAGGATTTGGGATATCCCCACAGAGTTACTTCAATGATATTATCCCCACAAAGTGAAATCATACATTCTCCATCCAGAGTTCCAATCAATATATCTCTTAGAAATTCTCTTCCTCAACCGAGTTTAGTTTTCCAAAGCTGAGAACGAAACCTTGCAAAATTCTTCCCCAATAAGGTCATCATAATGTCTTCCTCAATAGGGTTTATTTCCCCAACAGACTACAACCTCCCTAGTTTGAGTATATTCCTCAGACCACTTATTTGAAAAATTTCTCTTCTCCAGTAAAGTTGATACTATACCAAGAAAATTGCTGAAAAGCATGGGATCCGACCAGATATCAATTAAATCCATCCTCCCCAGACGATCAGAAGTATAATCATCTCTTTTATCCCCAGTCGGGGTATATGAGAATTAAAATCCCCCAGTAGAGCAATGGACAACCAAGATTCCTAAACTCTACTCCCCAAACAGAAATCAACATTCCCTACAAATTTTCCTCAAAACAGCAAACAAGATTTCCCAGCAGAAGCACTCTAAACAAGGTTTAAGATACACATACTCTTCATCTCCAGTAGTAGTCCAGAATTTAGCTTCCCAAAAACTTCCTGACAGTAGTCAGGGATTTATTCTCCCAGACAAATATACATTTAAATAACATTACATATTCATACATCATGACATATGCATACTGTGATATAGTGGGAGAACTGACTTGAGTGTTTGCGTTTAGATCGCATTTGTGCGGATAGCAAGAGTCGCCACCGACTTTTCTTTTATCCAAAAGGAAAGGTAAAAAAGCACAGGAAATACCTTTCGAGATTATTTCTCGGGTTCGGGGGGTAGATTATGAAAAAGGAAGGTATTAGCACCCTTTTCATCCATGGTTTTCCATGGGCTCTTAGTTACTCGTTTAGATCACTTGATTTTATTTGACAGTGTGCTTGTGGTGTGGGCTTTGAAAATGTTTTGAAAAAATCTCTTTGTAATGGTTCTCGTTTCTATAAGAACGCGTAAAAAGTTTTGTTTCGAAAAGTGGTTCAGAGATGTGTTTGTGGAACGTGTTTTCGAAAGTGGTTTTGAAAAGATGTTTTGCAATGGTTCTCGTCTCTATAAGAACGTATACAAAAATTTTATCTTTTGAAAATGTTTTGAAATGAAAGTGTAGGTGTAAAAATGTTTTTATCGTGAGCAAGCGAGTAACTAGGAGCGAATCTACCTACTCGAAAGGTTTTCAATTGTTCTTTTCTTCCTCCTTTTAATGTTGCTATCTTACCATTAATTTGGTAAGAAACCCCATCGTTGGATGTGAAGGGACATGTGCGGGTCAATTTTACAGTCATCGAAGGCAACTTATGAGACGCTTTAGCAATTTTCGTAAGGGACGAGATCGTTTTATCAAAGGCAACATCGAGGATCATCGAGAGACTACGGTCTTTTTTTATCGAATGGTCATTGCTAAGGCGTCCCATATTCGAGGGACATGACTGTATTTCCAAGGCAACGAGCGAGGTTACCCTAGAGGTGCGCGTGTGAAAAAGTATGCTTGTTTCAAGTTATTTTATTCTTTGATTAGGTTATCTAGCGATTGATTTTTGAATCTTTCCATACACGCCTAATTACTATACAGTATAAGGAAAACGGTAAATTGCGGGAATTGAAATTCTACGCTATTACAAAGTGTTCGGGAATGGGGGATACAAGTCTACAAATGGGGATGGATCGAATCGCCAACGCGATTAAAAGTCTAAATAAATAATCAATACAACCAAATCGAATTAAAAATAAACAGTTAGTTAGACTAAAACAAAACTATTAAAGTAAAAACTAATAGGCAAAATAATGTTTTTTGGTATTTTTGTGAGAAAAAAAAATTCTATTCTATTATTTTTTTGAAATTTTTGTCTATCATGAAGAAATTTAAACAGTTTAAAAGAATGTTGACTAAAAAAAACGTTAATTAACTAAGTTTCCACAAAATCCCTAAACTAATTTAAGAAAATTAAATAATTTGAAATTGTATTTTTAGGATTGAAACTAAAGATTAATGAAATTAAATCTAAACTAAATTTATTAAAATAAATCCAAACTAAACTTAAAATTCTAAGTTGCTAAATTAATTTTAAAACTAAATTAAAAATTCTAAAATTACTAGATCAATTCTAAAACTAAACTAAAATCTAAGATTACTAACTAAATTAAAAAATTATTACAAGAATTCTAAGTCAACACTAATTATTAAAATCATCTAACTAAAAGACTACATGATTATTTAATTGACTTTAAACTAAGATAAAAAACGAACTAAGAAAAACAATAAAAGACATAAAATTAAACTTGACATTAGAATAAGGGTGTAAAAAAATTATAGGGGGTGTGCTGTTTTTTTTAATGGGCTGAAGAGAAAGCCCAAGATAGTTTTTTTTTGTTTACCAAAACGAAAATGAAGCAAACAGAAAAAATAAAAAAATATGTCGCCAGGGGGTCTCGAACCCGGGACCTCACCTCCAAGCACCATCGCCTTAACCACTGCACTGTCTTATTCATCCATTTATTTCTATGTACTTATCAATACAAAAGGGAAATAACTGCGAAATGGGCTGGGCCAAAAGATAGTCCCAAACCCGATTTGAGGAAGAGACAAATAATATTCTGCAAACCCTAGAGGAGGGTGTCGCGGATGATTATGCATTATTGGGAATAAATATTTGTTTAAGCTTAATAATTATTGTTTCCACCAGCAAAAAGGAATTAACGAAGAAAAAAATGAAAACATGCTCTTCTCTCTCTCTCTCTCTCTCTCTCTCTCTCTGCTAAACCCACTGCACTCTCTCTGAATCTCCATCTTTATCCCTAACTCGGTTTTCAATGATTTCCTTTTCTCTCAAACGAGTCTGACACGATTCCATCTCTCTCCTCACTCTAAACCATCATTCCCTCTCTCTCTCCGAACTTGGCCCTAATCTAACGCGTTTTCCACCCTTTGATTCTGCATGTTTCTGGTTTTGAAGATTGGTGGTGAAGGTTAGGATGGTGGTCGAGTGAGGCGTGGGGAGATGTGAGACGCGACAAGGATGTTGTTACGATGATGATGATGGTTTTGAGATGGTTTTCGGCTTTGTTTTATTCCAGTTCTTATTGGTTTTCCAGGTTTGTTGGTTTTCTTGATTGTTATGTTTTTGGTCTTTCTGGATGCTGATGGTTTTGAGATGGTTACAGTTTTGTTTTGTTCCGGTTCTTATTGTTTTTGTTCCAAGTTTGCTGGTTTTCTTGATTGTTATGTTTTTGGTCTTTCTGGATGCTGATGGTTTTGAGATGGTTGTGGTTTTGTTTTGTTCTGATTCTTACTGGTTTGATGAGTGATGATGGTTTGTGATGGTCACGTTAGTTCTGAGTTCGAACAAAGGTTATGTTTTCTGCTGTTTTTTTTTTGGGTGACAGTGATGCTAGTTCTGAGTTTGAACAAGGGTTATGTTTTTTGCTGGTTTTTTTTGTTCTTGTTCTGTTACTTTTTGTGTTTTCTGCGGATGTTGATTAACAAAAGAAAAAGAAATGTATGCAGATGACAGATTTATGATAAATGTAAAAGAGTGATGAAAACTTACCTTATTGCTGGCTTTTGCTTGACAGGCAAGTTGATTGCTATCCTTTTTCTGTATTTTCTTCTTTTCTGAAGGGTGGTATTTTAGAAAATGATGATAATACTCTTTGAGGTATTGTATGCTTTGTTATGCTGTTGTATGCTGCTGGTTTTTTGAATCATGAATATCTATTTTTCTCCTCTTTTCTTGCTGTCCCGAATGACCCTGTTATATGTTGAAAAACAAAACTTTTGGGGGGAAAAGCAATTGGGTTTGAACAATTGTGTTATGTTGTTTTTTCTCCTTTTTGTTGTAGTTTTGACTTAGCCTATATTTGTGCAATTTTGGGCTGTATGTTTGAAGCTATTTGGACAAATTTTAGCCTCTTATGGACAACATATGGAGGGCTGCAATGCAGTCCATTTTTTGACAGCATTTTCGCTTTTTGTGATTATGCTTTTTTTCATTGTGATGTAAACTGATTTTCCAGAATTTGAAAACCATGATGAAATTATTGATTTTGACTTGCATTTCTCCTTATTTTGTACTCTGAACCAATTGAAAATTGCGATTTGCAATGGACCAAACACGGACGAAACGTTGTCCCCTTATTTCTGATTCTTTTTACCAATCCCTAATGATGAAAGTATAGAGATTTCTTTGAATTTTTCCAATCTTATTCCAACATGAATTTTGCTAACTACTGCTCTTCTTTTGTTTACATGTACGGGCCCATTGGATTGACGACGAGTGACTTGAAGTACTTGAAGAAAGCTTGATAATGAAGAAAACCCCTTTGTAGTTTTAGTGCTTTGTTAAGAATTTGTAACATATTTTTTTGTAATTGTAAGCTTGTAAAAAACTTTGAAGAATGATGAGTTGATTTTTGAATATAGCCCTGAAAAGTTGAATTTGGAATAAGATTTGGACTTGAAATTGAGAATGGAAACTTGGAATAAACCTTGTCTTGTAATATGTATAATCGATGTGAACTTGATTCACATGTAGAACTTTTAAACTTGAATGGATAATGAGACTTTGAATGAAGTTTATGAATAAATTGATTATGTCTTGCAAACTTGAATCATTTGAAATTGACCTTGAATCCATGGATTTAGCATATTGAATTTGAAATGAATGCATGAGAAACAAATGGACTTGAAAGTATTAATGAATGTTTTGTAGTTTCTCAAATGTATGGCAAAGAATACTGATTTTTCTTTAAGAAAATGACAAAAGAATTTTCCCTCCATTTGTTTTTTTTTTAATTCTTGCAACTTGAAATAGATGTCTTGGATTTGGAAATGGAATTGGCGCTACACCCTTTTGAATATACTGTAAGAATTTTGATAAAAATCCTATTTCTATCCAATAATCATTATCGTCCAAACGCGAACGATTTGAAGTACGAACAACAAACTAATCATGGACTTTCAAACTCAAACTCTTGTTTCAATGAATTATCTCAACGTGATGATCAACATCTAGAAATAACATTCTTCAGCCAAATAAATTCCTATAAAATTTTAACAAATTTCAAGGTATTCCAAGCGCACTTTGACTTTGATCGTTGAAGTAATCTCATAGATAATGCTATTTGTGATACTTTGCAAAAAGAATCACTTCATGATATTAAAAAATGAAGAAGTTGTGAGCCTCGAAAATTGGACAAGAGTTTCTTGTGATTAGGTCAAATTTGCAAAATGACCTTTAAAGCAATCGAATTTTCTGATGATCTTTCGCACATAATCAAATCTTGACTTGTGAAGAGAAAATAGGGATGACTTCAAGGAGAGCCATACGCAAAAGAAACGCCCAAAAATATCGAATAACAAAGAATTTACAGTCACTTGAACTTGATGTCGCAAAAGGTTATCTTTCGGGTTACTGGAGTCATTTTCAGTCGTCTGAACCAACGACTGAGCAAACTCACAATGCGAGGCTCGACACTTGGCACAAACATCTCTGATAACACATGAAGGACCGTAAAAGACCGTTTGAAACTTTGAAAACTAATTTTCTTTTGAGAAATGCAAAACCCTAATTGCTGATTGTACTGCCTCGGAAGAGAATCTGTCTGATCGATTTCTGAGCCAACTTGAAAATCCGAGAAACCCTAGGATTGTATCTTGTATGGAAAATGGGAGGGCAAATTTTGGGGTACAACAGTTGCCCCTGTTCAATCTTCTTAAACTTGAAAAGCGAGATCGACGCATTTATTGTTCGTGGCTTGAAAGTAGAAGGTGATTGAACACTAGAGTGCCCAAAAATTTGCACTTGATGACGTACTGGTTGATTGTGTACGGAAATGGGCTTAAAGATGCCATTTGGAAAAACAAAGGAGAATTGTCAGAGATAGGCTTATAGATGCCATCCAAAGGTGATTGTTGATGGAAGGTTTGAACTTGATCTTAACAGAGAACGAATCAGAATAAACCGTTGAGAGATTTATCTGAACCATTGAAATAATCTAGAGAGGAATCAGAATAAACCGTTGAGAGATTTATCTGAACCAGTGAAATAATCTGGAGACGAATCAAAATAAATCGTCGAGATTTATCTGAAACAGTGAAATAATCTGGAGACGAATCAGAATAAACCGTTGAGAGATTTATCTGAACCAGTGAAATAATCTGGAGAAGAATCAAAATAAACCGTTGAGAGATTTATCTGAAACAGTGAAATAATCTGGAGACGAATCAAAATAAACCGTTGAGAGATTTATCTGAACCAGTGAAATAATCTAGAGACGAATCAGAATAAACCGTTGAGAGATTTATCTGAACCAGTGAAATAATTTGGAGACGAATCAGAATAAACCGTTGAGAGATTTATCTGAACCAGTGAAATAATCTGGAGACGAATCAGAATAAACCGTTGAGAGATTTATCTGAACCAGTGAAATAATCTGGAGATGAATCAGAATAAACCATTGAGAGATTTATCTGAACCAGTAAAAATCTGGAGATGAATTAGAATAAACCGTTGAGAGATTTATCTGAACCAGTGAAATAATCTGGAGACGAATCAGAATAAACCGTTGAGAGATTTATCTGAACCAGTGAAATAATCTGGAGACGAATCAGAATAAACCGTTGAGAGATTTATATGAACTAGTGAAATAACCTGGAGACGAATCAGAATAAACCGTTGAGAGATTTATCTGAACCAGCAAGAACAAGCCTTTTCTCGGAAACTGATATGTATTTGACTTGTTGAAAATTTGTGTCTGTCAGAAGTTTGTTGATAATAACTGTCTAATGTCTCTTTCCTATAAAAAGGTGAAGAGTTAATTGTATGCAATGCTATGATGTATGCGATGCATGGTGTGATGTTGGCCTCTCAAAATAAATGATATTGCACTGTATGTACTTGAGTTCTCAATGTTATGACGTATGGATGCAAATGTATGGAATTAAAAGATTGTTTGTGCCATAGCGTTGCTGGAAGCGGGGAAAATAAATCCCTTTTAAAGCACTGATGGGTGAATTTCTAAGTATAAACTCTGTTGCAGAAGGGAAAATCCAGTCATTGCTTGTAGTCTTCGTGATATCCTGCTGGGGAAATCTGAGAAGTTGGGCAATGTACTGGGGACATTTTGGACCGGTGGTTGGAAATTTTGCTCTGACTGGAGAAAGTACCTGCGGGGTTTTATGGAATGGCTTACAAATATTATTCTATTTCTTAAAGTCATTAGTAATTGTCTTTCCGTTTTTCTTTTGTTTATTTGTAACAGTAATCACGTTCAAATGCATATGCTCAAAAATAAATCATTGGATGTTTTTTGTAAATAAAACATAGAAATAAAGGAAAACAGATGGTTTTGCACTTTCCAAAGGGATATCTTTGTATTAACTTGAATAAGTATTTTTGTACAATGAGACGAACATTCTAGTGAGAGAATGTCGTCGTAAAAAAATGAAAATTGATACAGAGAAAGGATAGCTATGTGAAATAATCCCATGGGGTTCCAATTCTGCTGAAGTCTTCATGTCTCTGAATGTCTTGTCCGCTTGTCGCCTCGGTGAAGTCGATTGGATTGATTTAGAGCCAAATGAGTTGATTGGTTGACGCTAAAGATTGTCTGACAAATGATCCAACGGGGCATAGTCATACGCTTTAATCCCTAACTTTTGCCTGGACCTCCCTCTCGGGTTTTCAGTCCACCGGGATACCCTTTTTTGCCCAAGCCGCCCTTTCGGGTTTTTGACTTGCCGAGTGTACATATTTTTTTTATTTTCATCCCTTATTTTTGCCCGAACCCTTTTGGTTTGCCGGGAAGCCCTTATTTTTGTCTAGGCTAGTCAACCTAGCGGGTATTTGATCATGCGTAGTATCTTTTAACTATGTCTGTATTCACAGGGTGTGGGAGGTCGTCGCCATCCATAGTAGTCAAGATCATTGCTCCACCAGAGAAAATACTTTTGATTACAAACAACCCTTCATATGTAGGGGTCCATTTTCCCCTGGGATCACCTTGTGGCAAAATGATACGCTTGATTACCAAGTCACCGACCCGATATACCTGACGTTTGACCTTTTTATTAAAAGCTCTGATCATGCGTTTTTGATACACCTGACCATGACAGATAGCTATAAGCCTCTTTTCATCAATCAAGTTTAGTTGGTAAAACCGAGTCTGGATCCAATCTTCTTCATTCAAACCAGCATCCTTCATGATTCTTAGAGAGGGGATCTGGACCTCAATAGGCAAGACAACTTCCATGCGGTATACGAGAGAATAAGGTGTTGCCCCAGTTGATGTGCGAGCTGTGGTACGATACCCATGGAGAGTGAATGGTAGCATCTCATGCCAGTCTTTGTATGTGACTGTCATTTTTTGTATGATCTTATTAATGTTTTTGTTAGCAGCTTCTACATCACCATTCATCTTTGGCCGGTAAGGGGAAGAATTGTGATGCTGAATCTTGAATTGCTCGCACAAGGCGGTGATCATAGTGTTGTTTAGATTTGTACCATTATTAGTGAGGATTCTCTCTGGGATACCGTACCGACAAATGAGATTCTATTTGATGAATCGAGCGACCATATTCTTAGTAACGGAAGCAAAGGAAGCTGCCTCAACCCACTTTGTAAAATAGTCGATGGCCACTAAGATAAAGCGGTGTCCATTGGAGGCCGTTGGCTTGATTTCCCCAATCATATCAATTCCCCACATAGCAAAGGGCCAAGGAGCCGTCAAGATATTCAGAGGAACCGGAGGTACGTGCACTTTGTTAACATAGATTTGACACTTATGGAAAGTCCGAGAGTGTTGGTAGCAATATGCCTCCATGGTAGACCAATAATAGCCTGCCCGTAGGATTTTCTTTGCCATTGTATGCCCACTGGAATGAGTACCAAAAGTGCCTTCGTGTAATTCAACCATGATCCTTTCAGCCTCAGCCTTGTCTACGCACTGAAGCAATACAGAGTCATGACTGCGTTTGTACAAAATGCCGTTACTAAGGAAGAATTTAGCCGAGAACCTTATTAGGAACTTCTTGTCATTCACCAAATCTCCTTCTGGATATTCCTGAGACTCGAGATACCTTTTAACTTCGTGGAACCAAGGTCGATCCACTACTTCTTCAGTACCAATCTCGTGACAGTAAGCTGGTTCATCCATTCGCTCAATGGTGATTTGAGGAGCCTCGTTATCCCAATTAAGTTTAAACATAGATGACATTGTAGCTAAAGCATCTACTAGCTGATTTTCTTCTCGCGGGAAATGCTCGAAGGTAATCTTCTCGAAATGCGGAAACAATGTCAACACATGTCCTTTATAAGGGATAAGGTTGGGGTGCTTGGTGTCCCATTCCCCTTTGACTTAACTGATGACCAAGGTTGAATCTCCAAATACATCCAAGTGTTTGATCCCCAAGTCTATAGCAGCTTTGAGACTGAAGATGCACGCTTCGTATTCTGCATTGTTGTTTGTACAGTTGAAGCAAAGTCTGGTAGTAAAGGGAGTATGACATCCTTCTGGAGATATGAGTACGACACCTATACCATTTCCAAGTACGTTGGATGCCCCATCAAAGAACAGGGTCCATCGGGATCCTTGTTCAGGTCCGTTATATGGCCTGATTTCTTCACAGTTGTCTAACGTCATGATATCTTCATCCGGGAATTCAAACTTCATGGACTGCTAGTCTTTTACAGCTTGGTGAGAAAGATGATCAGCCAATGCACTGCCCTTTATAGCTTTCTGGGTAGTATACTGTATGTCATATTCTGTCAGGATCATCTGCCATCTCGCTATTCTCCCAGAAAGAGCGGGCTTCTCAAAGATATACTTTATCGGATCCATTTTAGATATCAACAAAGTAGTGTGGGTCAGCATATACTGTCTCAGCTGGCGAGCAGCCCATGCCAAAGCGCATCAAGTTTTCTCGAGCAGTGAATATCTTGTTTCATTGTCGGTAAACTTTTTGCTCAAGTAATAAATAGCATGCTCTTTTCGGCCAGACTCGTCATGCTGCCCCAACACACACCCCATTGAGTTTTCTAAAACAGTTAGATATAATATCAATGGCCTTCCCTCGACAAGTGGTAACAACACAAGAGGTTCTTGCAGGTATTCTTTGATTTTGTCAAAAGTAACTTGGCATTCATCGTTCCATCTGACTACTTGATCTTTCTTCAAGAGTTTGAATATTAGCTCACAACACAGTAAAAAAAGAACCCTCGAACCTGCTCAAGCACTCTCCAACACAGAACTGTCCAAAAATACATCTTCTTGAACTTCAAACACTCATCTCTACTTTCATTCGTGCATTTTCATTTTAACCATCAAAACACTTTACATACATTATATACAAGTGATCCAAGTCCCTGTTTCCTGAATGTAATCACTCTATCATCATCCACCATTTTCAAAACTCAATCTTGAAACTTGACTTGAGTAGGGAGTTTCAGCCATCCTCAAAGCAAAGTAGGAGTTTGAATACACTCAAGGAGGTCCAGGAATCTTAAACAGATCACTAGGACACCTCAAAGGCTGATCAAACTCCATACACGAATCTCACTTGCATGGTAATTTTTCTAACTTCAATATCTTGACACAAGCATCTTTTGTACTTACATTCTGAAGCAAAAATGTAGACACCATTTCCCTAAAGCTAACCATGTTCTTAGTTTTCATTTTATTCGCCTGTGTGTGAAGAATTTTGCTCTTGACCAGTTAGGGAACTCTTTTGGTATCAAACAAAATTCTCATTAATCTTTGATTTATAGCTTAAATAAATTACATCATTGCACTCCTTGTTAAAAATCAAGCAATTTTGGTTTTTACATTTTTGATTTTGGTTGAGAAATAAAGGATCTACAGAGAAAATAAGTTTAACAATGTTATTGTTGTCATTCTGCGCGCGCGAGGAAGACGAAGCTGGGCATTTTCAAATTTCCAGAACTTAGTTTACAATATATTTAGTGGTATCTGTTCCATAACCGGATAAAACATCCACCCCAGGGTTCCATAACCGGACAAAGTCTCTGTTAACCTAAAGGGCGAGGGTTCGAACCAATGTGAACCCCCCTTTTGTTTTTTTCTTCCATATTTTCTTTACAGATTTTGTGCAAGCAAGCCTAGAGCATACATGGTGCACCCCTCTTCTCAACCATCAGATCAACATCAATCTAGATCCAGCGCCCTGGAAGTCACCTCCATGATACACCTCCTAAGGGCCTCTCACACTGAATCATGAAGCGCTGGGCTCACTGCAAATGGGCTTAGCATTTCTTGCTTTTGTCTCACCCCCTGATTAGTTTTTTACAGCAGGCCCAATATTTTATTTTATTTTCTATTTTCAAACAAAAAAAACTATTTGGGCCTGGATTTTTGCTTTTCATACCCCCCATTTCATTTTCATACATCATGGCATAATTTATTTTCCTTTTATTTTAATTTGTTTAATTTATTTTTAATCATTTTTTTAAAATCATAAAATCACCAAAATATTAGATTTAGGTTTTTACTTATATAAACAAATTTTTTCACAAATAAACTTAATTTATTTTAGTTACCCTTTTGTTTTATTTTTGTTAATAAACTTGTAAACTTCGATTTTCATTATATTATATTTTACACATTAAAAATATTTTCTTAAGCAAAAAAATCAAAAAATAATATTCTCTAAAATACTTAACTCATCTTAGGTTTCATTAATTAATTTATTTTCATGATAAAATTAATTAATTTTCTTCACACTTTTATTTTATTTTGTAAATAAATTAGAATTAGGGTTTGCTCCTAATTTATTTTATTTCAAAATTCAAACTTCTTTTTCTCAAGACAAAAACAAAAAAAAATTCTTTTTCTAATATTTAAAAATACCTTTTTTAGGTTTTATATTTAACCCTTTTTCATTCTTTATACATTTATTCACCCTTTTACATTATTTTATGATTATGCAAATTATTGTCAAAATTTGTAATAGTAATTTAGGGTTTATTGCTTTCATCCCCCATTCATAAACTTGTATCCCCATCCCCTAAAATGATGTAATAACGTAGGACTTTACTTTCCGCAATTTATCGCTTTCATATTATTGCTAGTAATTAGGGTTTGTATGGCAAGATTAAAATCAATACTAGACAATCTTAATTTAAGACAAAATGCATGAAAACAATACACTTTGCACACTTGTATCTCTAGGCTAACCCACACTTGTTGCCTCAAATAAAATAGTCACGTCCCTCGAACGTGGATTCTTTTAGCAAAAGACCCTCGATTATAAGATCATAGTCCCTCAAATGACCCTTCAAAATTGCCTTCGGTAAATGATCTTAGTCCCTTATGACGAATTGCTAAAACATTCTACAAGTTGCCTTATATGACTATACGATGACCCATGCCCGTCCCTTCACATCCAATGATATGGCTTCTTACCAATCAATGGTGAGATAGAAATATCTAAAAGAGGAGGAAAAGAACAAATACTTTTTGAGTAGGTATAACGCTCGTAGTTGCTTGCTCACAAATAAAACCATCTTCACACTTACACTTTCAAAACATCTTTCCAAGAACAAACATCTCTTTGAACTATTTTCGAAACCAACACTTTGTATACATTCTTATAGAGACGAGAATCATTACAAAGTTTGCCGAAACAAATGTGTTTTCAAAATATTTTCAAACTTACAAAAACATAAAAACATTCATAAATCATTTCAAAGTGAGCTAGCGACTAAGAGCCCGTAGATAACTACAGATGAAAAGGGTGTTAACACCTTCCCTTTTCATAACCTACCCCCCTAACTCAAGAAAATTCTCAAAAGGTCTTTCCTGTTCTTTTCATCCTTTCCTTTATTGGATAAAAGAAAAGTCGGTGGCGGCTCTTACTATCCACAACAATTGTGATAAAATGCAAAACACCCAAGTCAGTTCACCCACGGTATTACAGCTGGCAATAACAACACGAGCAATAACATCAACGCGACTGGTCCCGAGCAAGACTCTAGAGACGGACTGATGATAAGTGAAAATTGTAGCTATTTTTGAATATACTTTTTGTTGCACTTATTGACTTTTTGTCATTAATATTCGTTGAATAATCCTGACTTTTGTGTAAATACGTTTAGTTTGTGTTTATTTGTTTTTTGTGTACATAATGTACCGTTTGATGTTTTTCCATTCATTTTGTAGGTATTTGTTGCATTTTGGAGCATCAAGGAATAAGGTGTCAAAGACACGGCTACGGATGCATATTTTCGGAATAAAAGACCAGTTTTTCCCAGGAGTGCCCGCTTAGCACGCACAAGGCAGCTAAGCACGAGTGCGCTCAACGCATTTTGTAGCGCGCTGCTTGCGTTTTTATTGTTTTGGTAGAAGCATTGTTTTGAATCCCGCTTAGCGCGGATAGCACACTTAGCGCGGTTTAAGGCAGTTTAGTGTGTAAAATAATAAAGTCGTGCTTATCGCAGTCTGCTGTGTTGATTTTATAAAAATAAATTTAATTCATTTTTAGGTTATGTTTTTGGGGAAGTTTTTGCTCCCAACTCCATCAACCTTCAATTTTGTTAGGATTAGCTTAGATAACAACTAAGGAGCTTGCATACGGATGATCCAGGGTGGATTTCTCTTTGATCGGCGTTGACAAACCGAAAGATTTGCAGTTCATTTCTCTTTTTTGTGTATTCTCTTTTGGTTAGGTTTGCATATGTATTTACTTTGAACTCATGTATATTTGTCGCCTTTGGCGTTATATAAAACTTGCTTTACAAATCTTTCTCAATTTTTATCCTTGATTTTTGCTCTGTGCTAGGGATTTCAGTTGCTATAGTCATATACTACTTGAATTCTTATCTAGGATGATTATCTAATAGTGTCTAAATTCTAGAGATCGATTTAGCGCTGTTATTCACTTAGGGTGTCTAAGATTAATGCCTCTGTGTTGTTTGTGTCACTCTGCGAGATCGCCGATGCAAGCGAGCACGATTGACTTCTATGTTGTTGAGGTGGTTGAGAGATTTCTACCGAGGTGGTGCAGTCGACCTCTCAATTTGGGTTAGAAATGACTTAGGTTGTGAGTGGCACGTGATGACATTAATGAATATTGTAGGTTTAGTATAACATATCGAAAGGCTTAAGTCTGTGATAAGTAGTATATATGCATGCTTGATAAGTTATTTCTTTTTCCTTTTTATACATTTTATTTTGTGTTGATACTTTTTCTTTCAACTAATTTATCCTCAAACTCATTAATGAGAGATTTGTCGAACGAAGAATCAATAACCAATCTCTGGACACGGTACGATATAACCTAAATATCACCCGGTAAATTAATAACTTATTTTTTGCTTGTCTCTCTACCACAACAAAAAAATGGCATCGTTGTCGGGGATTGGTGTTTATTATTTTTGCATTGCGATAAGTTTCTTTATTTTTGAGTTTTGTAATTAATGTATATGTTGTATAGAATGTGTATTTAAAACTTACTTTTTACTTGTACATGTTTTGTGTTTACTTTCCACATTTGTGCATATGTGTTTTTCTTTGTTTTCACGTATTGTTGTGAATTGTCTCGTTTTCGTAACGTTTGTTATGTGGATGTTAGGACACTTTCTTTAGGTTTGCGCGATGTGACAATACCATGGCATGACAAGAGGAGGTTACTAGCTCGCACAATAATGCATCTAACTTACGACGTAAAACATGCATGTTTTGTTTGTATTCATTTATGTATGTGTTGACTTGTGTTTTGACAAGTTAAAATTGATTTGTTTTTAATTCTCAAATTTTCACTTTTCAACTTGTTAATTGACTTTCACCTATTTGTTTCATTATATCAATTTGTGTTTTTTCGCAAGCTTGTCGTGTTTAGCTTGTGGAAGTTTGTTTGTATGTTGTAAATATTGTACATGTGTAGTTGAGATTGTGTAGGTGATTGTGGAGGGTGTTGCTGCATTTATGTTGTTGTTCTGGTTTTTCTGCAACTGGTGTAGCGCACTTAGCGAGCTCTGTGCCGCTTAGCACGCTCTGTTGTGCAGAGCCAGTGGATTCTTTTAAATTTTTTACTAGGCTCTCCTTTTTCCCACTTTCACCAAGGCTTTTATAGTATAGTAATTATTAGCATAATTAATTCTTTTGTTGTTTATTGGACTCAATTTTGGTTTGATAGCTTGAAGTCGCTTTTGGTGATTTTCCAAGTTTAAGTGTTTCAACTTGCGAATGCATGGTAATGATTTTGTTAAAGTTTTGTACACGTACTAGGTATGTTTTTATCGCTTTATATACTTTAGCATATTCATGATACTTAGACTTTTTACAATTTTTATGTCATTCATTCTTTTGTATACTTGTTCATTTGTGAATCACTTTAGTTCCTACCCTTTTTGTGAGGTAACTTTCTATTGTTCACATATGCTGGAGACCATAACTCTTATTTTAACTGGATTTTATTATGTTTAATATTTTGTTTGTGTTGGTTGTATGAAAGCATGAAAATGATCAGGGAAATTTTTTGTTCCATTTTGAGCACAACTACCTTGGCCAAATAGTCAATTCACCTTGTGAGTGTGTGATAATTAGTATCCCCTTTTGACCCATTTTGTCGATATCCATGTTGTTTTTGCTAAATGCTTGTCTATGAGTGTTTGATTCATCTTTTTGTATGGATGTTCATTCTTTTGTCTTCTTGAACCCTCAATTATAATTTTTAGTTGAATTTTTACCTTGCCTTAGAAAGTACGGAGTATTCATATTATGACGATGGTTGAATTCAAGTCGGGAAGAGGAATATTTATGTTCTTATGTTGTGATTGCTATGAGGTTGTAATAGAAAAGAAAAAAAGTGAAAAAAAGTGAAAAGAAAAAGAAACAAAGAAATGGAAAAAAACATCTTTGAAAAAGAAAAACAAAAAGAGTTTGAATAACTGTGCTAATAAGTGATGTGTGTTGATTTGCAATTTGGAATGAAGAAGAAGTTTGATTGAAATTATTTTGCTTGAGACTTTGTGAGTTGATCATTCCCTTAGGTTTAGGCAAGTTTTTATTTCGATTAGCTTTAGGATATATCCCTTGTTTGTTAACCAAGCCACATTACAACCTTGAAAAGTCCTTATTCTTGCGTTTGTATTTTCAATATGAGTTTTTGGATGAATGCGTAATTTAGTCTTTTGTTTTCAAGATTGTGGATGAGTGAAAATACCTTATTTTGGGTGTTCTTCATCTACCGGTGATTGTTTTTTCTAGGTGTGATTCATTTGTGAATTAGTGTTGTTTTATAATGTTTGGCATGTTCTTTGTATTTAGCATTTGTTTCGTGTTTATGTTATCGTCGTAGTTTAGTGGTAAGTATGTTTCTTCGTGTGTACCATTTTCATTTGAACCATTGCATTTGTTTTCTGTTTTCAGAACTTGTTGAGTCATGATATTTTGGTTGATTACTTTTGTTTATTTGAGTTGTTTGGCCTTGTTTGAGGACAATCAAGTTTAAGTTGGGGAGAGTTTGATATATGCAAATTATAGCTATTTTTGTATATACTTTTTGTTGCACTTATCGACTTTTTGTTGTTAATATTTGTTGAATAATCCCGACTTTGGTGTAAATACGTTTAGTTTGTGTTTATTTGTGTTTTTGTGTACATAGTGTATCATTTGATGTTTTTCCATTCATTTTGTAGGTATTTGTTACATTTTGGAGCATCGAGGAATAAGGTGTCAAAGGCACTGCTTCGGATGCACATTTTCGGAATAAAAGACCAGTTTTGCCCAGGAGAGCCCGCTTAGCATGCTGAAGGCTGCTAAGTGTGAGTGCGCTCAACGTATTTTGTAACGTGCTGATTGCGTTATTACTGTTTTGGCAGAAGCATTGTTTTAAAGATCGCTTAGCGCGAATAGCGCGTTTAGCACGGTTTAAGGCGGTTTAGCGTGTAAGATAATAAAGTCGCGCTTAGCGCGGTGATCCCGCTTAGTGCGGTCTGCTGAGTTGAGTTTTATAAAAACATATTTAATTCATTTTTAGGGTATGGTTTTGGGGAAATTTTTGCTCCCAACTCCATCGACCATCAATTTTGTTAGTATTAGCTTAGATAACAACTAAGGAGCTTGCATACGGATGATCTAGGGTGGATTTCTCTATGATCGATGCTGACAAACTGGAAGATTTGTGGTTCATTTCTCTTTTTTTTGTGTATTCTCTTTTGGTTGGGTTTTTATATGTATTTACTTTGAACTCATGTATATTTGTCGCCCTTGGCGTTATATAAAACTTGCTTTACAAATCTTTGTCGATTGTTATCCTTGATTTTTATTCTATGGTAAGGATTTGAGTTACTATAGACATATGCTGCTTGAATTCTTATCTAGGATGATTATCTAATAGCATCTGAATTTTAGAGATAAATTTAGCGCTGTTATTCACTTATGGTGTTTGAGATTAATTTCTCTGTGTTGTTTGTGTCGCTCTGAGAGATCGTCGATGCAAGCGAGCACGGTTGACTTCTGTGTTATTGAGGTGGTTAAGAGATTGCTACTGAGGTTATGCAGCCGGTCTCTCAATTTGGGTTAGAAATAACTTAGGTTGTGAGTGACACGTGATGACATTGATGAATATTGTAGGTTGAGTATAACATGTCGATAGGCTTAAGTCTATGAGAAGTAGTATATATGCATGCTTGTTAAGTTATTCCTTTTTCCTTTTTATACATTTAATTAATGTTGATACTTTTCCTTTCAACCCATTTATTCCCAAACTCATTACCGAGATATTTGTCGAATGACGAATCAATAACCAATCTCCGTGGACACAATATGATTCAACCTAAATATCACCCGGTAAATTAATAACTTATTTTTTGCTTGCCGCTCTACCGCAGCAACAACTGACCGCCTCTTCATCCACCCGCTCGCAACCGTGTGATGACGACTATCATCCTCCACTGAATTATGAACCCAATACATATCAGGAGATCCCTATCTCTGCAGGTGCTGACACCATGACCAGAGCTCTATTCGCGACAATTAACCAGACCAGCTACATGATCTTCTCACAGGGTGAGCGACTGATGATGCTCGAGCAGACTCGTCGGGCCCCCAGAAGACACAAGATACTTGACACACCTCCTCCTCCCTGATGTAACGAGGACCTCCCCTGATATCCCCCATAGAGACACATACGGGACGACTCTCGAAACCTTTCTCCCCAACAAATTGGGTGAGGCCTTGTGTTAGAGAGGATCCATCCCGATGTTGCGGGGAAGCGCGGTCACACCCCCTCCCCCCCTCCCACAAAGGAAACGATGATCCCCTAAACATAAAAGAAACAGGGGAAATGAAAAAAAAACAGTCTCAACCAAGGGATCCTCCCCATGACCAAGGTTGTCACAACAACCTCCCCTACAATCGGTTCCCCTCTCGCTCTTCAGAAATGAGCGACGAAGACGACCCCCACGGTCCACCATCCCAATCCATCATGGAGGCTCCCATTCCTAAAGGAATGGAGAAACCTTCCATACTGAAGGAGTACGATGAAACTGTTGATCTTGTCGACCAAATCGACGGGTTTGAAGCGATGCTCTACTACCACAATGTCGGGGGGCTAATTAAATGCATATTGTTCCCCATGACACTGAGAAAAACAGCCATGGATTAGTACAAGAACCTCTCCCCCGAGTCAATCACCTCTTGGAGGAGCCTCAAAAACAATTTCATCAGCAGCTTCACCATATCTCGTCAACATCTGAAGACTGAGGATGCCCTCGAGGAAATCGTCCAGAGAAGCAATGAGACCCTCAGGGAATACATTGATCAGTTCAACTGCGAGGCCATTCAGGTTTCGTGCATCGATCACATGAAAAGATACCTGCTTGAGAGGGGACTCCTCCCGAGCACTGAATTTAGAAAGGACGTTGGCATTGAGCCCCCCCAGGTCTTTCGACGCTCTCCTCAAAAAAGTCTGGGCATACATGGACTATGAGGAGAAAGAGGCAGCCAATAGAGCCTGCAATTTGAGCCCTTCTCGATGTGGGCCCTTCTCGAGAGACTGGTGAGAAAAGAAGGGAGGAGAAACCTCACGATCCCTGCGAGCATAGAGGACCAGCAGGACGGTTCATAGAGTACACCCCGCTGACCGCTTTCCACGAGCGTATCCTTACGAAGTGATCTAATACCGACTTCAAGGACAGTAGAATCAGACGTCCTCGACCCGCCCCTGAAAAGCCTAGGTCTGTCAGAACAAAATACTATCAGTACCATCGGAGCCACGACCACTTTACAGAAGACTGCGTCCACCTCAAGGATGACATCGTGACTCTCATCAAGGTGGGGAGACTCAGGCAGTATAGATGAAATGACGCCCCTCATCGGGATACCCGCGAGGTAAAAGAAATTAAAGAGAATACCCGACCATCGGATGAATCGGGTCCCCTCCAGGTGGCTTTCTCTGTCTCGAGGCTCGAGGAATTCCATATCCCCGACATCTTCAAAGATGAAGAACCCTTGTCCACACATAGCAGATGGGAGAAGTTCCCTTCTTCCATGGTCATATCTAGTAGGGGATTCAACGACATCTCAGTAAATTCAGCAAAGAGGAAACTTGACGAGTTAGTGGATGCAACCCCAATCCAGGCAGTAACTCTTGAAAGGTTTTAGGAAAAATATGAGTCGAACACTTTCTACCTTGAGGAGATGCCCGACAAAGACCCAAACTCAAGTGTTCCTCTACTAGTGATGGCGAGGATGGCTAACTTCAATGTACATCACATTCTGTTCGACGAGGGGATTCCATTGATCTCATGTACAACCACCTGTTTCGCACCCTGCAGCTCGAAGATGTCCACATGTCACTACACGTGGGATCCAACCTACAAGGATTCAACGACTTGACCTCTAAGCCATGGGGATACGACGAGCTCTTTGTCATATTCGGGGAAGAAACTGCATCCTGATAAGTCAAGGTGAGGTTTATGGTGACTGATTGCTCGTCTCTCTACAACTGCATCCTAGGGAGACCGACACTGGCTGAGCTAACCGTTGTACCCTCCATGGTCCATTTAAAAATGAAGTTCTACAGTAGGAGGGCCTGCGTCTCCACCATCCATTGAGACATCTTAGATGCCAAGAGATGTTTTCACACATCTTCCAAAGGGAAAAGCACGGCCACTGAAGCGCGACCTTCCAAAAGAGCAACCACTGCTTGACTTGAATCGAAGCCTGCTCAGATCGAAGAATAACATGCTCCAGCAAAGGTAGACTCCATTTAGATTGATACCCGCTTTGAAAAAGATGAAGTTAAAGCCCCCAATGACGAACAAGATCCTCTCCAACCCTTCCCAGACGGAGACTTCGAGTTCACCCCCTCGGCGAAGACCCTCACAAAGGCGTGAAGATCGGCGCTAGACTCCCCGACCAGGCAAGGAAGCAACTCAAGCCTACTTGAGGGAGAAGGCTGACTTTTTCACATGGAGTGCTACAGAGATGCCCGGAATCGAGCCTGAGGTTTCCTGCCACCAACTCGTTGTTGATCCAACCGCTAGGGCAGTATTGCAACGTAGGCGTAGCCAATCTCCCCAAAAAACGGAGGTTGCTGAAAAAGCTATAAAAGACATCCTAGAGGCAAATTTTATTTTTGAGGCCCAATATTCAACCTGGCTCTCAAACGTTGTACTTGTTAAGAAAAATAATGGAAAATGGCGAATGTGTGTTGATTATACTGATCTTAATCAGGCATGTTCCAAAGATGCTTTTCCTTTACTTAACATTGACATGATGGTCGAAAACTCGACCGACTACAAATTTTTTATCATTTATGGATGCCTACTCGGGCTATAACCAAACTCCAATGGTGATGAGCGACAAAAATTGTAGCGCCTTCATGACCGGGTCGGGCAATTACTACTACAACGTAATACCATTTGGCCTAAAATTACAGGGGAAACATACCAGCGGATGATGAACAAAGTCTTCCGCGGTGAGATCGGGGACATGCTCGAGGTATACATGGGCGACATGATCATCAAATCTCGAACATAAACTGACCATATTGCTCACCTCAAAAGAGTTTTCGCCTAAGCAAGGCAATGCAAAATGAGACTCAACCCGAAGAAATGCACATTCGAGGTCAAGGCGGGCAAATTCCTCGGTTTCTATCTAACCGAATGGGGAATTAAAGCTAACCCTGACAAATGTCGAGCATTTTCCAAGATCCCCACACCAAGCTCGAAAAAATACATACAAGTCCTAAACGACATGCTCACCCCGCTTTCCCATTTCATGGCAAAGTCTGCACAACATGCACTCCTATTTTTCAAACTCTTACACAAAAAGGAGGCTTTCGAATGGACCGAGGAGTGCGAACTATCCCTCCTCCACCTCAAGCAAAGCCTTTCACCACTGCCAGTTTTATCATGAACAGAGAATGGAGAAAATTTATTCCTTTATCTGGCCGTCTCCGCCGAGGCCGTAAGCGCGACCCTCGTTCGCGAGACACCAGATGGACATAAACCAGTGTACTTTACTAGCAAAGCGTTACAAGGCCCCAAGGTCAGGTATCAATAAATTGAAAAAGTATCCTTAGCTCTCATCAACGCAGAGAGGACACTTAGATATTATTTCCCGGCCCACACGGTTTTCGTACGAACAGACCAACCCGTGAGATAGCTACTAGGTTGACCAGATATGGCCTGTTGAATTTTGAAATGGTCCCTAAAGCTTTTAGAGTTCGACGTTCAGTATGAGAGTAGGAAAGCCCTCAAAGCCCAAGCATAGGATGAATTTGTCGCAAAGATGACCACCCACGAACCCACCGCAGGTGGGAAACACAAGTGGACCATCTTTGTGGATGGAGCTTCCATCTCGACGAAGAGCGGAGCAGGAATCCTTCTCGAAAGCGAAGAAGGCGTCATGATTGAACATTCCCACGCCCATTCGTTTCCCACATAGAACAACCAGGCTGAGTACGAGGCCCTGCTTGCAAGATTAAGGCTTCCCGAAGATCTAGGTTCCCGAGAAGTACACATATTCACAGATTCCTAACTCGTCGCATCTCAAGTTCGAGGAGAATATCAGGCTAAGAATGATAGCCTCATCAAATACCTGAACCTAGTCAAAGAACAAATGAAAAATTTTGACCGGGCCGAAATCAAACATGTACCCTAAGAACAGAACACGCGGGCCGACATACTCTCAAAACTCGCAAGCACAAAGAAGAAAGGTGGGAACAAATTCGTCATCCAAGAGTCCCTTTCTCATATGAGCATCGAAAAACCCACTGCACCGCCTGAGGTGAATGCCATCAGGGACAATTCATGTTAGATGACCCTGATATTTAATTTTCTCACAAAGGGAGAATTGCCCGCTGACCAAAAAGAGGCAAATGCAACCAGACGACGAGCCTGCTCTTACGTGGTTGTCGAGCACAAACTCTATCAGTGATGATTCCCCATCCCACTCCTGAAATGCATCGAGGAATCTAATATCCATGAGATATTACGGGAAATCCATGAGAGAATTAATGCCCAACACTTGTGCGGAAGATCTCTAGCACTAAAGGCGCTGCGAGCAGGCTATTATTGGCCCACCATGCAGCAAAATGTGAAAGAACACGTCAAAAAATGTGATAAATGTCAGACACACAGACAAGCACCTCGCACCCCAACACGACTCAAAACATTGTCGTCCCCATGGCTATTCTCCTAGTGGAGGATGGACATCCTCGGACCATTCGTGCAATGTGCATATCAAAATAAATTCCTAATCGTGGCCGTCGACTATTTCATGAAATGGGTAGAGGCTGAAGCCCTGACTAGAATCACATCCCACAATATCCCTCGTTTCTACAAATGAAACATGCTTGCCCAATTCAGCATACCACAATCGCTTGTCACCAACAATGGTACGCAGTTCACCGGTCAAAGTTTCCAAGAGTTTGTCACGAAGAATGACACAAAACAACACTTCACATTCGTCGAGCATCCTCAAACCAACGGGAAAGCTGAAGCTGTAAATAGAGTCATCTTGCAAGGACTCAAGCACAGGTTAGGCGAAGCTAAAAAGGGTTAGGTCAAAGAGCTACACATTGTCCTGTGGTCCTACCGAACAACACCATACTCGACGACCAACGAAACTCTATTTCAGATAACCTATGGCACTGAAGCCGTAATCCCCATGGAAATTATGGAGCCATCCAGGCGAACTAAAGTCCCTTTAGATGAGGAACTAAATGACGAGGCCCTAAGGGAAGAGTTCGACCTTGTCGAAGAAATACGATCAGGAGAAGCTCTTTGCGAAGCCACACTGAAACAACAAATAGCCCTGCGCCATGACACAAAAGTCATAAAACGCGAATTCTAGGTCGACAACCTAGTCTTGCAAAGAAATCAGAAAGATTCTCATGAAGGAAAGCTTGCCGCCAAGTGGGAAGGACTGTACCGCATCCACGGAGAAATAGGCACTAGAGCATACTACCTCGAACACCTAAGTGGAGAACTGTTATCTCGACCATGGAATGCTACAAAGCTGAAACAATATTGCAACTAGGTTCCTAATAAACGTCAGGACCTAGTAGTCAATGTGCCTTCTCTGAAAAACGACAGGGATCTCTCGACCATGGAGGCATGTTAAGGCACGAACATAGCCTCCAACCATTAACGAAAGGTGGGTTTATGGCTCATTGGTCGAGCAGAACCTTAGCCCGACAAGGACACCTCGATCGAGCTCCGTTGTCGAAGTACCCAACAGGAAAAACACCTAACTCATGATGGACAGTTCATGCCATGAAGTCAAGACCCCAACCTCGATCTTAAACTCGTCTTCTCAGACTCCTACTCCGCCTCCTCGACACATCCCCACATGTGTCGACCAAAACTAAGGTCGAGCACAAATCTCCATTCATGGAAATTCCACATTTCACGAAATAAACAAGTCAAGCACAACAATAAGCAAATATTTAACAAATATAATAGAGAGGAAAAATAAAGGCATTTACAAATGTCGAACACAAAGGCTGACATTTTCTAAATACTACAAGAATATGGACACAGAGGCCCCGATACAAACAATTACAAATTACGGGCATGCAAGCCCAAACATAAACAACAACCAAGTCATCAAGAAAATACTAGTCGCCTCATGGAGTACCAAATTCAATCTCTAGCTCGGGAGAATCAAGAGGAGGGACCACCTTACCATCAAACACCTAAGACAAAACTCCCGCACCTTCAGTGTTGAGCCCCGAATTCAGCACGACCAGATGAACCATTACCGTCTTAAAATGGTCGGGCAGAGCATCCACACAGTCCGACTCAAGGATCTGAATTTGAGCAACCAACTATGCATGTGTCTTCAAGATGGCGACACCCTCAGACTCATCTTCTGTGGGCATCATGGAAACCTTTAAGTAAATGACCTCCTTCTCCAAGAATTCTCTCTCTCGAGCTACAATGAGTCCCTTTCCTCGGAGGTTGTGACCACCTTCTCTTTCTCTCTTTCCAACTTATCAGCCTACTCTCAGAACTTTTCCTCGCTTTGCTCGAGGGTAGCCTTCAACTTCTGCCGCTTTTCATGGAAAGCCGACTTCTTCGACTCCATTTTTCTCACCATGGTAGAAGAGCTGGCACCCTCACATGCGAGGATGATAGCCATCTCTGCGACCTTCATCAAACCGACCATGCACGGGGCCAGATGTTGCCTCCTACCTCCCTTATCAAGGCACATAATGATAACAGATTCACCATCATACACAACCAAGGGAAATCCTTTGAAGAAATCCTTCTCGACAAAGCAAGGAGGAAGGGTGAAGGCCTGAGCAGCTGACCCCTCGTCAATCAAATCTACAGGTCGGCCTTCAGGGTTACTTCTCTTTTTTCTCAACAAGGCAGCGCGCTGTGCAACTTCTCGAGGACCCGACAAGCCATTTGACCTATCCCTGACCTGCTCAGGAATAGGACCAAGGCATGTGGACTAATTAGGCTTCACTAACCTTTTGATGTTCTTTTTCTCCCGGGTCAACTTCAGGAGATGTTCGTGACGCTTAACTATATTACCTGCAAAAACAAAAATAACATTCTCGGGTCAACCTCATTGGAGGGACATACCCAAAACAAGTTTAAAAAAATGCAATAGAGTTACGTGGGTAGAGACCCATAAGAGTCACGACTTCTCCGTAGGTACGACACTCGACGAGCGCCTTAGTGTTGATCGGGCAAGCCTCAAACATAGATTCACCTTCTTCATTGAGAACATCATCTGCTTCCCTCGTCACCCACCTGGAGAGGAAGAAACAATCGACGAATCTATTGAGGATACCAAAGGTCCCTTCATCCGCGACACTCATGCTGCCAGCAGAAGTATGGTAGTGGTCAGGCCCGTGGTCATAGTGACCTCAACACCAATGAATATGGAACTTTGAGATCCTGCCAATATCTTTGTTCCCATCCTCTTAGTGACACACTTCCCCGTCCTCATCTATGAGTGAAACTAAGTCAAACACCGCATCAACTGCCTCTTGAGACGAAGGCTGCATGACATACCACTTGTCTTTAAAATCACGGACAAAGTCCATGTACATCCGGAACAGCCTCTTGGACTGTTTGAAAGAAACCCAACTATGTTTTCCTCCTCTAGACTGCTGTTAAAGATAGAAAAACCTGAAGAACAAAGGAATCATCGCCCTTATCCACAAGTACTAACAAGTGATCTCGAAAGCTCGTATAAGAGCAATCGTGTTAGGGTGCAGTTGGGAGGGTGCCAAGGACAAATGATTAAAGACCCCTGTGATACGGTGGGAGAACTGACTTGGTATTTTGCATTTGTGTTCGCAAATGTTTCGGTTTAGCAAGAGTCGCCATCGACTTTTTATTTTATCCTAAGGAAAGGTCAAAAAGCACAGGAAAGACATTTGAGATGTTTTCTTGGGTTCGGGGAGTAGATTATAGAAAGGGAAGGTATTAACACCCTTTATATCCATGGTTATCCATGGGCTCTTAGTTACTTGTTTAGATCACTTGCTTTGCTTTTCAATTGTTTGAAATGGTGCTTTGTGTGTGGTTTTGAAAGATGTTTTGAAAAGAGGTCATCATTGTGGCAACCTTTGTAATGATTCTTGTTTGAATGTATACAAAGGTGTTTTTGTCTTTTGAAAAGTTTTCAATGTTTGAAAGTAGGGTTTTGAAATTATGTTGTGAGGTGTGTTTTGAAGATAGCAAGGATGTTTTTGCAAGCTTTTGATCAAGTAACTAAGAGTTATCTACTCTATTTTACTCAAAGATCTTTCTTATGTTTTTAAACCCTTTTAACAATGTTGCTTCACCATTGTATTTGGTGAGCAACCTTGTGTTAGAATGTTAAACGGGACAGGCGCGGGTCATCGTACAGACCATGATAACAATAGTGTCAAGCATTTTTGGCAATTTTGTTGAGGGACATGATCATTTTGTTTAGGCAACTCAGATAGTGTCATCGAGGGACTATGATCTTTTGTTTTGTTTTTGTTTTGCCAAAGTACTTGACATGCATACTGTTGTACCCCAAAATTTGCCCTCCCATATTCTTCAAGAAATTGCCAAATCAAAGCTGCAAAATTCCCCAAGGGTTGCACAGTGCAAAGGTCTCCTATACAGTCAAGATTAGGGTTTTTGTTCTGATCAAGAAAATGAAGTTTTCAAAGGTCCAATAAAGTCTCACATGCCTACAAATATGGTCAAGCATCCTCATATCAAGTTTCAAGGCTTTCAGCACAAAATTGCACAGTCAAAACCCTAAATTGCACTACAGTCAACTGTAGGGGCAAAATGGTCATTTGACAGTCAAAAGTTCAAATTTTTGGTCAACATATCATTTTGAAGCCACAAACATCATTTGATCAATGCTTGATCATGATTCTCAAAGCTTGGCTCAAAAATCATCAAGATGCAAAAGTTTCCTTATTTGGACAGCTGAAAAAGTCAACTGAAATTGACCAGGGCATAACTTTCACATGGATTATCAGAAAAATTCCATCCAAAGCTCATTTTGAAGAGAAAGACATTTCCTACAACTCATCTTCATACTTCAAGTCCAAGAAATGCTCTCACAAAAAGTTATCAATTTCAACATTATAGGTCATTTTTAAAAGTCAACAAAAAGGGACTTTAAGTCAAAGGCCATAACTTGAGATTGGTAAATCAAAATGACATGGGACCAAAGGAATGGGTTAGAGGACTCAAAGACCTTTCCAAAATGTCCAAGAACATGAGAAAAGCTTAAAAATTGAGCAAGTTATGCCTTGTGGAAGTTGGGAAATTTTTGGATATTTTGAAAAGTCAACATTACTTCAAATGACCTAAAATTGCTAATGGGCCCATTTTTCTTCCACAATTCATCATTCCAAGCATGTGCACGACCACTTGGCCCAAAGGGAAGTATTTCTTCATTTTTATTTATTTATTTGAATTTTTATTTATATTAATTCATTTAAATCAAATTAAATGCATGGAAAATATTTAACTTAACCTAACAAATCTTTTTGCACATGTAATCTATTCAATAATTCGTGCACATTCAAATATGGGAAGATTTAGGTTGATTGGATCATAATTGGTACAAATTTGTATGGAAAAGATTGAAAAAACAAAGCTTGAAAATCAAATCTTCAAAACCATCAATGAAAGAGATTTTGATCAATTTTGTTAACCTAATTTGTTCACTACATAAGCTAGAATGAAACCCTAATGCACATACACACGCAGCTGCCCAAAAACCAGAAAATCAAACTTGAAATTTGTCTCTAAAAACTCAAAACTGCAAACTCACTTCCAAGGCGATTCAAGGCAGAATTCTTGTTTCAATAGCTTCCTCAAGCATCACTTGACATATTCCAATCACTAACATCCATCAAGACGCGAGGAATTGGTAACACGAGTGCAAACTGCACCAAGAAAAATTCATAATCGTGCGTCATGATTTACGCATCCTTTGTAATTTTTAATGCTTGATTCATGTTCATTATGAGATTCTGAAACTAACCATACAAATTAATTGCGTTTTTGTGCTATGTACGTGATTTTACCATTGATGCAGGCTAGGGTTTCTTAGACTCCCAATTAGGGGTTTCCTAATACTGTAAAATTCGACCACCATAATGCCATGGATGGATTCAGGGAGTTTGGACGAAAACAATGGCCTCATTGCGCTGAATTTATATGCCAAGGGGACCTAATCGCTATTTTCCCATAGACGGCCTAGGAGAACGTTAATAAAACCGTTGCCTGTTTCTTTGTATTTTCAGGAAAATAAAACCAACGAAGAAGACACTTATGTGGCGAAGGATGACTGGTCCATTTGAATTCTGGCGCGGAAAAAAGCACTAACTCACGTTTTCCTTTATATTAATTGTTGATAATTATATATACAAACGCGTGGTAGTGGTTCAGTGGCAAGTGTATGTATTGGCAATCCTCATGACCTGGGTTCGAGACCCAGGTCCTCACTTTCTTTCATATTTTTCTTCATATAACGCTCCTATGCAGCTTCCACGTTGAGGACCATCATACAACTCTCTATCCAGCCATCCACGCGTCCACTTTCATCCATCCAAGGGCCAAGATTTGGAGATCATGGTAGGCTCTAGTCAACGCACATGCACGTGTCTGGCCACAGTCAAACAGGCCAAGGTTGTTGGGCCAGAATTTCCATAATCATACCTCCACTTTGGGGACTACCACCCCCTAGGTTTGCATAATTTTTGCTTTCTTTATTTTTAATTCTATTTTTATTTTAATTATTACTTGTTTAATTAATTTATTATTTTCACAAAATACAATAAAAATCAGAAAAAAAGGAAAAACACAATAAATATTTTGTTTTAATATTTTCCATAATTAAATTTGCATGTAATTAAATTTAGTTTTTTAAATTAGGTTAATTTTAATACTTTTAACAAAAAATCTAAAAAATGTAGAAATAGGTTAATTAATAATTTTTCATCCTTTTTATTTTTTCTTTCATAAATAATTAAATAACTAAATATTTATTTTCATGAATAAACTTGTAAATTAATTAGGGTTTCATTTAGGTTAAAAACTTCAATATTTTTCTTAATAACTTAAAAGCCATTAGAGTTAGGGTTAGCGTTTAATTGCAATTAATTTTCTCCTATTAAATCCTAAAATACATAAAAATACCAAAAAAAACAAATTCTTGCTTTCTTTTAGTTTTAATTAATTCCTCACTCATTTAATTTTGCAAAAGGGTCCAACGCCCACGTTCTTAATTTTTATTCTAATTCGCATATTTATTTTATTTTGCTTAAATAATTATGTACCTCTCCCGAAGCCATGTAAATTACTTCTCGCGCTTTTAATTCTTTATTTGCTTTTAGTTCTTTATTTTCTGTCAAATCGGGTCTTGGTTAATTTTGGCGATGTGGACCCGCGCCATTTGTAATAGCTTAGAATTTACTTTCTTTGCAACTTTTAACTGTTAATCAAATGCATGAAAGAATGTATGGACAAAAAATAAAAACAAGCGTAGAACACCAATAACATGACAAGATAAATACAAATGAAAACGATACACGAATCGCACACACCACCCCTAGGGTACGCTTCACTGTTGCCTTGCCTCGAAAGGTGATCGTCGAGTAGAGGATGTCTTAGTAAGTCCTCATGATCCGGGAACCTGGCATGAGGGTAGCTTCTAAGGTGTCTTCCTATTGCTCTGGTGATCACCATGTCCCGAACCTCGAATTGACCCGAACACCTCCAACGATGGTGCTACCTACCTCTCAATGGTGTGATGGCACTACTTTAAAGGACATTTACACAGACGAATTCCTTAGGGTAGGTAGGTTCTCGTAGATACTTGCTCTAATTTCAAAACGAATCAAAAAAATACTTTTCACACCGACACCTTTTCAAAAAGCTTTCGAAAGCAATTTTTCAAACACTCTTGAGGACTGATACAAGAGTCGAACTGAAATTTTCAAAGAAACTTTTTTTTAAAACCCACAGTTGAAAAGCAAACAAACAATTTTGAAAACACAATGAGCAAGTATCTAAGAGCCCATGGATAACCATGGATAGAAAGGGTGCTAGCACCTTCCCTTTCTATAATCTACCTCCCGAACCGAGAATAATCTCTATAAGGAATTTTTCTGTGCTTTTGTCCTTTCCATTTGGAGAAAATAAAAGACGGTGGTGACTCTTGCTTCCGCGACATTTCGCGAACCAGCTTTAAACAGTCAGTTCCAGATCCACCGATCACAGAACTGGCGACTCTGCTGGGGACAATCTTATAAAGTGAGGTGTACCTTAGGGCTAGTTCATAACTGTGTTTTCAATTGTTTTCCTTGTGTGCTTTAAATTGTGAGTTGCTTGGGAGTTCTATAGATCCTAACCCGGATCTGGGGGATACCTTTCTTAGAAAGTAGCAACAAGGCTGTGAGGGAACTGTGCGGGGTATACCGACATGGTTGAAACAGTCTGCTACGTTGATGTGGCACTTTGGTGTGTACCGGTAACCCTTGAGTTCAGTAAAGGAGAGTATGGGGCCTCCGCGTGGTGTCGTGAAGCATCAACAGACCTTAGGAACCTTAATTGAACTATCTTGGCCTCTTTAGGGTAGTGAGATAACTGACTTTGGTGCAGTCCGAGGTTGGTTGATACTCGATACTACACTCAATTGAGGGTTGCTTTCCTGGAATATTTCGGTCGCCAGTTCAGTGGCTAAATCGAAACGATGAACAATGAAAGCAATCCCGTGATATTGGGAACCTTAGAACCCGGTTACTTTGATTAGGACAGGTTGAACCCACCAACTTCAAGAGGGTAATACCCAGACCCCATGCTAGCCTAAACTCTAAGGGCTTCTCTTGTGTGACTTGTGTGCCTTCGTACTTGACTACTTGCATGCTTCATCTGACACATGGACTACTTGCAGGTTTTGTTTATAGTCCTTAATTGGGACTCATAACAGGGTATCCTAAGTTTCTTGCAGGTTTTGGTTTGCAGTCCTTAATTAAGGGCTCATAACAGGGTTTATCCATATTACCCCATGCATCATGACATCATACCATTGCATACATCCTAACCCATTTCAAGGATCTCAAGGGCTTGTGATGCAGGTCATGATGAACCAACTGTCCAGCAAGGGGCAAAGGGGATTTATTTTCCTCTAGTCAAGGTTGTCAGGGGCTATGACCCACTCGATATGGTGAGCTTTGACCCTTGAAGAAGGACTCTCAACAACATGAAGTACCTTCAATCAAGTTACCAGTCTCCGACTCTAACAAGTTTCTCTATTTACCCCGCGAGGTCCTTGAAATCATTGCATGCATACCATACATATCATTGCATAACAGGTACCCTTTCTCTGCAGGTTGCTTACCTTCTTCGCTGTTTATTTCAGCAGTCTCGTCATGAATCCTGAATCCTCAACCGAGCACACTATCAAGGCCCTCCAGGCTCAGAACGCCCAATTCCAAGGGCTGATCATGAATCTGACCCAGGGGCAACAAGATCTGAAGGCTCTGCTCTTGAAGAAGGAAAAGAAGAAGAAGAGGACTGTCTTGTTCAGCCCTAGACGCAGATATAGGAATACACTGCAGGATGAAACTGAGAGGACAACTCCATCTGTGGGGAAAGGCAGTCATCAAGAGGAAAGGGTTCCCAGTCCAGTGGTCTCCGACAGCGAGACAGATTTCAACGACGAACAGTACCCTCCGGCTGAGGATAGGTACAAACAGTTGGAAGACCGGCTCAGTGCTATGGAAATACAAAAAGTGCCTGGCCTGGACTTCGAGGATCTAGGTCTGTCTTTTGGGGTAGTGATCCCACACAAGTTTAAGGCACCTGCCTTTGCTAAATACGACGGGGCATCCTGTCCTAAATTGCATCTCAGGGCTTACACAAGGAGGATCCAGCCCTATACAGCTGACAAAAACTTATGGATCCATTTCTTCCAAGAGAGTCTTTCAGGGACTCAGCTCGAGTGGTTCTACCAATTGAATGGAGCCAACATCCATACCTGGGAAGACCTAGCTACTGCTTTCTACAAGCATTACCAGTACAATGCCGACCTTGCTCCCACACGTACCCAACTCCAGGGTATGTCGTTGGGGTCAAGTGAAGGTTTCAAGGAATACGCGCAGAGATGGAGAGACCTTGCTGGAAGGGTGCAGCCTCCATTAAATGACCGGGAACTCGTTGATATGTTCTTGGGGACCCTATCCGGTCCATTCTTCAATCATCTCATTGGTAATTCATCTGCGGGATTTACCGACCTCATCCTGACTGGCGAAAGAATTGAAGCTGGTATCAAGAGTGGGAAAATCCAAGAGGCCACACCTTTTGACACTCACAAAAAGCCTTACACGGGAAAGAAAGAATCTAATGCTGCATACAGCCAAAAGAGTCGTTGTGACCAACATGCAGGGGCAGTCATGATCTCTGGTTCTGCACCACGCCGCCAACCACAAAAGGGAAACCAGCGAAGGCCGGACGAGCCTAAAAGACAATTCACCAACATTAACATGCCATGGTCACAAGCCTTGCAGCATATGTTGAAGATGAACCTGATTGCAGTGATCAATCCTCCTGCAAATCCCAAGACCTCCTCTCCAAGCTACAACCCAGAAGCGAGGTGTGCTTATCATTCTGATAGCCCGGGGCACGATACTGAGGACTGTTGGGCACTGAAGTACAAGATTCAGAACATGATCGATGCCAAAGAGATCGAGTTCGAGCCTGCCGAGACTCCCAACGTGATCACTGCTCCATTGCCAAAACATGGCTAGAGTCGAGAGATTTTTGTTCATTTGAATTCAAGTTGTATTTTTTCTTTTCTTGTTCAGATAAACAATTATCATGTTAAACTCTTTTATTTCATGAATGCATTACACATGTCTGTCTTGATTTAATTATGTTTACTATGCTTAAAACTGCTTTCATATTTTGTGATGGTCAACTCTCAATTGAAAATTCTAAACCTCTTGAGGGAGGATGACGAAAACGATACCATAATCTACAGTATGCTTTTGAACAGACCCCGCTGATGAGGTACAGGCATTGTTTCAATCCCTAAACACTGGAGTTATAAGGAAGATAATCCCTCGTCAACCCCTCTGAGCCAAAGAAGTAGGAGTTTTTCTTTTCGAAATTTAAAAACCCTTAATCATAACCTGGGGCAGGGTAGTTCTCTCAGTCGATCCAAGTGCATAACGAATGGCACTAAAGAAGTCCTTACAAAACAAAAGACAGTGATGGTTCAGAACAATCGTACAGACAGGCAGTCGTTATCAAAAAAATCATAAATGAAAAGCCCAAGAAGTCAAAACCTATAAAAGGGACTTATGAAATAGGGGCATCCCGCTGACTGTAAATCCAAAAAGGAAACAGTTCAGGCAAAAAAGGAAAGGGATAACAAAAAATCAAAAGAAAGAGGTCTCACAAACCCTCAACAAAATCAAAAATGACTGCCTAGTCAGAATAAATCATCAATGTCCGAACCATCACCGGAAAATCAGAGCAAAGACTCAAACAAAGGTCTAACGTATGATCAACTGAGTTTAGGTTTGGAGAACATCACGAAGAGCGGGTGGGTACAAATAAAATTTGAGCCTTTATCCTTTGTTTCTTAAACCGTGAACCAAGCCACGTTATAACCCTTAAAAGTCCTAGCTGAAGCATGGGTTAGTTCGAAAGCATACTGTTACGAAGGTATCCTGACTCCTGAAGGTTTGCTGTAAAATATTGAGTTGACACCGCACTATGTTACAAAAAATACATTTTCAAAATTCAAAGACGGACATAGGCTTTTGCATTCTTAAAATAACCTTGTTTGCATATAACTATTTGTTTGAACAGCAGGGAAATTCGCACGATGAACACCTCGTGAACAGAAGTACCTCCAATCAAGGGGCACAGTAGGAGCATTGCCCGTTATCTGGGGCATGGCAAAATACTTCCAACAGGGGCAACTCCCTACATTCTGAGAGCGTGGACATAGTCGAAAAAATACTGCGCCTAATCAAAGACCCGCTAGGTTGAGACGCCTAGGCAAAAATAAGGGCTTCCCGGCGAACCAAAAGGGTTCGGGAAAAAATAAGGGATGTAAATGGAAAAATATGTACACCCGGCAAGTCGAAAACCTGAAAGGACGGCTTGGGCAAAAATGGGTATCCCGGTGGACTGAAAACCCGAAAGGGCGGTCCAGGCAAAAGTTAGGGACCAAAGCGTACGACTATGTTCCGGTATCTCATCACTTGTCTACCCGAAGATTTGTCAAATTACCCCCACAGGTATCCTCTTTCCTCACCTCCGAAACAGGGGCAATAATGAGTTATCCAGGCGATCCAATTGCTCTTTCAACCAGAGTACAAAGGAAAGATCAACATAAGGATGATTACCATCTACCTTTACAAATTCCAGATCGTGGGTTAACATCCGAGACCAAACAGGACAATCATCCACTTAATCAAAGTCATGCAACCCTACACTGGTTCCTTCTCAATTTTCATCCAGAAGTTTTATACGAACTTATCCCGAAGCAACCTTACACCGGTTCCTCCAAAAAAATTACATGGATTTATCCCAAGGTAACCTAACCCCGGTTCCTCCCAGAAATCTTACATGGATTTATCCCAAGTAACCTAACCCCGGTTCCTCCAGAAGTCTCACATGGACCTATCTCAAGATGACCTAACCCCGGTTCATCAAGAAGTTTTACACAAACTTATCCTGCCGTAACCTAACCCCGGTTCCTCCAGAAGTCTCACATGGACCTATCTCAAGATGACCTTACCTCGGTTCGTCAAGAAGTTTTACACGAACTTATCCTGCGGCAACCTAACCCCGGTTCCTCCAGAAGTCTTACATGGATTTATCTCAAGATAACCTCACCCCGGTTCATCAAGAAGTTTTACACGAACTTACCCCGAAGAAACCCTACACAGGTTCTCCTCCTCCAGACATAGTTTTACATGGACTCGTCATCAAGCAACCCTACACCGGTTCCCTCTCTTCAAAGATGCAGTTTTACATGGACTCGTCACCCAGAAACCCATCACAGGTTCTCCCTTTCCAAGAACGAAGTTTTATACGAACTCATCATCAAAGTAACCCTACCCAGGTTCCTTCTCCATTTCAGATACGGTTTTACACGAGCTCATCAGCAGGCAACCCTACATAGGTTCCCTCTTTCAACTTACAAAATTACAGCTCAAAACTTTCCCAGGAAAGTCCAATCCAGTTTCCCCAGGAAAAGTTGGAATCCATCTCCCCAAGCAGCAAGCTTATTCCCAGTAAATTCTGGAAGCTTGTCCCTCGCATAGCACGAACGCGTCGTCCGGCTTTATTCAAAGAGTTATTTCCTTAACAGAATATAACTGGGTTATCCTCAGCCAAAAGCCACGGAAAGAGCGTCGTCGACAAAGGCTTCCTATCCCCAGCGAAGTCCATCAATACTCCAACAACAAGGGTATCCCCAGCAAATTATTATCAACACTCAGCAAGGCATCCCTCTTCCCACAGAGTATTGCTTCCCAGCATGGTCGCTAGAGTATTTTTCTCCCCGCAGAATCTTCCATTTGCCAAGTTTATTCCTCAACAGAGTCATCTTCTCCTACCGGTATTCTTGCAGTTATCATCCCCAGCGGAAGCGAAATCTATTCTCCAATAGCAGCCCAGGAGTGACTTCCCGGCACCCGTCAAGGATTTACTTTCCTAGACGAAAAACACATACATAAACATCACATACATCATTATAGCATGCATAACGCATCATATCATACAAATCTCATTTATGTTGAGAACATCATTGCTTGATCCATATCATGCATTGCGTATGACTGACTTTTATCTTTCAGGAAAGATTCAGCTAAATTCTCAATCATATTTCAAGACCTAGACCGGTTCAGTTAATCGACTCTAAAGATTTCTTATCCAGTCCAAGGCCTTCTCTAGTCCAGCCAAATCGACTCCCAACAGATTTTTCTGATGAAGACTCAGTAGAAGTTATCAGATGGTTCCCTCTCCGACGGTGAGTGAGGTGATAATTCCTTTTCAGATGGTTCCCTCTCTGACGGTGAGTGAGGTGATAATGCCTTTTCAGATGGTTCCCTCTCCGACGGTGAGTGAGGTGATAATGCCTTTTCCGATGGTTCCCTCTCCGACGGTGAGTGAGGTGATAATTCCTTTTCAGATGGTTCCCTCTCCGACGGTGAGTGAGGTGATAATTCCTTTCCAGATGGTTCCCTCTCCGACGGTGAGTGAGGTGTTAATTCCTTTTCAGATGGTTCCCTCTCCGACGGTGAGTGAGGTGATAATTCCTTTTCTATGGTTCCCTCTCCGACGGTGAGTGAGGTGATAATTCCTTTTCTATGGTTCCCTCTCCGACGGTGAGTGAGGTGATAATTCCTTTTTCTATGGTTCCCTCTCCGACAGTGAGTGAGGTGATAATTCCTTTTCAGATGGTTCCCTCTCCGACGGTGAGTGAGGTGTTAATTCCTTTTCAGATGGTTCCCTCTCCGACGGTGAGTGAGGTGATAATTCCTTTTCTATGGTTCCCTCTCCGACGGTGAGTGAGGTGATAATTCCTTTTCTATGGTTCCCTCTCCGACGGTGAGTGAGGTGATAATTCCTTTTTCTATGGTTCCCTCTCCGACGGTGAGTGAGGTGTTAAATCCTTTTCAGATGGTTCCCTCTCCGACGGTGAGTGAGGTGATAATTCCTTTTCTTATGGTTACCTCTCCGACGGTGAGTGAGGCGATAATTCCTTTTCAGATGGTTCCCTCTCCAACGGTGAGTGAGGTGATAATTCCCTTTCAGATTATAATTGCCTATGGTTCTCTTCCCGATCCTGCGAAGATGGTAATTCCCACCAAGATTTTCTCAACGAGCGTTGTTGAAGTTAAAGTCGCCCAAGGTTATCTTACCATTCATGCTAAGGTAGTAACCATCCCTGGTTCATTCATCATCTTGTGAAGCTCCAGACTCAGCTACTGTAACCAGTCAGGACACATCTATACCAAGCATCTGAAAACCAGCTCTTGCAACGTGCCAGGTACTCATTTTTCTTTTGCAGGTATGCAGGTTCTCGCTAAGGAATCTCTTATGCGATCAACATCCAGATGGCATCTATGAGCCCATCAATCCTGTTCACCAAGCTCTAAATGGCATCTATAAGCCCATTCCATCATCACTGCTACTATGTGAGCGCAAATTTCTGGGCACTCTAGTGTTCAATCATCTTCTACCCTCGGATTACGAAAGGCGCATCAGCCAATCTGCATCCTCAGGTCTAAGAAGATTGAACAGGGGCAACTGTTGTACCCCAAAATTTGCCCTCCCATATTCTTCAAGAAATTGCCAAATCAAAGCTGCAAAATTCCCCAAGGGTTGCACAGTGCAAAGGTCTCCTATACAGTCAAGATTAGGGTTTTTGTTCTGATCAAGAAAATGAAGTTTTCAAAGGTCCAATAAAGTCTCACATGCCTACAAATATGGTCAAGCATCCTCATATCAAGTTTCAAGGCTTTCAGCACAAAATTGCACAGTCAAAACCCTAAATTGCACTACAGTCAACTGTAGGGGCAAAATGGTCATTTGACAGTCAAAAGTTCAAATTTTTGGTCAACATATCATTTTGAAGCCACAAACATCATTTGATCAATGATTGATCATGATTCTCAAAGCTTGGCTCAAAAATCATCAAGATGCAAAAGTTTCCTTATTTGGACAGCTGAAAAAGTCAACTGAAATTGACCAGGGCATAACTTTCACATGGATTATCAGAAAAATTCCATCCAAAGCTCATTTTGAAGAGAAAGACATTTCCTACAACTCATCTTCATACTTCAAGTCCAAGAAATGCTCTCACAAAAAGTTATCAATTTCAACATTATAGGTCATTTTTAAAAGTCAACAAAAAGGGACTTTAAGTCAAAGGCCATAACTTGAGATTGGTAAATCCAAATGACATGGGACCAAAGGAATGGGTTAGAGGACTCAAAGACCTTTCCAAAATGTCCAAGAACATGAGAAAATCTTAAAAATTGAGCAAGTTATGCCTTGTGGAAGTTGGGAAATTTTTGGATATTTTGAAAAGTCAACATTACTTCAAATGACCTAAAATTGCTAATGGGCCCATTTTTCTTCCACAATTCATCATTCCAAGCATGTGCACGACCACTTGGCCCAAAGGGAAGTATTTCTTCATTTTTATTTATTTATTTGAATTTTTATTTATATTAATTCATTTAAATCAAATTAAATGCATGGAAAATATTTAACTTAACCTAACAAATCTTTTTGCACATGTAATCTATTCAATAATTCGTGCACATTCAAATATGGGAAGATTTAGGTTGATTGGATCATAATTGGTACAAATTTGTATGGAAAAGATTGAAAAAACAAAGCTTGAAAATCAAATCTTCAAAACCATCAATGAAAGAGATTTTGATCAATTTTGTTAACCTAATTTGTTCACTACATAAGCTAGAATGAAACCCTAATGCACATACACACGCAGCTGCCCAAAAACCAGAAAATCAAACTTGAAATTTGTCTCTAAAAACTCAAAACTACAAACTCACTTCCAAGGCGATTCAAGGCAGAATTCTTGTTTCAATAGCTTCCTCAAGCATCACTTGACATATTCCAATCACTAACATCCATCAAGACGCGAGGAATTGGTAACACGAGTGCAAACTGCACCAAGAAAAATTCATAATCGTGCATCATGATTTACGCATCCTTTGTAATTTTTAATGCTTGATTCATGTTCATTATGAGATTCTGAAACTAACCATACAAATTAATTGCGTTTTTATGCTATGTACGTGATTTTACCATTGATGCAGGCTAGGGTTTCTTGGACTCCCAATTAGGGGTTTCCTAATACTGTAAAATTCGACCACCATAATGCCATGGATGGATTCAGGGAGTTTGGACGAAAACAATGGCCTCATCGCGCTGAATTTATATGCCAAGGGGACCTAATCGCTATTTTCCCATAGACGGCCTAGGAGAACGTTAATAAAACCGTTGCCTGTTTCTTTGTATTTTCAGGAAAATAAAACCAACGAAGAAGACGCTTATGTGGCGAAGGCTGACTGGTCCATTTGAATTCAGGCGCGGAAAAAAGCACTAACTCACGTTTTCCTTTATATTAATTGTTGATAATTATATATACAAACGCGTGGTAGTGGTTCAGTGGCAAGTGTATGTATTGGCAATCCTCATGACCTGGGTTCGAGACCCAGGTCCTCACTTTCTTTCATATTTTTCTTCATATAACGCTCCTATGCAGCTTCCACGTTGAGGACCATCATACAACTCTCTATCCAGCCATCCACGCGTCCACTTTCATCCATCCAAGGGCCAAGATTTGGAGATCATGGTAGGCTCTAGTCAACGCACATGCACGTGTCTGGCCACAGTCAAACAGGCCAAGGTTGTTGGTCCAGAATTTCCATAATCATACCTCCACTTTGGGGACTACCACCCCCTAGGTTTGCATAATTTTTGCTTTCTTTATTTTTAATTCTATTTTTATTTTAATTATTACTTGTTTAATTAATTTATTATTTTCACAAAATACAATAAAAATCAGAAAAAAAGGAAAAACACAATAAATATTTTGTTTTAATATTTTCCATAATTAAATTTGCATGTAATTAAATTTAGTTTTTTAAATTAGGTTAATTTTAATACTTTTAACAAAAAATCTAAAAAATGTAGAAATAGGTTAATTAATAATTTTTCATCCTTTTTATTTTTTCTTTCATAAATAATTAAATAACTAAATATTTATTTTCATGAATAAACTTGTAAATTAATTAGGGTTTCATTTAGGTTAAAAACTTCAATATTTTTCTTAATAACTTAAAAGCCATTAGAGTTAGGGTTAGCGTTTAATTGCAATTAATTTTCTCCTATTAAATCCTAAAATACATAAAAATACCAAAAAAAACAAATTCTTGCTTTCTTTTAGTTTTAATTAATTCCTCACTCATTTAATTTTGCAAAAGGGTCCAACGCCCACGTTCTTAATTTTTATTCTAATTCGCATATTTATTTTATTTTGCTTAAATAATTATGTACCTCTCCCGAAGCCATGTAAATTACTTCTCGCGCTTTTAATTCTTTATTTGCTTTTAGTTCTTTATTTTCTGTCAAATCGGGTCTTGGTTAATTTTGGCGATGTGGACCCGCGCCATTTGTAATAGCTTAGAATTTACTTTCTTTGCAACTTTTAACTGTTAATCAAATGCATGAAAGAATGTATGGACAAAAAATAAAAACAAGCGTAGAACACCAATAACATGACAAGATAAATACAAATGAAAACGATACACGAATCGCACACACCACCCCTAGGGTACGCTTCACTGTTGCCTTGCCTCGAAAGGTGATCGTCGAGTAGAGGATGTCTTAGTAAGTCCTCATGATCCGGGAACCTGGCATGAGGGTAGCTTCTAAGGTGTCTTCCTATTGCTCTGGTGATCACCATGTCCCGAACCTCGAATTGACCCGAACACCTCCAACGGTGGTGCTACCTACCTCTCAATGGTGGGATGGCACTACTTTAAAGGACATTTACACAGACGAATTACTTAGGGTAGGTAGGTTCTCGTAGATACTTGCTCTAATTTCAAAACGAATCAAAAAAATACTTTTCACACCGACACCTTTTCAAAAAGCTTTCGAAAGCAATTTTTCAAACACTCTTGAGGACTGATACAAGAGTCGAACTGAAATTTTCAAAGAAACTTTTTTTTAAAACCCACAGTTGAAAAGCAAACAAACAATTTTGAAAACACAATGAGCAAGTATCTAAGAGCCCATGGATAACCATGGATAGAAAGGGTGCTAGCACCTTCCCTTTCTATAATCTATCTCCCGAACCGAGAATAATCTCTATAAGGAATTTTTCTGTGCTTTTGTCCTTTCCATTTGGAGAAAATAAAAGACGGTGGCGACTCTTGCTTCCGCGACATTTCGCGAACCAGCTTTAAACAGTCAGTTCCAGATCCACCGATCACACATACCATGGCCCATTTTTGAAGGCAACAAGTGGATTGAAACCCTAGGGGTGCAAGTGTGCATTGTGTTTATTTTTCATGCATTTTTGTCTTTGATTAGGTCAAACTATTTGTTGGTTTTGATTTTGCATACAAACCCTAATTCTAATCATGACATAATTGAAAGCGTAAAAGTGCGAGAATTTAAACTCTAAGCTATTACAACATGATATAGGGAGGGGGTGCAAATTTGAATAGGGGATTATTTGACAAGAAATATAAAACCCTAATTACTATTACTTCCAAATTGAATTGGCAAGGCACAATATTTAAATGTACAATATTTAAATAAATACAATAATTAAATATTAAAAATGTATTATGCAAAAAAAGGTTTTTTATGTATGTAAAAGTATTTTTTTTAATGTACAAGATATAAAGAAATAAATAAAAGATTGATTTTATTTGTCTTTAGGGCAAAAACCCTAATTTCTTAAAGAAAATAAATATGATGTATTATTTATGTACAAAAATATATTAACATGTATAAAACTGAAATATATCCAAAAAAGGGTATTTTTTAGTATAAATAATAAAATATGATATTTTTTGTTTTATTTCTAAGTATTTAATAAAATAAAAGTAAAATATGTGCATATATATATATATATATATATATATATATATATATATATATATATATATATATATATATATATATATATATATATATATATATATATATATATATATATATATATATATATATATATATATATATATATATATATATATATATATATATATATATATATATATATATATATATATATATATATATATATATATATATATATATATATATATATATATATATATATATATATATATATATATATATATATATATATATATATATATATATATATATATATATATATATATATATATATATATATATATATATATATATATATATATATATATATATTAAATATATTAAGTGTGTAAAAAAATTATTTACAAAAATGTATGTATTTCAAGAAAATATTTTTAAATGTGTATAAAAATAATAAATGAAAATAAACATATTTTTTACATTATTTTTAGGTTTAAACAAAATAATATAAATTATTTAATCATTTTAATGTTGGAAATAATTAGAATAAATATCAAATAAATGTAAAAATTTATGAAAATATTTTTTAGGCATTTTTTATATTTGGAAATAAAATAATAAAGTCAGGAATAAAATTAAAATGCAAAAATAACAAATATACAAAGAAATGGGCCAAGGGGGTGTGAAACTGAAAAAGCAAGTGTTAGAAGCAAAACAAGCCAGCCCAACCCAATAACTTCATCTTCTTCCTCTGTTCAAACACAAAAACGCGCCTTCTGTGTACAATCTGCTATCTCCTGATTCAGTGCTTTTTTGACAAAACTCAAAACATGAAACTTGTAGAGCATCAAACAACGAATCTAAACAAATAAAAAACTTAAGCTAACTCTCAAAGACCAGAGAGAATTTCTATAGCCCTAATTTCTAACCTAGTTTTTTCAGAAAGTTCATGGATAAAATTCTCCTAGCACGATTAATATAAATGAAAACTAAGCACATGTATGGTTTCAGGGCTATGAATACAACATCTTTCATTCACAAACCTAAGTCTAAATGTTCCTAAATAGAGAGATATAAGTTCATGAAATACCTGTTTTAGTTGAGTTCGAGTTGGACAATGCAGCAACTTCTAATGGCGCCTGAGGTTCTTTTGATCTTGCTTGATGTCCCCTGAACCTTTCCTAATGCTTAGTTAGTTTTGAAGTGGCCTGAATCGTGCTACAAAACTCAACCTGCAAAGCTTCCAAACAAAAATGGAAATGTGTGTTAATGGAGTTACATCAACTTGTGAATGGTCTGGACAGCTTAGGTATATGGTTTGGAATGTGTTTGAAGTGAATTTGGACAAAACGCACGAGGGGATTTGATTGTGGCTTATGACTTGCAGAACTGGATCTGTTTTGCAAGAAAATGGAGATTTTGTGCACAAGGAGGTTTGAGAGGTCAAAGGCTCGTGCTTCTGGCTTGTGAGGATGTATCAAACTTGTTTCAAAACTTTTCTTGAGTTGGTTTTATCAGATATGAGAGATACAAGCTTTTTTCCCTTTGACTTGTTTTGAAAGCAAAGTTTGAAGTGAAATGAGATAGGCCTGTACAGGCTATCTCCAAGAATGCACCAACTCCTTGTACCTTTACCTAAATTTGTGGAACTTGTTTTCTGCAGAGAAAGAAGTTCAAAGCTCAAGAAATACAACTTTGCAAAAGTTCATGCTTTATGAAAATGGAAGTGTGATCTTTATGCTTAAAATGGAAATGTTCAATGTACAAAGCTCTCTTGACCAGAACAATGCCAACAGCCAATGTATTTGCATTCAATTTTTGAGTGTAAATTGGTTTAGAGGCCTGTAATCATGTACTAAGCTAGTTTGGTCAGATTTGCAACTTGGTATGAACATGTATTGGCCATGGTTTAAAAGTGAGTTTTTGCCAACTTCAAGCATTGGATTCTCCCTAACCACAAATGTGTTTGAGGAGTTCTTGGACAATTTGGAAAGCTTGAAACATGTACTATAACCCATATTTGAAATGAAACTTGAAACTCCAAGTGGAACTATGTGAAAAATGGCCCAGAAGATGGGTCAAAATCCTGCCTAAACTAGGGCAAAATTTCTCTAAGTTAAAAGTTTTAGGTACCCTTGTTCCAAAAATCATAACTTGATATCCAAGCTTCTTTTGAGAAAACTTTGTGAATAAAAGTTGTAGACTTTTGGATGGAATACAACTTTCATGTTGTAAGTTTGTTTTGAATCCATTTTCATTTTGGTGAAAAAATGGGACAAAGTTAGGAAAAAATAAGAAAATTTCATAACTTAGAAAATTTCTAAGTTATGAAAATTTTCCATTTTAAACCCTAATTTGCAATTTTGGATTTCTTGATGAACAAGTTTCATAATTTGACATGTCTTGATGAAAAATGACCCTTGGCCCTTGATTTTGACCAAAAAGTCGAAGTTTGACTTTTCAGTGTATAGTTAAATTTTGATCAGTTGACTAAAAAATTCATCTGCCAATCCTATGCATTTGAGATCTCTTAAACTTGTTAAATAGGTAAAGACAATGTCATTGAGTCCTTGTGTCCATGGTTGAGCTTTATTTGCCATTGGCTAGGTCAAACAGTCAAAAATTGCCTTTGTACGGTCAAAACCCTAAAAATGACCATTTTGCCCTTTTGGTGATCTGATCAAAATTCTTGTGGAGTTGTGATCCAAACTTGATCAAATGGTTCATATGAGTTCATAATGTTGATGTGGGTCAAAATTCATTAGGTTTGACTGTCAATTGGCCACATTTGACTTTTTCCCCAATACAACTGATTTCTAGGTCAACTGTCCAATTGACTGGGCAAAAATTTGATTCAAGGCTAGAAACTTGGTGTGGGCAAAATTATGAGTCCAACATGAAGTATGAAAGTCACTTTGGGCATTGTAGGTCAAAACATCCCTGTGCAAACTCAAACCCTAATTTAGGTCAACAGTGCAAGAAGGTGTCTTGAGCAGAGCAAACCCTAGGTTGATATAGAGTCTTGTGATGAGAAATGTTGATGAAATGAGAGGGAAAATTTTGGGGTACAACAACCCCCATCTGAAAGTTACTGAAGGGAAGACGAAGCCCCAGATCCCTGGAGATGATCTCGTACATGGGGAAGCGATCTTCCTCGAAAGACGAGCATATTCTGGTCGTAGGTGTCGGCCATAGGATCGTGAAATTCTGCCGAAAACCCTCATGGTTGCCGCCATATTTGATGATGGTGTACGCTTCCCTTCTTATATAGCTGAAGACCGAGGCTATTCCTCGGGGTTCTGGCCCGACCCAGGACAATGACAGATCGATGACCGTATTGATCAATTGGACACCCTCGTCAGCTCCACTAATTTCTTCTACCTCAACCTGCTCGGATGACTCGTTTGGTTCGGATATTTCACCTGTAAAGTAGAGGAAACCAGTTAATTGGACAACTAAATCAAATCCATCCTTCCACCGCAACACAAGTGAAAGGGGGTTGCTACGACTAAACCAGGTCGATGAACCCTCGTTCAGTAAGAGCAAATAAACTCGCGAACGCCACGAGGAGGATATACATCCCTCAAGCAACCTCGTGAAGGTGATGAGGATAAGATGAATTTATCGAGTAGTTTCATGAGTTCCACGGGGAATGGAATGAGTTCCTCGAGCAATTTCATGAGTTCTGCGGGTAGCAGGTGAATTTCACGGGCCATTTTGTGAATATCACGAAGAGAGGTATGAATATTTCGAGCAAAAATCCCCCGGGTAGTGAAATTCGTCAAGATTTATCAAAAAAGCCAACCATAAATGACAATAATCACTAGAAAACACTTACTTGATTAAAGTTGGTGGGGGAGTCTGTGGCGGGAGTTACGATGGCGCTTACGGTTGGAGAAGGAGACGAAGCGTGATAGAAAATTAAGGACGTTAGGGAGAAAAGAGAGAATGAGTGTTTGGAAGTTTGGAAATTATATAAATGAACCCTTAGGCACTATTTAAAAGGCTGGTGCGAAAGATGAAGCGACGCGTCGAACATCGCATCAACCGCCCGTCTCCTCGCCTCCTACATGCTCAGGGTCATAATGACCCCTACTCCCTAGGCCATCATCCTATTCCAAAGGCTACACCACGTGGCTACATCCTCAGAACTTCGTCTCCCTGCAAGTTGAGGAGAAACTAAAATGTTCTCCGTGAACAAACTCCAATCTCCGCTCGAATAGCCACGCATAAAAATGACCTTGTCCCTCGACGCGGTGGAAGACCCTGGAAAACATTGCTCACTTTACATGGAAGTTGGTCTTAAGTCATAACTCCTTTCATCAGGAGCAACGAATTGGGGGGATCCTGTTCTGGGTTGGGCCTGCACTTGGCCCAAACATCATATATGGCTCAATCTAACTATATTGCACGAGAAGACTAACAGGAGAGTCTTCCATTGACCATGTCGGGCAATGATTCCACTCTTTTGGTCGACCATGTTTTGTCCTTCGGGGATAACCCCGTGGCTGGCGAGGGGGAACAGCGATGGTCAGAAGGTCCTCACGTGCATCTTCCACTCCTTTTATTGACCAGGATATGTCATCTAGGGACAACCTCATGACTAGCGAGGAGGACAAACAATGGTCAGAAGGTCTTTGTGAGCATCCTCCTTGTAGGGTTGACTCCTAACACCTACGAATGTCACAGAGTCCTCTTGACCCCAAAAAGAACGCATTCATATCCTCCTGATAATTCGAAGGAGTCCATTTAGGTTCGGGACCACGTGCTGGCCCCCACTATGCACGTAGGACTTGGCATTCTCCATTTTGGGTCTGCTTGCTCAGCCTAACAATAGGGACATTGGCTCAACGCTTGGGGCTATAAATACCCCGTCACTTGAGAGGGTCATATATTAATTCATTCACTTATACTCTCATACTTGCTGGCACTTACTCCGGACCTTACTTTGGCATCACAGTATTTTACAGGTACCCTCCACTTCATATTCAACAACTGCTCGACTTGAAGCTTGTGAGCTTTGATAATCACTTCTGATCAGGTATGATCAAATATGTTTTGTTCTTTCATGGAAGGTGGCATTAGCTACAATGTGACATGCTGATTTATTATCACACTAGAGAAATGCAAGAGTGATAAAGTCTATTTTGAAGTCCAGTAATAAATATGTTAGCCACTGTAGTTCATAAACTATTGATGCAAGATGTAACATCTAATTTTTATTAATTAGTTATATATTTGATTAATTATTTATTTGTTTGATTTTACGAGTAATTGATTTATTTTAAATTATTTGATGTATGTTATATGTGACGGGTTAGTCAGAGTGAGTCTATCGAACCATTGAGTTATCGTTAGGAGATGATGTCAGTTAGGGGAGAATTATTTTAATTAGTGAGAATTGTATAGAATTAGTGATATAATGGTAATTGTACCTAATATGTAGAAATGTGAAGAGTAGTGTGGGTGTGATAGTAAGCCTATTAGTTGGTTACTAGAGGTAACATTATTTTGTTAAGGTTTTGATAAAAAGAGAACATAAGGTTAGTGAAGGGAAAAGAGGAAAAAGAGACAAAACTAGAGACAAAGGAAAAAGGGAGAAATAGGAGAAGAACCCTAAGGAGAAAGTTCAAGAGTTCATAAAAAATCAAGGTAAGGGTGGGTTTTTACATCATTATGGGAATGGTGTGTAATGGTTAGTTGTATGCTTAGGATGAAAACCCCAATTTCTTAGGTTTTGAAATTGTTAGATTTGAATGAGGAATCCTTGAATATGATGATTTATTGTGTTGTGATGTTGTTGGTTGATAAATATATGTTAGATATATGTTTTCATGCCTTAAATCGCAGGAATTTAAATGTAAAAATGTGTTTTTGGGGTCAATATTCGCATGGGTATAGTGCTATCATCGCAACATATTTTCTGGTTTTCGCAGAGGGCGCTTAGTGCCTTTTAGCGCGTTTAGCATGGTCTCCTCGGGAAGGAGGGAGCTTAGTGTTGTGTAACGCGCTTAGCGTGACATGGGAGTCGAAATAATTTATTTTCTTAAATTGCCTTGTGATTATTTATACTTATATTTTATGCTAATTTATACTTAATTTTTAGGAATTTAAAAATACATGTTAGATAGTTTTTGAAGGCCTATTTGATCAAACATGAAACTTGTTTATGTGTTGTGTGTATGTGGTTGGTGTTGGATTGTAATGATACTTTGTACATTGCTTGCTATGTGTTGTTATGATATTCCGGAGGAGTGATAATATGAATATAAATTGTATGTGGATAATTTATGAGTATGTGCATGTATGTTTAATTGTGTGGTAATTCAATTGTGATGAATTATTAAAGATATACATGGATGTTAAGATTGAGGGATGATATTAATTGCATATGATTGTTGAAATTGCACATGCATCATTATTTTCAAGAGGCAATGCTTGTTAGTTCCGTGGGATCTAGTGACTTGTCCTAAACCTAGAGCGGCGTTTGAAAGCTTAGGGAACATGGTTTTTGTGTGTTATTGGTCTAGGGAACAAACCCGGTTTAAATTAAAGGTCGAATAAAAATAACAGTGATTGGTACCACATGAATGATGTTGTACCCCAAAATTTTCCCTCTCACTTATCAAGAATTTTCTGACAAGATCTCCTTGGGCTCAAGACTGCACTAGGGTTTGATCAGCTCAAGACACCTGCTTAAGCACTAATGACCAAAGTTAGGGTTTGAGTTTGCACAAGGATTTTTGAAATTTCTAGTCCCCATATGATTTTCATGGATCATTATGGACCCCCCCCCCCAGATTACTCATGTCGGGTTTCAAGCCTTGGATCACATTTTTGATCAGTCAATAGAGCAGTTGACCTAAAAATCAGTTGTATTGGGGAAAAAGTCAACTATGGTCAATTTACAGTCAAACTTCATAATTTTGTATCCCCATCAACATTTTTAAACTCATATGTATCATTTGATCAAGTTTGGACCATAATTCCTCAAGAAGTTTGATCAAATTTCCAAAAGGGCAAAATGGTCAAAATTAGGGTTTTGATTGGGAAAGGGCAATTTCTGTTTTTTGACCTAGAAAATGATCAATTGGTCTAAGGCATGATCTCAAGAGTCCAATTGCATCATTTTGACCTAATGACATGGTTCAAAACATTGCAAGTCCATTGGATTGACAGATGAATTTTGCAGTGAACTAATCAAAAGTCAACTGTATACTGAAAAGTCAAACTTTGACTTTTTGGTCAAATTCAAGTGCCAAAGATCATAATTCACCAAAACATGTCAAAATATGAAAGTTATTCATCAAGAAATCAAAAAGTTAAGATTTCATTTTGAAAAGTCAAAATTTCTAAGCTTAGAAATTTTTCTAAGTGTTGGAAATTTCATGTTTTTTCATAACTTTGAGCAAATTTTCACCATGATGCAAGATGATTGAAGAGAAACTTCCAAGATGAAAGTTGTAGATCTCCATTAAATCTACAACTTTTATTTACACAACTCCTTCCAAAAATGCTTGGATCTCAAGTTATAATTTTATGAACATGTAGTCATGGAACTAAACACTTAGTGAAATTTTCCCCTAATTTGGTCAGGATTTTGACCCAACTTCATGGCACTTTTTCATATAGTTCCAAGGGGAATCTCCAAAATAAACTCAAAGATGTGTTGTAGAGAACATTGCAAGCTTTCCAAAATGTCCAAGTACTCCTTGAGATCGTTCTTGAGTAAGGAGAATCGAAGAGATGAAGTTAGGGTTTTATCACTTTAATTACAAGTCATTTTAGCGATGAACAAAATTCAAAGTCAAACTGTGATGCATAAAAACTACTTTGAAGGCATCAAACTTGTTAGGAACTCCATAATTAATGGTTTACACAGTTTTTAGAGGCCTCACTTCAAGCATTCAATGCATGAACATGCTTTATATCCATTTTTGGAAGAAAAGTTACATTGTCATTTTGATAAAGTGACTTTTTATACAAAACTTGTTCTTGAGCCTTGCACTTGTTCTCTTCTGATCAAACAGGTCATATAACTCATGAGAAATGTTTCAAACACTTACAATCATCCATCCCATGCTTGTACCTCTCCTTGAAACTTGTTTCCCTCTTTTCTTCAAAATCAAGTAACCTAGCAAAAAGCTAGAAACTTGTACTTCTGATGGTCCAAAGCTCTCAAACATGTTTGTTTATACATACAAAAAGCATTTGACACAAACACACGAATTCTCAAGCCTTGAAAATACCTAGAACTCAAAATCACACTTCACACTTCCATTTTCACACAAACTGACCAAACACTTGAAACTCATAATCTACTCGTGCGTTTCTTGGCCTTTTGGTTTCTAAAGTTTCTAAACATCATATAGAGTTGATCCCATACCCTGTTATAGAACTGTAACACCATTAACACCATCCTCCATTTTCAAAAACAGAGCTATGGATATTGACTTTACCAGACCATTTCAGCCATCCATTGCTCAAGCTAATCATTGCATTAGCTTCTTGGGACCTCAAGGAAGCTAACCTGATCATCACCATCACTTGAAACAAGCTCAAACTCAAAACATGATTTCCAATTTTGAGGTAAGTTTTCTAACTTTGGAACTCTTCATACAGGCATCATCAATGATTTATTTGTGAACAAAGCATGTAGATATCATTGCCCTAAAGCTAACCATGTCCATAGTTTCCATTAATTTTGCTTGAGCTTAGAGAATTTTGAAACTGAAATTATGAGGTTTTTAGGGTTCAGTTTAGGGCCATTAAAATTCATGCTTATCTTAGATCTATAGTTTTAATGCTTTACATTTCTGAAACTGTGAGAAAATTTGCTACAAATTTCATGTTTACAGTTTTCATTTTCGATGAGAAATGAGCAAGTTACAGATTGTTTGGCTGGAGGTTGAAGATGAAGTCATCAGGGCGCGTTTTGCCTTGTATATTTATTGATTTGCCTATGTTAATGGATGTATAGCCACCCCAGTGGTAGAAGCGCGCACCTTTAACCTTTGGGACCTGGGTTCGAGCTCCAGTGGTACCCTTTTGCATTTTTTTACATGTTTTGCATTCCTGACTTTTTTTGCAAGCACCTGGGCCTTTTTGGGCTTGTATTATTTTTTTAATTTATTTTTTGCTTACTAACCCCCTTGCTGGCTGTTTGCACCCCTGGCCCAATTTATTTTATTTTCTTATTTTTATTTTATTGATTTCCTTAATATATTTTCTAAATACTAAAAAATCAAAAAAATACAAAAAATGATAGATTTATATTTTGGCTTATTTTATTTTTATTTTTCTCACAATTTTTTTTATTAACTATACTTTATTTATTTTTACTTATTATCTTGTAAATTTAATTAAAACTAGGTTATTAGTTATTTTCTTTCACACTAATTAAAATATATTATTTTAATATAAAAAAGACTAAAAATATTTTATAAAGCTATAAATATTTTCAAGACAAAAATACCAAAAAATAATTTTCTTAAACTCTTTTTCTTTTGATTAATTAATAGAACTAGGGTTTTATTTAAAATCTTTTCTTAATAAATTTAAGTTTAATTAATTATTTTCTTTAATTAATTAGGTTAAGACAATTTCCCTTTCTCTTATGAAAATCAAACAAAGATCCATTTTCTTTACATTTTGCATTTTTGTACATTTATTCATTTTGTACTTTGTATTTACTTATTTCTTTGTACATTGATACCAATTCAATATGGTTGTAATAGACTAACTAAGTTTACATTCTTGCAATCCCCATTCAATTTGTACACCCCTCCCACAAATATTGTAATAGCGTAGTAACTTTAAATTCCGCAATTTAATCGCTTTTATATACAAATGCTAGTAATTAGGGTTTGTATGGAAAGACTAAAACCAATACTTAGAAAAACCTAATTCAAGACAAAAATAAGCATGAAAACAATACACTTGCACACATTATACAAAATGGCCATATTACGCATGTAAGGTATCTTAGCAAAAACAAGCAAATACAAGATCATAGTCCCTCGATGACGCTATCTAAGTTGCCTTTCAAATGATCTTAGTCCCTAAAATAGAATGCTATGATACCTTGAAATATTTCTAATCATGGTTATACGATGACCCACGCCCTTCCCGTTTACATCCAAAGATAGGGTTACTTACCAAATCAATGGTAAGATAACAATGTCAAAGGAAATGGAAAATGAATAAGAAAGACTTTTGAGTAGGTAGAATGCTCCTAAATACTTGCTCAATTTCAAACAAACATCCTTGATATTTTCAAAACAAACACTTACACTTTCAAACATCTTACAAACTTGAAAATATTTTCAAAAGATCAAACATATTTATATACATTCTTACAAACAAGAATCATTACAAAGATTTCCTAAACAATGGCCTCTTTACAAAATACTTTCAAAAAACCACCTAAGCACAATTTCAAACAAAAAGCAAGTGATCTAGAAAGTAACTAAGAGCCCATGGAAAACCATGGATGAAAAGGGTGCTAATACCTTCCCTTTTCATAATCTACCCCCCGAACTCAAGAAAAAAAATCTCAAAGGTCTTTCCTGTGCTTTTTCACCTTTCCTTTTGGATAAAAAAAAATCGATGGTGACACCTGCTAACCGCAACATTTGCGATAAAACGCAAAACCTTCAAGTCATTTCTCTCACCGTATCATAGAACTGACGACTCTGCTGGGAAAAATTCTAAAAGTGGGGTTACCTTAGGGTTAGATCACATTTACTTGCTTGCATTGTTTGACTTGTATGCTTTAGATCATGGTTCTTTGTTTGGGTTTGAATCCTCTACCCAGATTTGGGATACATTATAGGTAAGTAGAAATACATTGTGGAAACTGTGCGGGGTATACCGACATGGTCTAAGCAATAGCTACGTTAGTGCGACATATTTGTGGGTACTGGTAGCCTTTGAGTTAATCAAAGAGATTACAGGGCCACTGAGTGATGTCATGAAGCACTAATGAACTTTTAGAACCTTTACTTGACCAACTTGGCCTTTAGGATGTAATGAGATGACCTCCTTTGGTGCAGCCCGAGGTTGGTAGATACTCGATACTACACTCATTGATGTTTGGTTTCTTGGGATATTTCGATCGCCATTAAAGAGGCTTGTGCTGAAACAATGACCAAGGAAACAAACCGGTGATTTTGAGCTCCTTAGAACCCGGTTACTATTACTAGGACAGGTTGAGCCAACTAAACTTTAAGAGGGTACTTACCTATAAAACTCCATGCAAGCCTAAACCTAAGGATTTGTTTGCTTTTCTTGTATATACATACTTGTACATAACATCATGAACATCATAACATCATACTCATCCACTAACCATTTCAAGGATCTTGGGATTTATCTTTGTTTTGTTTTGTAGGATATGGATTCTCTTTGCAGGAAAACTATTCAAGTCAACCTTGTAAGGATCCCTCCACAACTTAAGGAACTAGCTTCAAGGATTCCAGAAAACTCTCCATTCACCGAGAGACATGGTCGCCTACTCAACTTGGTCACCTCTAACACATATGAGGACATGATGAAGGTGCTCATTCAGTTCTTTGATCCTTTACACCATTGCTTCACATTTCCCGATTATCAACTTGTGCCTACTTTGGAAGAATTATCCCGACTCTTAAGGATTCCTATTCTCAACCAGCTACCTTTCAACGGTATGGAAAGAGACCCAAAGCCAAAAGAGATTGCTCAAGCTCTACACTTGCACTCATCTGATGTCACAACTCATTGGGAAACAAGGAGTGGTGTCAAGGGTTTCCTAGAAAAGTTCTTGTTTGAGAAAGCCCAAAACTGTTGGACCTCCTTGGATTTGCAATCCTTTGAGGAAATTGTGGCTCTCCTCATCTATGGGATGGTTTTGTTTCCAAATCCTGACCAACTCATAGATGTGAACGCCGTCAAAATCTTCATATCCCGTAACCCAATGCCTACATTGCTAGGGGACATCCTACATTCTTTTCACATTCGCACTATGAGGAAAAGAGGTGTCCTTATGTGTTGTACCCCTCTCTTGGAAAGATGGTTTATTTTACATCTTCCCCAATCTTCATTAAAGAACGAGCAAGGTTCAAGGTGGTCACAAAGGTTGATGACGCTCAAACATTCAGACATTTATTGGTGCTCCCGATCCATAGAGAATGTTACTATTGTCGACCATTATGGATAATTCCTTAATGTCCCTTTACTTGGCATTAGGGGAGGTATCACCTACAATCCCTACTTAGCCTTAAGACAATTTGGTTATGCCCGAAAGGATGACCTGCACGAGATGCTGATTCAAGGTTTGGTATTTGACTACGACAACAACGATCAAGGTCTTCGCCAGAGATTTATCCGAGCTTGGAGGATGTTGAACAAGGTAGATAGAAAGACTTTGGGGCACAATAATTCCATCCCACTTGAGCCTTACCTCAAATGGGTACGAACTCGTGCTCAAAGTATGATGATGCCTTATCCCTCTGTTCTCCCGGTAATCATTGAGCATGTCATAGAAGGAGATGTTCCATATACTATCCTACATCCTGACATGCCCACCTCTCTTGAAGACCTACAACAGGATTTGATACAACTCAAGGGGGAGCGAGATACTTTCGAAGCCCAATTCTACGCAAGCGAGAAGAAGGTTTTGGAACTCACTAAGCAACTTCATGAGGAGCAGACTCTGAATGCTTACATCGCACCAAAGAGGATGCGTACGGCCTTTTTATCTTAGAGTTTTTGTATTATTTTTCCCAAGAAGGCATTGATGTACTCAAAGCTTTAATTTATTAATATAACATGTGTTTCCTTTTTGTCTAAAACAAATTTGAATCTTAAGATCCTTGAAATCATTGCATACACATTTATCATTCATCATAACATAAGCCAATTTCTTGCAACAAGTCTCCTCATCTCTCTACTATTTATTTCAGTGAGATGGATCTCGAGCAAACGATGAAGGACCTCTAATCTCAGAATGCACAGTTTCAACAATTATTCTTAACTCTAGCCAAAGGACAAGAAGAGTTGAAGACCTTGCTGGATGAGGAGAAGAAAAATAAGACGAAAAAGATAACCAGAGTTCTAAACATGGGAAGAAGATTCCAAGGGCAAACAAGAAGGGCTTTAGACTTTGCAACGATATCCGGTGAGAAAGACAATCAAGATGGGAAAATCAAGAAAACAATTGTTCATTCAGAGTCAGAAGAGGAAGAGGAAGAAGAAGATTATTCTGAAGAACACTACCCTCCAGCAGACGAAAAGTATAAGCATCTAGAAGAACGGTTGAGTGCAATGGAAATCCAAAAAGTGCCTGGATTGGACTTTAAGGAGTTGGGACTGGTATCGGGAATTGTCATTCCTCTAAAATTCAAAGAACCTGTGTTCGCCAAATATGACGGAGTCTCATGCCCCAAAATGCATCTTCGGTCCTATGTGAGGAAAATCCAACTCCATACCGCTGACAAAGATTTATGGGTACACTTCTTCCAGGACAGTCTGTCTGGAACTCAACTTGATTGGTTTTATCAGTTAGAAAGAGCCAATGTTCATAACTGGGAAGATCTTGCCGCAACTTTTTACAAACAATACCAATACAACACTGATCTTGCGCCTATCTGTACTTAACTCCACAGTATGGCCATGGTTTCAAGTGAAGGCTTCAAGGACTATGCACAAAAATGGAGGGACTTGGACAGAAGAGTTCAACCTCCCCTATCTGAAAGAGAGTTGGTAGACATGTTTTTGGGCACCTTGTCTGGTCCCTTCTTCAATCACTTAATTGGGAGTTCATCGGCAGGTTTTACTGAATTGATATTGACCGGAGAAAGGGTAAAAGCCGGGATAAATAATGGAAAGATTCAAAAAGATGTATCCTCTGCTGCTGTAAGGAAGCCATTCATCGGAAAGAAAGGAGTGGTTGCTGTATATCCTCAGAGAAATCAAGATAAGGCCGAAATCCGTCCAATGGTGGGGGCTGTTATGATTCCTAAACCTGTGCCTGATCAACAAAGAAACAACCAACCAAGAATGGAAAGACCAGTCAGATAGTTCACCAGAATTAACATGACACTCTATCATGTATTTCCATATTTGTTAAGATCTAACCTAGTGACTTTGAAAGAAGCTCCAAAGAACCCTAACACAACCTCTCCTCACTATCATCCTAATGCCCGCTGTGCATACCACTCTGAGAGTCCCGACCATGACACTAACAACTATTGGGCTCTAAAGAACAAAGTACAAGACCTCCTTGAAGCCAAAGATATTGAACTCGATGCGCTAGAAAAACCCAATGTCATTTCTTCCTCTATGCCCAAGCAAGGCCATAATACTTGAAAAAGATATGTTTGTTACTTCAGTTGATGAAATTATGACCCCACTACTAACTATCAAAAGGAACTTATTGAATGGCAGTGTATTCCCAGGTTGTGATCAAAGTTGTCATTTCTGTTTTTCCTCACCAACCAACTGTCCTTTGTTGAAAACATGTGTTCAGTGCCTAATAGATAACAAAGAAATTTTGTTCAAAAAGACTTTTGTTCCAACTGTTTCTTATAATGATGTTTCCATCGTTACCATTTCCAACAATTCTTCCAGGGTCTCCACCAAAAGACCCGTTAGAATTACATCAGTTCCAAAAGTAGATCCTTTGATAATTACAATGCCTGGACCAATCCCGTATTCGTCAGACAAAACCGTACCATGGAATTATGGAAGGGGTGTCTACTACCACGATATCAAGCAAGATTGGCCAGCTGCCGAAGATTCAAGTTCTGAGAAGGTTGACTCCAATATCAGTAATATTGCAGGGACTAGCAAGATTACCCGAAGCGGAAGGATATTCTCTCCAGAAATTGCTACCCCAAAAGCAGTTTCTGGACCCATAATCATTCCTGTCGTTGTTGCTTCTCCAAAGGTTGTTCCTAGTCCTATAATCATTTCTGGTAATACTCCTACTGACAAATCTGTTACAACCCCTGTTATCACTCCTACTGACGTTCCTACTGCCGAGTCAACCGAGACTCGAGGTAAAAGTATTCTGATTGAGCCTGTCTGGATGAAGGCACAATCATTGGCTATCCCTGAGACCTCCCAGAAAGAGATGGATGAAATTCTAAAGACCATAAAAAGAAGCGACTACAATGTAGTTGAACAACTGGGGCAAACTCCATCTAAAATTTCCATGTTTGCTTTATTACTATTTTCTGAGGCGCATGCAAAGGCCTTGGTAAAATTCTGGAAAACTGCCCATGTACCCCAAGAAACATCTGCCGATCAGTTCCAAGACTGCATAGCCAGCTTGACTGCAGATAATGGTTTAGGTTTTTCGGATGCTGATTTAACACCGAGAGGAAGGAAGCATAATGAGGCATTACATGTCTCAGTGGAATGCAGGGGCACAACCTTGGCTCATGTCTTGATGGACACTGGCTCGTCTCTGAATGTATTGCTTAAAAAGGCTCTTGATAGGCTTGACTATGAGGGATTGACATTGAAACCAAGCAACATAGTAATGAGGGACTTTGACGGCTCAAAAAGGATGGTGCATGGGGAAGTGGATATCCCCATAAAGGTTGGAACCCATACATTTGATTCAACTTTTTATGTAATGGATATTTGCCCTTCATATTCCTGCTTGCTAGGCTGACCGTGGATTCACAATGCTGGTGTTGTGACTTCTACGTTGCACCAAATGCTGAAATACTCGGTTCAAGGGAATATCATCACCATTCATGGAGAAAAAGAGTATATGATCAACTATCTCAATTCCTTCAGATATGTGGAGTTAGATGGTGAATTTATTGAAACTCCATTCCAACACTTTGAAGAAGTCCTACAAGATGTGGCAGTGACCAAGGCTGTGTCTCAAGTTCCCAAGATCATAAGGCCTCCACTCAGAATGTCATCTTTAAAGGATTCCAAGCCAGTGATAGAAGAATATGGGTGCACTATTTGGGGACAACTCCCAGATATCCCATACAAATATGACAAGTTTGGTCTGGGTTTCACTTCAGGTGCCCAGAAGGTTGTACGTCGTGCTCGTGCTGGAGGACCACCCTTGAAGATCAGCAACTGCGAAGTCAATGCGGTGGAAGATGATGAAGACAGCTACAGCCTAGAGGATTAGATTTTCCCAACTGTCAATGGAGGGCTCAACAACTGGGAGGCTAGAGGTTTTGTCCTGATCACTTTTATCCCACAGTAATTTGTTTTTACATTTTGTTGGATCTGTAATATTAAAACAATTCAGACTCTTAAAACCTTGTGTCTTACCCGAGCCACAATGGTCCATTTGTAAGGGTTATTATCTCATTTTCATATGACATCAATGAATCATGGACATTTTTTCATACAAACTTGGTGCTCATTATTTTTCTTTTTTACATCTTCATTTCTTTTAAAGATAGTTATACTCTTACACACACTCACACTCACAATGCAGGTCTACATCCATTCAGGATCCCATGGGTAACGATTCTGCTATGGCTTTTTGTTACTCTGAAAATCTAATCTACCAAGCCAAATACGAAGGTGAGGAATATTGTGAAGTACCAGTGGAACTTACCAGATTACTACAAGAAGAAGAGATAACCATTCAGCCTCACGAGGAACCAGTGGATACAATCGATCTAGGTACCGAAGAAGACAAAAGAGAAGTCAAGGTGGGTACCAATCTGGAACCCAGTGTCAAGGAGCATCTGATTCAATTGTTACACGAGTATGTTGAGGTCTTTTCCTGGTCGTATGAAGACATGCCAGGACTTGATGCAGATATTGTGGTACATCGTCTACCTACAAAAGAGGGCTGCCCACCAGTAAAACAAAAGGTCCGTCGAATACGAACAGATATGTCAGAGAAGATTAAAGCTGAAGTCATGAAGCAATTCAACGCTGGATTCTTGGCTGTCACTTCTTATCCCCAATTGGTTGCCAGTGTTTTTCCCGTGCCCAAAAAAAGACGGCAAGGTAAGAATGTGCGTGGACTACAAACATTTGAATATGGAAAGCCCTAAGGATGATTTCCCACTTCCCCATATTGACATCCTAGTTGATAATACGACACAACACAAAGTGTTTTCTTTCATGGGCGGTTTCTCAGGTTACAACCAAATCAAAATGGCGCCTTAGGACATGGATAAGACAACCTTTGTCACACAATGGGGGACATTCTGCTACAAGATTATGCCATTCGGACTGAAGAATGTTGGGGTAACCTATCAGCGTGCCATGGTAGCTCTATTTCATGACATGATACATCACGAAATAGAGGTCTATGTGCACGACATGATAGCTAGATCTCAAACAGAAGAAGAGCATCTTGATCATTTACAGAAACTATTTGAGAGACTAAAGAAATACAATCTGAGGTTGAACCCAAATAAGTGCACATTTGGGGTAAGGTCTGATAAACTCCTAGGCTTTGTCGTCAACAATAAAGGTATCAAAGTAGATCCTGTCAAGGTGAATGTGATACAAGAGATGCCCACTCCTCGTACTAAAAAGGAAGTCATAGGATTCTTGGGACGTTTAAACTACATTGCCAGATTCATTTCTCACCTGACAGCTACTTGTGAACCAATCTTCAAAATACTGAAGAAAGATCAAGTAGTCAAATGGAATGGTGAGTGCCAAACTGCTTTCGACAAGATCAAAGAGTACCTGCAAGAGCCTCCTGTTTTGATGTCACCGGTCGAGGGAAGACCATTGATCATGTATCTGACCGTTTTGGAAAATTCAATGGTGTGTGTGCTGGGGCAGCGTGACGAGTCTGGCCGAAAAGAGCACACTATTTATTACCTGAGAAAAAAGTTTACCGACTGTGAAACAAGATATTCACTGCTCGAGAAAACTTTCTGCGCTCTGGCATGGGCTGCTCGCCGGCTAAGACAGTATATGCTGACCCATACTACCTTGTTGATATATAAAATGGATCCAATAAAATACATCTTCGAGAAGCCTACACTCTCTGGGAGAATAGCAAGATGGAAGATGATCCTGACATAATATGGCATACAGTATACTACCCAAAAATAAATAAAGGGAAGTGTACTAGCTGATCACCTTTCTCACCAAGGTGTAGAAGACTACCAGTCCATAAAGTTCAAAATCCCAAATGAAGACATCATGATGGTAAATAACTATGAAGAATTCAGACCATATGACGGACCTGAACAAGGATCCCGATGGACCCTGGTTTTTGATGGGGCATCTAACACACTCGGCAATGGTATTGGTGTTGTACTCATATCTCCTGAAGGATGTCATACTCCTTTTACAGAAAGACTCTGCTTCAATTGTACAAATAACATGGCAGAATACGAAGCGTGCATCTTTGGTCTCAAAGCGGCCATAGACTTGGGGATCAAATATTTGAATGTATTTGGAGATTCAGCTTTGGTTATCAGCCATATCAAAGGGTAATGGGACACCAAACACCCTAAACTTATCCCTTACAAAGAACATGTTTTGACATTGCTCCCACATTTTGAGAAGATTACCTTAGAGCACTTATTGCGAGAAGAAAATCAGCTAGCAGATGCACTAGCCACAATGTCATCTATGTTTAAACTTAAATGAGATAATGAGGCTCCCCAGATCACCATTGAACGAATGGATGAACCAGCACACTGTCACGAGATTAATACTGAAGAAGTAGTGGACCAACTTTGGTTTCACAAAGTAAAGAGGTATCTTGAGGCTCAAGAATATCCAGAAGGAGCTTCAGTAAACGATAAGAAGTTCTTAAGGAGATTCTCTGCTAAATTCTACCTTAGTAATGGAATTCTTTACCAACACAACCATGACTCTGTATTACTTCGGTGCGTAAACAAGGTTGAAGCTGAAAGGATCATGGCTGAATTACATGAAGGCACTTTTGGAACCCATACTAGTGGGCATACGATGGCAAAGAAAATCCTACGGGCAGGATATTACTGGTCTACCATGGAAGAAGATTGATATCAACACTCACGAACTCGCCACAAGTGTCAGATTTATGCTGACAAGGTGTACGTACCACCGGTTCCTCTGAATGTCTTGATGGCTCCTTGGCCCTTTGCTATATGGGGTATCAATATGATTGGGGAAATCAAGCCAACAACCTCTAATGGACACCGCTTCATCTTAGTGGCCATTGATTATTTTACAAAGTGGGTTGAGGCAGCCTCCTTCGCTTCCGTCACCAAGAATGTTGTCGCCCGGTTCATCAAGCAGAATCTCATCCGTCGTTACGGTATCCCCGAGAGGATCATCACAGACAATAGTACGAATCTAAACAATACTATGATCACCGCCCTGTGCGAGAAATTCAAGATCCAACATCATAATTCTTCCCCTTACCGACCGAAGATGAATGGTGTTGTCAAAGCCACAAATAAGAACATCAAAAAGATCATACAGAAAATGACAGTCACATACAAAGATTAGAATGAGATGCTACCATTCGCTCTCCACAGATATCATACCACAGCGCACACATCAACCGGGGCAACACCCTACTCTCTGGTATACGGCATGGAGGATGTTTTGCCTATTGAGGTCCAGACCCCCACTCTGAGAATTATGAAGGATACAAGGCTGAATGAAGAAGATTGGATCCAGACTCGACTTGATCAACTAAACTTGATTGATGAGAAAAGGCTTACTGCTGTCTGTCATGGTCAAATATATCAAAAATGGATGATCAAGGCTTTCAATAAAAAGTCAGACGCCAAGTATATCAAGTCAGAGATTTGGTGATCAAACGTATCATACTTCCGCAAGGTGATCCCAGGGGAAAATGGAATCCAACATATGAAGGACCATTTGTAATCAAAAGCGTATTATCTGGTGGAGCAATTATCTTAACCACTATGGATGGTGACGACCTTCCGCACCCTGTGAACGCAGACATAGTCAAAAGATACTATGCATAAGAGACCCGCTAGGTTGACACACCTAGGAAAAACAAGGTCATCCCGGTGAACCAAAGAGGTTCGAGCAAAAATTAGGGATAAAACAAAAAAATATGTACACCCGGCAAGTTGAAAACCCGAAAGGGAGGCTTGGGCAAAAAAGGGTATCTCAGTGGACTGAAAACCCGAAAGGGCGGTCCAAGAAAAAGTTAGGGAATTAAAGCGTATGACTATGTCTCGTTGGATCACCTTACAGACAAACTGGCAAACTCAGAGGTTCTGATTAATTCAATCAACTTCGGACAAGGCAGCAAGTGGACAAGATGTTCAGAGACACGAAGGCTATAGCAGAATGGGAACCCCATGGGATTATTTCAGATAGCTATCTTTTCTTTGTATCAAAATTTTCATTTTTACGACGGCATTCTCTTACTAGAATGTTTGTCTCATTGTACAAAAATCCTTACTCAAAGTCAATACAAAGATATCCCTTTGAAAGTGAAAAACTATCTGTTTTTATTTACTCTTGTGTTTTGTTTACAAAAACGTCCAATGATTTATTGTTGAACATATGCATTTGAACATAATTACTCTTTACAAATAAACAAAATAGAAAAACAGTCACTGATGGCTTTAAGAGAGAGGTAAATATCTATAAGTTATTTCCCTGAAACCCCCCTCAGTGTGAAGTTTAATCCCCAGCGGAACAGAGCTTCCAGTTATCAATCCCCAGTAGAAGTCGCTGAATTTCTCAAGATTCCTCAACATGATTTTTACAAACAGTACACGACATTTCCCTTACAACAAGAGTTTATTTCTCTAAGTGGAAATTCATCAACACTTCAACTTCACAACATGAAGACTCACACTCCATATCCTCAGCAGCAATCAAGGATTTATTTTCCCCAATCCAACCGCAGTGTAGCATATTAGCTCGCATGCACATACATCGCATCCATATATCATAAACATTGATAACACGAATGCATTATACCATGCATTTCATACAACATAACATTGCATATTAGCTAACATTTTACCCTTTTCAGGATAAGATTAATCAGCAACTACCACTAACAATGTTCAAAGTTTTCAAATATAGTTCAGATACGCTTCAAACACGAATGCCATTCTGATACTCATTCAGACTCTCTTTCAGATACAATTTAGATACGCTCCAGACACAGATGCCATTCTGATACTCATTCAGATGCAGTTCATATACACTCCAGACACGGATGCCATTCTGATAATCATTCAAATTCATCTTTCAGATACAGTTCAGATACGCTTCAAACACGAATGCCATTGTGATACTCATTCAGATTCTCTTTCAGATTCAACAATCACTTTTGGATGGCATCTACAAGCCCATCTCTAAAAACTCTCTATCATCCATCCAAATGGCATCTTTAAGCCCATTCCATCTACCATCACATCACCGAATGCAAATTTCTAGGCACTCTAGTGTCCAATCATCTTCCACCTTCGAGTCTCGAATGGAAAAGCTCGCCAATCTAACTCTTCAGGCTTAAGAAGATTGAGCAGGGGTAGCTGTTGTACCCCAAAATTTGCCCTCTCACTTATCAAGAATTTTCTCACAAGATCTCCTTGGGCTCAAGACTGCACTAGGGTTTGATCAGCTCAAGACACCTCCTTAAGCACTAATGACCAAAATTAAGGTTTGAGTTTGCACAAGGATTTTTGAACTTTATATGCCCCATATGGTTTTCATGGATCATTATGGACCCCCCATATTACTCATGTCAATTTTCAAGCCTTGGATCACATTTTTGATCAGTCAATTGATCAGTTGACCTAAAAATCAGTTGTATTAGGGAAAAAAGTCAACTATGGTCAATTTACAGTCAAACTTCATGATTTTTGATCCCCATCAACATTTTTAAACTCATATGTATCATTTGATCAAGTTTGGACCATAATTCCTCAAGAAGTTTGATCAAATCTCAAAAAGGGTAAAATGGTCAAAATTAGGGTTTTGACTGGGAAAGGGCAATTTCTGATTTTTGACCTAGAAAATGATCAATTGGTCTAAGGCATGATCTCAAGAGTCTAATTGCATCGTGTTTACCTAATGACATGGTTCAAAATATTGCAAGTCCATTGGATTGATAGGTGAATTTTGCAGTCAACTGATCAAAAGTCAATTGTATACTGAAAAGTCAAACTTTGACTTTTTGGTCAAATTCAAGTGCCAAAGATTATAATTCACAAAAACATGTCAAAATATGAAACTTATTCATCAAGAAATCAAAAATTCAAGATTTCATTTTGAAAAGTCAAAATTTCTAAACTTACAAATTTTTCCAAGTGTTGGAAATTTCATGTTTTTTCATAACTTTGAGCAAAATTTTCACAATGATGCAAGATGATTCAAGAGAAACTTCCAACATGAAAGTTGTATATCTCCATTAAATATACAACTTTTCTTCACACAACTCCTTCCAAAAATACTTGCATCTCAAGTTATAATTTTATGAACATGTGGTCATGAAACTAAACACTTAGTGAAATTTTGCCCTAATTTGGTCAGGATTTTAACCCAACTTCATGGCACTTTTTCATATAGTTCCACGGGGAATCTCAAAAAGCAATTCAAATATGGGTTGTAGAGCACATTGCAAGCTTTTCAAAATGTCCAAGAACTCCTTGAGATCATTCTTGAGTAGGGATAATCGAAGAGATGAAGTTAGGGTTTTATCATTGTAATTACAAGTCATTTTAGCGATGAACAAAATTCAAATTCAAACTATGCTGCATAAACACTACTTTGCAGGCCTCAAACTTGTTAGGAACTCCATAATTAATGGTTTACACAGCAGTTAGAGGCCTCACTTCAAGCATTCAATGCATGGACATGCTTTATATCCATTTTTGGAAGAAAGGTTACATTGTCATTTTGATAAAATGACTTTTTGTACAAAACTTGTTCTTGAGCCTTGCACTTGTTCTCTTCTGATCAAACAGGTCCTATAACTCATGAGAAATGTTTCAAACACTTACAATCACCCATCCCATGCTTGTACCTCTCCTTGAAACTTGTTTCCCTCTTTTCTTCAAAATCAAGTAACCTAGCAAAAAGCTAGAAACTTGTACTTCTGATGGTCCAAAGCTCTCAAACACTTTTGTTTATACATACACAAACCATTTGACACAAACACATAAATGCTCAAGCCTTGAAAATACCTAGAACTCAGAATCACACTTCCATTTTCACACAAACTGACCAAAAACTTGAAACTCATAATCTACTCGTGCGTTTCTTGGTCTTTTGGTTTCTAAAGTTTCTAAACATCATATAGAGTTGATCCCACGCCCTGTTATAGAATTGTAACACCATTAACACCATCCTCCATTTTCAAAAACAGAGCTCTACCCATTGACTTCTCTAGACCATTTCAGTCATCCATTGCTCAAACTAATCATTGCATTAGCTTCCTGGGACCTCAAGGAAGCTAACCTTATCATCACTATCACTTGAAACAAGCTCAAACTCAAAACACAATTTCCAGTTTTGAGGTAAGTTTTCTAACTTTGGAACTCTTCATACAGACATCATCAATGATTTATTTGTGAACAAAACATGTAGATATCATTGCCCTGAAGCTAACCATGTCTATAGTTTCCATTAATTTTGCTTAAGCTTAGAGAATTTTGAAACTGAAATTTCTGAGATTTTTAGGGTTCAGTTTAGGGCCATTAAAATTCATGCTTATCTTTGATCTATAGTTTTAATGTTTTACATTTCTGAAACCGTGAGAAAATTTGCTACAAGTTTCATGTTTACAGTTTTCACTTTCGATGAGAAATGAGCAAGTTACAGTTGGTCTGGCTGGAGGTTGAAGATTAAGTCATCAGGGCGCGTTTTGCCTTGTATATTTATTAATTTTCCTATGTTAACGGATGTATAGACACCCCAGTGGTAGAAGCGCGTGCCTGTAACCTTTGGGACCTGGGTTCGAGTCCCAGTGGTACCCTTTTGCATTTTTTTACATGTTTTGCATTCCTGACTTTTTTGGCAAGCGCCTGGGCCTTTTTGGGCTTCTATTGTTTTTTTTTTGTTTTTTGCTTACTAACCCCTTTGCAGGCTGTTTGCACCTATGGCCCAATTTATTATATTTTCTTATTTTTATTTTATTGATTTCCTTAATATATTTTCTAAATACTAAAAAATCATAAAAATACAAAAAATAATAGATTTATATTTTGGCTTATTTTATTTTTATTTTTCTCACAAAAAATATTTTTATTAACTATACTTTATTTATTTTTACTTATTATCTTGTAAATTTAATTAAAACTAGGTTATTAATTATTTTCTTTCACACTAATTAAAATATATTATTTTTGATATAAAAAAGACTAAAAATATTTTATAAAGCTATAAATATTTTCAAGACAAAAATACCCAAAAATACTTTTCTTAAACTCATTTTCTTTTGATTAATTAATAGAACTAGAGTTTTATTTAAAATCTTTTCTTAATAAATTTAAGTTTAATTAATTATTTTGTTTAATTAATTAGGTTAAGACAATTTCCCTTTCTCTTATGAAAACCAAACAAAGATCCATTTTCTTTACATTTTGCATTTCTGTACATTTATTCATTTTGTACTTTGTATTTACTTATTTCTTTGTACATTGATACCAATTCAATATGGTTGTAATAGACTAAATAAGTTTACATTCTTGTAATCCCCATTCAATTTGTACACTCCTCCCACAAATGTTGTAATAGCGTAGTAACTTTAAATTCCGCAATTTAATCGCTTTTATACACAAATGCTAGTAATTAGAGTTTGTATGGAAATACTAAAACCAATACTTAGAAAAACCTAATTCAAGACAAAAACAAGCATGAAAGCAATACACTTGCACACAAACACCCATAGGGTTATTCCACTTGGTTACCTTATACAAAATGGCCATATTACTCATATAAGGTATCTTAGCAAAAACAAGCAAATAAAAAATCATAGTCCCTCGATGACGCTATCTAAGTTGCCTTTCAAATGATCTTAGTCCCTAAAAGAGAATGTTAAGATACCTTGTAACATTGCTAATCATGGTTATATGATAACCCACGCCCGTTCCGTTTATATCCAAATATAGGGTTACTTACCAAATCAATGGTAAGATAACAATGTCAAAGGAAAATGAAAATGAACAAGAAAGACTTTTGAGTAGGTAGACTACTCCTAATTACTTGCTCAATTTCAAACAAACATCCTTTCTATTTTCAAAACAAACACTTACACTTTCAAACATCTTACAAACTTAAAAACATTTTCAAAAGATCAAACATCTTTGTATACATTCTTACAAACAAGAATCATTACAAAGATTGCCTAAACAATTGCCTTTTTACAAAATACTTTCAAAAAACCACACCAAGCACAATTTCAAACAAAAAGCAAGTGATCTAACAAGTAACTAAGAGCCCATGGAAAACCATGGATGAAAAGGGTGCTAATACCTTATCTTTTCATAATCTATCCCCCAACTTAAGAAAAAAAATCTCAAAGGTCTTTCTTGTGCTTTTTCACCTTTCCTTTTGGATAAAAGAAAAGTCAGTGACGACTCTTGCTAACCACAACATTTGCGATAAAACGCAAAACCTTCAAGTTAGTTCTGCCACCGTATCACACATGAGTGTTGAATTTGAGTCACATTGTGTTATGTCATAATATGAAGTTATGTGCACTATGTGAAAATGGTGTATTTGTGAAATTGTGAATTATGATTGTATACTTGTGAATAGTATGAAATATTGGACGATGTTATTTATGTGAATATATGAAGTGTGAGTGAATTCATTTTATACATGTATGTTATGCATTATATATTATTATATGATTTCGATAATTATGTGAATTCTCACTCTTCTGTTGGACTGATATTTTATACGATATCGCTCAGGTACTAAAGATTATAGTTGCTTCTAGCAAGAGAGTAGTTAGAGGAGTTAGCTTATTTTCTTTTTGCATTTGAGTTTTTAGTCATGCTTTGATGTTATGTAACACTGGGGAACATTTCAAATTCATGTTTTGAGAGATACATTTTATACTCTATTTTATTTGGTTACGATTTATTTGAATTATGTGACGAATTTGGTTTTATGCCTAAGTGGTGAAATGAATGAGTTGATTATGACATTAATTATTATATCCATTATGAATGAAAAGTGATTTCGCTGCTACATGCTTATGTGAAAGTGTATGGAAAACATGAATTTTAATTAAGTGTTATTGAGCATGACAGGTGTGTGTGTGATGTTTGAAATATGTGAGACACCCTTAATTGATATGCATGTTATATTACTCTAATTTATGACGTATTATTTCGTGGAGTTTAGAGGGTGTTACATTAGTGGTGTCAGAGCCTGGTTGGTCAGTTGACCAAGTTGTTAATGTTTTTATTCTCTTTTATACTCGATATGTGTACGTGGCACTATCGATATTGTTTGTTCTGACGAGAATTTATTGGAAATTCCCAGAACAATAGTTGGAGAAAGGAATGACGATACTATTGCTGAAGCTTTGCCAATGCTGACTAGAGCAATTAGGCAGTCAACATGTCAACAATTGAAATAAAATGGAAACTTGACATCATCGAATACCGGCCTCATATATTGATCAAGAGGTTAAAAAAGATAAAATAACTGACAAAAAAGAGGTTCAATCACGAAGATTGAATGCATCAGAGAAAACTCGCACAATGGGTTGACTTTTTCCTATAAAAATGAAACAACTAAAATGTAAAGTTAGTTCTAGATTTGGGGTTATGTGTTGGGACACATGCCCACCATAAACGAATGCTTGAAATTTTACTTGCGGCACACTATTAGAAGCGCTATCCATTATTTTATGCTATAGCATGTTCATAGAGTAGAGAATGTCCATATTGACAAGAAAAATATATATTGAAATAAACAAAGAAGTAGTTGAAAGAAACACACTTGTCAAACACACAAAATAGAAGAATAATGTTGTATCTTCATACCAGTTCTCTAGCATCCAAAACACCTTCCAATTGTGCGACTTTTTGAACCTTTTCCTGATACGTCAACCCCAACACCCTCCCACGGTGAAAGAAAATGTTCGACAGTCCGAAAGAGACAAAACCTGAGCAAGTTTGGCAGAAGCAGGGTCCGATGTTGAATTCTAAAATCTCATCTAGAGACCTCATAGGAGAACGAATAAGCTCATGCAGATATTTGTTTATGGACAACTTGAATTCTGGAAGTAAGGTTATAATTTCACCACTTTGGAGAGGATCCAGAACAATGCTTAAATTTGCTACTTCCAAATTATCCACAACTGTTGCGTCTCTTTCTCTTCAATTTGATAAATAAAACAGACACAACGTCAGTATGAAAAGATACAAAAATACTAAAAAAGGTTAATAAAAAATGGTAACAGAAAGAACTGCACAACCTTACCTCGGGTCCTCCATTTTCTTTTAGGATATGTGAAACGATAAATTGTCCTTCAGTTGTTTCTCTTGCCATGGAAATGATGGCTTCGACCTCACCTGCAAAATAATGGATCCAATAGTAAGGTTTTGAAGTTATCAAGCAGAAGTGATAGTGTAGTAAGGGAACATCAATTTTGCTTGAGAGCATCATCGGCCTCCGTGGAGCTCTATATGTACAATAGATTATTCTGCAGCAGCCGCTCCAACCATTTATCTATGACCATTCCAAAAAGAACTATCAATGCTGAGAAATATTATATCATAAAGACCTACAAAACCAATCTACCATACATACCGACATAAACAAAAGGAAGATAGTCGATGAATATATTGAAAACAGAAAATTAGCAGAACTCTAACAAATCAATACATACCTTATGTTTATTTTTACTTGAGCCAACTCCATTTTTCTTAGACATATCATCAATGCAAACCCTAAGCCATATAAGAGATGGATTTGAAAAAAAAATTCATATTAATGACAAAGCAACGACTGTTTATTTAATACAAAATAAACGCATCAGATCCTTGGTAGAAATCAACAATGCAACGACTACAAATCCTTCAAATATTAATGGCTAGGAGAATACTGATTATTGTTTTAAAACTAAAGGATCTTACCTTTGCACCCATATAAGAAAGAATTAGTAGATTTGAGTGTGTTTGGTACAGGTGATGTGTCTTTTACATCTGTTTTGAGATATTCCATAAAAAATGCTGCATAAATAAAGATTCACAAAACAATAGAGAATTCCAGAAAAAATAAACACAAACATTTGCAAAATATTCTTTTTTCATAAAGAATTATGCTTACCACGCCATCTAATGAATGCATAGCACTATTGACCTCTTCAGCACTACCGGAAGTCATAAATCCAAAGCCTCGAGACCTTTCACTTCAGATCAAAACCTCGCTGCAAACAATCTCGCCGCTGATTTTCCATCATATATCTGCTCCTTCTTAGATCCCTTTTTCATTGAAGCAACACGGTGATGCAATCAAGAAGAAAATCTAAAGAAAATTTGTGTTACAATAAAAGATAAAGAATCGATATGAAATCATATAACCCTAAATTTCTGGGGAAGGTATTGGCCAGTTAAGTGAAGGTAGAGAAAAAACACAAGAAATGGAGGATTTGAATTGGGTTTTCAAGACATTTCTCTTTTAAAAACTATTTGATATAACTATGAAAGAATATAGAATGCTCGAAATATAAAGAGACACATTCAGTTTATCCAAGTTCACCATTAACTAGGCTACATCTTGTCCACCCTCCTCACGTGATTTTGCCTTCAACAAGGACTTAATCCACTATAACAAAATTTGATTACAATTTACCATAATAAGTCCGATCAACTATGCTGACAACCCTAACAAGTTCAGCTTATCCTTATTGCCATTTCTGCAAAGACCGCAACATATTCCTTCTTGAGAATCATGACTCAACCGAGTCTCTTAAGGAACAATATAATGATACGTTCAGTGATCTCCATGGGATATAATGATCATTGAACTTATAAGAAATATGACCAACTTGGTCTTTCTAGAGGGGATTTCTCACAATGATTCTCAACTAGTGATCTCTTAAGAATTTTGATCTTCCTGGTCACCTAAGAGATATAGCAATCACTGACCCTATAAGAATTGACCAATCATGGTCTCTTAACAGGATTTTATCCATGATGACCGCAACCAAGGTCTTCTTGAGAATCTTGACTCAACATAGTCTCTAAAGGAACCATCAACGTTCAGTTGATAAAGCTTGTGTTTACATGATTGCTTCTTTCTAAACAGATTACACAAATGATTAAGTCCTGGTTGTTTGACACAATTATGAGTAGCAACTATTGTGTACAAGCAATTTACATGAAGAACTAAAGATATAACACAATATGAGCAACAACTCTTTTGCTTACATGATTCTACAAAGATGAATATAATCTAAATTTGAGTGCAACATCTTGTAGTCTTCTTGTATTCATCTTCTTTTTTGAGAAAGCTATGAGTAACAACTCCTTGCTTCTTCATGTTTCTACCAAGAATTATTTGACAAGAATTTGAGTATCATCGTGTAGAATTATTCTTCTTCATCTTCTTTATTTCCTTTTGGTTAGCTTAAACATGTTCAACGTAACAGCTCCAACAACATCTACTTCCATGGTTTTTCAACACTTTTCTTCATTTCATTTATCTCCTTTTATAGCCTTCAAAAAGATTCGTTGTAAGGATAGAAAAGTCCTTTCTCCTTCCGTCGATTGATTCCCAACAAATATATTCAATAGAGGTTTGGAACAATACGAAACGTCACTTTCCTTATCCTATTGCTTGCAGTTGCTAGCAAGAAACGTGGGAGACAACTTATTTGAATAGTACAACCAATATCATGTGTAATACGGTGGGAGAACTGACTTGGTTGTTTTGCATTTGATCGCAATTGTTGCGGATAACAAGAGTCGCCACTGACTTTTATTTTATCCAAATAGGAAATGGTGAAAAGAACAGGAAAGACCTTTAGAGATGTTTTTCTTGAGTTTGGGGGGTAGGTTATGAAAAGGGAAGGTGTTAGCACCCTTTTAATCCATAGTTATCTACAGGCTCTTAGTTGCTTGCTAGATCACTTGCTTTATTTGAAAATATGCTTTGTGGTGTAAGTTTAAAAATATTTTGCAAAATTCCTTTGTTGTAGAAAACTTTGTAACGATTCTCGTCTCTATAAGAATGCGTACAAAGTGTTGGTTTTGAAAATAGTTCAAAGAGATGTTTGCTTTTGAAGATGTTTTTGAAAGTGTAAGTGTGGAAATGGTTTTAGTTTGCGAGTAAGAAACTACGAGCGTCCTACCTAATCAAAAGGTCTATGTTCTTTTCCTCCTCTTTAGATGTTGCTATCTTACCATTGATTTGGTAAGAATTCCCATCGTTGGATGTGAAGGGACTGACGTGGGTTATCGTATAGTTATAGAAGGTAACCTATGAGACGTTTTAGCAATTTTCGTTAGGGACTAGATCGTTTACCGAAGGTAACATCGAGGGACTACAATCTTTTATCAAGGGCCTTTGCTAAAATGGCCATATTCGAGGGACATGACTATTTTCCAAGGCAACAACTGAGATTACCCTAGAGGTGCATGTGTGTGAATGGTGTGTTTGACTGCATTCATTTAGTCTTGAATTTGGGTGGTCTAAGTATTGATTTTAATCTTGCCATACACACCCGATTTACTAACATTTATGAAAGCAATAAAAATGCGGAAAATAAATGTCCTACGCTATTATATGTTTTAGGAGATGGGGTATACAAGTTTAAAAATGGGGGTTGAAAAGCAATAAAAGTCATAATTATTAAAACCATATTGAATAGCAACAAAATATAAGTATATAGAAAATATAAAGAAAAAAATAGTGTAAAAGAGAGAAAGAAAAGACATCCTGAATCGAAGGATGTGTCTTTCGATTCCAACACTTTTTCCTTCTTTCGATTGGGCCTGCAACTAGTGTTGCATCCTTCGTTTCACGCTCCATTTCCTTTCGTTTGGGCCTGCAAATCAGTGTGTATTGAAGCACATCCTTCGATTCACACACCCTTTTTTCTGTTTTCTTTCATTTGGGAAATGATAACGGTATGGGTCGAAGCCATGCTAATATTGTTTCATGGCCTGTACAGGTTAGTCTCTAACATATATTTGGACAAACGAAGAAGACAAACCATAAGGTTAGAAACGAAAACAAACACAAATGTATCAATGATGCTTGAAACGAAAGGTTAGTTTTGAAAGCAATGGTTATTTACATGTTGTGCTTGAAAAGAAAGGTTCAAAGTCAAGAAGACTTACCTTGAATTTTGAAGTTGGTGTTTTGAAACTTGAGTTGCTTCCCTGAATACTCTTGGATTTGAAGGAAGGAAAGAAGTTGTTCGAAGGACAGGGAAAATTGGATTCGAAAGAGAGAATAAAGGTGTTATGTTTCTTTTTGGTTATGGGTTGAATAATGTATCAAGGGGTTTGAGATTTTTGTGAGAGTTTGAGAATGTTTGAGAGTATTTGAAGATTTTTTCCATACAACCAAAGTCTATCCAACTAATCCCCAGGTCCCCTAGATGTGTTGTGGAACATCTTATTTATAGAAGAGTTTGGATGATATTTGAGGGGGAAACAAAAGAAATTTGAACAAATTGGGTATGCTGTCTTCATAGCCTTCGAGGTGCAGCTCTTGTATGCCAATTTGGTGCAAATATGAGAGCAACATAGCAGGACTGCTTTGCAGCAGTTTTGGAGTGTTGTGGCAGCTTGGTGCAAGACTGTTTCACAGCAGACTATTTTTTGACCAGACTCATCAAAAGAAAAAACACCAATTGTGTGTCCTTCGAATGGACCAATTGTGTGTCCTTCGAAGGGTCCAAATGTATGTCCTTCGAATGGACCATATGCTTGTCCTTTGAAGGGGCCAAATGTATGTCCTTTGAAAGGTCCATATGTGTGTCCTTCGAAAGGGCCAGACGTATATCCTTCGAATGGACCATATGCATGTTCTTCGAATCCAACAAATTCAGGTTCTTTGGATGAACCACCAAACACGTGTCTTTCGAAAGCACCCATTGTGTGTCATAGTGTAGAAACTATGTGTGTTGAAGGGTTTAAAGGTGGAATCAAAGCATGCATAAGGGGAGTTATTGCCTTGTGGGTGCTAGTATGAAGGAAGTCATTGCCTTGTGCATGCCAGCGTGAGGGAAACCCTTGCCTTGTTGTGCATGTTGGCATGATGGAAACCCTCGCCTTGTTGTGCATGATGGCATGATGGAAACCCTGGATTTGTGCAGGCTGGCATGATGGAAACTCTTGCCTTGTGCATGCTGGCATGATGGGATCCCTTTCCTTGTGAATCGAAACAGGTTTCTTCGAAGGAAAACATTTCCTAATCGAAGCTTGTATGAAGATAACCATTGTTTTGTGAATAGAAGGCAAGCATGTAGAAGGCCACTACTTTGGGAATCAAAGCAAGCATGTAGAAGGCCACTGCTTTGTGAATCGAAGCAAGCATGTAGGAGACCACTGCTCAAATGGAGTTTGTGGACCAAAGCTTGCTTGAAAGGGACCAAATGCCCAATCGAAGCTTGTGGACCAAAGCTTGCTCGAAGGAGGCCAGATGCTCAATTGAAACCTCTGAACTAAGCCTGCTCGAAGGAAGCTAAATGTCCAATCGAAGCTTAAGAATCCAGTCTACTCGAAGGAAGCTATACGTCTAATCGAAGCTTAAGAATCAAGTCTGCTCGAAGGAAGCTAGATGTCTAACCGAAGCTTAATAATCAAGTCAAACTTGCTCTTCTTCAATTTTATGTTTGAAAGCCAAATTAAAAATCCAATTGTACTTGTGCAAACTTGAACTTTTGAAAATCCTTGTGAGGAAATGTCTTGAGAAAGGAGAAGGAAAATTTTGGGGTACAACAGCTGCCCATGTTCAACCTTCTTAAACCTGAAGAGTTAGATTGGCTAGTCTGCCATTCGTGACTTGAAGGTAGAAGATGATTGAACACTAGAGTGCCCAGAAATTTGCACTTGATGATGTGGTGGTTGATTGTGTAGGGAATGGGCTTAAAGATTCCATTTGGAGAGATGATGAAGAGTTGTCGGAGATGGGATTATAGATGCCATCCAAAGGTGATTATTGATAGAAATTAAACCAAGTCTAAGCTTGACTATAACTGGGAGAAGTGTCAGAATGAATCTTTGGTTGATTTAATTCTGGATGACATGTTGGAATGCACCTGTGTAGGGCTGCTTCATGATGAGTCAGGGTGAAACTTCACCTGGAAATGTATGAGAAGAAACTTGAGTAGGGCTTCTTCATGATGGTCATGTAGATAGTTGTCCTGTCTTGTTTTTGGTATTAATCTACAATCAATCGCTCACATATCATTGTCCTGTCTTGCTTCAGGTGTTAATCTGGAACTTGTTTTTTGTTGGCCGTAGAGATAGTTGCCATGGCTTGATTCAGGAGTTAATCTATGACCTATTTGAAAGAAAGATAGTTTCCCTGACTTGTTTCAGAATTTAATCTTCAATCAGTTCATGTAGATAGTTATCCTGTCTTGTTTCAGGTATTAATCTACAATCAGTTGTTCTCAGATAGTTATCTTGTCTTGCTTCAGGTGTTAATCTGGAACTCATTTTTTGTTAGCCACAAAGATAGTTTCCCTCGCTTGTTTCATGAGTTAATCTCTGACCTATTTGAAATAAATATAGTTTCCACGGCTTGTTTTGGGAGTTAATCTTCAATCAGTTCATGTAGATAGTTGTCATGTCTTGTTTCAGGTATTAATCTATAATCAGTTGTTCTCAGATAGTTGTCCTGTCTCGTTTCAAGGATTAATCCGGAACTGTTTAAAATTGGTGATGATGTTTGTCTGCTTGCTAACTTTCCTGAAAAAGGTAAAGAGTCAGTTGTATGCAGTGTCATGATGCATGGGATGCATCGAGTAATGATGTTCTCAAAATAAATGAGATTGTGATATATGCATTTATGCTGCATATGCTATGATGTTTATAGAATGACATATGAATGCAATGTATGAATGTATCAGTTGTTCTACTGTAATGTTGCTGAACTAGGGAAAATAAATCCCTGAATGCTGTTTGGGGGTGAAGAGCGCAAGTCTTCATATTTTGTTGAAGTTGAAATGCTGAGAGACGGATTTTCGTTGTTAGAGAAATAAAGTCTGTTGGGGAAGGGAAACTTCATAAACCGCTTGGGGATTTTTACAAAACCTTTATTTGGGAAAACCCAAGAAGCTTGTGAACCAGGTTAAGGAATTCTTTGAGATGCCAGGTAAGTAACTGGAAATTTTTGCTCCGCTGGGGATATAAGAACACCTGACATCATTAGGCTGTATGCTGAGGATATGGAAATGACTTTATAGTAGGATGTCTCTGCCTCCGTACTTGCTGGAGAAAGTATATGCGGTGATTTGCAGATGGCCTTTAGACATTGTCCTATTTTTAAAGCCCGTGGTAAATGCCTTTCTGTTTTTTATGTGCATATTTGTAAAAGGTAATCACATTCAAATTCATATGTTCAAAAATAATCACCGGACGTTTTTGCAAACAAAATAGAAAGGTAAAAAAACAAATAGTTTTGCACTTTCAAAGAAAAAACTTTGTATTAATTTGAAGGCGTTTTTCCTATAATAGGCATTTTTGTACAAGGAGACAAACACCCTAGTAAGAGAATACCGTCGTAAGAATGAAAACCATATAAAATAGTATACAGAGAAAAACAACTATGTGAAATAATCCCATTGGTTTTCCATTCTGCTATTTCCTTTATGTCTTTGGATGTCCCATCTCTTTGTTGCTCGTCCAAAGCTGACTGGGTTGATTAATATCATTTGAGCTTGATAGTTGCTACCGAAGATTGGCTGTAAGGTGATCCAACGGGACATAGTTATACGCTTTCAATCCCTAACTTTTTCCTGGACCGCCCTTTCGGGTTTTCAGTCCACCGGGATACCCTTTTTTGACCAAGCCGCCTTTTCAGGTTTTTGACTTGTCGGGTGTACAAATTTTTTCCATATGTATATCCCTAATTTTTGTATGAACCCTTTTAGTTCACCGGGATGCCCTTACTTTTTCCTAGGCCAGTCAACCTAGTGGGTCTTTGTTCATGCGTAATATCTTTTTACTATGTCTGCATTTACAAGGTGCGGAAGGTCGTTACCGTCCATAGTGGTTAAGATCATGGCTCCACCATAAAATATGTTCTTGATCATAAATGGCCCTTCGTATGTAGGAGTCCATTTGCCCCTGGGATCACCTTGCGGCAGTATGATGCGCTTGATTACTAGGTCACCAGCCTGATATACCTGACGTCTGGCCTTCTTGTTAAAAGCTTTAATCATACGTTTTTGGTACATCTGACCATGGCAGACAGCCGCGAGCCTCTTCTTGTCAATCAGTTTAAATCGATCAATGGTTTATCCTAATTCCTTTTCGGTAGACTCTTTCTCCGGTTCAAATAAATCACTCCAAAGATTTATTCTGATTCTTTTCCAGACTTCTGCTGGTTCATTTTAAATCGATCAATGGTTTATCCTATTTCTTTTCTGATAGAGACTTTCTCTGGTTCAGATAAATCGCTCCAAAGATCTATTCTGATTCTTTTCCAGACTTCTGCTGGTTCAGTTTAAATTGATCAATAGTTTATTCTGATTCTTTTCCAGTCAAAGTCAAGCTTAGACTTAGTCTAATTTCTGTCAAGAATCAACTTTGGATGGCATCTATAAGCCCATCTCCAACAACTATCCACCATTTCTCCAAATGGAATCTTAAAGCCCATTCCCTACACCTCAACCACAACATCATCAAGTGCAAATTTCTAGGCACTATATGTTCAATCATCCACCTTCAAGTCACGAATGGAAGATTATCCAATCTAACTCTTCACGTTTAAGAAGATTGAACAGGGGCAGCTGTTGTACCCCAAAATTTGCCCTCTCATTTATCAAGGCATTTCTCACAAGGGGCCAAAAATTCAAGCTTACACAAATATATTTTGATTTTTCCGCATCAAGGTTAAAGAGGAAATTGCTAAAAAGGGAAAAAAAGATGAAAATGCTCTTTTTGACAAAATTGAAGGAAAAATAAGTTCTCTTCAATTTTACATCCTTCAATTGGGCACTTTGGCTCCTTCGATGTAGGCTTTGGTTGCATCCTTCGTTTGGGTGCTGGAATCCTTTTGGGAAAATTCATTTCCTGCTTCGTTGGGGCATTGGACTTCGTTTGAACGTTTTATTCTCTTCGCGCAAATCTTTCATTTGGCCATATAGCATCTTTCTTGCGTGTTAGCCAAAATTTGCAAGGCAAAATTCCTTACCATGCTAGAATGCACAAGACCAAAGTCACTCTTTGAAACAACTTGTTACAAGCTTCGACAGGGCAACACTTATCTTCAACTAGCTTCAATTCACAAGGCAAAAAGCCTCCTGATGATGTCCTTTGATTCAGGAGGCAAAAGCCTCTCTTCTGCTCTCTTTCGATTATACATCTTGCCTCCTGCAGGCCTCCTTCGTTTGGGGTATATGGCCTTCCCTGTGTTGCAAGCTTCGATTGTGCCCTTCATCCTCTGCATGCATTCTTCGTTTGGGGTGTGTGAATCCTTCATTACAAGTTTTTGGTCACACTTTTCATTTGGGCATATGGTTCCCTTCATACAAGCTTTCGTTTGAGCAAGGATCTCTTTCATGTTTGCATGAAGTCACAAAGAAAGGACCTCCTACATACACACTTTCGTTTGGCCATATGGCCCCTTGCAAGAAAGTTTGAGTGGGAAATATCTCCCTTGGAAATGGCTTGCTTCAACATATAAATTCTACACTATGTCATTGTCTCATGCGAAAGAAGTACCATGGTGGCACATTCGAAGGACTTTCTAGAAATGTATTAATGTCCCAATCGAATAACATGTCTTGCTGACCCACCCCAAGAGCATGTATTTGGACCCTTCAAAGGATACCCATATGAGCCATTCGAAGGACACTTCGATTTGAAAAAAGAAATGATTGTTGAAGTGTGGTCGAAGGATAGGGCTAGGGGGTCAAGACAAAAGGTTGAGAAGCCCAAAGGTACTTTTTAAACAAGTCCCATGCGCTGCCAGGTTCAGGCCTGATACACTGGCCATAAAACTCCAAAACTGCTGCAAAGCAGTCCTGCAACACTGCCTTGTTCCTTGCACCAAAATGGAATACAAACATTGTCCCTCGAAAGATATAAACACATCATGCCTTTTTTGTTTAAACCTTATGTTTTCCCTCCTAAAACATCATCCCAGGCCATCTATAAATATGAGCCTCCACCACACATGTTAGGGGCGCCTGAAGAATTGCAAGAGACCTCTTGTGAAAATTCCAAAAACTCTCAAACACCTCCCAACATTTTTTTTCAAAACACTTCTAAAAACTCAACCCCCTTTTACACTAAGTGAATCCTTTGATTCACCCCCCCCCCCCAAGTGACCATCTAACTAGCCTTCGACCCACTTTCCCAACTATAATACAGTAACCCTTTGATTCATTTCATTACTTGTCATAGAAAGAATCTTCAACCCACTCACACACCCTCCTTCGATTCAGTGACTGCTTGCATAAAGTAGTAACTAGATTAATCTCAGGAAGGCCCCAACGAACTTCCATTCACCACCAAGGAAGACACTTGCAGTTTCTTTCGATTTAAGAACTTCAAGAGGTAAGTTCCCTTTAAACTTGAATCTATTATATTTAAATGTCATGTACACATGCAAATAAATAGAAATGTAGATATTTCATGTAGGGAGCTTGACCATGTTTTAACCTTTGATTCTGACTACCCATATAGTGAAAATCTCAACTCTAACTAGTTAGGCTTTGGACTTTGAGACCCAATAATTTTGTGCTAACCCCTGGCCTGTAGTTACACTTGAATGTTGAATTTTAAGAATTTAAGACAGGTTCACTGTACCCTTCAATTGGCTAAATGCTCAAGCCTTTCGAATCTCAACCTGAGGGCCTAGCATGCTTACGGTCGAAGGAGTCAATAAGGAGCCTGAGGCAAAGAATGCACCTCACACTGACTCCAAGCCTCAAACGAAGGAAGTAGCCAATAGAATGAACCTCACACTGACTCCATGCTTAAGGCAAAGGAAGTAACCAGAAAGGAGGCCTTGCTGACTTCTAGCTCCCAGTCGAAGGACAAAACCTTGTTGACTTCCAGCTCCCAGTCGAAGGACATAATCTTGCTGACTTCCAACTCCCAATCGAAGGACAGAACCTTGCTGATTCCAGGCCCAAATCGAAAGAGGTCAAAAAGTGCATAATCGAAGGATGCTTCTTCCTGAATCGAAAGAGCTCATTTTTATTTTTTTTTATTTTTATTTTGTCTTTATATTTTCTTGATATTTCAATATGGTTGTAATAGTGTAGGATTTATTTTTGCATTTTTTTGTCTTTGTATAAATGCTAGTAATTAGGATGTATGGAAAGATAAAAACAACAAGTAGATAACCTAAAAATTCAAAATGCATGCAATAAAACACACTATTCACACACATGCACCCCTAGGGTAATCTCATTTGTTTCCTCGGAAAAATAGTCATGTCCCTCGAATATGGGCGTTTTAGCAAAGACCCTCGATAAAAGATCGTAGTCACTCGATGACCTTCAATGTTGCATTCAGTAAATGATCAAGTCCCTAAATAAAATTGCTAAAACGGCTCATAGGTTGCCTTCTATGACTATACAAACGTCCCTCGCCCGTTGTCGTACCCCAAAATTTGCCCTCGCATTTTTCCACAAGAAATCACAGCTTCGGACTCTTCCTGATTTTTCAGACTGGTTCAAGAATCGGTCAAACAGACTTTTCTCGTCAGTCAGACAAAATTAGGGTTTTCATGGCTCTGGAACAGTTCAAGCAAATTGCTAGGGTTTTGTTTGAGTTTGGCTCAGGTTTTGATCAGGCAGACGTTTCTTTGACATTTAATCAAGAACTAGGGTTTGTGCGTGCAGAAAGAATTAATTTTACAGTTCTTTTCAATTTACTCTGAGATTTAGATTGAGGCATTTGAATCAAGAACTTGCAGTGTTTTGTTTAATCAGTAAAGGCTAAGGCATTTGATTGGAGATGAGATGAAAGCTGAGGTACTTAAATGGAGAATCTACAGTGTTTGATTTGATCAGTAAAAAGATAAATATTTGGATATTGGTTTGATTAACTGTGCATTGGATATTTGAAGCGCCAGGTTTATTATTGATTCAATGACAAGGCCACAATGTTTATTAATTATTTTTCTAAGTCAGGATAATTGGATACTTCCGGTTATTTTAATTTAAGAAATTCAAAATAATCAAATGAACATTGAGTTGAAAGAAGAATTAACTGATAAAAAGGATGTTTATTCACTTTGAATTGTTTGTTACAGATATTATTTAAATACTGTTAAATTTATTTACAGTTATTTAATAATATTATTACAAATAATTGAAATGGAAATAAAACTATCCTAAGAAAATTCCTAAGTCTTCTACTGCTCCTCCTCTTTTGCTCCATTTGATGTTTATCTGCAAAACAAAGAAAAGAAAGAAGAAGTCAAAAGCAGATAAAATTAAAAAAAGACAGACAAATAAGAAATTGGGTTCATCATTAAAGGCAGCTGGCCGGAATCAGTTCACCCTCTCTGCAAATCACGAGATTTCTCCCGGTTCACAGAGAGGGATAAATAATGCTTGCAATGAAATATGAAATGCACAAATTTTAATATTGCACAATTTCAAAAATGGTCAAAAAGCTGCATAGTTCATAAAATGCCAAACAAAGTCCAAATACAAACTGAACTGAATTGCCTAACTGAAATTCACAATTTCAAACTAAACCAAAAAGCTGTCCAAAAAGATATCAAGATATCAAAGTACAAAAGGCTATCAAAATGCTGTCACAAAGAAGCATAAAATCTGGAAGAAGAGATAAAGTATGCAGAGGCAAAGCAACAAGTGCAAGCAATGTAAAATTTCATCATTTTCCAGCAGTTGCCTTTTCAGAACATAGTACACCTAAGCAATATTAAATGCTTTAATTTGTACTGGAGAGAGAAGAGAGAAAGAAGAAGGAGGCTTACAGGGCTCAGGCTTTAGGCAAGAAAAGATATAAAACAAAACTGTAATAACACAGTACAAGAGAGAGCAGGTTACATAACCAAGATAACACAAATCAAAAGGAGAACAAACTCTGTCAAACTGATACAAACATACAAGCCATAAGCCTAAAGCCCAAGCTTAACAACACATAACCTGTAAAACCTGAAGCATCAGGCTTCAAGAAAAAGCTTAAACTGTCAAACCAGTAAACCTGCATTAAAAAGCCATAACCTGTTTGAGCCTTAAGCAAAAAGAAACCATCAACTTGCATAAGCCTCAAAGCAAGACCCTGTAACAACAAGCCAAACCATGAAGCTTATAACCTGTCAAACATCCAAATATAAACAGATCCATACAAGCCATCAACCTGCATATGTCTTAAAACCCCAAACTGTCAAGCCTAAGCATCAACCTGTCTAAGCCCTTAAACAATACAAAAAAGCCAAGCCCCTTCAAGAACTGTCAAACATAAACAGCATATCAAAAACCTCACCAACACCCAACACATCAACCTGTAAAGGCAAAGCCCTCAAGCATCAAACTGTCAAGCCCTTTTCAAAACCAGTTTCCAAACCAACACGAGCCCTCAAAAAAATTTCATCATTGGGCAAGCACACAAATCAAACACAACACATTCAATAGCATATCAAAGGCATCAAGCCATTACACAGGCAACTCAGAAGCCAAAAGGTAGAAGAAGGAAAGAAGCAATATCCAACATCAACAAATATCCAAGCATTTCAAGTCAGCCAAACGCAGAAGAGGCAACACACAAGAAATACCAAAGGCCCTTAGAGGAAGCCTCATCACAAGGCAAGCATATCAAAGGCATCAAGGCATCAAACTAGCATACGAGGCAACAAGAAGAAGAAGATAAAGAAGCATCTAGAAGCATCTCAGACTCAGCATTTCAAGGCAATAAACTCTCAGATAATCATCATCAAGCATACAAACGAAGGCAACATACCAACACGCAATATTCAGAGCAAACATCATACAGAAGTAGGGCAAGCAAGAAGAAGAAAAGAGGTGATTACAATAAAGGTTTTCAGTTTTGTTCATCACGAAACCTGAAGAAGCAAAGCGAAGATACCAGGGTTCCAAGCTAGCTTCCATCATCACCGAGCCTCCGCCTTGGCCGCCTCAGCGCCTCCCAATCCGCCTCCTCCTCCGTCAAGGTAGTATCTTTTCTTCCCTTCCCTTTCATACCTAAAACAGAAACAAATGCTTAATCAGAATCAATAAACAAAAGCGAAGCATGCAAGACATAAAAATGAAAACCCTAACGCATTAAGAGAGCGAAATCATCACCTTTGTACCATATCACCGAGCAATCCGTGGGGAGAAGAGGATACAGACGATGGCGCTGGTGGCTAGGAAAGGAGGGACATTGTTCTGGATGCTTTGGCTCGAGAGAAGAAGAGGATAGAAACGAAGAAGAGCGCCGCGCCTCTGTATCCTTTGCCTAACCCTAATCAAAATGAAAACAAACATTGAAACCCTTTGCAAAACAATTGTTCAGAGCCTCGGGCCTTTCCCTTTTCACGCCTAAGCCCATTACATTTTCACGCCTTGCACCCTCCCATTCTGTTTCTCAGTCAGCTTTTGTTTAGGGCCAGCATAACTCCTCTAAAGCCCATTCTTGTTTTTTAACTAAAAACCATTATTCTTTTTACCATCCTATGCTTTTTATAACTTATACTAATTATAATTTTTGCATTAACAATACCTTTTTCTATATAACATAATTAAATTATGTATATAATACATTAATTAAAATACACCAAAACATTAATTTTTTCTTAAAACATTTCTTTTACATAATTAAATTTTGTACATAAAAAGATTAATTAAAATACATTAATTGGTAAATATATAAGAAATACTTTTCTTTAATATAAGACATCAATATATAGAATTTGAACATTTTCTTTTCTTAAAATATTGTGCTTGTACATTAATACATAATACTTTTCTTTTCTTAAAATATTTTATTCTTGTACATTAATACATAATACTTTTCTTTTCTTAAGATATTTTGTTTTGTACATATTAACAAAATACGAGAATACAAAATAAACCAAATATTTAATTTTTCATTAAATAAACAAAACACTTAATTCCTCATTAAGGTAACATTCCACCACTTGTAAATACATACACTTACACATTTACAATACACAAATACGTCGATACATTTACTTTGCTTTACACATATACATTTGCTATTCTTATACATTGCTATACACTACATATTATATTTGCGCAATTCGATTTGGTTGTAAATTATTTGGACACTACTCTCCTAAAGTCTCATCCCCATTTGTAAATTTGTACCCCCACTCCCGGATACTTATTTTGTAATAGCGTAGACTTTAAATTCCCGCAATTTATCGCTTTCAAATATACCATGGTTAGACCTAGGGTTTGTATGTACATAAAATCAAACGCTAGATAACCTAATACAAGACAAATACATGAAATCAATACACAATCACACTTTCACCCCTAGGGTAATCCCACTTGTTGCCTTCCAAAAGGGCCATGCTTGCACGTCGAGTTTCTTTGGCAAAACAATTCAAATGATCATAAGTCCCTCGATGACGCTTTCGAAAGTTGCCTATCAAAATGATCATAGTCCCTTCAAACAAAATTGCCAAAGACACTTGGCACCATTGCATTCATGGTCCATACGATGACCCGCGTCTGTCCCGTTAAACATCCTAAACGCAAGATTGTCCACCAAATACAATGGTGGAACAAAATTGTTAAAAATGGTTAAAACATGAGAAAAACCTTTGAGTAAATTTAGGGGTAGACAAAACTCTTAGTTACTTGACAAACTTGCAAAAACACTTGCCTACTTTTTAAACCACACTCCACAAACACTTTCAAAACAAACTTTCAAAAACATTTGAAACATCTTTTCGAAAAGATACACACCTTTGTGAAACACTCAAACACGAGTCATTACATTGGTTGCCTAAGACAAGGCATCTATTTCAAAAACATTTTCAAAACACACACACACACACCACAATTTCAAAGCAATTGAAAATCAAAGGCAAGTGATCTAAAAACCAAGTAACTAAGAGCCCATGGATAACCATGGATGAAAAGGGTGCTAATACCTTCCCTTTTCATAATGTACCCCCCGAACCCACGAAACATCTCAAAAGGTTTTTCCTGTGCTTTTTAACCTTTCCTTTAGGATAAAATAAAAAGTTGGTGGCGACTCTTGCTAAACCGAACAAGTGCGAAAACAAACGCAAAAACCTCAAGTCAGTTCTCCCACCGTATCACAGAACTGGCGACTCTGCTGGGGATAGACTTAAAAGCGGGGTTACCTTAGGGTTTTAGATCACCTATACATTCTTGATTTGATTTCCTTGATTGCTTTACTTTTTGGTTCCTTGTTTGGGTTTGTTGAAAATCCTACACCCGGATTTGGGGCACCTTTTTAGGTAAATAGCAAAAAAACTGTGAGGGAACTGTGCGGGGTATAAAGACACGGTTGAAGAAGTAAGCTATGTTAGTGTGACATATTTGTGAGTACCGGTAACCCTTGAGTTCAATCAAGGAGAGTACGGGGCCGCTGAGTGATGTCGTGAAGCACTAACGAACTCTTAGAACCTTAATTGACCATCCTAGCCTTTTTAGGGGTAGTGAGATGACCGACTTTGGTGTAGTCCGAAGTTGGTAGATACTCGATACTACACTCATTGAGGGTTGTTTTCTTGGAATATTTTGGTCGCCAGTTAAGTGGCTAAATCAAAACAATGAACACAGAAAACAATCCAATGATATTGAGCTCCTTAGAACCCGGTTTCTATTTTAGGACAGGATGAGCCCACCAACTTCAAGAGGGTACTTACCTACAAACTCCATGCAAGCCTAAACCTAAGGACTTGTTTGCTCTGTGTGAATATGATTACCTGTATATACACTCACTTGCTTCTGCATAACATCATAACATCTTACCATGGCATTTTCAATAACCATTTCAAGGATCTCGAGGGTTCTTTTGATGCAGGGTACGTTGAACCAGACGTCTACCAAAGGGCAAGAGGTTTCTCCTCTAAACAAATTCCATCAAAGATCAAGTACAACAACTTGGATCAGGGGGGATGACCCACTTGACATGGTGAGCTTGATTCTCGTGGAAAGACATCCACCAATGCATAGTTACCTAATCAAAGATCAAGTGCAACAACTCGAATCAGAGGCTATGACCCACTTGACATGGTGAGCTTGATTCTTGTGGAAAGACATCCACTGGTGCAAAGTTCTCCAATCAAAGATCTAAGTTCAACCTCTAACATTCTCTTGTGTTTACCCCAAGAGATCCTTGAAAGCATGCATCCACATATCATGCATTGCATTTTGACAGTTTTTTCCTTTTTCAGGTTTCCTTACTCTCATACTGTTTATTTCAGTAAGAGATGGCTCTAGAAAGGACTGTCAAGGATATCCAGGACCAGACTGCTCAGCTGCAGGAAATGTTCTTGAACTTGTCTCTGGGGCAAGAAGAAATGAAAGCTCTCCTCACAAAGGGCTTGGAGAATTAAAACAATGCCAGGAGTGATCAACTGGGGGAACTACAGTTTGATTTGGCAACATTGAGGATCCAAGTGATGGGGCAGCTAGTGGGCCAGATGGCTCTCATCCAAGACCTGTCTCAAAGACAAGAGGAACTCAGAGTTCTCGTCAACCAACTGCTTCGGAACAACCAATTGGGGAAAACATCTGAGGTTGAAGAGCAAGTCACCACTCAACCCCCATCCAGCTAAGAAGACAAGGGGAAGGCTCCTCTACTTGCTTCAGGGTCACAAGCCCATCAACAACCTTGCCAGCGTCAATGGGGTAATCAGCGTAAGCAAGAGACGTCGGGAAGACAGTTCACTGAGACTGACATATCGTCATCTTTGATTCTGGAGCGCTTGTTGGAGGTCAATCTGACTGCTTTGAGGGAACCTAGCCGGAACCCAAATACCTCCTCTCCTAACTATCATCCCGATGCATTTTGTGTGTACCACTCCTACAACCCGAGGCACGACACCGACGACTGTTGGGCCTTGAAGAACAAGATTCAGGATCTAATTGACATTGGAGTGCCGAGGTTCATGCCAGACGGCGAGATGAAAATCTTCCGTTAAGGGTTGCTCCACCTGAAGTGACAAAGCTCAAACTGAAAGACTTTTGCTTCATTTGAATTTTCAAAGTTGTAATTTCTTTTTTTATTCAAACAATTATCTGTTGATGTTAAACTCTGTTTCATTAATGCATTGCATATGTTTGTCTTGAATTCATCCATTCGTTTTCACTACTCTTATGTTTTCTTTATGATATTTAACTCTTGATAAAAAGCTGCAAGCCTTTAGAGGGAGGATGACGAAACAATACCATAATCTCATGCAGTATGCTTTTGAACGAACCTTGCTGATGATGTACAGGCATTTCTTTCGATTCCCAAACACTGGAGTTATAAGGAAGATAATCCCTAGTCAACCCCTTCGAGCCAAAGAAGTAGGAGTTTTCTGTTCTAAACAAATCGAAACCTTTGATATAAACCTAGGGCAGAGTAGTATCTCAGTTTAATTCAAAAGAAAATGCGCATTAAAGTCGCAAACTCTCAGTTCGTAACACAACGAACAACGTCAACTAAAGAAAGCATTCCTTTGGAATCAAAAGACAAGGGTGGTTCCCTATCACATAAGCAGTCAATCTCTCAAAAGAGAAAAGCCCACCAAGCCAAAACCTGTAAAGGAGGCTTAAGAAAGCTGGGGCATCCCGCTGACGTTGATCTCAAAAACAGAGACAGTCAGGCAAAAGTTAGGAATAACAAATCAAAATCAAAATAGAGAGGTCATTACAAATCCTCAACAACATGAAAAATGTTGCAAAAGAAAAAAGGAGATGATGACTGTCTCCCAAAATTCAACTGGTGAACCATCACCCAAAGGTCGTTCCAAACTCGAATAGAGTGCGACGCACAATTAACTGAGCTTAGGGTTGAAGAACATCACGAAGAGCGGGTGGGTACAAATACACTTTGAGCCTTTATCCTTTGTTTCTTAATCCGTGAACCAAGCCACGTTACAACCCTTCAAAAGTCCTAATTGAAGCATGGGTTAGTTCGAAAGCATACTGTTACAAAAGGTATCCTGACTCCTGTAAGGCTTTGCTCTAAAATCTTGTGTTGATTTGTCTTATAAAAAGTTTTCTCCTAAAAAACGCATTTTTCAAAACTTCGAGACAAACATAAAACTTTGCATTGCTTGAATATCACTGTTTGCATTTGGCTATTTGTTTGACAGCGAAGAAATTCATACAACGAATGTTCGGAGGAACGAAAACTCTCTCAATGAACAAAATCACTTCAAAAGGATGACACTTCCAACGAAAAATCTCCTATCAACAGGGGGCATGACATGTCACCATCCAATTAACCTGGGGCAGTCCAGTTAAGGTTTCAACAGATCTTTCAAAGTTCAGTTAACCTGGGGCAGTCCAGTCAAGGTTTCAACAAATCTTTCAAAGTTCAGTTAACCTGGGGCAGTCCAGTCAAGATTTCAAGAAATCTCTCAACTTGCAGAGTAATCTGATTCAAGACTCCTTCACCATCACTTGGGGCATTCGAATGTCAAAAGTGTTAGAAGTTTTCCTTCACCACCTGCTGGAAATTACAACCACCAACAGAATAACTATCACAAATTCCAGATTCGATACCTGTATCCAGCCAGGGCATATCTGCATGAAGAGTTTGAAGATCAACACCTGTAACAAGCCAGGGAACCATCTTTCTTTCTTAGGTCAGAGATCAACCCTGTATCCAGCCAGGACAGTATCTCCTCGACCAACATTTCTTAAGTCCCAGATCAACACCTGTAACAAGCCAGGAAAATATCTGTGGACGACTGATTGTGGATTAACACCTGTAACAAGCCAGGAAATTATCTACATCACCACTTGGGGCATTCGAATGTCAAAAGTGTTCAAACAATTCCTTCATCACCTGTTGGAAGATACGGTCCAGATGTGCTCCAGACACGGTTGCCATTCTGTCACCTTTCTTAAGTTCCAGATCAACATGGCAAGCATATCAAAGGCAACACACAAGCAATACCAAAGGCCCTCAGAGGAAGCCTCATCACAGGGCAAGCATATCAAAGGCATCAAGGCATCAAACTAGCATACGAGGCAACAAGAAGAAGAAGATAAAGAAGCATCTAGAAGCATCTCAGACTCAGCATTTCAAGGCAATAAACTCTCAGATAATCATCATCAAGCATACAAACGAAGGCAACATACCAACAAGCAATATTCAGAGCAAACATCATACAGAAGTAGGGCAAGCAAGAAGAAGAAAAGAGGTGATTACAGTAAAGGTTTTCAGTTTTGTTCATCACGAAACCTGAAGAAGCAAAGCGAAGATACCAGGGTTCCAAGCTAGCTTCCATCATCACCGAGCCTCCGCCTTGGCCGCCTCAGCGCCTCCCAATCCGCCTCCTCCTCCGTCAAGGTAGTATCTTTTCTTCCCTTCCCTTTCATACCTCAAACAGAAACAAATGCTTAATCAGAATCAATAAACAAAAGCGAAGTATGCAAGACATAAAAATGAAAACCCTAACGCATTAAGAGAGCGAAATCATCACCTTTGTACCATATCACCAAGACATCCGTGGGGAGAAGAGGATACGAACGATGGCGCTGGTGGCTAGTCAAGGAGGGACATTGTTCTGGATGCTTTGGCTCGAGAGAAGAAGAGGATAGAAACGAAGAAGAGCGCCGCGCCTCTGTATCCTTTGCCTAACCCTAATCAAAATGAAAACAAACATTGAAACCCTTTGCAAAACAATTGTTCAGAGCCTCGGGCCTTTCCCTTTTCACGCCTAAGCCCATTACATTTTCACGCCTTGCACCCTCCCATTCTGTTTCTCAGTCAACTTTTGTTTAGGGCCAGCATAACTCCTCTAAAGCCCATTCTTGTTTTTTAACTAAAAACCATTATTCTTTTTACCATCCTATGCTTTTTATAACTTATACTAATTATAATTTTTGCATTAACAATACCTTTTTCTATATAACATAATTAAATTGTGTATATAATACATTAATTAAAATACACCAAAACATTAATTTTTTCTTAAACCATTTCTTTTACATAATTAAATTTTGTACATAAAAAGATTAATTAAAATACATTAATTGGTAAATACATAAGAAATACTTTTCTTTAATATAAGACATCAATATATAGAATTTGAACATTTTCTTTTCTTAAAATATTGTGCTTGTATATTAATACATAATACTTTTCTTTTCTTAAAATATTTTATTCTTGTACATTAATACATAATACTTTTCTTTTCTTAAGATATTTTGTTTTGTACATATTAACAAAATACGAGAATACAAAATAAACCAAATATTTAATTTTTCATTAAATAAACAAAACACTTAATTCCTCGTTAAGGTAAAATTCCACCACTTGTAAATACATACACTTACACATTTACAATACACAAATACGTCGATACATTTACTTTGCTTTACACATATACATTTGCTATTCTTATACATTGCTATACACTACATATTACATTTGCGCAATTCGATTTGGTTGTAAATTATTTGGACACTACTCTCCTAAAGTCTCATCCCCATTTGTAAATTTGTACCCCCACTCCCGGATACTTATTTTGTAATAGCGTAGACTTTAAATTCCCGCAATTTATCGCTTTCAAATATACCATGGTTAGACCTAGGGTTTGTATGTACATAAAATCAAACGCTAGATAACCTAATACAAGACAAATACATGAAATCAATACACAATCACACTTTCACCCCTAGGGTAATCCCACTTGTTGCCTTCCAAAAGGGCCATGCTTGTAAGTCGAGTTTCTTTGGCAAAACAATTCAAATGATCATAAGTCCCTCGATGACGCTTTCGAAAGTTGCCTATCAAAATGATCATAGTCCCTTCAAACAAAATTGCCAAAGACACTTGGCACCATTGCATTCATGGTCCATACGATGACCCGCGCCTGTCCCGTTAAACATCCTAAACACAAGATTGTCCACCAAATACAATGGTGGAACAAAATTGTTAAAAATGGTTAAAACATGAGAAAAACCTTTGAGTAAATTTAGGGGTAGACAAAACTCTTAGTTACTTGACAAACTTGCAAAAACACTTGCCTACTTTTTAAACCACACTCTGTAACGCCCGAATTTAACTAATTGGTTAATTAAATTATTTAAGAATTTAATTATTGGATTTTGTCGGTTTAATCGCAAAAATAATATTAAGAATAATATTATTTATTTATTGGTGTAATTTAATTGAGTTGGGCCAAGTAGCATTAAAATGCAGTTAATTGGAGGGGTGTGGATAATAGGCCCATTTGGATTAATTGTTGGAATAATATTGATACTATTATTATTATTATTTGGAGGAAAATTAATAAAAGATAAGTCAGCAGAGAAAATAAGGTTTTTGGAGAGAAAACAGAAGTCACGTGAAAACGGTGCAAAGAGGCAAGGTTGAAGACGGCGGAAAAGCCATCGAAGAGGCGATTGCGATTAGAGAATCGAAGAACCGTCAATCCCAGGTAAGGGTGGAGTTCTGATTCTATAATCGGATGCATGATAGATGATATGTAGGATGAGATTTATCGAATTGCCCTATGTTTGGTGTGTTTTGATTATTGATGTGGTATTGATCCTATTGTATGCCTTAGATCATTGCTATATGGTAGGAATTCGATTTTGATGGTTTTAGGATGTTTGGGGATGATTAGGAATGAGTTGGGGTGATTTTGGGAAGCATAAAAACGTGAAATTTGGGGTTGCAGAGTCATCAACACGGGCCGTGTTGATGCACACGGGCACCCGTGTTGATCTTCTGTGTTGATGCTCGGGTAGGTTTTCCCAAAAATCGTTTCGGCCATAACTTTTGAACCGTAACTCCGATTTAGGCGCCGTTTGATGCGTTGGAAAGCTAGTGAAATTTTCTATATGATTATGAGGAATTAAGTAGCTTTAAGAGATTATTTTAATAAGTGATTATTGGAGAAAGTGTTTATGTTTATAAGTGAATTTGGTTGTTATGTATTTTAGTGAAGTGTTTGGAGATATTTGGGATTGGAGCTCTGAAGAAAAGAACAATCGCTCAAGAGTTCGAAGCTGCAATTTGATAAGGTAAGGGGGGCTACTACTCAATTTATATTTGCTTATGGGTTTAGATGCAATTGGTTGGGTAATCGTAGGATAATCCCCATTGTTGATTTCGATCGAAATTGTATGATCGTGAATTTACCTTAGGTGTTCTAAGGATAACCTCAATGTTGTTAGGATTTCCCTAAAGGACGGGTAATATGTAAATTAAGGTCAATTTTAATAAAACTTGTTGTTGATGAAAGGATTGTTGATAAAATAGGATGTTTTAAAAATGAAAATTCTGAGTTTTGATTGATTTTGGAAAATGAGACCTTAAGTGAAATAATGTTGTCCTTAAGATTGGAAATTGACTAACGTAGAAGGGAATTGTGTCCCAATTGATGTGTTGTTTTGAGTTATGCATAATTGATGTTGTTATGTACCGAAATGTGTGTTTTGGCTGGCATTTTCGCGTTTGGCTGCTGTTCTGAACTGCTGCAGGAACAGGAAATTTTGGGTTCGCGCTCATCAACACGGGCCGTGTGGATTCACACGGGCACCCGTGTTGATTCTCTGTGTTGGCAGGAAAAATGTGTTTCCAGGCACATTTCAACACGGGCCGTGTTGATTCACACGGGCGCCCGTGTTGATCCCCTGTAATGGCAAAATAACGTGTTTTCTGGACACATTTCCACACGGGCAGTGTTGATTTACACGGGCACCCGTGTTAAACCTCCTGTGTTGGTTTCTAAACTCTGTTTTCTGTGCATGCTGTTATGTACGGATTGATCCTGTTTTGATGTGCAGTGTTTGACATGTTTTGAATATGTGTTTATTGATTTCCTAGTGTTGATTGATACTTGTATCGAATAACGATTGTATGTTATGATACCAACACTATATGGATTTTATTGTCATGCTTTTAGATGATGTATCAAGCATGAATTATGATATAACTTGATATGATTGATGTTTAATAGTATGTTGAGTGATTACATGCTATCCATATCCTGTTATGATTGATGTTGTTGATGTTGCATGATATGTTGATTGATGTTAATAGTATGCTGAGTGTTACATACTTTATATATCATGTTGCATTTGTTAATTCCCATTGTGTGGAATTAACATGGTGGCCAATATACGTGTCCGCGATTTAATGGAACGTTGAGGTGGTAGCCGTGTCCGCGATATAATGGAACGGTGAGTTATCCGTGACCCGAGATTTAATGGGGCGGTAAAATGGTACCACATGCATGGGTGTGTTGCATTATATAGAATATAACGTGAATGGATGACCTTCCAATGTTGTATTTAATTGATTGTATGCATGTATTGCTGCTAAATTGTTAATGATGTTTGATGTTAATTATAAGTATGAAAAGTAATAGATTATGAATATATGAATTGTAAAGGTTTTCGTAAACTATGAAACATGCTAACTGTTTGGGTGATGCTATGGTTTTCTGAATTGATTGTTATGAACGTATAATCAAATGTATAGTTGAGATGCTCACCCTTACTGTTGAACATTTTAGATTGAGGAGCTTCGTTCAGGTGCTTGGCGAAGGCTTGTCGTTTCTAGTTTATTTCTGTTTAAGTATTGTCTGGGTCATGCTCTGATAGTTGTAACTCCGGGAACGTTTGTTTGTCGAGCTGCTTTAGTCAGACTCGTTTATTTCCTTATGTTTGTTATAATATGATGTTGATATATTCCAGGTGTTAATCCCTGATGATTTTGAAAATATTATAACATTGGTTTTGTTAATTGAATTATTCCGCTGTGTAAACATGTATGAGTTGCTTCTATGTTATGCATGACAGGAACCTTGTTTTTATTAAAAGAGAATTGTGACATCCTCGTTAATACATGTACTCTGAAATTATAATTTTAATTATTTGCGAAATTTTATTCGGGGTTTTAGAGGGTGTTACAATAGTGGTATCAGAGCATGATCGGTCTGTCCGGCCAAGTTGTTATGTCAGTGTCATTACCCTTGGTACGCAATAAGTGTTTGAAAACACTGTTGGTACTTCTTTGTTTTGGATCACTTGATTGCAGGGATAAGATTGCGATAAGTGGGGGAGAAGCTTTTCTCCTCGGATGCGCTTCGGTTGTGATATGCCGGTTCAGAATGTTGCTGACGGCGACAATGCAAATGTTGTTGAAGTTTGGATGCTTCCTGAATGCGAAGGTGATATAGATTCAAGAATTTTGGTATGCTAGTGAACTCGTATGGGAAATTGGATTAAACTGCGTTGAAGAGATGCCGTCATGCAAAAATCCCTTTCTGTCTCGTACAGTTCGCGGCGCCACCTAGTGGTCGCGGCGCAAACTGCATATTTTTGCTGTCATCGCAGTGCGCGCTGGCCTTCACGGCGCGTACTGTGTGGTTTTGTGGAAAATGGCTAAATTATGTTTTGATCTCTAATGGTCGGAAGGTGGAACTGAACCTTAGTTGATTACCTTGAGGAATATTTTGGATACTATTAGTGTAGTAATTGGACTAATCTCCTATGGTAGCATGCCACTAAAGTCAATGTATGTTGTTATGTTCGAAGAATTGTGTTGAAAACTTGGGGTGCGAGTTATTCTGGATGGTTGTAATTTACACTATTTCATCAAGTATCATGAAGTTGTTGAAGGCGACGTTGATTGGAAGAGTGCAAAGGTCATTGAGTCGCTGTTGTTGCGAACCGGCGAGAGTATGGACTCATGAATCTGTATCGGTCAAGTTGAAAATGTGGGTAGGTTTTTAGACGGTGAATTTAAGACAATTGAGAATAAAGTCTATTCCAAAGAAAATGATAAGTTGAAGGAATTAACTCGTCGGATTGTATGTCTTTAGTATAGTTGGATTAATATCGGATGATTTTCGTAGTTGGATAAAAAGAAAGGATGTGGGTGAATTTTGGAAGAAAGAGAGAAAGATGGAACTTATGTTCATCAATCTCGAATTCAGATTTTTGTAATTTTGGAGCAGCTGTTAGTAAAAGTGGTATAACTTTTTACTCGTGATTCCGATCAAAGCGGTTATTGACTTTTTGGAAAGCTTACGAAATTCCATATAGTTTGCATATAAGATTTGTCTTCGGAAAGTTCGTGAAGGAGAAAAATGCATTTTAATATTTGGGTCTGATGCTGAATTTTGGAAAATTCTGCATGCGGGAATTATGAACCAGTCCCATTGCAAAGATGATAACTTTTTACTCGTAACTCGGATTTGAGCGATTCATGAAGTTATAGAATTTACAAGTAATTACCTTCATTATAGAATATAGTTTTATGCTTGGGAGGCATGTATCGAAGGAAATAATTGTGTTGGACGTTGGGTGTTTCTTGTTGAAAAATTGAAAGAGTGAAGAAGGATGTAAAGTATGGATAAAGAAATTTTATTCCGATGTTGTCGTAAGATGTGTTGTAGTAGGTTGTTGTATGACGTTAGTGTTCGTATTTTCAGATAACTTTGGGATCCGTATCTTGTGTTTGGATTGTTGGATTGATGTTCTGTTTGAACCTGCAAGGAGATAAAAGTATATTTCTTTTATATGAAAATGTTTCCAAGTGTGGTAGAAGTATTCTCATAGGAAGAGACTTTGAAGTCGGTTGAGGAATTATAAACTTTTTGGACATGGGTGGTTGTTATTGCAGTTGTTGAGACGAGTTCAATCATAAAATGTTGTTTGGAAATGAGTTGAGAGACATGTTGTTCTGCATGGAAGGATGCGAAAGTGTCAGAGGTGGATCTTATGATGATTGGTAATTGTTGGATTATGATGTTGTGAATGATTTGAGAAAAAGTTCGGAAGGAACACTATTATAGTTTGGTAACGATGGTTTATGCTCCGTTATGGTTTTCGTCTATCTATTGGCAAATTGAGGAACTGATCACCCTTAATCTATTGTTGATAGTAGACGGAATCATAGTTGATGGATAGATGTGTTGTGTCGACTAGTATAGTGCATTCTGAAGAATATGTCGTTATCTTGTTCTTGTTGCTATTTAAAAGAAGTGAAATTATAAGTTTGTTTATTAAAGTGCGAGTTTGGTTGGAAGAAGATGAGTCATCTTGTTGGAATTAATTGGACCCATGTACTGTATGTGGTTGTAATGTGGTTATGTTTTTAAGACGATTTTGAGGATTATGTTACTAAAAAGATGATAAAGTCGTAGTTATGTTTTATGACAATTGGGAATTCATGGAAGTATATGAATGTTTCATCCAAGAGTGGCAATTGGAGTAAACTTGGTAGAGTTGATACTTTATAAGTAATCAGAGTTGCGCATCTGAAGCGTGATGTGCCAGAGTATGTTGGTTTATTATAAATGTCAGTTGATTTAATAAGGATATTAATGTGGTTGTTGGTTTATGGAGAGTTGTATATAATTTTGGATTAAGACCCGTAAGCAGATGTTATGAGAATTTTGTTTTCGTTGTTGTGATGTCAGTGTTGATTACTAAAAGGAATGGTAATATTTCAGATTGTGTTAAAGGTGATTTGGTCGGTTATGTGGATGTCACTATAAGAGTGATATGACGAGAGTAATCAAGTTGTAAGTATTTGGTTGATAATTGGAATTCGTATATTAAGGAATGAATTGGCGCGTGAGTTTGTATTAAGAATGTTGTCAAGATGATAATATGATGGTTGTATATTCAAGTATAAGCAGTTTGCGGATGTTATTACTTCATAAGCGATGTATCAAGATGGTGTTGAGGGTGTCGATGAGCTAATATCGGGTATATCGTTATGATTAGTTGTGTATGTTTTGGTGTCGATATGGTCGCTAAGTTGATCATGTAATATTGTTAAGACGAAAAGACGATGTTGTGTGCCTGAGTGCAACAGTTGTTGGTTGATAATACGTTGAGTGTTTGGTATGTCCAGAATTGGTGTTGAGAGTGGTTGTGTCGATTGGATTTTCGAGGACGAAAATATCCTAAGTGGGGGAGAGTTGTAACGCCCGAATTTAACTAATTGGTTAATTAAATTATTTAAGAATTTAATTATTGGATTTTGTCGGTTTAATCGCAAAAATAATATTAAGAATAATATTATTTATTTATTGGTGTAATTTAATTGAGTTGGGCCAAGTAGCATTAAAATGCAGTTAATTGGAGGGGTGTGGATAGTAGGCCCATTTGGATTAATTGTTGGAATAATATTGATACTATTATTATTATTATTTGGAGGAAAATTAATAAAAGATAAGTCAGCAGAGAAAATAAGGTTTTTGGAGAGAAAACAGAAGTCACGTGAAAACGGTGCAAAGAGGCAAGGTTGAAGACAGCGGAAAAGCCATCGAAGAGGCGATTGCGATTAGAGAATCGAAGAACCGTCAATCCCAGGTAAGGGTGGAGTTCTGATTCTATAATCGGATGCATGATAGATGATATGTAGGATGAGATTTATCGAATTTCCCTATGTTTGGTGTGTTTTGATTATTGATGTGGTATTGATCCTATTGTATGCCTTAGATCATTGCTATATGGTAGGAATTCGATTTTGATGGTTTTAGGATGTTTGGGGATGATTAGGAATGGGTTGGGGTGATTTTGGGAAGCATAAAAACGTGAAATTTGGGGTTGCAGAGTCATCAACACGGGCCGTGTTGATGCACATGGGCACCCGTGTTGATCTTCTGTGTTGATGCTCGGGTAGGTTTTCCCAAAAATCGTTTCGGCCATAACTTTTGAACCGTAACTCCGATTTAGGCGCCGTTTGATGCGTTGGAAAGCTAGTGAAATTTTCTATATTATTATGAGGAATTAAGTAGCTTTAAGAGCTTATTTTAATAAGTGATTATTGGAGAAAGTGTTTATGTTTATAAGTGAATTTGGTTGTTATGTATTTTAGTGAAGTGTTTGGAGATATTTGGGATTGGAGCTATGAAGAACGAAGAACAATCGCTCAAGAGTTCGAAGCTGCAATTTGATAAGGTAAGGGGGGCTACTACTCAATTTATATTTGCTTATGGGTTTAGATGCAATTGGTTGGGTAATCGTAGGATAATCCCCATTGTTGATTTTGATCGAAATTGTATGATCGTGAATTTACCTTAGGTGTTCTAAGGATAACCTCAATGTTGTTAGGATTTCCCTAAAGGACGGGTAATATGTAACTTAAGGTCAATTTTAATAAAACTTGTTGTTGATGAAAGGATTGTTGATAAAATAGGATGTTTTAAAAATGAAAATTCTGAGTTTTGATTGATTTTGGAAAATGAGACCTTAAGTGAAATAATGTTGTCCTTAAGATTGGAAATTGACTAACGTAGAAGGGAATTGTGTCCCAATTGATGTGTTGTTTTGAGTTATGCATAATTGATGTTGTTATGTACCGAAATGTGTGTTTTGGCTGGCATTTTCGCGTTTGGCTGCTGTTCTGAACTGCTGCAGGAACAGGAAATTTTGGGTTCGCGCTCATCAACACGGGCCGTGTGGATTCACACGGGCACCCGTGTTGATTCTCTGTGTTGGCAGGAAAAATGTGTTTCCAGGCACATTTCAACACGGGCCGTGTTGATTCACACGGGCGCCCGTGTTGATCCCCTGTAATGGCAAAATAACGTGTTTTCTGGACACATTTCCACACGAGCAGTGTTGATTTACACGGGCACCCGTGTTAAACCTCCTGTGTTGGTTTCTAAACTCTGTTTTCTGTGCATGCTGTTATGTACGGATTGATCCTGTTTTGATGTGCAGTGTTTGACATGTTTTGAATATGTGTTTATTGATTTCCTAGTGTTGATTGATGCTTGTATCGAATAACGATTGTATGTTATGATACCAACACTATATGGATTTTATTGTCATGCTTTTAGATGATGTATCAAGCATGAATTATGATATAACTTGATATGATTGATGTTTAATAGTATGCTAAGTGATTACATGCTATCCATATCCTGTTATGATTGATGTTGTTGATGTTGCATGATATGTTGATTGATGTTAATAGTATGCTGAGTGTTACATACTTTACATATCATGTTGCATTTGTTAATTCCCATTGTGTAGAATTAACATGGTGGCCAATATACGTGTCCGCGATTTAATGGAACGTTGAGGTGGTAGCCGTGTCCGTGATATAATGGAACGGTGAGTTATCCGTGACCCGAGATTTAATGGGGCGGTAAAATGGTACCACATGCATGGGTGTGTTGCATTATATAGAATATAACGTGAATGGATGACCTTCCAATGTTGTATTTAATTGATTGTATGCATGTATTGCTGCTAAATTGTTAATGATGTTTGATGTTAATTATAAGTATGAAAAGTAATAGATTATGAATATATGAATTGTAAAGGTTTTCGTAAACTATGAAACATGCTAACTGTTTGGGTGATGCTATGGTTTTCTGAATTGATTGTTATGAACGTATAATCAAATGTATAGTTGAGATGCTCACCCTTACTGTTGAACATTTCAGATTGAGGAGCTTCGTTCAGGTGCTTGGCGAAGGCTTGTCGTTTCTAGTTTATTTCTGTTTAAGTATTGTCTGGGTCATGCTCTGATAGTTGTAACTTCGGGAACGTTTGTTTGTCGAGCTGCTTTAGTCAGACTCGTTTATTTCCTTATGTTTGTTATAATATGATGTTGATATATTCCAGGTGTTAATCCCTGATGATTTTGAAAATATTATAACATTGGTTTTGTTAATTGAATTATTCCGCTGTGTAAACATGTATGAGTTGCTTCTATGTTATGCATGACAGGAACCTTGTTTTTATTAAAAGAGAATTGTGACATCCTCGTTAATACATGTACTCTGAAATTATAATTTTAATTATTTGCGAAATTTTATTCGGGGTTTTAGAGGGTGTTACACACTCCACAAACACTTTCAAAACAAACTTTCAAAAACATTTGAAACATCTTTTCGAAAAGATACACACCTTTGTGAAACACTCAAACACGAGTCATTACATTGGTTGCCTAAGACAAGGCATCTATTTCAAAAACATTTTCAAAATACACACACACACACCACAATTTCAAAGCAATTGAAAATCAAAGGCAAGTGATCTAAAAACCAAGTAACTAAGAGCCCATGGATAACCATGGATGAAAAGGGTGCTAATACCTTCCCTTTTCACAATCTACCCCCCGAACCCACGAAACATCTCAAAAGGTTTTTCCTGTGCTTTTTAACCTTTCCTTTAGGATAAAATAAAAAGTCGGTGGCGACTCTTGCTAAACCGAACAAGTGCGAAAACAAACGCAAAAACCTCAAGTCATTTATCCCACCGTATCACACCCGTCCCTTCACATATAATGATGGGGCTTCTTACCAAACCAATGGTAAGATAGCAACATCTAAAGGAGGAGGAAAATAACTTTAGACCTTTTGAGTAGGTAGGATACTCCTAGTCGCTCGCTTGCTCACAACAACAAAATTTTATACACCAACACCTTCATTTGAAACATTTTCAAAAGATAAAGCTCATTGTACGCGTTCTTATAGAGACGAGAACCATTACAAAGACACTTTTCAAAATACTTTCAAAACCCACACCAAAAGCACATTTTGAAACAAAAGCAAGTGATCTAGCAAGCAACTAAGAGCCCGTATATAACTACGGATGAAAAGGGTGCTAATACCTTCCCTTTTCATAACCTACCCCCCAAACTCAAGAAAAAATCTCTAAAGGTCTTTCCTGTTCTTTTCACCCTTTCCTTATTGGATAAAAGAAAAGTCGGTGGCGACTCTTCTTATCCGCAACAATTACAATCAAACGCAAAACACCTAGTCAGTTCTCCCACCGTGTAACAGAACTGGCGACTCTGCTGGGGATAACTTAAAAGTGGGGTTACCTTAGGGCTAGATCACCATTACTTGCTTTTCATTATTTGACTTGTTTGCTTTAGATTATGGTTCCTTGTTTGGGCTTGTTTTGATCCTCTACCCGGATATAGGGCACCTTTTTAGGTAAGTAGCAATAAGTTATGGAAACTGTACGGGGTATACCGACATGGTCAAAGCAATAGCTACGTTAGTGCGTCACATTTGTTGGTACCGGTAGCCCTTGAGTAGTCAAGGAGAATACGGGGCCGCTGTGTGGTGTCATGAAACACTAACGGACTTTAGAACCTTATGTGATACAGTGGTAGAACTGACTGTTTAATAATGGTTTTGCATTTGTGTTTGCAAATGTTGCGGTAAGCAAGAGTCTCCACCGTCTTTTCTTTTATCCAACAAAGGAAAGGGTGAAACGAACAAAAAACAACCTTTTGAGAGTTTTCTGAGTAAGGGGGTAGATTATGGAAAGGGAAGGTGTTAGCACCCTTTCCATCCGTGGTTTTCCATGGGCTCTTAAGTACTTGCTCATTTTGAAAATTTGCTTACGTGTTTGTGTGTTTGGAAAAGTTTGCTTGCTTTATGATAAATCTTGTATCAGTCCTCAAGAGTGTTGATAAAGCGTTTTTGAAAAGGTTTTGAAAGTGTAGTGTGAAAAAGATTGTTTTGAGCAAGTACTTAACAACTATCGACCTACTCGAAAAAAGGTTGTTATTTTCTTCCTTTCCTTTAGATAGTGGTATCCTACTATTAGTGAGTAGGTAGCCCTATCGTTGGATGTTGAGGGACTATCGAAGGGACGTTTACAGTCACTAAGGCAACTGGATAAGAACTCTTAGTAATTGTCTTAAAGTTCTAAGATCACTTTTTTTAACCGAGGCAACAGTCAAAAGGGTCATCGAGGGACTTGTGATCTCTTGAACTCAAGGACAGCCACTAAAAATTCTCAAGTTTCGAGAATTGTGACAGTTTCGAAGGCAACCAAAGTGGGAGATACCTAGGGGTGAGCATGTCCAAGTGTATTGATTCAGTTCATTTATCTTGCAATTTTAGGGTGATCTAATCGTTTTAGTTTATAGTATTTTTCATGCAATCCTATTAATCTAAACAGTTAATAATAGTGCAAGAATTTAAAAGACAGAAATTAAACCAAGCTATTACAAGGCCTCATGGAAGGCGATACATAACCAAAACCGGGCAGTGCGAAAATTTAAAAGCAGTAATTAACCATAAGTTAAACTATTACAAATTGTTTACAAATACAATAAATTGAAAAAAATAATAAAATAGAAAATGATAAGCGTGCAGAGATTAAAATGGGAACAAGTTTGAAACCCTAAAAATCTAATTGATTAATAAAATATTTTTGGTGTTTAATGAGAAAAAGATTTGAAGTGATTAATCCTAATTCTAATTGATTTTAATTAAGGAAATAAGTAAAATAATTAAATTAATTACCAAAAATTAAATTAATTAGAAAAAAAACCTAAGTCTATTTTTTTGTGATTTTATGATTTTGATTAAGATAAAATTAGTTTAAAAAAACATAAAACAATTAAATGGATAAAATAAATAGAGAAAAGAAATGGAAAATGGGCCTGATGTATGAAGCAAATTGGGGGTGTGAAACTGAATCTGCTAGGCCCCTATATGCTGTCCCAATTACTGCGCCTGATCCAGTGGGGGATGTGTTTGAGGGTCCACCATGAGGATTAATTGTTGGGCGCTGGATCTGACCTTGTAGTGATCTAATGGATGAGATCTGGAGATGCATGGTGGACACGCTAGATTCCAAAGCACAGGAGCTGTAAGAAATAGTCATAAAAATAATATGCAAGAGGCAGGGATCGAACCCATGCCCTTGCACATACGCAAAGCCTTAAGCACACTATCTCAACTATTGGGACGACCATACATCCAGTAACATAAACGCATCAATAAACACAAGTCCAGGCCTGATGTTGACAATGCAAGACGCGCGTGCTAAGTGGGGCCCTGATATTTGAACGAACTAATCACAGGATCCTAATATGCTAGGAAAAGTCCTCGGCCAGTCAAACCACCCCAGGCGTTGGCTCCGATCACCATCTTCGGTTGGACAAAATTCAAACTTGCGAAATTTGATGCAAACAAACATAAAAACAATTCTACTGGACTAATTAGGCCCTTGCGAATCTGGTGGCATGGCTGGTTTGTCCTGAAAAGGTCTGTATAATGAGATATGAAGATTTAAAAGCTTTGTATCCTAACAATGGCACAAGGTTTTTTCTGCACTAAAGCTTCCATGTACAATGTTAGAACAATTGCAATGATGTGTATGAACTATGTTAGCATTCTTACAACAATTGAAATTATCACAAAATCTAGAAGTCACAACTTACCCACTTACCCAACCGAAGCTTCTTCAAGAGGGTGTTCTGGCCCTGATTTATGGTGAACAAGGGATGATATCAACCCCTGGAAATCTCATAAGAATGATGCTCGACTTGAAATTCCTTAAACACGGCTGAAGAATAGGGTTTGAAGCTTCAAGGGTTTTTGAAATTATTTTTGAGAATTTTTGACAACTTTGAGAGGTTGGGTATGATACAGCTGCGCCTCCCTTTGTGTTCTGACTTTGTTGTATATATATATGAGGGCAAGATTAGGTCAACAAATGTGATTCCTATCTTTGTACATTATGATGAAAATATATGATCTCAATATTGCCTAAAAATTTCCATATTTGATCCAATCTCATGCCAATCTTATTTTCATGCATTACTGCCAGCCTGTTATGAGTTGTTTGGGCCTCCAATATGATGGAAATCGAAAGCTGACATGCCCCTACAGATCCATTTCCCTTCGAATTTGTTCTCTTCGAAGACTTTAAGCTCCAATTCGAATTACTCATAGCTTTCCTCATCAGAACATTATTTCCTTCGAAAGCTCTGAACTCTAATTAGAATTGCACCAACTTCGATATCATGGCTCCTTTGATTGAGCCACCCTCTGCTTCGATTGCTTGATTTAAAGAAAATCACCCTGGTCGAATCAACTCTTGCGGAGTTAGGAACAAACAAGGCAAGAATCTAACCTTTAACTCAGGAATTGAATCCATGATCAAAATTGAATTCTTGCCATATTTGCAAGGAAAACATGCCATTTTGAACTTTGGGTGAACTTGGACAAGTTATGATAAGTGTTTTTCTCGAATTTGGCTTAAGGATTTCATCATGGTTCCTTCGATTAAGTCTCAAGCCTTACTCCCTTCGATGGCTTTGAACTGGACCAAATTGAAGCATTAGCTTATTGACTGGTCGAAGTGTTGTTATGCTCTCTTCGATGGCTCTAAGTCCTGATTCGAATTTCCCAGAACTTCCCTTATCAGAACTTCTTCAATTAGCCCTTGTCCTCTTTGATGGTTCTGAGTCCTGATTCGAATTACCCAGAACTTCCCTCATCAGAACATTTGTTTCCTTCGAAGGCCCTGAATTCAAATTGCGGCTACTTTGTTATTATGTCTCCTTCGATTAAGTCTCAAGCCTTGCTCCCTTCAATGGTTCTACATCCTGACTCGAATTTCTCATATTCTCAGCATCAGAGTTTCGTCGTTTGAACCATGGTTTACAGGAATTCGAAAGGCTCAGATTTATCTTCTCCAATCTGCATGAATTCGAATGGTCAGAGTTTCTGGAAATCTCTCAGTTCTTGCTCTTTTCGATCTCATTTTCTCTAACTTGGAAAATCAGAATATCACCCTGTTGATATGCCATCGAAGCATCACTTGGTTAACATTCCTTTCGAAAGGCACTTTATACGCCCTAACGAAAAACAACCTTATTTAAGATGTCCATGAAGCTGCCTTGTTTGAGATGGCCATCGAAAGGCCATATGCCAATCGAAAGACCTTTTGCAGATGCTAATCGAAGGGCACTTTGTAGATGCCAATGGAAGGATAATTAACCATCACTCAAAAAATTTCCTTTTCTTTAGGCAAATGTTTGTAACCACCTATGCAAAAGAAAATCTTTGTAACCGCTGTTCAATCTTCTTAAACCTGAGGATATAGATTGGCTTATCTGCCTTTCATGATCTGAAGGTGGAAGATGATTGAACACTAGAGTTCCCAGGAATTTGCACTCGTCTGAAGTAGCACTATTGGTGGATATTATCGGGAATTGACTTATAGATGCCATTTGGAAAAGATGACAGAAGATTTTCGGAGATGGGCTTAAAGATGCCATCCAGAGAAAATGACGAAGAGTCATCGGATATGGGCTTAAATATGCCATCTAGAGAACATGCTGATTTCAGGAGATATCCCTTTATGGGGATTCCTGTTCCTGTCGTTGAGGAGGCCTTCGCTGAGGAATGTTGGTCTAAGTTTTTGGGAATAGAGTCTAGGAGCTTTAGTTGTCCGTTACTCTACTGGGGAATTACCTCTTGACTAGAGAGATGAAAGCAAGCTGTTATCTGACCAGGATCCAGGCTTCACAACGACTTTCTAAGGTCAATAAGGCTGACTACTACCTTGTCGTATTCTAGGCTTCACGATGAATTTATCGGGGAATATGAAATTAACTGCTATCCGATCGGTTCTAGGCTTCGTAGTAACTGTAGACATTGAACTGTTATCTGATCGTATCCAGGCTTCAGTGATTTGAAGACATTAAGCTGTTATCTGGTCGGGTCCAGGCTTCAACTTGAATCTGAGGTATACCATTATCTGGTCGAGCCCAAGCTTCGATGTCATGGGTTATACTATCATCTGGTAGGGTCCAAGCTTCATGGTAATTATAAAAAATAAACTGCTATCTGGTCAGACTTCAGGCTTTACAGTTTCTTTAACTGGATAAGAATCAGAAAAATCTTAGGGTCGATTTAACTGAACCAGAGAAAGTATCCACCGGAAAAGAATCATAATAATTCATTGGTCGATTTAAAACTGAACCAACAAAGGTCTTGAGTTATCTTTAACTGGATATGATTCAGAAAAATATTAGGGTCGATTTAACTGAACCAGAGAAGAGGTCTACTGGAAAAGAATCAGAATAAATCATTGGTCGATTTAAACTGAACCAGTAGAGGTCTTGAGTTATCTTTAACTATATAAGAATAAAAAAAAAATCTTTGGGTCGATTTAACTGAAGCAGATAAAGTATCCACCAGAAAAGAATAAGAATAAATCATTGGTTGATTTAAACTGAACCAACAGAGGTCTTGAATCGTCTTCAACTGAGTAAGAATCGGAAAAATCTTAGGGTTCATTTAACAGAACCAAAGAAGAGGTCTACCGAAAAAGAATCAGAATAAATCATTTGTCGATTTAAACTGAACTAGTAAAGGTCTTGAATTGTCTTCAACTGAATAGGAATCAGAAAAATCTTAGTGTCGATTTAATTGAACCAGAGAAGTGGTCTACCGGAAAAGAATCAGAATAAATCATTGGTCGATTTAAACTGAACCAGTAAAGGTCTTGCATTGTCTTCAACTGGATAACAATTAGAAAAATCTTAGTATCGATTTAACTGAACTAGAGGAAGTGGTCTACCAGAAAAGAATCAGAATAAATCATTGGTCGATTTAAACTGAACCAGTAAAGGTCTTGAATTGTCTTCAACTAGATAGGAATCAGAAAAATCTTAGTGTCGATTTAACTGAACCAGAGGAAGTGTCTATCAAAAACGAATCAGAATAAATCATTGGTCGATTTAAACTAAACCAGCAGAGGTATCTACCAGAAAAGAATCAGAGTAAATCATTGGTCGATTTAAACTGAACCAATAGAGGTCTTTTGAGAATGATCTTTCTGAGGAAAATGCTGAAATAGCCCTTCGTCAGACATAGCCTTTGAGAAGGTTGTTAGGTCATATAAGTAGTCAATGAAGTTTGTTGATTTGATCTTTCCTGAAAAGGTAAAGAGTTAGTCGTATGCAATGTCATGATGTATGAAATGCATTGTGTAATGATGTTCTCAAAATAAATGAGATTATGTTGTATGCAATATGTATGCGCATGCCATGATGTATGAACATGGAATGCTGTTGCGATATTTCCTAGTCTGGGAAAATAAATCCCTGACGACTGTTGGAGAGTACTGGGAATCTGAATCCCAGACTGCTGTTTGGTAGATGAGGAAAGTGATTCTTTCATCTCTAATGGGGGTGATGAATGAAGATGATTTGCTGGGGATTTCCTCTTTCCATTTGAGGATATTCTGCCGGGGATCTTTGACTCTGCTTGAGAATGACTCTGTGGGGAAAAAGATGCTATGTTGGAAGATTTTACCAATGTAGAGAAATAAACTCTGTTGGGGGATAAACTTTCGTAGCTAGAGAAATAAACTCTACCGGGGATAAGGCTTTATAAACTGTTCGAGCTTATAAAACTTAGCTGGGGAACATGGATTTTAGCTCTCTAAGGGAACTTGGGTGGAGGAGGTAATTCCCGCTTGGGGAAGAAGACGTAAAAACTTTGGTTGTTTTCACTCTTTGGGGACATAGACATCACTAGGAAGTATGCTGAGGATGTAGCAGTGACTTTGCATCAGGATGTTTCTTCCCCTGTACCTGCTGAAGAAAGTACCTGCTGAGATTTTATGGACGGGTCTATGTGTTGAAATAAGTGTCAGAATGACATTCATCTATGGATCGTATCTAAATTGTATTTGGAACATGTATTTATTGACTGTAAGAATGATATCTATCTCTGGATTGTATCTGAACTATACTTGAAACATGTGTTAAATGAGTGTCAGAATGACATCCGTCTCTGGATCGTATCTGAATTATACTTGAAACATGTGTTGAATGAGTGTCAGAATGTCATCCGTCTCTGGATCGTTTCTGAACTGTACTTGAAACATATGTTGAATGAGTGTCAGAATGACATCCGTCTCTGGATCGTATCTGAACTATACTTGAAATGTGTGTTGAATGAGTGTCAGAATGACATCTGCCTCTGGATCGTATCTGAACTATACTTGAAACATGTGTTGAATGAGTGTCAGAATGACATCCGTCTCTGGATTGTATCTGAACTGTACTTTAAAATATGTTGAATGAGTGTCAGAATGACATCCATCTCTGGATCGTATCTGAACTGTACTTGAAACATGTGTTGAATGAGTGTCAGAATGACGTCCGTCTCTAGATCGTATCTGAATTGTACTTGAAACATGTGTTGAATGAGTGTCAGAATGACATCCATCTCTGGATCGTATCTGAAATGTACTTGAAGAGAAATCTAGAATAAGTATCAGGATAATATCCGTCTCTAGGTCGTACCTAAACTGTTTCTAGAAGAGAATCTGAATAAGCATTAGGATAACATCCATCTCTGGATCGTACCTGAACTGTTTCTGGATTGATTTTGATTGATTGTACGTGATTCGTTGCTGGAATTCATGTCTAATGCCCCAAGTGATTCAGATGGAGATCTGCCCCTGGCTATTTGGCATTTTTGAGAGATTTCTTGAATCTTGACTTGACTTCCCCAGATGATGGACAATGATCATGTCGTACCCCTTGGTTGGAAGTGTTTTCCCACTTGGGGTGAACCTTTTTATTGAGAAAGTTTTTGTTCACTAGATATTCGTCATGTGAATTTCTCTGTTATCGAACAGATAACTATATGCAAACAATGATATTCAAATAATGCAAAGTTTATACTTGTCTTGAAGTTTGAAAATTCATTTTTTAGTAAAAAAAAATTTGCAAGAGGGTGATATCAACTCAGGATTTATAGCAAGTCCTACAGGAGTCAGGATACCTTTTGTAACAGTGTGCTTCCGAACTAACCCATGCTTCAATTAGGAATTTTAAGGGTTGTAGCGTAGACTGGTTCACGGTTTAAGAAAAAAAGGATAAAGGCTCAAAGTTTATTTGTACCCACCCGTTCTTCATGATGTTCTTCAGTTCTATGCTCAGTTAATTGTGCGTTTAGATCCCGATTGAGTCTGGCATCTTGTCCTTGATATTCTAGTGATGGTTTAGAAACTTGAACATTTTTTTTGAAGAGGCAGTCATTTTTGTAATCTTCTTTTGGTCGAGGATTTGTAGGACCTCTTTCTTTTTTGATTTTGCTATCCCTGTCTTTTTCCTGAACTGTTTCTTTTGTGATTACAGTCAGCAGAATGCCCCTGTTTTTCTTAAGTCTCCTTCACAAGTTTTGACTTAATGGGCTTTTATTTTGAGAGATAATGACTGCCGAATTTAATGATTATGCAGAACCATCAGCATCTTCTGATTTGGAAGGACGTCTTCAATGCCATTCATTGTGTACGAAGCGGAAGATTGCAACTGAATGTGCGTCTGAATTGACTAAGAACTACCCTACCCCAGGTTATGATTAATGGTTTTAATTTGTGTGAAAAGAAAAACTCCTACTTCTTAGGCTCAAAGGGGTTGACTAGGGATTATCTTCCTTATAAATCCACAATTTGGGATTTGACACAACACATGTACATCGTCAACAAGGTCTATTCAAAAGCACACTATGTGAGATTGTGGTATCGTTTTCGTCATCCTCCCTCTAAAGGCTTATAGCTTTTTAATAGAGATTCAAATATCACATAAAGGAAGCAAGAAAAAAATTTAAATAAAATGACAATGAAATCATTCAAGACAAACATATGCGATGCATTAATGGGAAAATCAAAGTTCGGCATGACAATAATTATTTGAACAACAAATGAAATTACAAATGAAAAATAAAAAATGAACTAGACGTTCTCAATGATTTGGCCTGGGAGCAGTGACCACTTTGTGAGTCTCTAGAGGGTCGAATTCAATCTCTTTGGCGTCAATCATATCCTGAATTTTGTTCTTCAGAGCCCAACAACCATTGTATCATGTCCTGGACTATCAGAATGGTATGCACACCTTTCGTCGGGGTGGTAACTAGGAGCAGAAGTATTTTGGATTTCGCAGAGGAGCCTTTAACGTAATCAACTCTTCCTTCAACATGTGTTGTAACGCTTGAGCTAGTGACATGTTGATTCTGGTGAATTGTCTCCTAGGTGTGACCTCTTTACGCTGATTCCCCTGTTGGTGTCGTTGCATAGGCGTATGATTAGAGACCAATATTGCCCCCAGCAATTGATTGTGGTCGTCTGCCTTATTACGACCCTTCTGGCCATACACAACATTGGCTTCCCTCTTACCCACAAATGGCTTCTTCTCAGCATTAGAAAAGGCAGCCATTGGGATCTTCCCACTCTTGATACCACTTTCGATCCTTTCACCAATCAGAACCATCTCTGTGAACCCAGATGAGGAACTCCCAATCAACAGATTAAATAACGGGCCTGTTAGAGTGCCCATGAACATATCTACCATTTCTCGATCATTCATAGGAGGTTGTACCTGCCAGCTAGATCCCTCCATTTTTAGGCATATTCATTGAAGCCTTCGCTAGAACCGATAGACATGCTTTGAATTTGTGTACGAGTTGGAGCAAGGTCAGCATTGTATTGGTACTACTTGTAGAAAGCAGCAACCAAGTCTTCCCAGGTATGAATGTCTGTTCTTTCTAGCTGATAGAACCACTCCAGTTGCGTGCCAGCTAAACTTTCTTGGAAGAAATGGATCCATAACTTCTGGTCAGCAGTTTGAGGCTGGATCTTCCTGATATAGGACCTTAAGTGCAACTTAGGGTAGGAGACACCGTCATACTTAGCGAATGTGGGAACCTTGAACTTTGGTGGGATGACCACTCAGGAACCAGCCATAACTCATCAAAGTCCAAGCCAGGTACCTGCTGAATCTCCATAGCATTGAGACGATCCTCCAACTGTTTGTATTTATCGTCAGCAGGAGGATGTTGTTCCTCAGAGTAATCAATTTCTTCTTCATCAGCGTCGGGGTTATTGACTTCTTCATGATTATCCCCTTCGTTTGCTAGAGTTATGAGATCTAGAGCTCGTTCAACCGGTCCTCTTGGTCTTCTTCCCATATTCAAGATGCCAGCCGGTTTCTTTGCCTTCTTCTTCTTCTCTTTGATGACGAGAGCTTTCAGTTCTTCCTTCCCCTGGGCCAAAGCCATGAACATTTGTTGGAACTAAGCATTTTGAGCTTGAAGGTCTTTTACTGTTTGTTCAAGAGCCATTTCTTCCTGCTAAAATAAACAACGAAAGGATAAGAAGGTTATACCTGGAATACCTGTTATGCAATGACATGTATGATATGCAAATGTTTTCAAGGATCTTGCGGGTTAAACAAGAAAATGTCAGAAGTTTAAATTTGCAGTTTTGAGTGAAGAACTTCGTATCATTGAGTGTTTGTCTACGAGAGTCAAGCTCACCATATCAAGTGTGTCATAACCCCTGACTCAAGTTGTTGATTTTTGGTCTTTTGATAGCGTTGTATAGAGGAAAATAAACCCCCTTGCCCCTTTGCTAGACGTATGGTTCATCATGGCCTGCACCACAGACCCTTGAGATCCTTGAAATGGTTAAAGAAATGTTGTGGCATGATGTTATGATATGTATGCTATGCATCAAGAAAAAATGCAGGGTAAGAAACAAATTTATTGGATTTATACAAACAAGGTCCTGCAAGGAATACAAACAAAGCCCTACAATGAGTTCAAATTGTTAGGCAAAGAAAGCAAACAAGTCATACAAGTAGCCTGAGGATTAGGCTTGCATGGATTCCATAGGTAAGTACCCCCTTGAAGTTTAGTTGGATCAACCTGTCTTAGAAATAGTAATCGGGTTCTAAGGAATCTCAATATCAATGATCTTTCTTTATCGATATTATTTCAGCTTAGCAGTCTTTTCTTGCGGCTGAAACATCTCGAAAGTCCGATCTCAATGAGTGTAGTATCGAGTATCAACTAATTCCCAGCTTTACACCAAGGGAGGCTATCTCACTACTTTCTAATGGCCAAGTTTGTTCAACTAAGGTTCTAAGGTTCGTTAGTACTTCACGACACCACACAGCGACCCCATATTCTCCTTGATTCAACACAAGGGATACCAGTACCAACCAAAGTGTCACACCAATACAGCTATCGCTTCAACCATATCGATCTACACCGTACAGTCTCCATGATCTATTGTTGTTTACCTAAAAAGGTTCCCCAGATCCGGGTATAGGATGTTTACAAGAATACCCCAACAAAACCTCAAAAATAAAGCAGTCAAAGCAAACAAAGAAAGAAATTTTAAAATGACCTAGACCCTAATGTAAAATCCACTTTATAATTATCCCTAGCAGAGTCGCCAGTTCTGTGATGCGGTGGCAGAACCGACTGTTTAATACTGGCTTTGCATTTATGTTCGCAAATGTTATGGTAAGCAAGATTCGCCACCGTGTTTTCTTTTATCCAACAAAGGAGAGGGTGAAAAGAACAGAAAAAGACCTTTTCGAGAGTTTTCTGAGTAAGGGGGTAGATTATGGAAAGAGAAGGTGTTAGCACCCTTTACATCTGTGGTTTTTCACGGGCTCTTAGGTACTTGCTCATTTTGAAAATTTGCTTTCGTGTTTGTCTATTTTGAAAAGTTTGCTTGCTTTATGATAACACTTGTATCAGTCCTCAAGAGTGTTGATAAAGCGTTTTCAAAAAGGTTTTGAAAGTGTAGTGTGAAAAAGATTATTTTGAGCAAGTACTTAACAGTTATCTACCTACTCGAAAAATGTTGTTCTTTTCTTCCTTTCCTTTGAATAGTGTTATCCTACTATTAGTGAGTAGGTAGCCTTATCATTGGATGTTGAGGGACTATCGAAGCGACGTTTACAGTCACTAAGGAAACTGGGAAAGAACTCTTAGTAATTTTCCTAAAGTTCTAAGATCACTTTTTTTAACCGAGGCAGCAGCCGAAAGGGTCATCGAGGGACTTGTGATCTCTTGAACTCAAGGACAGTCACTAAAAATTCTCATGTTTCAAGAATTGTGACTATTTCGAAGGAAACCGAAGTGGGAAATACCCTAGGGGTGAGCATGTTCAAGTGTATTGATTCAGTTCATTTATCTTGCAATTTTAGGGTGATCTAATCATTTTAGTTTACAGTCTTTTTCATGTAATCCTATTAATCTAAACAGTTAATAATAGTGCAAAAATTTAAAAGACAGAAATTAAACCTAGCTATTACAAGGCCTCAAGAAAGGGGATACATAACCAAAATCGGGGAGTGCGGAAATTTAAAAGCAGTAATAAACCCTAAGTTAAACTATTACAAACTGTATACAGATACAATAAATTGAAAAAAATTATAAAACAGAAAATGATAAGCGTGCAGAGATTAAAATGGGAACAAGTTTGAAACCCTAAAAATCTAATTGATTAATAAAATATTTTTGGTGTTTACTGAGAAAAAGATTTGAAATGATTAATCTTAATTCTAATTGATTTTAATTAAAGAAATAAGTAAAATAATTAAATTAATGACCAAAAATTAAATTAATTAGAAAAAAACATAAGTCTTTTTTTTTGTGATTTTATGATTTTGATTAAGATAAAATTAGTTAAAAAAAACATAAAACAATTAAATGGATAAAATAAATAGAGAAAAAAATGGAAAATAAGCATGATGTATGAAGAAAATTGGGGTTGTGAAACTGAATCTGCTAGGCCCCTATATGATGGCCCAATGATTGTGCCGGATCCAGTGGGGGATGTGTTTGAGGGTCCACCATGAGGGTTAATTGTTGGGCGCTGGATTTGACCTTGTAGTGGTCTAATGGATGAGATCTGGAGATGCATGTTGGACGCGCTAGAACCCAAAGCACAGGAGCTGAAAGAAATAGTCAGAAAAATAATATGCAAGAGGCAGGGATCGAACCCCTTCCCTTGCACATACACAAAGACTTAAGCGCGTTGTCTCAATCGTTAGGACGACCATACATTCGGTAACATAAACGCATCAATAAACACAAGTCCAGGTTTGATGTTTACAATGCAAGACATGCGTGCTACGTGGGACCCTGATATTTGAACAAACCAATCACAAGATCCTAATATGCCACGCAAATTCCCCGGCCAGTCAAACCACCTCAGGTGGTGGCTCCGATCACCATCTCCGGTTGGAAAAAATTCAAACTGCGAAATTTGATGCAAACAAACATAAAAATAATCCTACTGGACTAATTAGGCCCTTGCGAATCTGGTGGCATGGCTATTTTATCCTGAAAAGGTCTGTATCATGAGATATGAAGCTTTAAAAGCTTTGTGTCCTAACAATGGCACATGGCTGTTTCTGCACTAAAGCTTCCATGTAGAATGTTAGAACATTTGCAATGATGTGTATGAAGTATGTTAGCATGCTTAAAACAATTGAAATTATCATAAAATCTATAAGTCACAACTTACCCACTTACCCAACTGGAGCTTCTTCAAGAGGGGGTTCTGGCGTTGAATTGTGGTGAACAAGGGAAGATATCAACCCCTGGAAATCTCAAGAGAATGATGCCCGGCTTGAAATTCCTTAAACATAACTAAAGAATAGGGTTTGAAGCTTCTATGGTTTTTGAAAGTTTTTTGAGACTTTCTGACAACTTTGAGAGGTTGGGTATGATACAGTTGCGCCTTCCTTTGTGTTCTGACTTTGTTGTATATATATGAGGGCAATATTAGGTCAACAAATGTGATTCCTATCTTTGTACATTATGATGAAAAGATATGATCTCATTCTTGCCTAAAACTTTCCATATTTGATTCAATCTCATGCCAATCTTATTTGCATGCGTTACTTCCAGCCTGTTATAAGTTGTTTGGGCCTCCAATATGATGGAAATCGAAAGCTGACATGCCCCTACAGATCCATTTCCATTCGAATTTGTTCTCTTCGAAGACTTTAAGCTCCAATTCGAATTACTCAGAACTTTTCTCATCAGAGAATTGTTTTCTTCAAAAGCTCTGAATTGTAATTCGAATTGCACCAGCTTCAATATCATGGCTCCTTCGATTGAGCCACCCTCTGCTTCGATTGCTTGATTTGAAGAAAATCACCCTGGTCGGATCAACTCTTGTGGAGTTAGGAACAAATAAGGCAAGATTCTGGCCTTTCACTTAGGAATTGAATCCACGATCAAAATTGAATTCTTTCCATATTTGCAAGGAAGACATACCATTTTGAACTTTGGGTGAACTTGGACAAGTTACGATAGGTGTTTTGCTCGAATTTGGCTTAAGGCTTTCATGGTTCCTTCGATTAAGTCTCAAGCCTTACTCCCTTCGATGGCTTTGAACTGGACCAAATCGAAGCATTATCTTATAGACAGGTCGAAGTGTTGTTCTGCTCTCTTCGATGGCTCTAAGTCCCAATTCGAATTGCCCAAAACTTTCCTTGCCAGAACTTCTTCGATTAGCCCTTGTCCTCTTTGATGGTTCTGAGTCCTGATTCGAATTACCCAGAACTTCCCTCATCAGAACATTTGTTTCCTTCGAAGGCTCTGAATTCGAATTGCGCCTACTTCATTATCATGTCTCCTTCGAGTAAGTCTCAAGCCTTGCTCCTTTCGATGGCTCTGCATCCCGACTCGATTTTCTCATATTCTCAGCATCATAGTTTCTTTGTTTGAACCATGGTCTGCAGGAATTTGAAAGCCTCAGAGTTGTCTTCCCCAATCTGTATGAATTCGAATGGTCAGAGCTTCTGGAAATCTCTCAGTTCCTACTCTTTTCGATCTCATTTTCTCTAACTTGTACAATCAGAATATCACCCTGTTGATATGCCGTCGAAGCATCACTTGGTTAACATGCCTGTCGAAAGGAACTTTGTATGCCCTAATGAAAAACAACCTTATTTAATATGTCCGTTGAAGATTCCTTATTTGAGATGCCCATCGAAAGGCCCTATGCCAATCGAAAGACCTTTTGCAGATGCTAATCGAAGGGAACTTTGGAGATGCCAATCGAAGGATACTTAACCATCATTCAAAAATTTTCCTTTTCTTTAGGCAAATGTTTGTAACCACCTATGCAAGAGAAAATCTTGGAAAAACATGAGATGGAAAATTTTGGGGTACAAAACCTTACTTGAACAACTTGGCCATTAGGAAGTAGTGAGGTAGTCGGCTTTGGTGCAGTCTAAAGATGGTTGATACTCGATACTACGCTCATTGAGATTGGACTTTCGGGATACTTCGGTCGCTAATAAAGAGGCTTGCGCTGAAACAATGCCTGATGAAGAAAGATCAGTGATATTGAGATTCCCTAGAACACGTTTACTTTCTAGGACAGGTTGAACCAACTAAACTTCAAGAGGGTACTTACCTATGAACCTCATGAAAGCCTAAACCTAAGGACTTATTTCAATAACTTGTGCATATGCTTGTACATAACATTATGACATCATACCATAGCATTTTAGACTAACCATTTCAAGGATTTTGAGATTCATCTTTGTTCTGTTTTGTAGGACATGACTCCCACTCGCAGGAATACAATCCAAGTCAACCTCGTACGAGTACCTTTTCTGCTCAAAGAGTTAGCATCAAGGGTCCCTGAGAATTCTCCGTTCACCAAAAGACATGGGTGACTTCTCAACTTGGTTACCTCAAAATTTAATGAAGATATGATGAAGGTGATTTTCCAGTTCTTCGACCCTTTGCACCATTGCATTACCTTCCCTAATTACCAGCTTGTACCTACTATGGAAGAATTCTCCCAACTCTTGGGAATTCCCATTCTTAATCAATTTCCTTTCAATGGTATTGAAAGAGACCTAAGCCCTGAAGAGATTCCCCGAGCTTTACACTTGTAACAATCCGACGTCACGGATAATTGGGAAACAAGAAGTGGTTTCAAAGGGTTCCTAGCCAAGTTCCTGTTGGAAAAAGATCAAGATTGTTGGAACACTCTGGACTTACAAGATTTTGAAGAAATCTTGTCTCTTCTCATCTATAGGATGGTACTATTTCCAAATCCCGACCAACTTATAGATGTGAATGCTGTCAAAATCTTCATATCTCACAATCCAGTGCCTACTTTGTTGGGAGATGTCCTGAATTCTCTCCACTCTCGCACCATGAAGAGAAGAGGAGCCCTCATGTGTTGTACTCCTCTGTTGGCTAGGTGGTTTATTTCTCATCTCCCCCGATCTATTATGAAGAATGAGCAAAGCTTGAGATGGTCCAATAGGTTGATGTCACTCAGACATTCGGATATCTGCTGGTGTTCTCGATCCTTGGAGGATATTACTATCATCAACCGTTATGGAGAATTCCCTAATGTCCCTTTTCTTGGCATTAGAGGAGGTATCACTTATAACCCTTTCTTAGCTTTGTGATAGTTTGGGTATGCACGAAGAGATGGTCCTCATGATCTGTTCATCTAAGGTGTGGTGTTCGACTATGAGAGTGACGATCAAGGCTACCGTCAAAGGTTTATACGAGCTTGGAGGACGGTAAACAAAGTGGATAGTAAGATGTCGGGGCATAAAAATTCTATTCCACTTGATCCTTACCTTAGGTGGGTACGAGCTCGTGCTCAGAGTCTCGTAATGCCTTACCCCTCCATCCTACCTTTTATTGTAGAGCCTATTGTAGAAGGAGATGTTCCATACACCATCCTTTATCCCAACATGCCTACCTCGCTTGAAGAGTTGCAAAAGGATTGGATTCAGCTAAAGGAAGAGTGAGACACTTTCGAAGGCCAATTCTACGCCAGTGATAAGAAAGTTCTGGAACTCACCAAGCAGCTACATGAAGAGAGAAGTTTGAAATCCTACATCGCATCAAAGAGGATGCGTTCAACATTTTTGTCTTAGGAGTTTTTGTATTTTATTTCTTTCATTGTAAGCCCAAAGAGGCATGATGTACTCGAACTTGGATTTATTAATACAACATGTGTTTCCTTATTGTCTAAACAAATTTAAATCTTTAATTTCGTTGAAATCATTTGCATATGCATTTTCATTCATCATAACACAAACATGTTTCTTACAACAGGTCTCCTTATCTTTCTACTGTTTATTTCAGTGGGATGGATATCGAACAAACAGTAAAGGATCTTTAAGCGCAGAACGCTTAATTCCAATAGATGTTCTTGTCTCTAGCTAAAGGACAAGAGGAACTGAAGGCTCTTATAATCAAAAATAAGAAGAAGAAGAAGGAGAAGAAACCATTCGGCGTTTTGAATTTGGGAAGAAGGTCCAAAGGACCAGCCAGGCGGACTCTAGATTTTGCAACCTCTTCGGGTGAAGGAGATAATCAAGAAGGAAAGAACAAGGAAGGAAATGACCACTCAAAGTCTTAAGAAGAAGAAGAGGTTGACTATTCTGAAGAACAGTATCCTCCTGCTGATGATAAATACAAACAACTGGATGATCGCCTTAATGCTATGGAGATCCAGAGGGTACCCAGGCTGGGTTTTGAAGAGCTAGGACTTGTCTCACGGGTGTTCATCCCGCAGAAATTCAAGGTCCCCACGTTCGCTAAATATGACGGTATCTCTTGTTCAAATCTGCATTTAAGATCATACGTCAGGAAGATTTAAGCCCATACTGCTGATAGGAACCTATGGGTACATTTCTTCCAAGAAAGTTTGTCAGGGATGTAGTTGGATTGGTTCTATCAGTTGGAAGGAACCAATATTCGCAATTGGGAAAATTTGGCTGCTGCTTTTTACAAGCAATATCAGTATAATACATACCTAGCTCCAACTCGGACACAATTGCAAGGCATGTCTATGGGTGCTGGTGAATGTTTCCAAATTTATGCCTAAAAATGGAGGGATCTCGCGGGAAGAGTCCAACCCCCTTTATCTGACAGAGAATTGGTGGATATGTTCTTAGGCACGTTGTCTGGTCCATTCTTCAACCATCTGATCGGAAGCTCTTCGGATGGATTTACTGAACTAATCATGACTGGTGAGTGGGTAGAAGTCGGTATTAAGAGTGGCAAAATTCAAAAGGATGTATCCTCGAGCACGATGAAGAAACCCTTACGGGAAAGAAGGAGGCCAGTGTTGCTTATGACCACAAGAATCAAAACAAAACTGAACGTCGCCCGACGATAGGGGCTGTTATGATATCCAATCTTGCATTAAAATAACAATGAAACTATCAACGCAGGCCGGAGGTGCCCATAAGACGATTCACCCGGATCAACATGACCTTGTCCCAAGTTTTGCCGCATTTATTGAAGTCCAATCTGGTGACTCTAAAGGAAGCTTCCAAGGACCCCAACACTGCTTCTTCCCTCTATAACCCAAATAATCGATGTGCCTATCATTCTGGAAGTCTAGGGCATGATACAAACGATTGTTGGGCCTTGAAGAATAAGGTACAAGACCTTATCTAGGAGACAGATATTGAGTTTGATCCCCCAGAAACACCTAATGTAATAACGGCGCCAATGCCCAAACATGGTCAAGGTGTCAATGTTGTTGATGATGACTGTTTTGTTTCCTCTGTGAATGAGTTAACTACTCCCCTTTTGACTGTTAAACAGAATCTATTGCAAGCCGGCCTGTTTCCGGGTTGTGATGAAAGTTGTCACTTATGTATGTCTATACCAGATGGCTGTATGCTACTAAAGATGGACATCCAACGCCTGATGGTTAACAAAGAAATCTTGTTCGAGAAAGTTCCTCTTACCAAAAATTCCTGTGAAGATGTTTTGATAATCACCATTTCTGACAATCCTCTCAGGGTCTCCACCAAAAGATCCATCAGGATTACATCTGTTCCAAAGCTGTTCCAGGGTCAATATCATATTCTTCGGATAAAGTTGTTCCCTGGAACTATGGGGCTGACGTCTATTACCATGGCGTCAAGCAAGATCTATTGGCTATCAAATACAAAGTTGCTAAAGATACTGATCCTAACATCGACAATATCGTTGGGACTAGTAAGATAACAAGAAGTGGAAGGGTTTTCTCCCATGAGATCTCTCCAAAGACCATTTCTACTCCTGTAATTATTCCCGCTACTGCTCCTACCAGCATTCCCAGTGATACTCCCATTGTTAGTCCTATAGTTATCCATGCCACCGAGACACGGGGAAAAAAGGTATTATTTGAGCCTGTCCAGACAAAGGCGCATCCAGAAGTCATTCCTGAGGCTTCTAGGAAGGATATGGAAGAGATATTAAAGATAATCAAGAAAAGTGACTACAACGTCGTAGAGCAGTTGGGGTAGACCCCCTAAAAATATCAATGTTGGCTTTACTTTTATGCTCTGAGGCCCACGCTAAGCCCTTAGTAAAATTTCTGAAGACCGCCCGCGTTCCCCAAGAGACCTCCATTGATCAATTTGAGAATTTTGTGGCCAGTCTAATTGCTGATAATGGACTGGGTTTTTCTGACGCTGATTTAACTCCCAAAGGAAGGAAACACAATGATGCCTTGCATGTCTCCATTGAGTGCATAGGCACTATGTTAGCCCACGTCCTGGTGGATACAGGTTCGTCATTGAATGTCTTACCAAAGAATGCTCTTGACCAGTTAGATTGTGAAGGACTCACATTAAAGCCCAACAACATTGGGGTGAGGGCTTTCGATGGTTCTAAAAGAATAATGCATGGAGAAGTAGACATTCCTATCAAAGTTGGAACTCAGAATTTTGATTCAACCTTCTATGTGATGGATATCCGCCCATCTTGTTACTGTCTATTGGGTCGACCCTGGATCCATGGCGCCAGTGCCGTCACTTCCACCCTACATCAAATGTTGAAATACCCAATCAAGGGAAAGATCATCACAGTCCACGGGGAGGAGGAATACATGGTTAGCCACCTCAACTCTTTCAGGTATGTCAAAATGGACAGTGAGTTCATTGAGACCCCATGTCAGAATTTTGAAAAGGTCCTACAGACGGTTGTTGCGGACAAGACTACTACCAAGACTCCAAAGGTTACTAGACCTCCATTGAAAATGGCCTATCTGAAGGATGCTAGAGCAGTAGTTGAGGAAGGTGGATGTACCATCTGGGGTCAACTTCCGGATATTCCCTACAAATCCAAGAAATTTGGTTTGGGTTTTACTTTGGAGGCCCAAAGAGTTGTTCGACGTACTCCTGCTGGGGGACCACCTTTACATATCAGCAATCAGGGAGTCAATGCATTGGAAGACAGTGATAGCAACTGTGACATGGACGAGTGGATTTTTCCAACCATCGGTGGAGGGCTCAATAATTGGGAGGCCAAAGATTTTATTCCTATTACTTTTATTCAAGAGTAATTGTCTTTTAAATTTTTCGGACTTGTAATATTTAAACAATTTAGACTTTAAAACCTCGTGTCTTACCCGAGGCACAATGGTCCATCTGTGAGGGTTGTTACTTCATCTTCACATGTCATTAATAAATCATGGGACGTTTTTGTATGAAAATTTTATGCTCTTTGTTTTTCTTTTTCTACCTTTTATTTTATCAAAGATAGCTATGCTCTTACACACACTCACATATCAAAATGCAGATCCACATCCACTCAGGATCCAATGGGTGACGATTCTGTTATGGCCTATTATGACTTTGAAAATCCAATCTACCAATCCGAAGACGAAGGTGAGGAATATTGTGAGGTACCAGGGGAACTTGCCAGGTTATTACAACAAGAAGAAAGGACCATACAACCCCACAAATAGCTAGTCGAAACAGTTAACTTAGGCATTGAAGAGGACAAGAAAGAAGTCAAGGTAGGCCCCAACCTGGAGCATAGTGTCAAGAAGCGCTTAACTCGGTTACTACATGACTATGTTGAGGTCTTTGCTTGGTCATACGAAGACATGCCAGGACTCGACACTGATATCGTGGTCCATCGTCTGCCGACCAAAGAAGACTGTCCTCCGGTGAAACAGAAGGTCTGTTGTATGCGGCCAGAAATGTCAAAGAAAATCAAGAATGAAGTCACGAAGCAGTTCAACACCGGATTCTTAGCTGTCACCTCCTATCAACAATGGGTCGCCAACGTTGTTCCAGTGCCTAAGAAGGACGGTAAGGTACGTATGTGTATGGATTACAGAGACCTGAATAGAGCAAGCCCTAAGGATGACTTTCCGCTTCCCCACATTGATATTCTGGTTGAAAACACTGCACAACATAAAGTATTCTCCTCCATGGACGGTTTCTCCAGATACAACCAGATTAAAATGGCACCTGAGGACATGAAGAAAACAACCTTCGTCACATAATGGGGCATGTTCTGTTACAAAGTTATGCCATTTGGGTTGAAGAACACCGGGGCAACCTATCAGCGTGCCATGGTGGCTTTGTTTCACAATATGATCCATCACGAGATAGAGGTCTATGTGGATAACATGATAACCAGATCTTAAACTAAAGAGGAACACCTTGACCATCTACAGAAGTTGTTTGAAAGACTGAGGAAATACAAACTAAGGCTGAACACGAATAAATTCACTTTTGGAGTAAGGTCAGGTAAGCTCTTAGGCTTCGTTGTCAGCGGTAAAGATATTGAAGTGGACCCTGTAAAGGTAAAAGAAATACAAGAAATGCCTGCTCCTTGCACTGATAAGGATGTTAGGGGATTCTTAGGAAGGCTAAACTACATCGCCAGATTTATTTCCCATCTTACTGCTACTTGTGAACCAATCTTCAAATTACTGAAGAAAGATCAAGTGGTTGAATGGAATGACGACTGCCAGGCTACCTTTGATAGGATCAAAGAGTACCTTCAAGAGCCTCCCATTTTGATGCCTCCAGTTGAGGGAAGACCTATGATTATGTACCTAACAGTCTTGGAAATTCAATGGGGTGTGTGTTGGGGCAGCATGACGAGTCTGGCCGAAAAGAGCATGCAATATACTACCTGAGAAAAATGTTTACCGACTGTGAAACCAGATATTCACTTCTCGAGAAAACTTGTTGCGCTCTGGCATGGGCTGCTCGCCGGCTAAGACAGTATATGCTGACTCACACTACCTTATTGATATCCAAGATGGATCCAATTAAATACATATTCGAGAAGCCCGCCCTCTCTAGAAGAATAGCAAGATGGAAGATGGTCTTGACCGAATACGATATTCAGTACACTACCCAAAAAGAAATAAAGGGAAGTGTGCTAGCTGATCACTTGGCTCATCAGGCTGTGGGTGACTATCAATCCATGAACTTCAATTCCCAGACGAAGACGTCATGTTGGTAAATGATTGTGAAGAACTCAAACCATATGACGGACCTGAACAAGGATCCCGATGGACCATGGTTTTTTACGGAGCTTCCAACGCACTCAGAAATGGCATAGGCATCGTGAACATATCTACTGAGGGTTGTCATACTCCCTTCACTTCCAGGTTATGTTTCAATTGTACCAATAATATGGCTGAATATGAAGCGTGTATTATGGATCTCAAAGCTGCCATAGATCTAAGGATATAGTCCTTAAGTGTATTTGGAGACTCAGCCTTAGTCATCAGTCAAATCAAAGGAGAACGAGACACGAAGCATCCTAATCTCATCCCTTACAAAGAACATGTGTTTACATTGATCCCAAATTTAGAGGAAATTACCTTTGAGCATTTTCCACGAGAGGAAAATCAACTAGCGGACACGCTAGCCACTATGTCATCCATGTTCAAAATCAGGTGAGATAATGAGGCTCCTTAGATCACTATTGAGAGGGTGGACGAACCAGCTTACTGTCATGAGATTGATACTGAAGAAGTAGTGGACAAACCTTGGTTCCATGAAATTAAGAGATATCTCGAGGCCCAAGAATATTCAGAGGGAGCTTCAGTCAATGATAAGAAGTTCCTGAGAAGGTTTTCTCCTAAATTCTTCCTCAGTAACAGAATCCTCTATAAGCGCAACCACGACTCTACTTTGCTTCGGTGCATAGACAAGAGTGAGGCAGACAAGATCATGGCTGATTTACATGAAGGCACCTTTGGCACCCATTCTAGTGGGCACACGACGACTAAAAAGATCCTACGGGCAGGATACTGTTGGTCCACCATCGAAGCAAATTATTATCAGCATTCACGAACCTGTCACAAGTTCCAAATCTACGCCGACAAAGTACACGTGCCTCTAGTTACTCTAAACGTCCTAACTGCTCCTTGGCTATTCACAATGTGGGGCATTGACATGATTGGAGATATCAAACCTACAACTTCTAATGGACACCGCTTCATCTTGGTTGCCATTGATTACTTCACGAAGTGGGTTGAGGAAACTTTATTCGCTTATGTTACCAAGAATGTTGTGGCCCGATTCATCAAACATAATCTTATATAACGGTATGGTATTCCGGAGAGAATCATTATAGATAACGGTACCAATCTCAACAATACTATGATCACTGGACTATGTGCGTAATTCTAGATTCAGCATCATAACTCTTCTCCTTACCGGCCAAAGATGAATGGCGTTGTAGAATCCGCTAATAAAAAAAATCAAGAAGATCATAAAAAAGATGACAGTGACCTATAAGGGCTGGTGTTGTACCCCAAAATGCCCTCGCATTTTTCCACAAGAGATCGCAGCTTCAGGCGTTTCCTGATTTTTCAAACTGGCTCAAGAATCGGTCAAACTGACTTTTCTCGTCAGTCAGGACACAATTAGGGTTTTATTAATTTTTTAGGGCTCTGGAATATTTCACACAGTTGGCTTAGGGTTTTGGTTGATTTTGGCTCAACTTTGATCAGGCGAACGCTCTTTGGCATTTAATCAGGAATTAAGGTTTTTGTGGGCACGTTCTCAGAAGGATTTAAATTCTACAGCACTTTGCGAGTTATTCCGAGATTTGGTTTGAATTCGCATTGTTTGATTTAATCAGTAAAAGAAGGCAGTTGGTTTGAACTCACGTTTGTTTGATTGAACCAGTCAAAAGATATATGCAGTTTGGATTTACAGTGTTTGGTAAAAATCAGTGAAAAGAGGGAATGCGCCTGATCAGTTGTTTTGGTTGACTTTTGCTTTACTTTGGATATTGGAAGGGTCAAGTTTAACTGAGTAAATCGCTAAAGCATTGTTTAAATTATTTACTGTTCTGAGGTTAAGTGATTGGAATTTATTTTTCAATTACTTTAATTCAAAGAATTTTAAATAATAAATGAACAATAAAGGAGGAAATATAATTAATTGGATAATAAAGACTTTTATTTATTATTAAATTATTTGTACAATTATTGCTTATAATTTAATTACAAGCAATGATTTTTACATTAATTTAAATTTAAATAAAAAGAAAACTATCCTATTTTTTCTAATTCTTCATTCTTCATTTAGCACCCCTCTCCATTCAAATGTTCATCTGCAAAAGAAAGGAAGAAAAGTCAAAAAGCAGATAAAATAATAAATGACGGATAAATAAAAGACAGTTCATCATTAAGGGCCACTGATTGGGATCAGTTAACCCTCTCTGCAAATCACGGGATTTCTCCCGGTTCACAAAGAGGGAAGAATTTTATTTGCTAATCATGAATGCAAAGTTGAAAAAAATGCAAAGTTTGTCAACACATTGCACAATTCAAAAATCTCAAACAGTACTGCACAAATTCAAACCCAACTAAAGGTCCAAACTGAATCACAACCTCCAAACTAAAACTTTCTGCCAAAAATGCAAGTTACTATCCAAAAGGCTACTCAAAGCTGTCAATAAAGAAGATTTGGAAAAGATACAAAGTACAAAAGCTGTCAAAAGAAGAGACAATATGCAGAGGAAATCTATTATGCAAGCAAAACATTTATGCAAGCAAAACATTTTCTTTTCATCATTTCCCAAGATAAGGGTGGCCCTTTCAGAACAAAGGTACAGCACAAACATAGTTTAATATATTTAACTGTACTGAGAGAGAGAAAAGAAGAGAAAAAAAGAGAGCAGGTTTTTAGGCTTTAGGCAGGAAGGAAGAAAAATATAAAACACAAGAACTGAACACAGTAGAAAAGGAGAGGAAAACCAACACAAAGAAAATACACCAAAACTGTATAAGCATAGCCACCAAACAAAAATATCAAGAGAACATTGGAACCTGTTTTGTCAACACAAAAAAACCAGTTGCAAAAAGGCCATTAACTTGCATATGCCAAACCTGCCTGAAGCAAGTCACAAGCATAAACCTGCAATGGCCTAATAAACCATACAACCTGCATATGCCAAACCTGCCTGAAGCAAGTCAGAAGCCTCACCCTGTCAAAAGCCTAACACACCATCAAGCTACTGCAAACACCAAGCCATCAAACCTGTTAAGCTCATAACCAGCAATAAGCATCAAACCTCAAGTCTGAAATTTTCAAACACACAAGCCATACAAACATATGCCTAAAAACCTGTACACCCTGCCTAAACAAAAAATGAACCTTAAGCAAAAAAACCTGCCTAAGCATCCAACCTGCTAAGCCATTGAACCTGTTAAGCCAAAGCCCATAAGGCCCTGTGTAAGAATCAAAAACCTGCTGAACCTGTCAAACTAAACCTCATAACCATAAAAAATTCCAGCCTTAAACCAAAATCAAGCTAAAATAACCTGCCTGAAGCAAGCAAGGCCAAGCCTTTACACAAAAAGCATTCAAAGCCAAACCCTCAGAACCCTAGGCTCATCATTGGGCAAAAGGGATAACGCCACAAACATTCCAGAGGCAACTGAGGGACAAGTAAAGGAATCAAACTCAAGGCATCCAACACAGGCAGCATGAGCATGCATCCAGGGCCCTCAGAACCCTAGGTTCATCCTTGGGCAAAGAAGAAAAGAAGCAAATCAAAAAGGCAACTCAGAGAAGGGACGAAAGGCAACAAAGTCAAGGCAACTCAAATAAGATACAGAAGCAACGTTCAAAGACAGTCTAAACCAACATAAACAAGCATACGACAAACACGTTCAAGGCAACAAGCATTAAAGGCAAAGAAGAAGAAGAAACAGGTGAATTCAAAAGGGGTTTTCAGTCCATATCATCATCAAAACCCTCAAATGGCAAAAAGATAAAGAATATAGAAATACCAGGTTGACCAAAAAGCCAATCAGCATCACACATTTTTTCCTCTTCGCCATTAAGCCTCCTAAGCACCTCCATCTCCTTCCTTCCCCTCTTCAGTAAAGGTAAGACATTTTTCTCTCATCCCTTCTCACGTACCTCCAATAAAATCAATAACGAACAACATAAGAAATCAAATCAAACAGTTAATCAAGAAGAAGCAGTAAACCATAAACATGCAAATAACAAAACTCTAAAAACGCGCTAGACAAAGACGAAGTAAGGACGATTACCCCTCATTCGTTTTCACCGAACCAAGGAAGGGCGAAGGAGGCGGAGGCGCTGATGGCTGGGCAAAGAGGAGAGTCAGGTTCCTGGTAAAGATTGAACAAAGACGGAGAAGATGAAAACGGACGAACGACGCTTCTGTCGCTCTCAAAGCCCTAAGCCAATGTCCCAACTGAACAGAACGCGTTAACCCTAAAGTGTTCGTTTCCACATCTGGGCCTAACCCGTTTCACAAAACAAAAATCCCAAGCGTATTCCAATTCAAAACCCCCCTTTTTTACCTATTCATTCTGTTTAGTATGGGCCCAATCCCCCTTTTGACCCATTCAATTATCAGACCTTTTTTTTAGCATATAAAACATTTTTTTTTCTTTTGTTAAAAAAATTAACGTAATATTTTTGACATTAATAATACTTTTTCATATATAAATAATAATTAATTTTTATATAGAAACTAATATTTTCTCTTTACAATTAAACCCACATTTTCTTTAAATCTTTGTACATGAATATATAATTTTTCTTAAGATTAATACTTTTTGTACATAATATAATTTAAGGTATTTAATGAAAATTTTCTTTTCATACATAAATATATAATTTTTCTTAATATATCTTTTTACAATAATACATTAATACTAAAACACATAAAAACACATTTTTATTTAAAATATTTAATTTAAATTTTCTTTGTACATAATAAGTAAACATACATTTTTGCATAATTTAATTTCTTAACATTTAAATGAGAATATTCTTTGAACATAACAAATAAAAATACATTTTTTCATAATTTAATTCTTGACATTTAATTAAAACATTCTTTTTTGTACATATTAAAAGAAAATACAAGATCATTAATTAAATTAAATAAACATTTAATTTTTCTTTAGGTCAAAACAATACTTAACAATACTTTCTTAAATTCATATTGTCGCACCTGTAAATAATTACATACACGTATACACGTACACTTACACAATACATTTGCCTTGCTCCTATACACATTTGCTTATATTTGTATATTCGTTACATTTACATTTGATCGATTCGATTTGGTTGTAACTTATTGGACACTATACTCCTAAGTCTCATCCCCATTTGTAAATTTGTACCCCCACTCCCGGATACTTATTTTGTAATAGCGTAGACTTTACATTTTCGCAATTTACCGCTTTCAATTATACCATGGTTAGACCTAGGGTTTGCATGTACATAAAATCAAACGCTAGATAACCTAATACAAGACAAATACATGAAATCAATACACAATCACACTTGCACCCTCTAGGGTAATCCCACATGTTGCCTTCCAAAATGGGCCATGCTTGCACGTCGAGTTTCTTTGGCAAAATAAATTCAAATGATCATAAGTCCCTCGATGACGCTTTCGAATGTTGCCTAAAACGGAATGATCATAGTCCTTTTAAAGCAAATTGCCAAAGACACTTGGCACCATTGCATTCATGGTCCATACGATGACCCGCGCCCGTCCCGAACAAACTTCCTAAACGCAAGATTGTCCACCAAATTCAATGGTGGACCAAAATTGTTAAAAAGGGTTGAAAACATAGAGAAAACCTTTGAATACAATAAGGTAGACAAAACTCTTAGTTACTTGAGATCAACTTGCAAAAACGCTTGCCTTCTTTTCAAAAACCACAATCCACAACACTTTCAAACAAACTCTCAAAAAAACATTTGAAACATCTTTTCGAAAAGATACACACTTTTGTAAAACACTCAAACACGAGTCGAATACATTGGTCGCCTAAGACAAGGCATCTCTTCAAAAACATTTTCAAAACACATACACACACCACAATTTCAAGCAATCGAAAATCAAGGCAAGTGATCTAAAAAACCAAGTAACTAAGAGCCCATGGATAACCATGGATGAAAAGGGTGCTAATACCTTCCCTTTTCATAATCTACCCCCCGGACCCACGAAATATCTCAAAAGGTTTTTGCTGTGCTTTTTAAACCTTTCCTTTAGGATAAAATAAAAAGTCGGTGGTGACTCTTGCTCAACCGCACAAGTGCGAATACAAACGCAAAACTATAGTCAGTTCTCCCACTGTATCACAGCTGGCATGATATGTTACCATTTTCTCTCCACAGTTACCGTACAACGACACGCACATCAATAGGGGCAACTCCTTTATCTTTGGTATACAACATGGAAGTTGTCCTACCAATTGAAGTTCAAATACCTTCTTTGAGAATCATGAGGGATGTAGGGTTGAGTGAAGACGAATGGATCCAAACTCGACTTGACCAACTGAACTTGATTAATAAGAAGAGGCTTACGGCTGTCTGCCATAGCTAGATGTACCAAAAATGTATGATTAATGATTTTAACAAGAAGGTCAGAAGTCAGGTATATCAGGTTGGTGACTTGGTAATCAAGCGTATCATACTACCACAAGGTGATCCCAGGGGAAAATGGACTCTACATACGAAGGACCATTTGTGATTAAAAACATATTTTCTGGTGGGGCAATGATCTTAACCACTATGGACGGTGACGGCCTTCTGCACCCTATAAACACGGACATAGTTAAAAGATACTACGCATGAAAAAGACCGGCTAGGTTGACTGGCCTAGGCAAAAATTAGGGATAAATAAAATATTTGTACACCCGGCAAGCTGAAAACCTGAAAAGGAGGCTTGTGAAAAAAAGGGTATCCCAGTGGACAGAAAACCCAAAAGGTAGGTTGTTGTACATCAAAATTTTCCCTCTCATTTTACTCAACACATGCCCATTGAGGTCCTTAACTTGCTCAAGGATGCCTAAGGATTGACCAGACAAATCCTCCTCCTAAGGTAACAAACTTCAAACTAGGGTTTCACTCCTCATCAAGATGGTTGAAGTCCAAGGGTCCCAAATTCTTTCCATGGTCCCAATATGTTCTCAATATCATCCATGTCAATTTTCATGCCTTGCACAAGAAGTTTGCTCAGTCAATTGCTCAGATGCTTGAAAATCAACTGCACTAGGTTAAAAGTCAACTATAGCCCACATATAGTCAAACTTCAATATTTTTGGTCGACATCAACATTTTGAAGTGATATTCATGATTTTATCAAGGGTTGATCATGATTCCCCAAGGGATGCCCCAAATTCATCAAAAATCCAAAAGTTGCTAAATTAGGGTTTCATAGGAAAAGTCAACCAAAATTTGACCAAGCATAACTTCTTCATACTTTATTAGAAATTTTTCATCTAAGGCTCATTTTGAAGAGGATGCAATTCCAAACAATTCATCTTCAGCCCACGAGTTCAAAATGTGCACTCATCAAAAGATATGAATTTCTACATTATAGATCCTTTTGAAAAGTCAACAAAAACACCTTTTGGGTCAAAGCTTCTTACATGAACATGGAAGACCCAATTAAGATGATACAAAAAGGGTTGTTTAAGGGACATCCTAAGATTTCTAAAAAGTCCAAGAACAATTCTCTAGGGTTAAAATTGGAGGAGATATGCCTTGTCAAAGTTGACCATTTTTGCAAAATTGCCAAAAAGTCAAATGTGCTCAAAATGCATTTTTTTGTCAAATGAGCCTAGTTGTTCATGATTGCATCTTGCTTGTGACATGGTCCACAACCCAAATCAGCATCGACATTTTATTTTCTTCATTATTTATTTTATTTTGATTTTTTATTATTTAAAACTCAAATAAAATCAAATAAATTGAAAAAAAAATACAAAAGATTGATTTTTGATCTGATTTTTTGTAGGAATCAAATCCAATCAAGCTAGCATATCATATCAAAATCGTGCAAGGGTTGATTGAAGCAAAAATAGCATGATTTTGGTTGTTTTGGAAATATATAATACAAAAACAAAATTAAATCCAATTTCCATGATTGACAAAGATTTAACTCGTTTTAGTTAACCTAATTTGTTCTAATACATATATAGGACACAACCAGTGCATAAGAACAAAGAGAGAGGTCGTGAAAGCTGCAAACAAAAACTAAAAAATTGTCAAAAAGGTGGAGGATCATTTTCCAACTTAGAGGATGATTCAAAGCATTCTAAGACTACCAATAGACTCCTGGACATCTCCAGAACATGTTGCAATCCAGTACACGCATCCTCACGCCCATAATCGCCCCCTAGACATCACACGGTTTGTGTTTTTTTCTAGATTCAATTATTGTGTTTCTTGCATCATGAACATATTTCAATGGTATATATGTGCTTGTCGTTATGTTTACAACATGACTGAACAATTTAGTTGAAGTTTTGATGCATGTATACATAATTTCCATGGCTAGGGTTTTCATGGCCGTTTTAGGGTTTTTCCATACAATTTAAATTGGCCCAAGAAAGGGGCACTATGATGCTCGTGGCATCAAGACGAATCGACCCATATGCTTATAAGTAATTTATCATGCTTGCTTTTTATTTTTTGAAATTTGCAGTGCTATAGCCATGGAGGATGTCTGTAGGTATAAGTCTAATACATAAAGCGACGAACAGGGGAAGAAGAAGTTACATGGCTGATAACTATTGGTCTATTTGAATCTGGCGCATATTTTTTCTTTTGTTCAGATCAGCCATTTTGTTTTATATATCATTCATTGCTTTCATTATTATAACAAATAAGAACAGGTGGCCCAGTGGTTAAACACACATATGTTGAGTGGGAGGACCTGGGTTCGATCCCAGGTCCCAATGTTTTGCAATTTCTCAATATTTACGTACACCATCATCCAAGGCATCCACCATGAGCTCCAGCAATCCAGCCAATGGATTATCACCATCACCAATCCAACACCCATGCAAGAGAGGACCATGATGCACCAGCAGGAAGAAGTAACACTGAATCTCACGCCATGACTGGGCTCAACAACTAATGGGCCTAACAAATTCAGACATACACCCCCTGGATTGCTTTCACAAACAGGCCCATTCTTTTCTATTTAATTTTTCTTATTTTTATTATTTCATTAATAATTTTATTTTTTTGACAAAATAACAAAAATAATTTTTATTATTTAATAAAAAATCATCAAAAACATAAAAATCATTTTTTTAATAAAAAATATCTTATTTCTTTAAATTATTTAGTTTAATTAAAATTAGGGAAAATTTAATTCCTTTTTTATAATTTAAATTAATTAGAAATTAGGGTTTTAATTTGTACATAACCTAATTTATTTTTTCTAAAAAAATAACCTAAATATTTTTCAATTAGATTTTTAGGGTTCTTTAATTCTCGCATTTAAACCTCCGAGCGCATTTTAATTCTTTTTTCTATTATGGTATATGCTTCGGGTTATAATATATTTAATTAGGGTTTAAACTTCCACCTTTTTATTTACAGTCAAGATAATTATGTATCTGCGAAAGCCTTGTAATAGCGTAGATTTACTTTCCCGCTTTTAATTTCCGCAAATTATAAACTTCTTAGATATATGTTAATAGGGTTGTATGGAAAGACTAACTGAAAATTAAAACGGTAGAAAACCCTAATTGTGCAAAGATTAAATAACTGAAATCAAACACATGCACATGCTCACTCATAGGGTTTGCCTCACTTGGTTGCCTCGGAAATAATGGTCGTGTCCCTTGAACATAGGGATACCTTAGCAATGACCCGCGATTCAAATTCGTTATAAAGATCATAGTCCCTACTTGTCCCTCGAGTTGCCTACGAATTGATCTTATGAAGATATTCCCTTCGAAATGCTAAGGTATCCTTACTTGTTGCTTTCAGAGACCATTTCGTCCCTTTAAAACTCCAACGACGGTGCTACATATTCCTTAATAATAGGATAGTGTTGTCTAAAGGAAAACGAATAGTCTTTTTCGATTAGGTATATTAGTTTCTAGGTACTTGCTCAAACAAACAAAATCTTTTAAACCAAACACTTTTCAAAAACAACTTCGTAACACTCTTGAGGACAAAAACAAGGGTTAAAACGAAGTAAAACAAAAATTTTCAAAACAAGCACACACAAGCAATTTCAAAATGAGCAAGTACCTAAGAGCCCGTGGAAAACCATGGATAGAAAGGGTGCTAACACCTTCCCTTTCTATAATCTACCCCCGTACTCAGAAACATCTCGAAAAAGGTTTTTTTTGTTCTTTTTCCTTTTCCTGATTGGATAAAATAAAAGTCGGTGGCGACTCTTGCTTACTGTGACATTTGCAAACAAAAAATGCAAACCAGTATTAACAGTCGATTCTGCTACTGTATTACAGAACTGGTGACTCTGCTGGGGACATAAATAAGTGGGGTAAACCTTAGGATCTAGGTCATTTTAAAATTGCTTTCTTGTTTTGCCTTTCCTGCTTTAAATTCAAGGGTTTTGTTTGGGTATTATTAAAGATCCTACACCTGGATCTGGGGACACATTTTAGGTAAACAACAATAGATCGTGGAGACTATACAACGTAGACCAATATGGTTTAAGCGATGGCTGTGTTGGTGTGACACTTTGGTTGGTACCGGTATCCTTTGTATGGAAACAAGGAGAATACGGGGCCACCGCGTGGTGTCGTGAAGCACTAACGGACCTTAGAACCTTAGTTTAACAAACTTGTCCATTAGAAAGTAGTGAGATAGCCGACCTCCGTATAAAGCTGAGGATTGGTTGATACTCGATGCTACACTCATTGAGATCAGACTTTCGGGATGTTTCGGCCGCAAGAAAATATTGCTTGAGCTGAAACAGTGCCCGATAAAGTATGGTCAGTGATATTGAGAATCTTTAGAACTCAGTTACTTTTCTAAGACAGGTTTGAAACCAACTAAACTTCAAGAGGGTATGACCTTAAAACTCAAGCAAGCCTTAAACCTAAGAACTTGGTGTGATTTGTCTGTGTTTGCTATACCTGTGATTTATCATGACATCATGCATCATAACATAACATCCATTCTTATTGCACTAACCATTTCAAGGACCAAGGGAATTTATCTTTGTTCTGTTTTGCAGATCATGGCTTCCGCTCGTAGAAACACTATCTGAATCAGCTTTGTGAAAATACCTTCCCAACTCAAGGAGCTAGTATCAAAGGTCCCTGAAACTTCTGCGTTCACTAAGAGACATGGTCGACTTCTCAATCCAATTACTTCAAACTTTGATGAAAAGATGATGAGTGTGCTCTTTCAGTCCTTTGATCCCAAGAATCACTGCTTCACCTTTCCAGACTATCAGTTGGTGCCTACCATGGAAGAGTTTTCTCAGTTATTAGATATACCCATTCTTGAACAATTGCCTTTCACAGGTCTGGAAGAAGTTCCTAAGCCATAAGTCATTGCCTCAGCCTTGCATCTGAAATGGGTCGACGTGGTATCCAATTGGGAAACAAGAAGCGGAGTCAAGGGTTTTCTAGCCAAGTTCCTAATAGACAAGGCCCAGCTGTTTTGGGATGATATGGATTTTCAGGCTTTTGAGGAGGTCTTGGCCCTTCTAATCTATGGGTTAGTACTATTCCCTAATCCAGACTTATTCATAGATATGAATTCTATCAAGATCTTTCTCTCTCGCAACCTTGTGCCTACCTTGCTCGGAGATATTTTTCACGCTCGCCATACTCGTACCATGAAGAGAAGAGGGGTTCTTATGTGCTGCATGCAATTACTGTCGAGGTGGTTTATTTCTCACCTCCCTAAGTACGTACTGAAGAATGAAGAAGGTTTGGGTTGGTCACAAAGGATAATTTCACTCGCTCACATGGATATTCTCTGATGTTCCCGAGCTATAGAAAACACTGCTATTATTGACCGCTATGGGGAGTACCCTAATGTCCCGTTACTTGGCATCATAGGGGGTATAACCTATAATCTTTGTTTAGCTCTGCGATAATTTGGTTACGCTCGAAGGGATGGTCCCCATGAGTTACTTATTGAGGGCATTATATTCAACTATGAGGATGATGTTCAAGGATATCTCCAGAGGTTCATACGAGCTTGGAGCATGGTAAACAGATCTGGCGCCAAGGCTTTGGGGCCAAAGGCTTCCATTCCTATGGAACCTTATCTCCAATGGGTACGAGCTCGTGCCAAGAAACTTATGATGCCCTATATGGCCGTTCTACCAGTGATTCTGGAACCCACTACTGAAGGGAGTATTCCTTAGACGATTATCCATACTGATATACGCACTGATCTTGGAGAACTACAGAGGTCTTGGATTCAGTTGAAGAAAGAGCAGGATACCTACAAGGATCAGTTCTATGCCCGGGAGAGGAAGGTTTTAGAGCTCACAAAGCAGCTCTAGGAGGAAAGAGGACTTAATGTCTATCTCAGCACAAAGAGGAAGCATCCATGGGAATTTTTATTTTCCTAGTTTTTAGATTTGTTTTTAATTGTAACACCTAAAAGGCATTTGAACTTTGAATTCTACTAATAAAAGCTTTGTTTCATCTTGGTTCGCAAATTTAAATTTCCCAAAGTCTTTGAAATCACTGCATACGCATCCTATTCATATCATTGCATAACAGGACTCATAACAGGTTTCTCATCTCCTCCGCTGTTTATTTCAGCAATGGCTATTGAACAAACTGTGAAAGATCTCCAGACTCAGAACACGCAATTCTAGCAAATGATTGTGGCTCTGGCCAAAGGACAGGAAGAACTGAAGGCTCTGATTACTAAGAAGAACAAGAAAACCAAGAGGTCAGCCGGTGTGGCACGCATGAGCAGAAGGTTCAGAGGGCCGCCAAGATGGGTTGTTGATTTAGCTTCTTCATCTAAAGAGGGAGAGAATAAAGAAGTCGAAGCCAGAGAAGAGGACCCTAGTCCTAAAGAGTCTGACAATGAAACTGATTACAATGAGGAGCAGTACCCTCCGGCTGATGAAAGGTATAAGCAGTTAGAAGAGCGTTTGAGCGCTATGGAAATCCAGAAGGTTCCTGGGCTGGATTTTGAAGAGTTGGGCCTGGTCTTCGGGGTTGTCATCCCCCCAAAATTGAAGGAACTGGTATTTACCAAGTATGATGGGATCTCTTGTCCCAAAATGCATCTCCGTTATTATATGAGGAAGATACAACCTCATACTGCTGACAAAGACTTATGGGTTCACTTCTTCCAAGACAGTCTGTCTGGAACACAACTGGATTGGTTTTATCAGCTGGAAAGAGCCAATGTTCGTAACTAGGAAGACCTTGCTGCTGCATTTTATAAGAAATATCAGTATAATGCAGACCTCGCTCCCACCCGTACATAACTCCAAAATGTGTCTATGGGTTCGAACAAGGGTTTCAAGGATTATGCTCAGAAATGGAGATATTTGGATAGAAGAGTTCAACCTCCCTTGGCTGACAGGGAGCTCGTGGATATGTTTCTGGGAACTTTGACTGGGCCGTTCTTCAACCATCTGATTGGAAGTTCGTCGGCAGGTTTTACTTAACTGATCTTAACGGGAGAAAGAGTGGAAGCTGGAATCTGAAGTGGAAAAATTGAGAAGGATGCCTCTTCAAGTGCTACAAGGAAGCCGTTTGCAGGTAAAAAGAATGTCAGTGTTGTCTACAACCAAAAGAATCAGAATCAAACCAAGTGTCGTCCGGCGGTAGGGGCTATTATGATTCCTAACCCTGCACCTGCTCAGCAAAGAAATAATCAGCCGAGGGCAGAAAGGCCAGCTCGACAGTTCACTCAAATCAATATGACACTATCTCAGATTTTACCTCAGTTGCTGAAGACCAATCTGGTTACTCTGAGGGAAGCTCCAAAGAATCCAAACACCACCTCTCCCTACTATAAACTGGATGCTCGTTGTGCTTACCATTCGGAAAGTCCAAGCGATAATACCAATGACTGCTGGGCTTTGAAGAACAAAGTACATGATCTGATTGATGCTAAGGAGATTGAATTTGATTCCCTGGAGACTCCTAACGTTATCACTGCTCCTATGCCGAAACATGGTCGGGGTGTTAATGTCGTTGAAGAAGATGTGTTTGTGACCTCTGTGGAAGAATTGGTGACCCCACTCATGACTATCAAAGAGAGTTTGTTGAAGTACGGTTTATTTCCGGGTTGTGGTGAAGGTTGCCACTTTTGTTCATTCCTACCGACTGGTTGCCCTTTGTTGAAGGCAGGTGTTCAGCGCCTGATGGATGACAAAGAGATTCTGTTTGAGAAGACTCCTGTTCCGACTGTTTTCTGTGAGGACATTGCTATCATAACCATTTCCGCCAATCCTCCCAGGGCCTCTTCTAAGAGACCCGTCAGGATTACATCAATTCCGAAGGTGACTCCGTTGATCATAACCATGCAAGGGCCAATCCCATACTTCTCGGACAAAGTTGTTCCTTGGAACTATGGGGCCGAAGTCTATTACTACGGCGTCAAGCAGGACATGCTAGCCATTAAAGACAAGATTGCTGAAAATGTTGATTCCGACATCGTCAATATTGCCAGAACCAGTAAAATAACAAGAAGTGGAAGGGTGTTCTCCCCTGAAATTTCTCCCCCGAAGACTGCTACCGAACCTGTGATTATTCCTGCTGTGGTTCCATCCGAGACTACTACTGCAATTCCAGTAATCACTCATGTTGACCCTCCCATCACCGAGTCGGCCGAGACTCGAGGAAAAGACATACTGATTAAGCCTGTCCTGACAAGGGCTAATTCAGTAACCATACCAGAAGCTTCCAAGAAAGAAATGGAAGAAATTTTGAAGATAATAAAAAAGAGCGACTATAATGTGGTCGAGCAGCTAGGGCATACCACATCCAAAATTTCTATGCTGGCTTTGTTGTTGTGTTCCGAGGCCCATGCGAAGGCTTTGGTTAAGTTTCTGAAGATGGCTCACGTGCCACAAAAGACATCTGCTGACCAGTTTGAAGATTGTGTGGCTAGTTTGACTGCTAATAATGGTTTGGGTTTTTCTGACGCGGATCTGACACCAAAAGGGAGAAAGCATAATGATGCTCTTCATGTTTCCGTTGAATGCAGGGGCATGACTCTGGCCCATGTTTTGGTAGATATTGGCCCCTCGTTGAATGTGCTATCTAAAAAAGCTCTGGACAGATTGGACTGTGAAGCTTGACCTTGAAGCCTAGCAATATAGTAGTGAGAGCTTTCGATGGTTCAAAGAGAATGGTGCACGGGGAAGTGGACGTCCCTATCAAAGTTGGTTCCCAGACCTTCGACTCCACTTTCTATGTAATGGATATCAAACCATCATATTCTTGCTTGTTGGGACGCCCTTGGATACATGGGGCTGGGGCTGTTACTTCTACCCTTCACCAAATGTTTAAGTACCCAGTAAGAGGAAATATTGTCTCTGTACATGGTGAAGAGGAGTACATGATCAGTCACTTGAACTCCTTCAGGTACATAGAGATGGATGGCAAGTTCATCGAGACTCCTTTCCAAAACTTTGAAGAGGTACCTCAGATTATGGCTACAGCAGAAACTACCAACAGTCCTCCGAAGGTCACCAAACCTCCCTTGAAGATGGCATCTCTCAAGGATGCACGTGCAGCGGTTGAAGAAGGTGGGTCTACCATTTTGGATCAGCTCCCGGTTATTCATTACAAGTCTGACAAATCTGGTTTGGGATTTACTATAGGTGCTCAAAGGGTTGTTCGTCGTGCTTGGGTTGGAGGACCCCCCCTACGCATCAGCAATCCTGGGGTCAATGCACTTGAAGACAGTGATGGTGATTCTGACATTGACAGCGGATCTTCCCGACTACCAAAGGTGGACTCAGTAACTGGACTGCCAAGGACTTTGTACCGATTACTTTTGTTCCGGAGTAATTGTATTTTTGATTTTTTCGGATATGTAATTTAAAAACAATATAAACTCTATAGCCATGTGTCTTACCCGGGGCACAATGGTTCTATTTGTGAGGGTTATCATGTTTCATTTTCAAATGATATTAATAAAGCATTGGACGTTTGCATACAAATTTTGCGCTCTTTGTCTTTCTTTTCTTTTATTATGTCTATACAACTATGCTCTTACCCACACTCACGTATCCAAATGCATATCCATATCCACTCTGGATCCCATTGATAACAGTTCTGCTACTGCTCATTATGACTTTAAAATCCGATCAACTAAGCCGAGGACGAATGTGAGGAAGATTGTGAGGTACCCGGAAAACTTGCTAGACTATTACAGCAGGAAGAAAGGGCCATACAGCCTCATGAAGAGCCGGTTGAGACAGTGAACTTGGGTACAGAGGAAGACAGAAAATAGGTTAAGATAGGTGAAAATCTGAAGCTTAGTGTTAAACAACGGTTGGTACAGATGTTATATGAGTATGTTGAAATCTTCGCCTGTTCATATGAAGACATGCCGGGATTAGACACGGATATAGTGGTTCATCGTCTGCCGACTAAAGAAGACTGCCCTCTGGTAATGCAAAAGGTCCGTCATATGCACCCTGATATGTCAGAGAAGATTAAAGGAGAGGTTATGAAGCAGTTCAACGCAAGGTTCTTAGCTATCACCTTCTATCTGCAGTGGGTTGCTAATGTGGTTCCAGTACCCAAGAAAGATGGTAAAGTACGAATGTGTATGGATTACAGAGACCTGAATAGGGAAAGCCCCAAGGATGACTTCCCGCTTCCCCACATCGATGTTATGGCTGACAATGCCGCACAACACAAAGTATTTTCCTTCATAGACGGTTTCTCTGGCTACAATCAGATGAAGATGGCACCTGAAGACATGGAGGAGACAACCTTTGTTACACAGTGGGGCACTTTCTACTACAAGGTGATGTCATTTGGGTTGAAGAATGTTGGGGAAACTTATCAGCGTGCCATGGTTGCTTTGTTCTATGACATGATTCACCATGAGATAGAGGTTTACGTTGATGACATGATAGCTAGGTCTCAAACTGAAGAAGAACACCTTGATCATCTACAAAAGTTGTTCAATAGGTTGAAGACTTACAAGCTGAGGTTAAATCCGAACAAGTGCACTTTCGGGGTAAGGTCTAGTAAGCTTCTGGGATTTATCGTCAGTAACAAAGGTGAAGGGCATACAAGAGATGTCGGCTCCCCGTACTGAGAAGGAAGTTAGAGGTTTCTTGGGACACCTAAATTACATTGCCCGATTCATTTCACATCTGACTGCTACTTGTGAGCGGATCTTCAAGCTTCTGAAGAAAGATCAAGTGGTAAAGTGTAATGACAAATTCCAGGTAGCCTTTGATAGAATCAAACAATATCTCCAAGAACCCCCTATTCTGATGCCTCCGACTGAAAGAATACCTTTGATAATGTACTTAACAGTGCCAGATAATTCAATGGGGTGTGTGTTGGGGCAGCATGACGAGTCTGGTCGAAAAGAGCACGCAATATACTACCTAAGCAAAAAGTTTATCGACTGTGAAACACAATAATCACTGCTCGAGAAAACTTGATGCGCTTTGGCATGGGATGCTCGCTGACTGAGGCAGTATATGTTGACCCACACTACATTGTTGATATCTAAGATGGATCCGATCAAGTATATTTTCGAGAAGCCCGCTCTCTCCAGAAGGATAGCAAGATGGCAAATGATCTTAACCGAGTACGAAATCCAATACACAACCTAAAAGGAAATCAAGGGAAGTGTGTTAGCTGATCATTTGGCGCATCAGGCCATGGACAACTACCAGTCCATGAATTTCGAGTTCTCGGATGAGAACATCATGTTAGTAACTGACTGTGAAGAACCTGGACCGGATGAAGGACCTGAGGAAGGATCCCGATGGTCTATGTTTTTTGATGGATCCTAAAATGCAATGGGTAACAACATTGGTGCTATAATCATATCTCCCAAGGGCTTTCATACTCCGCTTACTGCCCGATTATGTTTCAATTGTACCAATAACATGGCGGAGTATGAAGCATGCATCATGGGTCTTAAAGCTGCTATTGACATAAGGATCAATTTCTTGAGTGTATTCGGGGATTCCGATCTGGTGATAAGTCAGATCAAAGGCGAGTGGGATGCGAAGCACCCGAAACTTATTCGTTACAAAGAGTATGTACTGACACTGCTGCCGCATTTTGAAGAGATCACCTTTGAACATTTCCAACAAGAAGAGAATCAGTTAGCGGACGCGCTAGCTACTATGTCGTCAATGTTCAAGGTCAGGTGGGACAATGAAGCTCCCCTAATCACTGTTGAGAGGTTATATGAACCGACATACTGCTGTGAGATCGATACTGAGGAGGTAGCCGACAAACCTTGGTTTCATGAGGTGAAAAGGTATCTCGAGGCTCAAGAATACCCCGAGGGGGCATCTGTCAATGACAAGAAATTTCTGAGAAGGTTTGCTGAAAAGTTCTTCCTCAGTAATGGAATCCTCTATAAGCGCAATCCTGACTCTACCTTACTGCGGTGTGTAGACAAGAGCGAAGCAGATAGGATCATGGCAGACCTACACGAAGGTACCTTCGGAACGCATTCCAGTGGACATACCATGGCAAAGAAGATCCTACGGGCATGATACTACTGGTCCACTACGGAAGCCGACTGTTATTAGCATTCTCGAACCTATCACAAGTGCGAAATCTATGTTGATAAGGTGCATGTACCTCCAGTTCCTTTGAACGTTTTGACGGCTCCCTGGCCCTTCGTAATGTGGGGCATTGACATGATCGGCAAGATCAGACCTACCGCGTCCAACGGACATCGCTTCATCCTAGTGGCCATTGATTACTTCACGAAGTGGGTTGAGGCTGCCTCCTTTTCTACGGTTACTAAGAATGTGGTGGCACGGTTCATTAAGCATAACCTGGTTTGTCGCTATGGTATCCTTGAGAGAATCATCATGGACAACGGTACCAATCTCAACAACTCGATGATCACTGAACTCTGTAAACAGTTCAAGATTCACCATCACAACTCTTCGCCTTACCGGCCGAAGATGAATGGGGTTGTTGAAGCTGCTAACCAGAATATCAAAAAGATCATACAGAAGATGACGGTGAGATATAATGACTGGCACGAGATGTTGTCGTTTACTCTTCACAGGTACTGTACTTCAGCATGTACGTCGACAGGGGAAACACCCTATTCTCTGGTATATGGCATGGAGGTTGTCCTACCCATAGAGGTCCAGATCCCTTCTCTATGAATTATGAAGGATGCGGGTTTGAGCGAAGACGATTGGATCTAGACTCGACTTGATTAATTGAACTTAATCGATGAGAAAAGACTTACTGCTGTCTCCTATGGTCAAATGTATCAGAAACGGATGATCAAGGCCTTCAACAAGAAAGTCAGACAACAAGTGTATCAAGTATGGGATTTGGTAATCAAGCGCATTATACTGCCGCAAGGTGATCCCAGGGGCAAATGGACTCCCACCTATGAGGGACCATTTGTAGTCAAGAACATATTTTCCGGTGGAGCCATGATTCTGACCATCATGGATGGTGACGACCTTCCACACCCTGTCAATACAGACATAGTGAAAAGATACTATGCATAATAAATACCCGCTAGGTTGACATACCTAGGCAAAAATGAGGGTATCCCGGCGAACCAAAAGGGTTCGGGAAAAAATTAGGGATAAAAATGAAAAAAATCTGTACACCCGGCAAGTCGAAAACCCGAATGGGCAGCTTGGGCAAAAAAGGGTATCCTGGTGGACTGAAAATCCGAAAGGGGGATCCAGGAAAAAATTAGGGATTAAAGTGTATCACTATGTCCCCTTGAATCACCTTGTGATCAGACCTCAGTAATCAAATATCGAGCTCAAACGGTACCGATCAATCCAGTCAGCTTCGGACAAGCAGCAAAGTGATAAGATGCTCGAAGACATAGGGGCAATAGCAGAATTGAAACCCAATGGGATCACTACACATAGCTGTTTTCTTTTTGTACACAATTTCTGTAATAATTTCCATTTTTACGGCGGTGTTCTCTTACTAGAGCGTCAGCCTCCTTGTAAGAAACGCCTATTATAGGCAAATTTCAAATCAATACAAAGCATCTTTTGAGTACAAAACTTTGTATTGGTTTTTTCCGTTTTCTGTTTTGTTGTGCAAAAATGTCCAATGTTTTATTCTTGACATATGCATTTCAATATGATTACTGTTCACAAATATTTACATATAGAATAGAAAGACAGTTACTAAGAACTCAAAGAAACTGGTACAAAACCTAAATATCGACATTTACCCCATCCATCATGATGCAAGGGGAAGAGAAAGTTGGAAATGAAGTCACTATCACATACAAGCCAGTGATACCTATACTTCCCACAGAGCCGAGACAACCAAGGTTCGACCTCTGTATCCCCAAGCAGGAATTCCTTCCCCAGCAGGTTCCTTCAGAAAGCTGATATCTGCATTCCCCAGCCGAGTTTTATAACCATGAGCAGTTTATAAATCCATTTCTCGAGCAGAGTTTATTTCTCTGACAGCAGAAGCTCAATCTCCAATAGAGCTCTTATCTCCAACAATGGAAGTTCATCCTTAGCTGTGTTTATTTCTCCAAATCTGTATATCTTCCAACAAAATACCTCTCTTCCCCCATATAGTCATTCCCCATGCAGGATTATTCTTAGACATAGTCTCTCCCGGCAGAATATTCTCAAGCAGAATGGATGTAAATCTCCAGCTAATCATCATCGGTCACTATCCCCAATAGAAACGAAGAACTCAATTCTTGATACTCTCCAGCAGCAGCCAAGATTTATTTTCCCCAGCTAGAGAATATCACAATAGCATTGCATATCCATACATCATGGCATGTGCATACATATTATACATCACAATCTCATTTATTTTGAGAGCATCATTACTTAATAGATTTCATACGTCATGACATTACATAGGAATAACTCTTTACCTTTCAAGGAAAAATGCAATCAAGTTCTCACAAGTTCTGTCTGGTTCAGTCAAACCGACACCAAGGTTTCTATTCCAGTTAAAGATATTCCAACACTTTTCAAGATTTTCTCTGGTTCAGTCAAACCGACACTAAGGTTTCTATTCTAGTTGAAGATGTTTTAAGACTTTTGTATGGGTCAGCCGAATCACCGCTAAGATTCTCCTGATTTCTATGCCAGTCAAAGTCAATCCGAGACCTTCCCCCGGTTCAGTCAAATCGTTTTTAAGATTTCTTTCCCGGTTGAAGACAGCTCGAGACCTTTCCCTACTTCAGTCAAATCGATACTAAGATTTCTATTCCAGTTAAAAAAGATATGAAGCCCGGAAACTGACTGGATAACAGCTTAATTTCCCTAAATTACTGAAGCCTGAAGCACGACCTGATAATGGTATAAGACGCTGTGAAGACTAAAGCACGACCAGATAGCGGCAAGAGACACTGTGAAACCTGAAGCATGACCAGATAACAATATGAGGTACTGCGAAGCTTGGAATTCGACCAAATAGAAGTTTATTTGGCCAATTACTATGAAGCTCGGAAATCGACCGGATATTAGTATGCCTTAAATTCAAGTTGAAACCCGGATGCGACCGGATAAACACTTAATTCCTTCTAAAGCCTGGAACACGACCAGATAAGAATTGAGAAATTACAAAGCCTAGAGAACGACCATATAGCAAGTTTAATCTCATCTCCCTAATAAGTCACTATGAAACCTAGAGTTCGACCAGATAGTAGTTAATCTTATTATCCTCAGCAAATCACTGTAAAGCCTGGAGCACGACCAGATAGCAGTTCACTTTCAACTCCTCGACTAAGAGATGATTCCCCAGTAGAGTAACGGACAACTGAAGCTCCTAAAATTCTATTTCTCCCAAGACAGAGACCGACATTCCTCAGCAGATTCCTCTTCAACGGTAGGAACAAGAATTCTCATCAAAGGAATATCTAAGGAAATCAACATCTTCTAGATGGCATCTTTAAGCCGATCTCCGATGATTCCCAGTCATATCTTCTGAATGGTATCTTTAAGCCCATCTCTGGTGAACTTTCGTTATCTCCTCTAAATGGCATCTGTAAGCCCATTCCTGATACTACCTACACAGTCCAACACCATCTCAGACGAGTGCAAATTTCTGGGCACTCTAGTGTTCAATCATCTTCCACCTTCAGATTACGAAAGGAAGACGGACAATCTACATCCTCAGGTCTAAGAAGATTGAACAGGGGCAGCTGTTGTACCCCAAAATTTTCCCTCTCATTTTACTCAACACATGCCCATTGAGGTCCTCAACTTTCTCAAGGATGCCTAAGGATTGACCAGACAAATCCTCCTCCTAAGGTAACAAGCTTAAAACTAGGGTTTCACTCCTCATCAAGATGGTTGAAGTCCAAGGGTCCAAAATTCTTTCCATGGTCCCAATTTGTTCTCAAGATCATCCATGTTAAGTTTCATTCCTTGCACAAGAAGTTTGCTCAGTCAATTGCTCAAATGCCTGAAAATCAACTGCACTAGGTCAAAAGTCAACTGTAGCCCACATACAATCAAACTTCAATATTTTTGGTCAACATCAACATTTTGAAGTGATATTCATCATTTGATCAAGGGTTGATCATGACTCCCCAAGGGATGCCCCAAATTCATCAAAAACCCAAAAGTTGCTAAATTAGGGTTTCATAGGAAAAGTCAACCAAACATTGACCAAGCATAACTTCTTCACACTTTATTAGAAATTTTCCATCCAAGGCTAATTTTCAAGAGGGTGAAATTCCCTACAATTCATATTCATCCCACAAGTTCAAAATGTGCACTCATCAAAAGATATGAATTTCTACATTATAGGTCCTTTTGAAAAGTCAACAAAAACACCTTTTGGGTCAAAGCTTCTCACATAAACATGGAAGACCCAATTGAGATGGGAACAAAAGAGTTGTTTAGGGGACATCCTAAGCTTTCTAAAAAGTCCAAGAACACCTCTTTAGGGTTAAAATTGGAGGAGATATGCCTTGTCAAAGTTGACCATTTTTGCAAAATTGCCAAAAAGTCAAATGTGCTCAAAATGCATTTTTTGTCAAATGGGCCTAGTTGTTCATGATTTCATCTTGCTTGTGACATGGTCCACGACCCAAATCAGCATCTACACTTTATTTGCTTCATTATTTATTTTATTTTGATTTTTTATTATTTAAAACTCAAATTAAATCAAATAAATTTCAAAAATACAAAAGATTGATTTTTGATCTGATTTTTTGTAGGAATCAAATTCAATCAAGCTAGCATATCATATCCAAATCGTGCAAGGGTTGATTGAAGCAAAAATAGCATGATTTTGGTTGTTTTGAAAAGATATAATACAAAAACAAAATCAAATCCAATTGCCATGATTGACAAAGATTTAACTCGTTTTTGTTAACCTAATTTGTTCTAATACATATATAGGACACAAACCAGTGCATAATAACAAAGAGAGAGGTCGTGAAAGCTGCAAACAAAAACGGAAAAATTGTCAAAAAAGTGGAGAATCATTTTCCAACTTAGAGGACGATTCAAAGCATTCTAAGACTACCAATAGACTCCTGGACATCTCTAGAACATGTTGCAATCCAGTGCACGCATCCTCACGCCCAGAATCGCCCCCTAGACGTCACACAGTTTGCATTTTTTTCTTCTAGATTCAATTACTGTGTTTCTTGCATCATGAACATATTTCAATGGTATATCTGTGCTTGTCGTTATGTTCGCAACATGACTGAACGATTTAGTTGATGTTTTGATGCCTGTATATATAATTTCCATGGCTAGGGTTTTCATGGCCGTTTTAGGGTTTTTCCATACAGTTTAAATTGGCCCAAGAAAGGGGTACTATGATGCTCGTGGCATCAAGACGAATCGACCCATGTGCTTAGAAGTAATTTATCATGCTTGCTTTTGATTTTTTGAAATTTGCAATGCTATAGCCATGGAGGATGTCCGTAGGTATAAGTCTCATACCTAAAGCGACAGACAGGGGAAGAAGAAGATACATGGCTGATAACTATTGGTCTATTTGATTCTGGCACACGTTTTTTCTTTTGTTCATATCAACCATTTTGTTTTATATATCATTCATTGCTTTCATTATTATAACAAATAAGAACAGGTGGCCCAGTGGTTAAACACGCATATGTTGAGTGGGAGGACCTGGGTTCGATCCCAGGTCCCAATGTTTTTCAATTTCTCAATATTTAACTGCAGGTTACGTACACCATCATCCAAGGCATCCACCATGCGCTCCAGCAATCCAGCCAATGGATTATCACCATCACCAATCCAACACCCATGCAAGAGAGGACCATGATGCACCAGCAGGAAGAAGCAACACTGAATCTCACGCCATGACTGGGCTCAACAACTAATGGGCCTAACAAATTCAGACATACACCCCCTGGATTGCTTTCACAAACAGGCCCATTCTTTTCTTTTCTATTTAATTTTTCTTATTTTTATTATTTCATTAATAATTTTCTTTTTTTGACAAAATAACAAAAATCATTTTTATTATTTAATAAAAAATCATCAAAAACATAAAAATCATTTTTTTTAATAAAAAATATCTTATTTCTTTAAATTATTTAGTTTAATTAAAATTAGGGAAAATTTAATTCCTTTTTTATAATTTAAATTAATTAGAAGTTAGGGTTTTAATTTGTACATAAACTAATTTATTTTTTTCTAAAAAAAATAACCTAAATATTTTTCAATTAGATTTTTAGGGTTCTTTAATTCTCGCATTTAAATCTCCGTGCGCATTTTAATTCTTTTTTCTATTATGGTATCTGCTTCGGGTAGTAATAGATTTAATTAGGGTTTAAACTTCCGCCTTTTTATTTACAGTCAAGATAATTATGTATCTGCGAAAGCCTTGTAATAGCGTAGATTTACTTTCCCGCTTTTAATTTCCGCAAATTATAAACTTCTTAGATATATGTTAATAGGGTTGTATGGAAAGACTAACTGAAAATTAAAACGGTAGAAAACCCTAATTGTGCAAAGATTAAATAACTGAAATCAAACACATGCACATGCTCACTCCTAGGGTTTGCCTCACTTGGTTACCTCAGAAATAATGGTCGTGTCCCTCGAACGTAGGGATACCTTAACAATGACTCGTGATTCAAAGTCGTCATAAAGATCATAGTCCCTACTTGTCCCTCTAGTTTTCTACGAATTGATCTTATGAAGATAGTCCCTTCGAAATTCTAAGGTATCCTTACTTGTTGCCTTCGGAGACCATTTCGTCCCTTCGAACGTCCCTTTAAAACTCCAACGACGGTGCTACCTATTCCTTAATAATAGGATAGCGCTGTCTAAAGGAACACGAACAGTCTTTTTCGAGTAGGTAGATTAGTTCCTAAGTACATGCTCAAACAAACAAACTCTTTTACACCAAACACTTTTCAAACAGTTTTTAAAAACAACTTCGTAACACTCTTGAGGACATAAACAAGGGTTAAAACGAAGTAAAACAAAACTTTTCAAAACAAGCACACACAAGAAATTTCAAAATGAGCAAGTACCTAAGAGCCCGTGGAAAACCACGGATAGAAAGGGTTCTAACACCTTCCCTTTATATAATATACCCCCTATACTCAGAAACATCTTGAAAAAGGTTTTTCTATTCTTTTTCCTTTTCCTGATTGGATAAAATAAAAGTCGGTGGCGACTCTTGCTTACCGCGACATTTGCAAACAAAAATCGCAAACCAGTATTAACAGTAGGTTCTGCCACCGTATTACAGCGGTCTAGGCAAAAGTTAGGGATTTAAAGTGTATGGCTATGTCCCATTGAATCACTTTACAGCCAATCTTCAGTATCAATTGCCAAACTCAAATGGTACTAATCAAACCAATCAGCTTCAGACAAAGCAGCAAGTAGATGAGATGCTCAAAGACATAAAGGCTATAGCATAATGGGAACCCCATGGGATTATTCCACATAGTTGTCTTTCTTTGTATTAGTTTTCATTTTCACGACGACATTCTCTTACTATGATGTTCGTCTCTTTGTATAAAATACTTATTCAAGTTAATGCAAATCTATTCCTTTAAAAGTGCAAAGCTATCTATTTTTCTTTTACTTTCCTGTTTTGTTTGCAAAAACATCCAGTGATTATTTTTGAACATATGCATCTGAATGTAATTACTGTTTACAAATGAGCGCATAAAAAAGGGAACAGAAAACAGAAAGACAATTACTAATGGTTTTAAGAAACAGGATAATATCTATAGGTCATTGCCTAAAATCCATGTAGGTACTTTCTCCCGCAGGAGCAGAAGCAAAGACATCCTGCTACAGGATCACTGGCATATCTCTATTATGCAGCATAACAGTAACATGTGCTATCATATCCCCGATGGAGAAAAGTTTCTAATTTCCACAGCAAAGATTCCCCAAAGAAAGTTTCCCAGTTTCTCAGGATTCCCCAGCAGGGTTTCATAAAGCCCGCAAGCAATGCACGGCATTTCCTTTCCCCAACAGAGTTTATTTCTATAATAACGAAAACCCATCTATCAACACTTCAATTTCAACAAAATATGAAGGCTTGCACTCCATATTCCCAGCAGCAGCCAAGGATTTATTTTCCCCAATCTAAACAACACTACAGCAGAACAACTGATATGTGCATACATTGCATTCATACATCATAACACCGACAACATAAATGCATATATCGCAATCTCATTTATTTTTAGAAACATCATTACACCATGCATTCCATACATCACGAAATTTCATACAACTAACTCTTTACCTTTTCAGGAAAGATCAATCAATAGAAAATTATCATTAATAAATTTTTGACAAGACAGGACAACCACCCATGAACAAATCATTTGTAGATCAATTCCAGAAATAGGACTGGGTGACTATCTACATGACAAATACTTCCTTCAGACCTCTACTGGTTTAGTTTAAATCGATCAATGGTTTATCCTGATTCCTTTCCGGTAGACACTTTCTCTGGTTCAGATAAATCGCTTCAAAGGTTTATTCTGATTCTTTTCCATACCTTTGATGGTTCAGTTTAAATCTTTCAATGGTTTATCTTGATTCTTCCCTGCAGACACTATCTCTGGTTCAGATAAATTGCTCCAAGATTTATTCTGATTCTTTTTCCAGACTTCTGCTGGTTCATTTTAAATCGATCAATGGTTTATCCTGATTCCTTTCTAGTAGACTTTTTCTCTAGTTCAGATAAATCGCTCCAAGATTTATTCTGATTCTTTCCAGTTAAAGAATATTCAAGACCTCTGCTGGTTCAGTTTAAATCTATCAATGATTTATCCTGATTCTTCCCCGCATACATTTTCTCTGGTTCAGATAAATTTCTCCAAGATTTATCCCGATTCTTACCAATTAAAGAATATTCAAGACTTTTGATGGTTCAATTTTAAATCGATCAATGGTTTATCCTGATTCCTTTTCGGTAGACACTTTCTCTGGTTCAGATAAATCGCTTCAAAGATTTATTCTGATTCTTTTCCCGACTTCTGCTGGTTTAGTTTAAATCGATCAATGGTTTATCCTAATTCCTTTCCGGTAGACACTTTCTCTGGTTCAGATAAATCGCTCCAAATATTTATCCTGATTCTTTTCTAGACTTTAGTTGGTTCAGTTTAAATCGATCAATGGTTTATCCTATTTCTTTTCCGGTAGACACTTTCTCTGGTTCAGATAAATCGCTCCAAAGATCTATTCTGATTCTTTTCCAGACTTCTACTGGTTCAGTTTAAATCGATCAATAGTTTATTCTGATTCTTTTCCAGTCAAAGTCAAGCTTAGACTTAGTCTAGTTTCTGTCAACAATCACCTTTGGATGGCATTTATAAGCCCATATACAACAACTATCCACCATTTCTCCAAATGGCATCTTTAAGCCCGTTCCATATACCTCAACCACAACATCATCAAGTGCAAATTTATGGGCACTCTAGTGTTCAATCATATTTCACCTTCAAGTCACGAATGGCAGATTTGCCAATCTAACTCTTCAGGTTTAAGAAGATTGAACAGGAGCAGCTGTTGTACCCCAAAATTTTCCCTCTCATTTCTCAAGGAATTTCTCACAAGGGACTCCCAAAAATTCAAGCTTACACAAATATATTTGGATTTTTCAGCATCAAGATTAAAGAAGAAATTAGTAAAAGGGCAAAACAAATGAAAATGCTCTTTTTGACAAAATTGAAGGAAAAACAAGTTCTCTTTGATTTTACATCCTTCGCTTGGGCACTTTGGCTCCTTCAATGTAGGCTTTGGTTGCATCCTTCGTTTGGCCGTTGGACTCCTTTTGGGCAAGCTCATTTCCTGCTTTGTTGGGGCATTGGACTTTGTTTGAACGTTTTATTCTCTTCATGCAAATATTTCGTTTGGCCATATAGCATCTTTCTTGCATGTTAGCCAAAATTTGCAAGGCAGCATTCCTTACCATTCTAGTATGCATAAGACCAAAGTCACCCTTTGAAACAACTTTTTACAAGCTTCGACAGGGCAACACTTATCTTCAACTAGCTTCAATTCACAAGGCAAAAAGCCTCCTGATGATGTCTTTCGATTCAGGAGGCAAAAGCCTCTCTTATGCTCTCTTTCGATTACACATCTTGCCTCCTGCAGGCCTCCTTCGTTTAAGGCATATGGCCTTCCCTGTGTTGCAAGCTTCAATTGTTCCCTTCATCCTATGCATGCATTCTTCGCTTGGGGGTGTGTGAATCCTTCAGTAAAAGTTTTTGGTCACACTTTTCGTTTGGGCATATGGTTCCCTTCATACAAGCCTTTGTTTGAGCAAGGATCTCTTGCATGTTTGCATGAAGTCACAAAGTAGGGATCCCTACATACACCTTTTCGTTTGTCCATATGGCCCCTTGCAGGCAAGTTTGAGTGGGCAGTATCTCCCTTGGAAATGGCTTTCTTCAACACACAAATTCTACACTATGTCATTGTCTCATGCGAAAGAAGTACCATGGTGGCACATTCAAAGACTTGCCAAACATGTCTGAATGTCCCAATCGAATGACATATTTTTCTGACCCACCCTAGGAGCATGTATTTTGACCCTTCAAAGGATACCCACATGAGCCATTCAAAGGACACTTTGATTTGAAAAAATAAATTTTTGCTGATGTTTGGTCGAAGGATAGGGTTAGGGGGTCAAGACAAAAGGTTGAGACGCCCAAAGGTACATGTTGACTAAGTCTCATGCGCTACCAATGACTTGAAGGTGGAAGATGATTGAACACTAAGTGAATCCTTTGATTCACCCCCCCCCCCCCCCCAAGTGACCATCTAACTAGCCTTCGACCCACTTCCCTAACTACAATACAGTAACCCTTTGATTCACTCTGTTACTTGTCATAGAAAGAACCTTCGATCCACTCACACACCCTCATTCGATTCAGTGACTGCTTGCACAAAGTAGTAACTGGATTAATCTCAGGAAGGCCCTAACAAACTTTCATTCACCACCAAGGAAGACACTTGCAGTTTCCTTCGATTTAAGAACTTCAAGAGGTAAGTTCCCTTTAAACTTGAATCTATTTTATTTAAATATCATGTGCACATGCAAATAAAGAGAAATGTAGATATTTCATGTAGGGAGCTTGACCATGTTTTAACCTTCGATTGTGACTGCCCATATGCTGAAAATCTCAACTCTGACTAGTTAGGCTTTGGACTTTGAGACTCAATAATTTTCTGCTAACCCCTAGCCTGTAGTTACACTTGAATGTTTTATTTTAAGAATTTAAAACAGGTTCAATGTACCCTTCGATTGGCTAAATACTCAAGCCTTTCGAATCTCAACATGAGGGCCTATCATGCTTACAATCGAAGGAGTCAACAAGGAGCCTGAGGCAAAGAATGCACCTCACACTGACTTCAAGCCTCAAACGAAGGAAGTAACCAATATAATGCACCTCACACTGACTCCAGGCCTCAAGCGAAGGAAGTAACCAGAAAGGTGGCCTTACTGACTTCCAGCTCCCAGTCGAAGGACATAACCTTGTTGACTTCCATCTCCCAGTCGAAGGACAGAACTGTGCTAACTTCCAACTCCCAATTGAAGGACAGAACCTTGCTGATTCCAGGCCCAAATCGAAAGAGGTCAAAAAGTGCATAATTGTAGGATGCTTCTGCCTGAATTGAAATAGCTTATTTTTCTTCTTTTTATTTTTATTTTATCTTTATATTTTATTGCTATTTCAATATGGTTGTAATAGTGTAGGATTTATTTTTGCATTTTTTTTGTCTTTGTATAAATGCTAGTAATTAGGATGTATGGCAAGATAAAAACAATAATTAGATAACCTAAAAATTCAAAATGCATGCAATCAAACACAATATTCACACACATACACCCCTAGGGTAATCTCATTTGTTGCCTCAGAAAAATAGTCATGTCCCTCGAATATGGGCGTTTTAGCAAAGACCCTCGATAAAAGATCGTAGTGCCTCGATGACCTTCAATGTTGCCTTCGGTAAACGATCAAGTCCATAAACGACATTGCTAAAATGTCTCATAGGTTTCCTTATATGACTATACAAATATCCCACGCCCGTCCCTTCACATCTAATGATGGGGCTTCTTACCAAACCAATGGTAAGATAGCAACATCTAAAGGAGGAGGAAAATAACTTTAGACCTTTTGAGTAGGTAGGATACTCCTAGTCGCTCACTTGCTCACAACAAAAACATTTTATACACCAACACTTTCATTCGAAACATTTTCAAAAGATAAAGCTCTTTGTACGCGTTCTTATATAGACGAGAACCATTAGAAAGACACTTTTCAAAATACTTTCAAAACCCACACCACAAGCACATTTTCAAACAAAAGCAAGTGATCTAGCAAGCAACTAAGAGCCTGTAGATAACTACGGATGAAAAGGGTGCTAATACCTTTCCTTTTCATAACCTACCCCCCGAACTCAAGAAAACATCTCTAAAGGTCTTTCCTGTTCTTTTCACCCTTTCCTTATTGGATAAAAGAAAAGTCAGTGGAGACTCTTGCTATTCGCAACAATTGCGATCAAACGCAAAACACCAAGACAGTTCTCCCATCGTATAACACCCATATTGCGAATGGCCAGGGAGCAGTCAAGACATTCAAGGGGACTGGGGGCACATGTACATTATCAGCATAGATCTGGCACTTGACACAAGTTCGTGAATGCTGATAACAGTCTGCTTCCGTAGTGGGCCAGTAGTATCATGCCCTCAGAATCTTCTTAGCCATTGTGTGCCCACTAGAATGGGTGCCAAAGTTACCTTCATGCATATTTGCCATAACTTTCTCTGCTTCACTCTTATCCACACACCGAAGCAAAGTAGAACCGTGGTTGCGCTTATAGAGGATTCTGTTACTGAGGAAGAACTTTGCAGATAATCTTCTTAAGAACTTCTTATCATTGACGGAAGCTCCCTCGGGATACTCTTGTGTTTCAAGGTATCTTTTGACTTCATGGAACCAAGGTTGGTCAACTACTCCTTCAGTATCAATCTCATGGCAGTATGCTGGCTCTTCCATTCTTTCCAAAGTGATTTGAGGAGCTTCATTATCCCACCTGACCTTGAACATGGATGACATAGTAGCTAGTGCGTCCGCTAGTTGATTTTCTTCCCGTGGAAAATGCTCAAAGGTAAATTCTTTAAAGTATGGAATTAATGTCAGCATATGTTCTCGGTAAGGGATGAGATTAGGATGCTTTGTGTCCCATTCTCCTTTGATTTGTTTGGTTACTAGGGCTGAGTCTCTAAATACACTCAAGAATTTGATCCTAAAGTCAATAGCAGCTTTGTGACCCATAATACATGCTTCATATTCAGCCATATTGTTGGTACAGTTGAAACATATCATGGAAGTGAAATGAGTATGGAAACCCTCGAGAGATATGATCATAACACCAATGTCATTGCCAAGTGCGTTGGAAGCTCCGTCAAAAACCATAGTCCATTGGGATCCTTATTCAGGTCTATCATACGGTCTAAGTTCTTCATAATCATTCAGTAACATGATATCCTTGTCCAGAAATTCAAAATTCATAGATTGGTACTCGTCTACAGCCTGATGAGCCAAATGATCAGACAGTACACTTCCTTTTATTGCTTTTTGGGTAGTGTACTGAATGTATTATTCGGTCAGGACCATTTTCCATCTTGCTATTCTTCCAGAGAGGGTGGGTTTCTCGAATATGTATTTGATAGGATCCATTTTAGATATCAATAAGATAGTGTGAGTCAGCATATACTGTCTTAGTCGGCGAGCAGCCCATGCCAAAGCGCAGCAAGTTTTCTCAAGCAGTGAATATATGGCTTCACAGTTGGTAAACTTTTTGCTCATGTAGTATATTGCATGCTCTTTCAGCCAGACTCGTCATGCTGCCCCAGCACACACCCCATTGAATTTTCCAATATTGTTAAGTACATGATCAGAGGTCTTCCTTCAACCGACGACATCAAAATTAGAGGCTCTTGAAGATACTCCTTGATTATGTCAAAGGCAGTCTGGCAATCGTCATTCCACATCACTACTTGATCCTTTTTTAGTAGTTTGAAGATCGGCTCACAAGTAGTGGTTAGGTGGGAAATGAATCTGGTAATGTAGTTTAGGCGTCCTAAGAATCTTCTAACCTCCTTCTCGGTGCGGGGAGCAGACATCTCTTGAATAGCTTTAACCTTTGCAGTATCTAGTTTGATACCTTTTCCGTTGACAATGAAGCCTAATAGCTTACCAGATCTTACTCTAAAGGTGCACTTGTTCAGGTTCAGTCTTAACTTGTATTTCTTCAGTATTTCAAACAGTTTCTGCAAATGATCCAAGTGCTCCTCTTCAGTCTGAGACCTAGCTATCATATCATCGATATAGACCTCTATCTTGTGATGGATCATATCGTGAAACAATGATACCATAGCACGCTGTGATACGGTGGGAGAACTGACTTGAAGGTTTTGCGTTTGATCGCAAATGTTGCGGTTAGCAAGAGTCGCCACCGACTTTTCTTTTATCCAAAAGGAAAGGTTAAAAATCACAGGAAAGACCTTTGAGATTATTTCTTGAGTTCGGAGGGTAGATTATGAAAAGGAAAGGTATTAGCACCCTTTTCATCCATGGTTTTCCATGGGCTCTTAGTTACTTGCAAGATCACTTGCTTTATGTTTGAAATTGTGCTTTGTGTGGTTTTCGAAAGTATTTTGTAAAGAGGCCATTGTTTAGGAAATCTTTGTAATGATTCTCATTCGTAAGAATGTATACAAAGATGTTTGATATTTTGAAAATGTTTTCAAGTTCGTAAGATGTTTGAAAGTGTAGGTGATTGTTTTTGAAAATAGCAAGGATGTTTGTTTGAAATTGAGCAAGTAATTAGGAGCATTCTACCTACTCAAAAGTCTTTCTTGTTCATTTTCCTTTTCCTTTGACATTGTTATTTTACCATTGATTTGGTAAGTAACCCTATCTTTGGATATAAATGGGACGGGCGTGGGTCATCGTATAACTATGATTGGTAATGTTGAAAGGTATCTTAGCATTCTTTTTAGGGACTAAGATCATTTGAAAGGAAACTTAGATAGCTTCATCGAGGGACTATGATCTTGTATTTGCTTGTTTTTGCTAAGATACTTTACATGCGTAATATGACCATTTTGTATAAGAAAACCAAGTAGAATAACCCTAGGGGTTGTTGTGTGCAAGTGTAATATTTTCATGCTTGTTTTTGTCTTGAATTAGGGTTTTATAAGTATTGGTTTAAGTCTTTCCATACAAACCTTAATTACTAACATGTTATATATAAAAGCGATAAATTGCAAAATTTAAAGTTACCATGCTATTACAACATTTGTGGGGAGTCTATTACAACCATATTGAATGAGTATTATTAATGTACAAGTAATTAAATGGATACAATGTACAAAAGTGAATAAATGTACAAAAATATAAATTGTGAAGTAAATGGATATTTGTTTGGATTTTTTAGAGAAAAGGATTTTGTCTTAACCTAATTAATTAGAAAGAAAATAATTAATTAAACCTAAATTTATTAAGAAAATATTTTAAATAAAACCCTAAATCTATTAATTGATTAAAAGAAAAATAAGTTTGTAAGAAAAGTATTTTTGGTATTTTTGTCTTGAAAATAATTATAGTGTTATAAAATATATTTTTTTGCCTTTTATATATTAAAATAATATATTTAAATTGGTGTAAAAGAAAATAAATAAAACCTATTATTTTAATTAAATTTACAAGATGTTTAGTGAAATGAATAAAATATTTATTAAGTAAAAATATTTTTTATGGAAAAAAGTAAACAAACTATGTCAAAATGAAGATCTAATATTTTTATATTTTTTATGGTTTTTTAACATTAGTAAAAAATAATTAAGAAAACAAATAAAATAAAAATAAGAAAATAAAAATAAATTGGGCCAAGGGGTGCTAACAGGCTGCAAGGGGGTGAGGAATAGCAAAAAAACATAGGCCCAAAGTTGGAGCACAGCACCTGCAAAAAAGGTCAGAAAAAAGCAAAAAAATGTATAAAAAAATACAAAAGGGTACCACTGGGGCTCGAACCTAGGTCCCATAGGTTACAGGCGCGCGCTTCTACCACTGGGGTGGCTATACATCCGTTAACATAAGCAATAAAATAAATATACAAGGTAAAACGCGCCCTGATGACTTCATCTTCAACCTCCAGCCAGACCAACTGTAACTTGCTCATTTCTCATCAAAAATGAAAACTGTAAACATGAAATTTGTAGCAAATTTTCTCACGGTTTCAGAAATGTAAAGCATTAAAACTATAGATCAAAGATAAGCATGAATTTTAATGGCCCTAATCTGAACCCTAAAAATCTTAGAAATTTCAGTTTCAAAATTCTCTAAGCTCAAGCAAAATTAATGGAAACTATGGAAATGGTTAGCTTATGGGCAATGATATCTACATGTTTTGTTCACAAATAAATCATTGATGATGCCTGTATGAAGAGTTCCAAGTTGAGAAAACTTACTTCAAAACTGGAAATCGTGTTTTGAGTTTGAGCTTGTTTCAAGTAATGGTGATGATCAGGTTAGCTTCCTTGAGATCCTAGGAAGCTAATGCAATGATTAGCTTGAACAATGGATGAATGAAATGGTTTGGAGAAGTCAATGTGAAGAGGTCTGTTTTTGGAAATGGAGGATGGTGTTAATGGTGTTACAGTTCTATAACAGGGTGTGGGATTGATTCTTTGTGATGTTTAGAAACTTTAGAAACCAAAAGGCCAAGAAACGCACAAGTAGATTATGAGTTTCAAGGTTTTGGTCAGTTTGTGTGAAAATGGATGTATGAAGTGTGATTATGAGTTCTAGGTTCTTTCAAGGCTTTAACATTCATGTGTTGTGTCAAATAGTTTGTGTATGTATAAACAAATTTGTTTGAGTGCATTGGCAAGTCAGAAGTACAAGTTTCTAGCTTTTGGCTAGGTTACTTGATTTTGAAGAAAAGAGGGAAACAAGTTTCAAGGAGAGGTACAAGCAATGGGATGGGTGATTATAAGTGTTTGAAACATTTCTCATGAGTTATAGGACATGTTTGATCATAAGAGAACAAGTGCAAGGCTCAAGAACAAGTTTTGTACAAAAAGTCACTTTATCAAAATGGCAATGTAACCTTTCTTCCAAAAATGGATAAAAAGCATGTCCATGCATTGAATGCTTTAGGTGAGGCCTCTAACAGCTGTGTAAACCATTAATTATGGAGTTCCTAACAATTTTGAGGCCTGCAAAGTAATGTTTATGCATCATAGTTTGAATTTGAATTTTGTTCATCACTAAAATGACTTGTAATTAAAGTGATAAAACCCTAACTTCATCTCTTCGATTCTCCCTACTCAAGAATGATCTCAACGAGTTATTTGGCATTTTGGAAAGCTTGTAATGTGATCTACAACCAATTTTTTATTTTATTTTCAAAATTACCATTGGAACTATATGAGAAAGTGCCATGAAGTTGGGTCAAAATCCTGACCAAATTAGGGCAAAATTTCAGTAAGTGTTTTGTTTCATGACCACATGTTCTTAAAATTATAACTTGAGATCCAAGAACTTTTGGGAGAAGTTGTGTGATTAAATGTTGTAGATTTCATGGAGATCTACAACTTTCATGTTGTAAGTTTCTCTTGAATCATCTTGCATCATGTTGGAAATTTTGCTCAAAGGTATGAAAAAATAAGAAATTTCCAACACTTAGAAAAATTTCTAAGTTTAGAAATTTTGACTTTTCAAAATGAAATCTTGAATTTTTGATTTCTTGATGAATAAGTTTCATATTTTGACATGTTTTGATGAATTATGATCTTTGGCACTTGAATTTGACCAAAAATTCAAAGTTTGACTTTTCAGTATACAGTTGACTTTTGATCAATTGACTGCAAAATTCATCTGTCAATCCAATGGACTTGCAATGTTTTGAACTATGTAATTAGGTAAAAATGATGCAATTGGAATGTTGAGATCATGCCTTAAACCAATTGACCATTTTCTAGGTCAAAAATCTGAAATTGCGCATTCCTAGTCAAAACCCTAATTTTGACCATTTTGCCCTTTTGGAGATTTGATCAAATTTCTTGAGGAGTTATGGTCAAAACTTGATCAAATGATACATATGAGTCTAAAATGTTGATGTGGATAAAAAATTATGAAGTTTGACTGTAAATTGGCCATAGTTGACTTTTCCCCAATACAATTGATTTTTAGGTCAACTCCTCAATTGACGGATCAAAAATGTGATCCAAGGCTTGAAACTTGACATGAATAATCTTGGGGGTCCATAATGGTCCATGAAAATCATATGGGGCATAGAAGGTTCAAAAATCTTTGTGCAAACTCAAACCCTAATCTTGGGTCATCAGTGCATAAAGAGGTGTCTTGAGTTGATCAAACCCTAGTGCAGTCTTGAGTCCAAGGAGATCTTGTGAGAAAATTCTTGAGAAGTGAGAGGGAAAATTTTGGGGTACAACAACTGCCCCTGTTCAATCTTCTTAAGCCTGAAGAGTTATATTGGCAAGTTTTTCCATTCGTGACTCGAAGGTGGAAGATGATTGGACACTTTAGTGCCCAAAAATTTGCACTCGGTGATGTGATGGTATAGGGAATAGGCTTAAAGATGCCATTTGGAGAGGTGATTGAAAGTTGGTTGATATGGGCTTGTAGATGCCATCCAAAAGTGATTGTTGAATCTGAAAGAAAGTCTGAATGAGTATGAGAATGACATTCGTGTCTGGAGCGTATTTGAATTGTAGCGTGTCTGAAAATTGAAATTTTGAATGAGCATCAGAATAGCATTCGTGTCTGGAGCGTATATGTACTATATCTGAAGGTTGAATCTGAATGAGTATCAGGATGGCATCCATGTCTGGAGCGTATCTGAATTGTATCTGGAAGAAACTCTAAATGAGCATCATAATGGCATACGCGTCTGGAGCGTATCTGAACTGTATCTGAAAGTTGAGTTTGAATGAGTATCAGAATGGCATCTGTGTCTGGAGCATATCTGAACTGTATTTGAAATTTGAAATTTGAATGAGTATCAGAATGACATCCATTTCTGGAGTGTATCTGAACTGTATCTGAAAACTTTGAACATTGTTAATGGTATCTGTTAACCTTATCCTGAAAAGGGTAAAAATGTTAGCTAAAATGTAAAGTCATATTGTATGAAATGCATGGTATGATGCATTCGTGTTATCAATGTTTATGATATATGGATGTGATGTATGCGTATGTGAGTTAATCTGTTATGCTGTCGTTGGATTGGGGAAAATAAATCCCTGACTACTGCTAAGGATGTGGTGTGTAAATCTTCATGTTGTGAAGTTGAAGTGTTGATGAATTTTCTGCTTAGAGAAATAAAATCTGTTGTAAGGGAAATGCCATGTACTGCTTATAAGACTTGTTTGGGGAATCCGGAGAAATTTGGTGACTTCTACTGGGGGTTGATAGCTGGGAGCTTTGTTCCGCTGGGGATTAAACTGCCTACTGCGGGGGACTTTAATGGAATAGCTTAGAGAGATTTCGTTATCCCTTAAAGCCATCAGTGATTGTCTTTCTATTTTGTTTATTTGTAAACAGTAATTATATTCAAATGCATATGTTCAACAATAAATTATTGAACGTTTTTGTAAACAAAACACAAGAGTAAAGAAAAAATAGATAGTTTTGCACTTTCAAAGGGATATCTTTGTATTGACTTTGAGTAAGTATTTTTGTACAATGAGACAAACATTATAGTAAGAGAATGTTGTCATAAAAAATGAAAATTTTGATACAAAGAAAAGATAGCTATGTGCAATAATCCCATGGGATTCCCATTCTACTATAGCCTTTGTATCCCTGAGCATCTTGTCTATTTGTTGCTTCGTCCGAAGATGATTCAATTGATCAGAACCTCTGAGTTTGTCAGTGGAAGCCAAAGGTTGTCTGTAAGGTGATCCAACGGGACATAGTCATACGCTTCAATTCCCTAAATTTTTCCTGGATCGCCCTTTCGGATTTTCAGTCCACTGGGAAACCCTTTTTTGCCCAAGCCTCCCTTTTGGGTTTTCAGCTTGTCGGGTGTACAATTTTTTTTTGTTTTATCCCTAATTTTTGCCCGAAACTTTTTGGTTCTCCGGGATGCCCTTGTTTTACCTAGGCGTGTCAACCTAGCGGGTCTCTTATGCGTAGTATCTTTTGATTATGTCTGCATTCGCAGGGTGCGGCAGGTCGTCACCATCCATGGTGGTCAGAATCATTGCTCCACCAGAGAATATGTTTTTGATCACAAATGGTCCTTCGTATGTAGGAGTCCATTTACCCCTGGGATTACCTTGCGGTAGTATGATACGTTTGATCACCAAATCCCCGACTTGATACACTTGGCGTCTGACCTTTTTGTTGAAAGCCTTGATCATTCGTTTTTGATACATCTAACCATGACAGACAGCAGTAAGTCTTTTCTCATCAATCAAGTTTAGCTGATCAAGTCGAGTCTGGATCCAATCGTCTTCATTCAACCCTGCATCCTTCATAATTCTTAAAGAGGGGATCTGGACCACAATAGGAAAGACAACCTCCATGCTGTATACCAAAGAATAGGGTGTTTCCCCGGTTGATGTGCGAGTTGTGGTACGATATCCGTGGAGAGAGAATAGTAGCATCTCATGCCAGTCTTTGTATGTGAATGTCATTTTATGTATGATCTTTTTAAAATTCTTATTTGCAGCTTCCACAGCACATTCATCTCTGGCCGGTAAGGGGAAGAATTGTGATGCTGGATCTTGAATTTCTCGCACAGGACGGTGATCATAATATTGTTTAGATTCGTACCATTGTCTGTGATAATCCTCTCCGGGATGCCATACCGGCAGATAAAGTTCTGTTTAATGAACCGGGCTACAATATTCTTGGTCACGAAAGCGAAAGAGGTTGCCTCGACCCACTTTGTAAAATAGTCAATAGCCACTAGGATGATGTGGTGTCCATTGGAGGCTGTTGGCTTGATTTCCCCAATCATATCAATCCCCCACATAACAAAGAGCCAAGGAGTCGTCAAGACATTTAGAGGAATTGGAGGTACGTGCACCTTGTCAGCATAAATCTGACACTTGTGGCAGGTTCGAGAGTGTTGATAGCAATCTGCTTCCATGGGAGACCAGTAATAGCCTGCCTGTAGGATTTTCTTTGCCATCGTATGCCCACTAGAATGGGTGCCAAAAGTGCCTTCATGTAATTCAGCCATGATCCTTTCAGCTTCAACTTTGTCTACACACCGAAGTAACACAGAGTCATGGTTGCGTTTGTAAAGAATGCCATTACTAAGGAAGAACTTAGCAGAGAATCTCCTTAAGAACTTCTTATCATTTACTGAAGCTCCTTCTGAATATTCTTGAGTCTCGAGATGCCTCTTGACTTCGTGAAACCAAGGCTGGTCCACTACTTCTTCAGTATTAATCTCGTGATAGTGTGCTGGTTCATCCTTTCGTTCAATGGTGATCGGGGAGCCTCGTTATCCTATTTAAGTTTAAACATAGATGAAATTGTGGCTAGTGCGTCTGCTAGCTGATTTTCTTCTCGCGGGAAGTGCTCGAAGGTAATCTTCTCAAAATGTGGGAGCAATGTCAAAACATGTTCTTTGTAAGGGGTAAGGTTAGTGGGTTTGGTGTCCCATTCCCTTTTGATCTGGCTGATAACCAAAGTTGAATCTCCAAATACACTAAAGGATTTGATCCCCAAGTCTATGGCAGCTTTGAGACCAAAGATGCACGCTTCGTATTCCGCTGTGTTGTTTGTACAATTGAAGCAGAGTCTTGCTGTAAAAGGAGTATGACATCCTTCTGGAGATATGAGTACCGCACCAATACCATTGCCGAGTGTGTTAGATGCCGCATCAAAAACCAGGGTCCATCGGGATCCTTGTTTAGGTCCGTCATATGGCCTGAATTCTTCATAGTTGTTTACCATCATGATATCCTCATCTAGGAATTCAAACTTCATGGACTGGTAGTCTTCTACAGCTTAGTGAGCAAGGTGATCAGCTATTACACTTCCCTTTATTGCTTTCTGGGTAGTATACTATATGTCATATTCTGTCAGGATTATCTGCAATCTCGCTATTCTCCCAGAGAGGGCGGGTTTCTCGAAGATGTATTTTATTGGATCCGTTTTAGATATCAACAAGGTAGTATGGGTCAGCATATACTGTCTTAGCCGGCGAGAAGCCCATGCCAGAGCGTATCAAGTTTTCTCGAGAAGTGAATATCTCGTTTCACAGTCGGTAAACTTTTTGCTCAGGTAATAAATAGTATGCTCTTTTCGGCCAGACTCGTCATGCTGCCCCAGCACACACCCCATTGAATTTTCCAAAATGGTTAGATACATGATCAATGGTCTTCCCTCGACTGGTGGAATTAAAATAGGAGGCTCTTGCAGGTACTCTTTGATCTTGTCAAAAGAAGTTTGGCACTCATCATTCCATTTAAATACTTGATCTTTCTTCAGTAACTTGAAGATTGGTTCACAAGTAGCTGTCAGGTGAGAAATGAATCTGGAAATGTAGATTAAACATCCCAAGAATCCTCTGACTTCATTCTCAGTACGAGGAGCAGGCATCTCTTGTATCGCTTTCACCTTGGCAGGATCTACTTCAATACCTTTATTGCTGACGACAAAGCCTAAGAGTTTACCATACCTTACTACAAATGTGCACTTATTGGGATTCAACCTCAGCTTGTATTTCTTTAGCCTCTCAAATAGTTTCTGTAAATGATCAAGATGCTCTTCTTCTGTTTGAGATCTAGCTATCATGTCGTCCACATAGACCTCTATTTCGCGGTGTATCTTGTCGTGAAATAGAGCTGCCATGGCACGCTAATAGGTTGCCCCAGCGTTCTTTAGTCCGAACGACATAACCTTGTATCAGAATGTCCCCCACTATGTGACAAAGGTTGTTTTCTCCATGTCCTCAGGCGCCATTTTGATTTGGTTATAGCCTGAGAAATCGTCCATAAAGGAAAACACTTTGTGATGTGCCGTATTGTCAACTAGAATATAAATTTAGGGAAACGGGAAATCATCCTTAGGGCTTGCCCTATTCAAATCTCTGTAGTCCACGCACATTCATAACTTGTCGTCCTTTTTAGGCACTGGAACAACATTGGCAACCCATTGCGGATAAGAGGTGACGACCAAGAATCCAGTGTTGAATTGCTTCATGACTTCAGCTTTAATATTCTCTGACATATCTAGTCGCATTCGACAGAACTTTTGTTTTACTGGTGGGCCTCCTCTTTTGTAGGTAGATGATGTACCACAATATCTACATCAAGTCCTGGTATGTCTTCATACGACCAGGAAAAGACCTCAACATACTCGTGTAACAACTGAATCAGACGCTCCTTGACACTGGGTTCCAGATTGGCACCCACGTTGACCTCTCTTTTGTCTTCCTCGGTACCTAGGTTAATTGTATCCATGGGTTCCTTGTGGGGCTGAATGGTTCTCTCTTATTGTTGTAGTAATATGGAAATTTCCCCTGGTACTTCACAATCTTCCTCACCTTTGTCTTCGGCTTGGTAGATTAGATTTTTAGAGTAACAGAAGGCCATAGCAGAACCGTTACCCATGGGATCCCGAATGGATGTAGACTTGCATTGTGAGTGTGAGTGTGTGTAAGAGTATAGCTATCTTTGAAAGAAATGAAAATGTAAAAAAGGAAAAAAAAACAATGAGCATAAAGTTTGTATGCAAAAATGTCCATGATTCATTGATGTCATATGAAAATGAGATGACAACCCTTACAAATGGACCATTGTGCCTCGGGTAAGACACAAGGTTTTAAGAGTCTGAATTGTTTTAATATTACAGATCCAACAAAATGTAAAGACAAATTACTGTGGGATAAAAGTGATCGGGACAAAGTCTTTGGCCTCCTAGTTGTTGACCCCTCCACTTCCAGTTGGGAAAATCCAATCCTCTAGGTCATAGTTGTCTTATCATCCTCCACTGCATTGAATTGGTGGTTGCTGATCTTCAGGGGTGGTCCTACGGTACGAGTGCGGCGTACAACCTTCTGGGCACTTGAAGTGAAACCCAGACCAAACTTGTCAGATTTGTATGGGATATCTGGGAGTTGTCCCCAAATAGTGCACCCACCTTCTTCTATCACTGCCTTGGCATCCCTTAAAGATGACATCTTGAGTGGAGGCCTTGTGATCTTGGGAACTTGAGACATAGCCTTGGTTACTGCCACATCTTGTGGGACTTCTTCAAACTGCTAGAATGGAGTTTCGATAAATTCACCATCTAACTCCACATATATGAATGAATTGAGATGGATGATCATATACTATTCTTCTCCATGAACAATGATAATCTTCCCTTGAATCGAGTATTTCAGCATTTGGTGCAACGTAGAAGTAACAGCGCCAGCATTGTGAATCCACAGTCAGCCTAGCAAGCATGAATATGAAGGGTGAATATCCATTATATAAAAAGTGGAATCAAATGTTTGGGTTCCAACCTTTATAGGGATATCCACTTCCCCATGCACCATCCTTTTTGAGTCGTCAAAGGCCCTCACTACTATGTTGCTTGGCTTTAATGTCAGTCCCTCATAGTCAAGCCTATCAAGAGCCTTTTTAGGCAACACATTCAAAGACGACCCGATGTCCACCAAAACATGAGCCAAGGTTGTGCCCCTGCATTCCACTGAGACATGCAATGCCTCATTATGCTTCCTTCCTCTTGGTGTTAAATCAGCATCCGAAAAACCTAGACCATTATCTGCAGTCAAGCTGGCTACGCAGTCTTGGAACTGATCGGCAGATGTTTCTTGGGATACATGGACAGTTTTCAGGAATTTTACTAAGGCCTTTGCATGCGCCTCGGAACATAGTAGTAAATCTAGCATGGAAATTTTAGATGGAGTTTGCCCCAGTTGCTCGACTACATTGTTGTCTCTTCTTTTTATGATATTTAGAATTTCCTCCATCTCTTTCCGGGAGGTCTCAGGGATAGCCAATGATTGTGCCTTCGTTCGGACAGGCTCAATCAGAATACTTTTACCTCGAGTCTCAGTTGATTCGGCAGCAGGAATATCAGTAGGGGTGATAGCGGGGATTGTAACGGCTTTGTCAGCAGGAGTATTAGCAGAGATTGTTGTAGGACTAGGAACTGCCTTTGGAGGAGCAATAACAACAAGAATGATTACGGGTCCAGAAACTTCTTTTTGGGGAGAAATTTCTGGAGAGAATATCCTTCCGCTTCGGGTAATCTTGCTAGTCCCTGCAATATTACTGATATTAGAGTCATCCTTCTCAAAACTTGAATCTTCAGCAGCCGGCCAATCTTGCTTGATATCGTGGTAGTAGACATCCCCTCCATAATTCCATGGTACGGTTTTGTTTGACAAATACGGGATTGGTCTAGGCATTGTAATTATCAAAGGAGTTACTTTTGGAACTGATGTATTCTAACGGGTCTTTTGGTGGAGACCCTGGAAGAATTGTCATAAATGGTAATGATGGAAACATCATTATAAGAAACAATTGGAACAAAAGTCTTTTCGAACAAAATTTCCTTGTTATCTATTAGGCACTGAAAGCGTGCTTTCAACAAAGGACAGCTGGTTGGTGAGGACAAACAAAAATGACAGTTTTCATCACAGCCCAGGAAAATACTGGCATTCAACAAGTTCTTTTTGATAGTCAGAAGTGGGGTCATAAGTTCATCAACTGAAGTAACAAACATATCCTATTCAATGGCGTTGGCATTATGGTCGTGCTTGGGCATAGGGGCAGAAATGACATTGGGCTTTTCTGGTGCATCAAATTCAATCTCTTTGTCTTCAAGAAGGTCTTGTACTTTGTTCTTCAGAGCCCAACAGTTGTTAGTGTCATGGCCGGGACTTTCAGAGTTGTATGCACAATGGGCATTAGGATGATAGTGAGGAGAGGTTGTGTTAGGGTTCTTTGGAGCTTCTTTCAAGGTCACTAGGTTGGATCTTAACAGATGTGGCAATACTTGAGAGAGTGTCATATTAATTCTGGTGAACTATCTGACTGGTCTTTGCAATCTTGGTTGGTTGTTTCTTTACTGATCAGGTAAAGGTTTAGGAATCATAACAGCCCCCCCCCCCATTGGACGGTGTTCGGCCCTATCTTGATTTCTCTGAGGATATATCATAACCACTTCTTTCTTTCTGATGAATGGCTTCCTTACAGCAGCAGAGGATGCATCTTTTTGAATCTTTCCATTCTTTATCCCGACTTCTACCCTTTCTCTGGTCAATATCAATTCAGTAAAACCTGCCGATGAACTCCCAATTAGGTGATTGAAGAAGGGACCATACAAGGTTCCCAAAAACATGTCTACCAACTCTCTTTCAGATAAGGGAGGTTGAACTCTTCCGGCCAAGTCTCTCCATTTTTGTGCATAGTCCTTGAAGCCTTCACTTGAAACCATGGCCATACTCTAGAGTTGAGTACGGGTAGGCGCAATATCAACATTGTATTGGTATTGTTTGTAAAAGGCTGCAGCAAGATCTTCCCAGTTGTGAACATTGGCTCTTTCTAACTGGTAAAACCAATCAAGTTGAGTTCCAGACAGACTGTCTTGGAAGAAGTGTACCCATAAATCTTTATCAGCGGTATGGGGCTGGATCTTCCTCACATAGGACCAGAGATGCATTTTGGGGCATGAGACTCCGTCATATTTAGCAAACGTAGGTGCTTTGAATTTTTGAGGAATGACAATCCCCGATACTAACCCCAACTCCTCAAAGTCCAAGCCATGCACCTTTTGGATTTCCATTGCACTCAACCGTTCTTCGAGATGCTTATACTTGTCGTCGGCTGGAGGGTATTGTTCTTCAGAATAGTCTTCTTCTTCTTCTTCCTCTTCTGAATCAGACTGAAAAACTGTTTCCTTTCCCTTCCCATCATGATTGTCTTTCTCACCGGATGTCGTTGCAAAGTCTAAGGCCCTTCTCGTTTGCCCTTGGAATCTTCTTCCCATGTTCAGAATTCCGGTTATTTTCTTCGTCTTCTTTTTCTTCATCTCAACCAGCTAGGTCTTCAACTCTTCTTGTCCTTTGGCTAGAGTTAAGAACAACTGTTGAAACTGTGCATTCTGAGCTTGGAGGTCCTTCACTGTTTGCTCGAGATCCATCTTATTAAAATAAACAGTAGAGAGACGAGGAGACTTGTTGCAAGAAACCTGCTTATGTTATGATGAATGGTAAATGTGTATGCAATGATTTCAAGGATTTTAAGATTCAAATTTGTTTTAGACAAAAATGAAACACACGTTATATTAATAAATTAAAGCTTTGAGTACATCAATGCCTTCTTAGGTAAAATAATACAAAAACTCTAAGATAAAAAGGTAGTACGCATCCTCTTTGGTGTAATGTAGGCATTCAGAGTCTGCTCCTCATGAAGTAGCCTAGTGAGTTCCAAAAACTTCTTCTCATTTGCATAGAATTGGGCTTCGAAAGTATCTCGCTCCCCCTTGAGTTGTATCCAATCTCTTGGTAAGTCTTCAAGAGAGGTGGGAATGTCAGGATGTAGGATAGTGTATGGAACATCTTCCATGACAGGCTCAATGATTACCAGGAGAATGGAGGGATAAGGCATCATAAGACTCTGAGCACGAGTTCGTACCCATTTGAGGTAAGGCTCAAGAGGGATGGAATTCTTGTGCCCCAAAGTCTTTCTATCTACCTTGTTTAACATCCTCCAAGCTCGGATAAATCTCGGGCGAAGACCTTGATCGTTGTTGTCATAGTCAAATACTAAACCTTGAATCAGCATCTCATGCGGGCCATTCCTTCGGGCGTAACCAAATTGTCTTAAAGCTAAACAGGGGTTGTACGTGATACCTCCCCTAATGCCAAGGGGACATTAGGAAATTTTCCACAACGATCGACAATAGCAACATTCTCTATGGATCGGGAGCACCAATGAATGTCTGAATGTTTGAGCATCATTAACCTTTGTGACCACCTTGAACCTTGCTCATTCTTCAATACAAATTGGGGAAGATGCGAAATAAACCATCTTGCCAAGAGAGGAGTGCAACACATAATAACACCTATTTTCCTCATTGTGCGAGTGTGAAAAGAGTGTAGGATGTCTCCTAGTAAAGTAGGCATTGGATTGCGAGATATGAAGATTTTGACGGCGTTCACATCTATGAGTTGGTCAGGATTTGGAAACAAAACCATCCCATAGATGAGGAGAGCCACAATTTCCTCAAAGGCTTGCAAATCCAAGGAGTTCCAACAGTTTTGGGCTTTCTCGAACAAGAACTTTGCTAGGAAACCTTTGACACCACTCCTTGTTTCCCAATGAGTAGTGACATCAGATGAGTGCAACTGTAGAGCTTGAGCAATCTCTTCTGGCTTTAGGTCTCTTTCTGTACCGTTGAAAGGTAGTTGATTGAGAATGGGAATTCTCAAGAGTCAGTAGAATTCTTCCAAAGTAGGCACAAGTTAATAGTCGGGATATGTGAAGCAATGGTGTAAGGGGTCAAAGAACTGAAAGAGAACCTTCATCATGTCCTCATCTGTGTTGGAGGTGACCAATTTGAGTAGGCTACCATGTATCTCGGTGAATGGAGAGTTTTCAGGAATCCTTGAAGCTAGTTCCTTAAGTTGTGGAGGGATCCTTACAAGGTTGACTTGAACAGTTTTCCTGCTAATAGAATCCATGTCCTACAAAACAAGAACAAAGATGAATCCAAAAATCCTTGAAATGGTTAGTGAATGTGTATGATGTTATGATGTTCATGATGTTATGTACAAGTATGTATATACAAGTAAAGAAAACAAGTCCTTAGGTTTAGGCTTGCATGGAGTTTCATAGGTAAGTACCCTCTTGAAGTTTAGTTGGCTCAACCTGTCTTAGTAATAGTAACTGGGTTCTAGGGAGCTCAATATCACCGGTTTGTTTCCTTGGTTATTGTTTCAGAATAAGCCTCTTTAATGGAGACCAAAATATCCCAAGAAACCAAACCTCAATGAGTATAGTATCGAGTATCTACCAACTTCGGACTGCACCAAAGTCAGTCATCTCACTACATTCTAAAGGCCAAGTTGGTCAAGTAAAGGTTCTAAAAGTTCATTAGTGCTTCATGACATCACTCAGCGGCCCTGTATTCTCCTTGATTAACTGAAAGGCTACTGGTACCCGTAAATATGTCGCACTAACGTAGCTATTGCTTAGACCATGTCGGTATACCCCGCGCAGTTTCCACAATGTATTGCTACTTACCTATAATGAATCCCAAATCCAGGTAGAGGATTCAAACCTAAATAAAGAACTATAATGTAAAGAATACAAGTCAAACAATGAAAGCAAGTAAATGTGATCTAACCCTAAGGTAACCCCACTCTTAGAATCTTCCCCAGCAGAGTCGCCATTTCTGTGATATGGTGGGAGAACTGACTTGAAGGTTTTACGTTTGATTGCAAATATTGCGGTTAGAAATAGTCGCCACCGACTTTTCTTTTATCCAAAAGGAAAGGTAAAAAAGCACAGGAAAGACCTTTGAGATTATTTCTTGAGTTCGGGGGCTAGATTATGAAAAGGGAAGGTATTAACAACCTTTTCATCCATGGTTTTCCATAGGATCTTAGTTACTTGCTAGTTCACTTGCTTTATGTTTGAAATTGTGCTTTGTGTGGTTTTTGAAAGTATTTTGTAAAGAGACCATTGTTTAGGCAATCTTTGTAATGATTCTCGTTTGTAAGAATGTATACAAAGATGTTTGATCTTTTGAAAATGTTTTCAAGTTTGTAAGATGTTTGAAAGTGTAGGTTATTGTTTTTGAAAATAGCAAGGATATTTGTTTGAAATTGAGCAAGTAATTAGGAGCATTCTACCTACTCAAAAGTATTTCTTGTTCATTTTCCTTTTCCTTTGACATTGTTATTTTACTATTGATTTGGTAAGTAACCCTATCTTTGGATGTAAGCGGGAGGGGCATGGGTCATCGTATAACCATGATTATAAATGTTGCAAGGTATCTTAGCATTATTTTTAGGGACTAAGATCATTTGAAAGGCAACTTAGATAGCGTCATCGAGGGACTATGATCTTGTATTTGCTTGTTTTTGCTAAGATACTTTACATGCGTAATATGGCCATTTTGTATAAGGCAACCAAGTGGAATAACCCTAGGGGTGCTTGTGTGCAATTGTATTGTTTTCATGCTTGTTTTTGTCTTGAATTAGGGTTTTCTAAGTATTGGTTTTAGTCTTTCCATACAAACCCTAATTACCAACATGTTATATATAAAAACTATACATTGCAAAATTTAAAGTTACTACGCTATTACAATATTTGTGGGGAGGGAGGGGATATACAAATTGAATGGGGATTGCAAGAATGTAAACCTAGTTAGTCTATTACAACCATATTGAATGGGTATTAATGTACAAGGAATTAAATGAATACAATGTACAAAAGTGAATAAATGTACAAAATTATAAAATGTAAAGTAAATGGATATTTGTTTGGATTTTTTAGAGAAAAGGATTTTGTCTTAACCTAATTAATTAGAAAGAAAATAATTAATTAAACCTAAATTTATTAAGAAAAGATTTTAAATAAAACCCTAAATCTATTAATTGATTAAAAGAAAAATAAGTTTGTAAGAAAAGTATTTTTGGTATTTTTGTCTTGAAAATAATTATAGTGTTATAAAATTTTTTTTTTGCCTTTTATATATTAAAATAATATATTTAAATTGGTGTAAAAGAAAATAAATAAAACCTATTATTTTAATTAAATTTACAAGATGTTTAGTGAAATGATTAAAATATTTATTAAGTAAAAATAATTTTTATGGAAAATAAAAATAAACTATGTCAAAATGAAGATCTAATATTTTTATATTTTTTATGTTTTTTTAACATTAGTAAAAAATAATTAAGAAAACAAATGATATAAAAATAAGAAAATAAAAATAAACTGGGTCAGGGGTGCTAACAGCCTGCAAGGGGTGAGGAATAGCAAAAAAACATAGGCCCAAAGTTGGAGCCCAGCGCCTACAAAAAAGGTCAGAAAAAAGCAAAAAAATGTAAAAAATACAAAAGGGTACCACTGGGGCTCGAACCCAGGTCCCATAGGTTACAGGCCTGCGCTTCTATCATTGGGGTGGTTATACATTCATTAACATAAGTAAAACAATAAATATACAAGGCAAAACGCGGCCTGATGACTTCATCTTCAACCTCCAGCCAGACCAACTGTAACTTGCTCATTTCTAATCAAAAATAAAAATTGTAAACATGAAACTTGTAGAAATTTTTTTCACAGTTTCAGAAATGTAAAGCATTAAAATTATAGATAAAAGATAAGCATGAATTTTAATGGCCCTAATCTGAACCCTAAAAATCTCAGAAATTTCAGTTTCAAAATTCTCTAAGCTCAAGAAAAATTAATGGAAACTATGGACATGGTTAGCTTCAGGGTAATGATATCTACATGTTTTGTTCATAAATAAATCATTGATGATGCCTGTATGAAGATTTCCAAGTTGAGAAAACTTACCTCAAAACTGGAAATCGTGTTTTGAGTTTGAGCTTGTTTCAAGTGATGGTGATGATCAGGTTGGCTTCCTTAAGGTCCTAGGAAGCTAATGCAATGATTAGCTTGAACAATGGATGACTGAAATGGTTTGGAGAAGTCAATGTGCAGAGCTTTGTTTTTGGAAATGGAGGATGGTGTTAATGGTGTTACAGTTCTATAACAGGGTGTGGGATTGATTCTTTGTGATGTTTAAAAACTTTAGAAACCAAAAGGCCAAGAAACGCACGAGTAGATTATGAGTTTCAAGTTTTTGGTCAGTTTGTGTGAAAATGGATGTATGAAGTGTGATTCTGAGTTCTAGGTTCTTTCAAGGCTTCAACATTCATGTGTTTGTGTCAAATATTTTGTGTATGTATCAACAAAAGTGTTTGAGTGCATTGGCAAGTCAGAAGTACAAGTTTCTAGCTTTTGGCTAGGTTACTTGATTTTGAAGAAAAGAGGGAAACAAGTTTCAAGGAGAGGTACAAGCATAGGATGGGTGATTTTAAGTGTTTGAAACATTTCTCATGAGTTATAGGACCTGTTTGATCAGAAGAGAACAAGTGCGAGACTCAAGAACAAGTTTTGTACAAAAAGTTACTTTATCAAAATGGCAATGTAACCTTTCTTCCAAAAATGGATAAAAAGCATATCCATGCATTAAATGCTTGAAGTGAGGCCTATAACAGTTGTGTAAACCATTAACTATAGAGTGTCTAACAAGTTTGAGGCCTGCAAAGTAGTGTTTATGCAGCATGGTTTGAATTTGAATTTTGTTCATCACTAAAATGACTTGTAATTAAAGTGATAAAACCCTAACTTCATCTCTTCGATTCTCCCTACTCAAGAATGATATCAAGTAGTTCTTGGACATTTTGGAAAGCTTGAAATGTTTTATACAACCCATCTTTGAATTGCTTTTTAAGATTACCCTTGGATCTATATGAAAAAATGTCATGAATTTGGGTCAAAATCCTGACCAAATTAGGACAAAATTTCACTAAGTGTTTTGTTTCATGGCCACATGTTCTTTAAATTATAACTTGAGATCCAAGCACTTTTGAGAGAAGTTGTATGAAGCAAAGTTGTAGATTTCATGGAGATCTACAAATTTCATGTTTGAAGTTTCTCTTGAAGCATCTTGCATCATGGTGAAAATTTTGCTCAAAGTTATGAAAAAATAAGAAATTTCCAACACTTAGAAAAATTTCTAAGTTTAGAAATTTTGACTTTTCAAAATGAAATCTTGAATTTTTGATTTCTTTATGAATAAGTTTCAAATTTTGACATTTTTTGATGAATTATGATCTTTGGCACTTGAATTTGACTAAAAAGTCAAAGTTTGACTTTTCAGTATACAATTGACTTTTGATCAGTTGACTGCAAAATTCATTTGTCAATCCAATGGACTTGCAATGTTTTGAACCATGTCATTAGGTAAAAATGATACAATTGGACTCTTGAGATCATGCCTTAAACTAATTAACCATTTGCTAGGTCAAAAATCAGAAATTGCCCATTCGCGGTCAAAACCCTAATTTTGACCATTTTGCCCTTTTGGAGATTTGATCAAATTTCTTGAGGGGTTGTGGTCCAAACTTGATCAAGTGATACATATGAGTCTAAAATGTTGATGTGGATAAAAAATTATGAAGTTTGACTATAAATTGGCCATAGTTGACTTTTCCCCAATACAATTGATTTTTAGGTCAACTGCTCAATTGACTGATCAAAATTATGTTCCAAGGCTTGAAACTTGACATGAATAATCTTGGGGGTCCATAATGATCCATGAAAATCATATGGGGCATAGAAGGTTCAAAAATCTTTGTGCAAACTCAAACCATAATCTTGGTTCATTAGTGCATAAGGAGGTGTCTTGAGCTGATCAAACCCTAGTGCAGCCTTGAGTCCAAGGAGATATTGTGAGCAAATTCTTGATAAGTGAGAGGAAAAATTTTGGGGTACAACACACGCTGATAGGTTGCCCCAGCATTTTTCAATTCAAATGGAATAACTTTGTATCAGAAGGTGCCCCACTGCGTAACGAAAGTTTTTTTTCTCCATATCTTTAGGTGCCATTTAATCTGGTTATACCTGGAGAAACCATCCATGAAGGAGAAAACATTATGTTGCACGGTGTTATCAACTAGAACATCAATATGGGGAAGCAGAAAGTCATCCTTGGGGCTCCCCCTATTTAAATCTTTGTAATCCACACACATGCGCAATTTGCCGTCTTTTTTAGGTATCGGTACCACGTTTGCAACCCATTGTGGATAAGAAGTGACAACTAAGAATCCGGCGTTAAACTGTTTCATAACCTCGGTCTTTATCTTTTCTGAAATTTTAGGCCGCATACAACGAACCTTTTGCTTTTTTGGAATACAGCCTTCTTTCGTTGGTAGACGATGAACCACAATATTGGTGTCCAGCCCCGACATATCTTCGTATGACCAGGAAAAGATCTCATTGTAGTCATGTAACATCTGGATTAACCGCTCCTTGACGCTATGCTTAAATTTGGAACCTATCTTGACTTCCTTTTTATCCTCTTCATTGCCCAATTTACCGTCTCAATTGGCTCTTCATGAGTCTATATCACTCTTTCCTCCTATTGTAACAGTCTAGCAAGTTCTTATGGTACTTCACAATCTTCCTCAACTTCGTACTCAGTTTGGTAGATCGGAATTTCAAAGTCATAATTGGAAATAGAAGAGCAGTTATCAATGGGATCCAGAATGGATGTGGATCTGCATTTTGATATGTGGGTGTGTGTAAGAGAGCATAGCTATTTTGATAAAGTAAAAACAAAAAAGAAAGACAGAGAGATTAAAATTTGCATGCAAAACTTCCAATGATTTATTAATGACATATGAAGATCAAGTAATATCCCTCACAAAATAGACCATTGTGTCTCGGGTAAAGCACAAGGCTTTAGAGTTTCAACTGTTCAAATATTACATATTCCAAAAACAAAAAGACAATTACTCTTGAATAAAATTAATAGGAACAAAATCCTTGGTCTCCCAATTGTTGAGCCCACCATTGATAGTTGGGAAGATCCACTTGTCCATGTCATAGCCGCTATCATTATCCCCCAAAGCATTGATTCCATGATTGCTGATGCGTAGTGGTGGTCCTCCAGCGCGAGCATGATGAACAACTCTTTGGGATTCTGAAGTAAAACCCAACCCAAATTTGTCAGATTTGTAAGGGATATTAGGGAGTTTTCCCCACATGGTACACCCATCTTCCTCGACTACTGATTTGGAATCCTTCAAAGAAGTCATCTTCAAAGGAGGTCTGGTAATATTCGGAACACTAGTAGCAGTCTTGGTTACAGCAACTGTCTATGGAACCTCCTCAAAGTTATGACATGGGGTCTCAATGAACTCGTCGTCCATCTCAACATAACTGAAAAAGTTCAGGTGGCTCACCATGTACTCCTCCTCGTCATGGACTGTGATAATCTCTCTGTTAACTAGGTACTACAACATTTGATGCAAAGTAGAAGTAACAACACCGACCCCATGAATCCAGGGGCGATCCGATAGACAAGAGTAAGACGGGCAGATGTCCATCACATAGAAAGTGGAATCAAAAGTCTGAGTACTAACTTTGATAGGGATGTCCACCTCCCTGTGCACCATTCTCTTGGAACCATTGAAGACCCTCACCACAATATTATTGGGCTTCAGTGTAAGTCCTTCACAATCTAATCTGTCCAAAGCGTTCTTGGGTAAGACATTCAATGATGAACCCGTATCCACCAGTACATGAGCTAGGGTAGTTCCCCTTCACTCAATGGAGATATGCAGGGCACCATTATGCTTTCTTCCCTTGGATGTTAAATCTGCATCAGAGAAACTAAGTCCATTTTCAGTTGTTAAACTAGCAACATAGTTCTCGAATTGATCGGCAGAGGTCTCTTGAGGCACATGGGCAGACTTCAGGAATTTTACCAAAGCCTTAGCATGGGCTTCAGAGTATAACAGTAGGGCCATCATTGAGATTTTTGAAGGGGTCTGCCCCAACTTCTCCACAATGTTGTAATCACTTTTCTTTATGATCTTTAGTATTTCTTCCATTTCCTCTTTAGAAGCCTCAAGAATGACTTCTTTACGTGCCTTCGTCCGGATAGGCTCAACCAATATCTCTTTGCCCCGAGTCTCCGCTGACTCAGTGGCGAGGATAACAATGGGGATGGAAGTAGGAGTAGCACCAAGAGTAATAACAGGAGTAGCAACATGAATAACCAAAGGGGTAGCAACAGTATTCAGAGATATTTCAGGAGAGAAAACTCTTCCTCTTCTCGTAATTTTACTGGTCCCAACGATGTTGTCAATGTCAGGATCAATATCTTCAGCAGCCTTATTTTTAATAGCCAATAGGTCTTGCTTGACGCCATGGTAATAGACGTCAGCCCCATAATTCCAAGGAACAACTTTATCAGAGGAATATGGTATTGGCCCAGGAAAAGTGATGATCAAAGGGGTAACCTTAGGAACGGATGTAATCCTGACGGGTCTTTTGGAGGAGACCCTGAGAGGATTGTCCGAAATGGTAATTATTGAAATGTTTTCACACAAAACTTTTGTAGAGGGAATTTTCTCAAACATTATTTCTCTGTTGTTTATCAGGCACTGGATACCTATCTCCAATAACAAGCAACCATTGGGTGGAGACATACACAGGTGGCAACCTTCACCACAACCCAAAAATAAATCGGCTTGCAACAAATTCTTTTTAACAATCAGGAGAGGGGTAAATAATTTATCAACAGAAGAAACAAACAGGTCGCCACCAACGGCATTGACACCCTGGCCATGTTTGAGCATTGGTGTAGTGATTACATTAGGGGTCTCCGGTGGGTCAAACTCAATCTCCTTCTCCTCGATAAGATCTTGAACCTTGTTTTTAAGAGCCCAACAATCGTTTGTATCATGCCCCGTATTTTCGGAATGATAGGCACATCGAGCATTTGGGTTGTAGCGGGGAGACACAATATTGGTATTTTTAGGAGCCTCTTTTAGAGTGACCAGATTAGACTTTAACAAGTGTGGTAAAACCTGAGATAAGGTCATGTTGATCTGGGTGAACTGTCTTCTAGGAGCATCTGGTCTGTGCTGATTGTTTCGTTGTTACTTTGATGCAGGATTGGAGATCATAACAGCCCCTACTATTGGATGCTATTTAGTTTTTCTTTGATTCCTCTGATCATAGACAACACTTACTTCTTTCTTCCTAAAGAATGGTTTCCTTACTGTACTTGAGGATGCATCTCTCTGGATCTTACCACTCTTGATACCAGCTTCCACTCTCTCACTAGTCAATATCAGCTCAATAAACCCATCTGAAGAGCTTCTAATAAGATGTTTGAGAAATGGACCAGACAAAGTACCCAAGAACATGTCTACCAGCTCTCTATCAGACAGAGGAGGCGGGACTCTTCCCACAAGATCCCTCCACTTCTGGGCGTAATCTTTGAAGCCCTTACTGGAACCCATAGACATACTTTGTAATTGTGTACGGGTTGGAGCGAGGTCAGCGTTGTATTGGTACTTCCTGTAAAAAGAAGCAACCAGATATTCCAAATTGTGAATGTTGGTCCCTTCCAGCTAATAGAACCATTCCAAATGCGTCCTTGACAAACTTTCCTAGAATAAATGTACCCACAAATTCCTATCAGCCGTGTGGGGTTGAATCTTCCTGACATATGACCTTAAGTGCAACTTAGGACAGGAGACACCTTCGTATTTAGAAAATGTGGGAACTTTGGACTCTAGTGGAATGACCACCCCAGGAACCAAACCTAGTTATTCAAAATCCAGACCAGGTACTCTCTGAATTTCCATGGCATTGAGACAATCCTCCAGTTGTTTATATTTGTCATCAGCAGGAGGATATTATTCTTCAGCATAGTCATCCTCCTCTTCATCAGACCTCAGACTGTGGTCTCCTTCTTTTGCCTTCTCTTTCTGATTGTCTCCCTTATTTGATGGAGTCGCGAAGTCTATAGCTTGCTTTGCTGGTTCTCTGAACCTCCTTCCCATATTCAGGACACCTACTGTTTTCTTCGTCTTCTTCTTGTTGTCTTTGATCATGAGAGCCTTCAGGTCCTCTTGTCCTTTAGCCAGAGCCAGGAACATCTGTTGGAATTGAGAATTTTGTGCTTGAAGTTCCTTCATTGTTTGTTCAATATCCATCTTACTGAAATAAACAGTAGAAAGATAAGGAAACCTATTGTGAAAAACCTATTTGTGTTATGATGCATGAAAATGCATATGCGAATGATTTCAAGGACTTAGTAGATTTAAATTTTTTTAGACAAAAGGAAACAAACATTGTATTAATAATTACAATATTCCTCTTGGGCTTACGATGGAGGAAATAAACACAAAATAAAATCCTAAAACAAAAAGGTCGAGCGCATCCTTTTTGGCTCAATGTAGGCGTTCAAACTTCGCTCTTCGTGAAGTTGTCTCGTAATGTCCAAAACCTTCTTTTTACTCGCTTGGAATTGGGCTTCGAAGGTTTCTCGCTCTTCCTTTAGTTGAATCCAAGCTTTTTGCAAATCTTCAAGAGAATTAGGCATGTTAGGATAAAGGACAGTATACGGAACATCTGCTTCGGTAACAGGCTCCATGATGATAGGTAGGATAGAGGGATAAGACATCACGAGACTCTGAACACGAGTTCGTACCCACTTAAGGTAAGCATTTTACCCCAAAATTTTCCCTCCCATTCACTTAAGACATGCCTCTAAAGGTCCTCAATTGCTCAAGGACGACTAAGAATCGACCAGACAAATTTTCCTCCTAAGGTAATGAACCTCAAAACTAGGGTTTCAATTTTAAGCAAGATATGTGAGTCCCAAGGATCCAAAATGTTCTCCATTGTCCTAATATGTCCTCAAGATCAACCATGCCAAGTTTCATGCCTCGAACAACAAGTCTTCTTAGTCAACTGCTCAAATGCCTGGAAATCAATTGTACTAGGTCAAAAGTCAATTGTGGCCCAAATACAGTCTAACTTCAAGATATTTGGTCAACATCAACATTTTGAAGTAATATCCATCATTTGATCAAGGGTTGATCATGATTCCTCAAGAAATGCACTTAACTCATCAAAAGTCAAAAATGGGAAATTAGGGTTTCTATAGGAAAAGTCAACCAAACTTTGACCAAGAATAACTTTCTCATACTTTATCAAAAACTTTTCCAAAAAGGCTAATTTTGAAGAGAATCTAATTCCCTACAACTTCTCTTCATCCCTCAAGTTCATGAAATGCCTCAATCAAAAGATACAAGCTCAGACACTACAGGTCCTTTCAAAAAGTCAGCAAAAACACCTTTTGGGTCAAAGCTCCTTACATGAACATGGAAGATCAAATTGAGATAAAACAAAAAGGGTTGTTTAGAGGACATCATAAGCTCTCTAAAAAGTCCAAGAACACCTTCTTAGGGTTTAAAATGAGAGATATATGCATTGCCAAAGTTGATCAATTTTTGGAAATGTGCGTGAAGCCAATATTGACCAAACTTGAATTTTCTCCAAGTGGGCCTACCTTTTTATGTTTGAAACTTGTTTCTAACATGGTCCACGACCTCTAAGCCCATCCATGCCTTATTTGCTCATTTATTTTATTTATTGAGATTTTTAATCATTAAAAATTCAATTTAAATCAAATAAATGATAAATAAAAAATATGAAGATTGCATGGGCTTGATTTCCAAATCTCTTAAGGCCTAAAATAACTCAGGATAGCTGGAAAAAACGCGTGGGAAACATTTGTGCAAGATTTGGCCAAATTTGGAAATATTTCATATTATTCCAAAACAAATATTATGTGATGAATGCAATGGATTCTTACTCCATTTGTTACCCTAATTTGATTTACTATATGTACACAACAAGTCCAGACCTAATGGATACGGAAAAGCTGCTTCCACAAGTCCAAAAGATTTTCCAAAATTTCAAAGAAAAAGTGAATATTGTACCAAGCGATCCAGGTCTTCTTCGTCCAAACCAAGGATCCTAGTTTCCTCCTGAAAGTCCCAGGAGTCATCCTCATTCGTTAGCCAAGCCAAATCGTGCCCAGGATCTCTCCTTCAAGCATCACCGATTTGGTATACTTTCATGAATTCAGACCTTTTGATCTTGCAATATAAATGAATTATTTGTACATACATGTGTTCATGCTAATATTTGTGACCGTCTAGAACCCTTATATATGAGATCTAACGCAAGGATGAAGGTTTGCCATTGTTAGGGCAAAGCTTCAGTCAAGCTTCATTTTCAATGATACAGGAACTTTCAGACAAAACAAACCCCACCATCAGATTCGCAAGGGCCTAATTAGTCCATTAGGGTTATTTTTATGCTTGTTTTCATAGAAATTTGCAGGTTTGAGTTTTCGCTCAAATGGAGAAGACGACCAGAACCACCATCCAGGGTGGTTTGATTGGCCAAGGACCTTGTGTGGCGTGTTAGGACGTTATGATTGGTTCGTTTCAAATAACAGGGCCCCACTTGTTGGCGCATGTTTGGTGACTCAGCCATTGCCTTGCTTTTATATTATATTGTTTTTTTGTTATTATGTACATGAATGAGCAGGCAGCGTAGTTGGCAAGAGTTTGAATACGTGAAGGAAGGGACCTGGATTTGATCCCAGGTCCAACGCTTTTTTATTTTCTTGATGTTTTCTGTAGATTCCAGTACGTTACATCCCCAGGCGCGCATCATGGACTATCACATCTATACCATTGGATCATTCATCCCCAGATCCAGCGCCCTTGGAAACGCTTTACGATGGTGGACCTCCCTAACACAGCCACACCACATCACATACAGGCTGTGGGCCAACAAAATTTGGGCCTTGACAAATTCCAGCATACACACCCCCCAATTTGCTTTCTCACCTCCCCAAGCCCATTTTTAATTTCTTTATATTTTCTTGTTTATTCATTTTTTTTGGTTATTCATTTTTTTAAAAAGATCAGAAAATCATCCAAAATAGGATTTACAGTTTTTTTTTAAGAAAAATTAATTTTTACAAATTAATTTAATTAAAATTTTAACTATTTTTCTTTTAATTTAAAATAATTAAAGAATCACGTCAAATTCCAAATCTTTTTCATAAAAATACCAAAAATATTTTTAATAGGCAATTAGATTTTTTTAGGGTTTAGATCTTTTTCCCGTCTTAATTCTTGCGTGTTATTATTTTTCCATACGGTTATTTTTTATTATTTATGTAACTGCTCCCGGTCTCAAATAGTTAATCAGGGTTTTCAATTTTTGCATTTTACATTTCGTCCATCATTTATGTATCTACACCAAAGCCTTGTAACAGCATAGGAGCTTTTATTTCTCGCTTTTATATTCCTTATATGCTTGTCTATGAACTGTTAGTAATAAGGTGTGCATGACAAGATTAAATCAATTAATCGTTAGGTCACTAACATAAGATAAAATATCTGAAAAAAGCACATTGTCGCACACTTGCACCCTTAGGGTACTCCTCACTTGTTACCTTCGGAAATGGTCATGTCCCTCAAACGTAGGGATATCTTAGCAAAGATCCTCAGTTTAAAAGTCATCATAAAGATCATGGTCCCTTAATGTCCCTCGAGTTGCCTACGAGAAATGATCTTGTCCCTCGATGTTGCCTATATGATGTTAGTCCCTTTGAAATGCTAAGACATCCTTACATGTTACCTTCGATGAACATAAACAACCCTTTTGATAGTCTCTCAACATCCGGCGATAGGGCTACCTACTCACTAATAGTAGGATAGCACTATCTAAAGGAAAGGAGGAAAAGAACACCCTTTCTCGAGTAGGTAGACAATTCTTAAGTACTTAATCAAACCTGATTTCCTCTTTACACTTACACACTTTTAAAATTCTTTTCAAAAATGCTTTATCACACTCTTGAGAACTTATACAAGAGTTACCATAAAGCAAACAAAAATATTTCAAAACACACAAACACGAAAACAGTTTAAAAAATGAGCAAGTACCTAAGAGCCCGTGGAAAACCACAGATGGAAAGGGTGCTAACAACTTCCCTTTCCATAATCTACCCCCCTTACTCAGAAAATCTCGAAAAAGGTCTTTTCTGTTCTTTTCACCCTTTCCTTTGTTGGGTAAAAGAAAATTCAATGGTGACTCTTGCTTACCGCGACATTTGCGAACAAAAAACGCAAATCAGTATTAACAGTCGGTTCTGCCACCGTATCACAGTAAGGCTCAAGGGGAATAGAATTTTTGTGTCCCAATTTCTTACTATCCACTTTATTTATCATTCTCCAAGCTCATATGAACCTTTAACGATAGCCTTGGTCATCACTCTCGTAGTCGAATACCACGCCTTAGATGAGCGCATCATGGGGACCATCTTTTCATGCATACCCAAATTGTCGTAAATCCAAACAAGGGTTGTAAGTAATACCTCCCCTAATACCAAGCAGAGGGACATTAGGGAATTCCCCATAACAATCGATGATAGTAATGTCCTCCAAGGATCGAGAACACCAGTGAATATCCAAATATCTGAGTGACATCAACCTATTGGACAATCTCAAGCCTTGTTCATTCTTCACAACAGATCGAGGCAGGTGCGAAACAAACCACCTAGTCAATAGAGGAGTGCAACACATGAGGGTCCCCCTTCTCTTCATGGTGCGAGAGTGAAGAGAATGTAAGATATCCCCAAGCAAAGTAGGCACCGGATTGCGAGATATAAAAATTTTGACTGCGTTCACATCTATAAGTTGGTCAGGATTAGGAAATAGTACCATCCCATAGATGAGAAGACCCAAAACTTCTTCAAAGGCTTGTAAATCCAGAGTATCCCAACGATCTTGAGCCTTTTCCACCAAGAACTTGGCTAGAAACCCTTTGACACCACTTCTTGTTTCCCAGTTAGCCATGACGTCGGATTGTTGAAAATGTAGAGCTCGAGAAATCTCCTCAGGGCTCGGGTCTCTTTCAATACCGTTGAAAGGTAATTTATCAATAATAGGAATTCCCAAGAGTTGAGAGAATTCTTCTATAGTAGGAACAAGTTGGTAATCAGGGAAGGTAAAGCAATGGTGTAAAGGGTTGAAGAACTGAAAAAGCACCCTCATCATGTCTTCATCAGGGCTTGAGGTAACCAGATTGAGAAGTCGTCCATGTCTTTTGGTGAACAGAGAATTCTCAGGAATCCTTGATGCTAATTCTTTGAGTTGAAAAGGCACTCGTACGAGATTGACTTGGATAGTATTCCTGCGAGTGGGAGTCATGTCCTACAAAACAGAACAAAGATGAATCTCGAAATCCTTGAAATGGTTAGTGTAAACTGCTATGGTATGATATCATGATGTTACGTACAAGTAAACATATACACACAAAGCAAACAAGTCCTTAGGATTACGCTTGCATGAGGTTCATAGGTAAGTACCCTCTTGAAGTTTTGTTGGTCAACCTATCTTAGAAAGTAAACGGGTTCTAGGGGATCTCAATATCACTGATCTTTCTTCATCAGACATTGTTTCAGCGCAAGCCTCTTTATTGGCGACCGAAATATCTCGAAAGTATAATCTCAATGAGCGTAGTATCGAGTATCAACCAACTTCGGACTGCACCAAAGCCGGCTATGTCACTACTTCCTAACAGCCAAGTTGTTCAATTAAAGATTCTAAGGTCAGTTAGTGCTTCATGACACCACACAACGGCCCCGTATTCTCCTTGACTACTCAAGGGATACTGGTACCAACAAATGTATCACACTAACGTAGCCATCGCTTCAACCATGTCAGTATACCCCGCACAGTTTCCACAATCTATTTCTACTTATCTAAAAGGTGCCCCATATACGGGTAGAGGATCAAAACAAACCCAAACAAGGAACCATAAACGTAAAGCGAACAATTCAAACAATAAAAGCAAGTAAATGTGATCTAACTCTAAGGTAACCCCACTTTTAAGTATCTCCCCAACAGAGTTTCCAGTTCTGTAATAAGGTGGGAGAACTGACTTGGTTGTTTTGCGTTTGATCGCAATTGTTGCGGATAGCAAGAGTCGCCATCGACTTTTCTTTTATCCAAATAGGAAAGGGTGAAAAGAACAGGAAATACCTTTAGAGATGTTTTTCTTGAGTTCGAGGGGTAGGTTATGAAAAGGGAAGGTGTTAGCACCCTTTTCATCCGTAGTTATCTACAGGATCTTAGTTGCTTGCTAGATCACTTTCTTTATTTGAAAATGTGCTTTGTGGTGTAAGTTTGAAAATATTTTGCAAAATTCCTTTGTTGTGGCAAACTTTGTAACGGTTCTCGTCTCTATAAGAATGCGTACAAAGTGTTGGTTTTGAAAATAATTCAAAGTGATGTTTATCTTTGAAGATGTTTTTAAAAGTGTAAGTGTGGAAATGGTTTTAGTTTGCGAGCAAGCAACTACGAGTGTCCTACCTACTCAAAAGGTCTATGTTCTTTTCCTCCTCCTTTAGATGTTTCTATCTTACTATTGATTTGGTAAGAATCCCCATCGTTGGATGTGAAGGACGGGCGTGGGTCATTTTATAGTCATAGAAAGAAACCTATGAGACATTTTAGCAATTTTTGTTAGGGACTAGATCGTTTACTGAAGGAAACATAAAGGGACTACGATCTTTTATCGAGGGTCTTTGATAAAACGCCCATATTCGAGGGACATGACTATTTTCTGAGGCAACAAGTGAGATTACCCTAGAGGTGCATGTGTGTGAATGGTGTGTTTGATTGCATGCATTTAGTCTTGAATTTGGGAGGTATAAGTATTGGTTTTAATCTTGTCATACACACCCTAGTTACTAACATTTATGAAAGCAATAAAAATGCGGAAAATAAATGTCCTACGCTATTACATGTTTTGGGGGATGGGGTATACAAGTTTACAAATGGGGGTTGAAAAGCAATAAAAGTCCTAATTATTACAACCATATTGGATAGCAAGAAAATATAAGTATATAGAAAATATAAAGACAAAAATAGTGTAAAAGAGAGAAATAAAAGAATCCTGGATCGAAGGATGTGTCTTTCGATTCCCACACTTTTTCATTCTTTCGATGGGCCTACAACCAATGTTGCATCCTTTGATTCACACTCCCTTTCCTTTCATTTGGGTCTGCAAATCAATGTGTATCAAAGCACATCCTTCGATTCACACACCCTTTTTTATGTTTTCTTTCGTTTGGGACATGATAATAGTATGGGTCGAAGAAATGATAATATTGTTTCATGGACTGTACAGTTTAGTCTCTAACATATATTTGGACAAACAAAGAAGACAAACTAGAAGGTTAGAAACGAAAACAAAAAAGAAGGTAGAAACAAAAACAAACACGAAGGTACCAATGATGCTTGAAACGAAAGGTTATTTTTGAAAGCAATGGTTATTTACATGTTGTGCTTGAAACAAAATGTTCAAAGTCAAGAATACTTACCTTGAATTTTGGAGTTGGTGTTTTAAAACTTGGGTTGCTGCCTTGAATACTCTTGGATTCGAAGGAAGGAAAGAAGTTGTTCGAAGTACAAGGAAACTTGGATTCGAAAGAGAGAACAAAGGTGTTATGTTTCTTTTTGGTTATGGGTTGAATAATGTATGAAGGGGTTTGATATTTTTGTGAGAGTTTGATAATGTTTGAGAGTATTTGAAGATTTTTCCACACACCCAAAGTCTATCCAGCTAATCCCCAGGTCCCCTAGATGTGTTGTGGAACATCTTATTTATAGAAGAGTTTGGCTGAGATTTGGGGGGGGGGGAACAAAAGAAATTTGAACAAATTGGGTATGTTGTCTTCATAGCCTTCGAGATGCAACTCTTGTATGCCAATTTGGTGCAAATATGGGAGCAGCATAACAGGATTGTTTCACAGCAGACTGTTTTTTGACCAGACTCGTCAAAAGACAAAACACCAATTGTGTGTCCTTCGAGTGGACCAATTGCGTGTCTTTCGAAGGGGCCAAATGTATGTCCTTCGAATGGACCATATGCTTGTCCTTCGAAGGGGCCAAATGTATGTCCTTCGAAAGATCCATATGTGTGTCCTTCGAAGGGGCCAGATGTATATCCTTCAAATGGACCATATACATGTTCTTCGAATCCAACAAATTTAGGTTCTTTAGATGAACCACCAAACACGTGTCTTTCGGATCCACCCATTGTGTGTAATAGTGTATAAACTATGTGTGTTGAAGGGTTTAAAGGTGGAATCGAGGCAATGCATAAGGGGAGTCATTGCCTTGTGGGTGCTAGTATGAAGGAGTCACTGCCTTGTGCATGCCAGCGTGAGGGAAACCCTTGTCTTGTTATGTATGCTGGCATGATGGAAACCATTGCCTTGTGCATGCTGGCATGATGGAAACCCTTTCCTTGTGCATGATGGCATGATGGGAGCCCTTTCCTTGTGAATTGAAACAGGTTTCTTCAAAGGAAAACATTGCCTAATCGAAGCTTGTATGAAGATAGCCATTGTTTTGTGAATAGAAGGAAAGAATGCAAGAGGCCACTGCTTTGGGAATCAAAGTAAGCATGCAGGAGGCCACTGCTTTGTGAATCGAAGCAAGCATGTAGGAGGCCACTGCTCAAATGGAGCTTGTGGACTAAAGCTTTCTCTAAAGGAACCAAATGCACAATCGAAGATTGTGGACCAAAGCTTGCTCAAAGGATGCCAGATGCTCAATAAAAACCTCTGAACTAAGCCTACTCGAAGGAAGCTAAATGCATAATTGAAGCTTAAGAATCAAGTATGCTCAAAGGAAGCTAGACGTATAATCAAAGCTTAAGAATCAAGTCTACTAGAAGGAAGCTAGATGTCTAATCGAAGCTTAAGAATCAAGTCAAACTTGCTCTTTTTCAATTTGATGTTTGAAAGCCCTATTAAAAATCCAATTTTACTTGTGCAAACTTGAACTTTTGAAAATCCTTGTGAGGAAATGTCTTGAGAAAGGAGGGGGAAAATTTTGGGTACAACATCATAATAGTTGAATTTGTGGTGTAGTGTTTGTACTGTATTCTTCTTGACTAAGTTTCTCGATATTTATCTTCTGATGATGTACTTCTGATTCTAAAGTATTAATCTTGGAAGAGATCAATCATTTATCTTCATTCTTCTGATGAATGAATGATGATTAGTTCATAAACTACTTTATTGTTGTAGAGCATGGACATCAAAGTGGTCAGAACCAAATCTTGTCTTCAGAATTATGGGCAACAGTTTATCTGAAACACAAAGCTTTTATTTTGATCTAGAACTAGTCTTGAAGGCATAATTCTTATCTAATCTGAGAGATGAAGTTTTAGTTGAAAAGGTGTTTCATTTCAGAATCTTTCAATTATGGATTCTTGTCTTCAGAATGATTGACAACAACCTATATGAGAAACAAGTCTTGTCGTTGTACGTGAAAGCTTTTCTGATGATATCAAAAGCTTTTATGATGTTGGATCTTGTAATTAGATATTGAGACAACAACATTTCTGATTAATAAGTCTTTGAATTCTCGAGCTTTAATTCTTTGTTCTTGCTGGATTGATTTCTGATGAGGAGTGATAATGATCCATAAAATTATTCTTTGTTGTAGAGTCAGAGTCTTTTCGATATTTGAACATTATCTTCATATATACAAGCAATAACTTATCTGAGGAACAACTTCTTTGAGTGAAATATTTTCTGATCCATTTCATCTTGATCATTAATAATCATCTTTTCTGAGCTGCATATCTGATGTCTGATTTTTGAAGCAAAAGCTTATATCGTTACATATGATTTTTGATGTAGAATTCCTTTTCTTTCTTTCTAATCTCTTGAATTTTAATCTTTAGATTGAGCTAGAAGCAACAACTTATGTCAGCTACATCTTTACTTCTGATATTGAATTCTTTCTCTTGATATCTGAGAGTGGCGGTTTCCTGAGAACTTTCTTGATTCCATTTCTGATGAACATTCAACATTCCTTGGAATTGTCGATGTTTCTTTAGCAATGGTCACAATAGTTCTACTAGTGAGTACACTAGTGTTTCTGATGATATTTATCTTCTGACGAATATTACTTCTTATGAGTAAATTGACTTTAAAAGATATCATCCTCTGATCTTGTCTTCTGATGGACTTTATAATGTTGGATAGAAGTGAGTTTAGAAAAAATTTCTTTCTTACATCATTTCTTCTGATGGAATACTTCTGATGTTGAATTGAAGTGCGTATTCCATGAACTATCCGAGTATTCAGAAAGTTGACTTTGTCTTCAGAAATGTGAGCATCAACTCTTCTGATGAACAAATCTTGTTTTCTGATCTTTGCATTAGAAGCTTGAGTTCTTCTTAGGAACTCATCTAGATTCTTTTCTTGTAGAACATTCAACATTCAATAGAACTACTGACGTTTCATTAAAAATGAACTCAATGGTTCTTCTTCTGAGTGATAAAGTGATTATGATGATATCTCGATTAAGACTATCCATAATTCTAATATTTGTACACTCAATGAAACCATTAAATTTAAACACATAGATTTAAACACATATCTAAATCTTGTTCTAGCACTAAGAACGGTAGAGCATGGGTTTTTGCCAAAATTTCCACGGTCACTAAACCCTAAAACAAAAAACAAACAATTAAATTTAAAATCATATATAATACAATATAATAATATTAAGTCGACACAAATAATACAAAAAAGAAATCATTGTTGCTAAGCAATTAGAATCGAAGAATACGATGAAGAAAAAGGGAAATAAAGAAGAGGAAGAGGAATTAGGGATATGAGAATATGAAGAAGACGTTGGGAGAGAGAAAGTAGAAGAAAGATAAAATTGAATTGAAAATGTTACAATGGTGATGTGACCATATTGTTTATCGTGAGAGTCAGGAGAAGTGGGGTCACTTTGGTTTATTTGTAACCCAATAACCTATGTGACATCATTAATTAAAGCAAACCTAACCAGTAAAGGCAAAATACAAAAACCATATAGTTGGAAATGAACAAAGTGACATTATTAGTTAGAAAAAGTAAATTTTAGACCAAAATTGCCCTTATTTTGATGAGGTGGCAGATACAGTAAGAAGGGTAGAGTTGAGTTTCCTGTAGTAGTTGATGTTCTTATTTGTTATATATATATATATATATATATATATATATATATATATATATATATATATATATATATATATATATATATATATATATATATATATATATATATATATATATATATATATATATATATATATATATATAATCTATGATGGTTTGATTTTGAATGGCATTATATGGTTTAGAAATCTATTTTAATTTCTTATTCATTTTATCTTAGTAAATCATATAATCCATTTCTTTTTTTACTCCTACTTCTCTAATGCTCATACATGAGAAAATTATTTACAAAATGTATGATCAACGTTCTTCTATCTTCTTCGTCTACCTTCACTCTCACACTCATTAATTTCTCAGATCTATCTTCTAACCCTATCTTATTCTTTTCTTATCTTTTTTCCTTTTCTTCTCATTTTCTGTAAAATTGACATAAACCCTCAAAAATAATAATGAAGAACAATCGTCACCTCTCTGACATACTTCATCTTCTTCATTAATCAGTTACTTTATATTCATTATTTTCAAATGTTAGTATCTATTTATTTATTTATTTATTTTTGAATATTTTATATTTGTTGTGTTGATTTCCATTTATTACTCAAAAACTCATATGGAGTGTTCAGATTCTTACTGATCTCGTTGTATTCAAGGGAAACTGGTGAAAAAGATTATTTTTTAACGGTGTATGGTTTCGCCGTGGTGGATCTATTGTGGCGGCAAGGCATTTTCGATGGCGACTGTGGTATTAGTCAAATTCAAAACTGTGTTAATTTCATGTTTTAACAAGTAAGTCTTCTTAGTGGGAAGGATTCTCTCACATGTCAAACAAGTGAAGATCCGGAGGATTGAGTATATTATGCTGGTTTGTTTATGATCTCTTTGTTGTCGGCATGTCGGTATTGTGTTTCTTACAGTACTGTGTTTCTTACAATAATTAATGTTTTGCCTCTGTTATAAAAACTTTAGCATGTCAATGTTCATTTGTTTTTATGTTTTTACAATGATTAATATTATTTTAATTATTTGGTTGGATGTGATGTGAAATTTAACTGATTATTTTAGAATGTAGCAATTCCTGCTCGACTGTAACCCTTGCTCCTCAAGAGGTGATTGATCATATAAGTCCATATTATTTACAACACAGGAAAGGTGGTAGCAATATTTCTTTCTATTTCTTATGTATCTCTTTGCACATCCATATGTATCATGTGTGTACACTTATATATTATTGAATGGAATTGAATTAAGACTGCTGTAATACGGTGGGAGAACTGACTTGGTTGTTTTGCGTTTGATGGCAATTGTTGCGGATAGCAAGAGTCGCCACCGACTTTTCTTTTATCCAATTAAGGAAAGGGTGAAAATAACATGATAGACATTTGAGATTTTTTTTCTTGAGTTTGGGGGGTAGATTATGAAAAGGGAAGGTGTTAGCACTCTTTTCATCCATAGTTATCTATGGGTTGTTAGTTGCTTGCTAGATCACTTGAAAGTGCTTTGTTTGAAAAGGTGTTTTGTGATGGGTGTAAGTTTGAAAATATTTTACAAAAATGCCTTCGTTACGGATAACTTTGTAATGATTCTCGTCTCTATAAGAATGCATACAAAGTGTTGGTTTTTGAAAATAGTTCAAAGAGATGCTTTTTTAAAGATGTTTTTGAAAGTGTAAGTGTGGAAATGGTTTTAGTTTGTGAGCAAGCAACAACGAGCGTCCTACCTACTCAAAAGGTCTATGTTCTTTTCATCCTCTTTAGATGTTGCTACCTTACCATTGATTGGTAAGAAGCCCCATCGTTGGATGTGAAGGGATGGACATGGGTCAATTGTATAGTCATAGAAGGCAACCTATGAGATGTTTTAGCAATTTTTGTAAGGGACTAGATCGTTTACCGAAGGCAACATCGAGGGACTACGATCTTTTTTATCGAGGGTCTTTGCTAAAATGCTCATATTCAAGGGACATGACTATTTTCCAAGGTAACAAGCGAGGTTACCCTAGAGGTGCACGTGTGTGAATAGTGTGTTTGATTGCATGCATTTTTGACTTTGAAATTAGGGTTTTTTAACGGTTGATTTTATCTTTCCATACACACCCTAATTACTAACAATTTATATGAAAGCGATAAATTGCGGAAAGTAAATGTACTATGCTATTACATCATTTGAGGATGGGGTGTACAAATTTAAAAATGGGGGTTGCAAGAATTTAAACCTAATTATCTATTACAACCATATTGAAACTTGAATACTGTATAAGGAATATAATGTACAAGACATGAATGAAAAGAAAATGAATTTGTTTTGATTTTTGTTAAAAAAGATTTTGATCTAAATAATTAAATAGGAAATTTAATTAAACTAAAGAAAAATTAAGATTAAGTTAAAGAAAAGAAAATAAATAGGAAAATGTTTTTGGTCTTTTTCATTGTAAGAAATTAAATTAAATAAACTAAATAATTTAAATATATTTTTGGTGTTTTGTGTAGAAAACAATTTTTGTGTTTAAAACAGTTTTTGTGTAGAAAACAGTTTTGTGTTTGGGCCCAGGGACTGTTTGTAGTTAGTAAACAGGGGGTCAGTAACATGAAAGTGTCAAAGCCCATTTTTGGAGGCCCAGGTGTGCTTCCTGCAAACAAGACAAAGTGAGAAAATATGAAAAATGAACAAAAGGTCCCGTTGGGACTTGAACCCAGGACCTTCTACAAGGCAAGGCTTCTAACGCGCTGTTTGTACCACTGGGTGGTCTGTTTCATCCGTTGGTTATACAACTTGCACTAAATATAAAATGAATTCATTTCTGAATGCTTAAACATGGCTTCATCTTCTTCCTTCGAGCGCGGGGATGTATAACTCATTTGTTGAGTTTCGAAAAGCTTCCTCTTGGAGTGAGACTTGAGGGACTTTGACAGAACCTCCAGGAACGGTTTGATGATGGATTAAGCCTTCTTCGATCTCCCTTGAGCTAGTGGGATCACTACCTTGATTTGAAAAAATTTAGTGAATCGAAGGTTGGTATATGGAAGTTAGGAGCGAATCAAAAGGCTCACTAACTTCCTTGAGTGGGTTTTTTGAGGGCTTTGGGAGTGTTCCAAGGATGGTATATGGAAGATAGGGGGTGAATAGAAAGGATCACTAACGTATGAATGGATTTGATATTTTTAGGGGTAATGTTAGGATGTGCCAAGTTTTTTGCTTGTGTGCAGATTCTGAGTTGTTGAGAGCTTTGGGAGTGTTTGAGGATTTTTTTTAACACAACCAGAATCTCGCCCTTTAGTTTGCAAATGGTCTCTCTATTTATAGAGAAAAGCTTTTGGGAAGTTGGAGTAACCATATTTGTAAGATAATAAAATATGGTTTGGTTGGAAAGCAAATATCCACTTGTGTCAAGTTTTCATGATCCCAAGATGAAATACCAAAGTTAATGGTTTAGAGGGGTTGCCTTCTATGTTTTATGGTGGGGCCAAAATCAGAAGCAAACAAAGTGTGGGCTCAAGGCAGACCTGTACCAAAAATTTGGCTTTCCAAGAATAGCAATGATAACTTTATTCCATAAATGTAAATATCTTTTGGACAAACGCTTAAACCCTTGGGTAATAACTCAAAAGTGGGTGTAAGCATTAAATTATGATGGGATTTTCTAGCAAGTGGGCCCGCAACACAAGATTATTCATCGTAACCTAAGGATTTTGTTATGTTCTTCGAATGGGTCATATTCATCTGAATATACCACTTTGAGTCCTTTTGTTTTGATCATGTAGATCCAACCTTCGACCAAACTCCAAGGAAAACAAAACTAATTGTTTCCACCAATTGCATGTTTTCCGAATGGGCCATATTCATCTGAATATACCACTTTGAGTCCTTTTTTTTTATCACGTAGGTCCAACCTTCGACTAAACTCAAAGGAAGAAAAAACTAATTGTTTCCACCAATTGCATGTTTTTCGAATGGGCCATATTCATCTGAATATACCACTTGGAGTCCTTTTGTTTTGATCACGTAGGTCCAACCTTCGACCAAACTCAAAGGCAGACAAAAATAATAGTTTCCACCAATTGTGTGTCCTTCGAATAGACCAAATGTATGTTCTTCGAATGGGCCACCAATGTATGTTCTTCGAATGGGACGTCAGATGCATGTTCTTTGAATGTATCACATTCATTTGAATGTACCACTTTGAGCATGCAAGATGATCTCATTGAAAGAAATTCTGGATTGCTTTCCTACTTCACAAAGTTTTTTTTCAAGCATCTCAAGACTTGGAAAACCATATCTTAATTAATCAGTTAAAAGTTAAAATGTACAAACTTCAAATGCCACAACCAACTATCCTTGTGGTTTGAAGCTAGTATGAAGATAGACTTGCTTTGTGGATCGAAGCAAGTATGAAGGAAGTCATTGCTTCATGGATTGAAGCAAGTATGAGAGAAGTCATTGCTTTTTGGATCGAAGCAAGCATGAGAGGTGGATTGAAATAGGTTGGGAGGTGGATTAAAGAAGGTTGAGAGGTGGATTGAAGCAGGTTGAAGAAAGACAATGCCCAATCGAACCTTATGAACCAAGCTTGCTCGAAGGAAACCAAATTCCCAATCGAAGCTTATGAACCAAGCTTGCTCGAAGGAGGCCAATACCCAATCGAAGCTTAGGAACCAAGCTTGATCGAAGGAAGCCAAATGCCCAATCGAAGCTTGTGAATCCAGCTTGCTCGAAAGAAGCCAAATTCCCAATCAAAGCTTAGGAACCAAGCTTGCTCGAGAGCAGCCCAAATTCCCAATCAAAGCTTATGGATCCAAGCAAACTTTCTCTGCTTTGATTTGATGCTTGAGAGCCCAATAAGATCCATGGAAACTACATGGGGCATTAAAATTCCAATTGTACTTTGTGCAAATTCAAACTCTAGTTTTGAGTCATCAGTGGTGAGGAAGTATCTTGAGCTGATCAAACCTTATGCAATTTTGAGCAATGGAGATTTTTTGTGAGAGAATCTTTGAGGAATTGGAGAGGGCAAATTTTGGGGTACAACAGCTGCCCCTGTTCAATCTTCTTGAACCTGAAGAGTGAGAGTGGCATGTCGTCGTTCGTAGCTTGAAGGTAGAAGATGATTAAACACTAAAGTGCCCAGAAATTTGCACTCGACTACGTGTTAGTTGATTGTGTAAGGAATGGACTTAAAGAGTCCATTTGGATAGAGTTGTCGGAGATGGGCTTATAGATTCCATTCAAAGTTGATTGTTGATAGAAATTAGACCAAGTCTAAATTTGAATGTAACTGGGAGAAGTATCAGAAAATCTTTTGATCAATTTATACTGAAACATCAAATGTCCATTGGATGTCTTTAACTGGAAGAAATAAATCTAACCATAAGAGGTCTCTGATTCGCCTGTCTTTAACAGGAAGAAATAAATCTAACCAGAATAGGTCTTTGATTCGCCTGTCTTTAACTGGAAGAAATAAATCTAACCAAAAGAGGTCTTTGGTTCGCCTATCTTTAACTGGAAGAAGTAAACCCAACCAGAAAAGGTCTTTGATTCGCCTGTCTTTAACTGGAAGAAACAAAATCTAACCAGAAGAGGTCTTTGATTCTCCTGTCTTTAACTAGAAGAAATAAAACTAACCAGAAGAAGTCTTTGATTCACCTATCTTTAACTGGAAGAAGTAAATCCAACCAGAAGAGGTCTTTGATTTGCCTGTCTTTAACTGGAAGAAATAAATCTAACTAGAAGAGGTCTTTGATTCGCCTGTCTTTAACTAGAAGAAATAAATCTAACCATAAGAGGTCTTTGTTCGCCTGTCTTTAAGTGGAAGAAATAAATCTAACCAGAAGAGGACTTGATTGATCGCCTATTATTAGTTGGAAGAAGTGAATACATCCAGAAGAGGACTTGATTGATCGCCTATTATTAACTGGAAGAAGTGAATCCAACCAGAAGAGGTCTTTGATTCACCTGTCTTTAACTGGAAGAAATAAATCTAACCAGAAGGGGTCTTTGTTCACCTATGTTTAATTGGAAGAAATAAATCTAACCAGAAGAGGACTTGATTGATCGCCTATTATTAACTGGAAGAAGTGAATCCATCCAGAAGAGGACTTGATTTATCGCCAATTATTAACTGGAAGAAGTGAATCCATCCAGAAGAGGACTTGATTGGTCGCCTATTATTAACTGGATCAAGTGAATCCAACCAGAAGAGGTCTTTGATTCGCCTGTCTTTAACTGGAAGAAATAAATCTAACCAGAAGAGGTCTTTGTTCGCCTGTCTTTAACTGGAAGAAATAAATTTAACCAGAAGAGGACTTGATTGATCGCCTATTATTAACTGGAAGAAGTGAATCCATCCAGAAGAGGACTTGGTTGATCACCTATTTTTAACTAGAAGAAGTGAATCCATCCAGAAGAGGACTTGATTGATCGCCTATTATTAATTGGAAGAAGTGAATCCATCCAGAAGAGGACTTGAGTGATCGCCTATTATTAACTGGAATAAGTGAAATCATCCAAAAGAGGACTTGATTGATCGTCTATTATTAACTGGAAGAAATAAATCTAACCAGAAGAGGTTTTTGATTTGATTGACTTTCCTTGCAAGGAAGAGGGCTAGTTGCATGCAGAAGTATGCATGGTGTGATGATGTTCTCAAAATAAATTAGATTACGTTGTATGTGTATGTTATATGATGTATGAATGTGAAATGTTATTGAAGTGTATCTTTGTATAGGAAAATAAGTCCTTGACAAATGCTGGTGAGCCTTGGGAAATGAAATCCCATATTGCTACTGGGGATGAAGAGTATGCTCCTCTTCATACCTTGTTTTAGGATGTTTCCGCTGGGGATTTCTATTCTGTTATTGACTTTGCTTGAAGGAAACTCCATGGAGAGTGTTGTTTTCTTCTTGGGGAAAAGAGTTCAGGAGTTTTAGTTGTCCGTTGCTCTACTGGGGAGTTATCTCTTGAAAGTTAGTTGTTATCTGGTCAGATCCTAGGCTTCACAACAACTTGATGGGGATAAAGAAGTTAACTGTTATCTGGTCGGATTCCAGGCTTTGCAGCAACTCGCTGGAACAGTGGCAAACTTTGAAAGGATGAAGTTGACTGTTATCTGGTCGGGTTCAAGGCTTTACAACAACTTTCAGATATAGCAATGACTCTGTTGTCAACTTCACTACGGACTAGGGGTTGTGGTCCATTAATTTGTAATAGTCTGAGAGGCAAAGTTAAGTTGGGGAATATGTAGTTTGTTGAGGAAATAAACCCTGTTGAAGAGAATGTTTGACGAACTGCTGGGGAGGTGTTTTCTTTTGGAAGAACTCCTCGACGATTCTTCTTGAGACCAACTCAGTTAGGGAGTGGTTTTCCGGAGATTGAAACTCTGGTAGGGGATTAGATGAATCCAACTTTTTAGGGATAATTCTGTGGGGATATCCTTATAGATATTGTTCTGGCGATTTCACTGGGGATATCCTTATGAAAGGGACTTTGTAAGTGTTGTAGCATTGCCAAAAAAATTCGTTTGATTGTACGTGCTCTTTTGATGGAAATCATGCTCGATGCCCGAAGTGATGGAGATTTTCCCATGGATATCTGACATTTCTCGAGAGATTCTTTGAATGTCAACTTGATTTCCCGATATGTGTTGGAAAAAGATCATGTCTTACCCCTCGATTATGAGAGATTTGTCGTTGGAAGCATCTTTCCATTTAAAGTGATTCTGTTCCTTGAGAGAACTTATGTTCATTGGATATTTGTCGTGCAAATTTCTCTGTTGTCAAACAAATATCCATATGCAAACAACGGTATTCAAACGGTGCAAAGTTTAATTTTGTCTTGAAGTTTTGAAAATGCATTTTTAGCAAATAGAAGAATTTTGTAAAAACATGAATTCAACTCGGGATTTACAATAAGCCTTACAGGAGTCCAGATACCTTTTGTAACAGTATTCTTTCGAACTAACCCAGACTTTAATTAGGACTTTTGAAGGGTTGTAGCGTGGCCTGGTTCAAGGTTTAAGAAACAAAGGATAAGGCTCAAAGTTTATTTGTACCCAACCCATTCTCCATGATGTTCTCCAATCCTAAACTCAGTTAATTGTGCGTTTGAATTCCTATTGAATCTAGAATGTTATTTTGGTGATGGTTCGGAAACTTGGAAGTTTATTTGAGAAGGCAGTCATTTTTGTAACATTTTTCATGTTGTCGAGGATTTGTAGTGACCTCTTTTTTTGATTTATTATCTCAGATTTTCTCCTGGCTGTTTTTTTTCTCATTTTTGAGACTACAGTCAGCGGGATGCCCCAGTTTTTCTTAAGTCTCCTTCGTAGGTTTTGACTTAATGGGCTTTTCTTTTGAGAGATAATGACTGCCTATTTTATAGGGAACCATCATCGTCTTTTGATTCCGAATGACGTTTTTGATGTCATTTGTTATGTATGAAGTGAAAGCTTGCGACTGGATGCACATTTGAATCAATTGAGAAACTACCCTGCCCCAGGTTTTGATTAAAGGTTTCAATTTGTGTGAAAAAGAAAACTCTTACTTCTTTGGCTAAAAGGGTTTTACTAAAGATTATCTTCCTTATAACTCCACTGTTTAGGAATTGAAAAAAAACGCTTGTACATCGTCAGCAAGGTCTGCTCAAAAGCATACTCTATGAGAATATGGCATTGTTTTCGTCATCCTCCCTCTAAAGGCTTACAATTTTTAACGAGAGTTGAATATCACAAAAGGGAGTAAAAAGCACAGTTTAAATATAGTGAACATGAAAGGATTAACTCAAGACAAACATATGCAATACATTAATGAGAATAACTAAAGTCTGACATAAAGATAAGTGTTTGAACAAACAAAAGAAATTACAATTGAGAATTCAAATGAACAAAAATTTCTCCGCCTAAATTTGTCACTTCAGAGGGTGTGCCTTTGAGGGATGACAGAAAAATTCAATATGGGCATCTTGTGCAAATTCTAATGCTCCTTCGTCAATCAGGTCTTGAATTTTGTTTTTGAATGTCCAACAGTGGTTAATGTTGTGTCCAGGACTATTGGAGTGTGTGATCGGTGGGAATGAGAACTGACTGTTTTTTAGCTGGTTTCGCGAAATGTCGCGGTAAGCAAGAGTCGCCATCGTCTTTTATGTTCTCCAACATGGAAAGGACAAAAGCACAGCAAAATTCCTTATTCGAGAATGTTTCTCGGTTCGGGAGGTAGATTTATAGAAAGGGAAGGTGTTAGCACCCTTTCTATCCATGGTTATCCATGGGCTCTTAGGTACTTGCTCTTATGTTTTCAAACATTGTTTGCTTTTCAAGTGTGTGTGGGTTTTGGAAAAGTTTCGTTTGAAAAATTTCTAAGTAACTCTTGTATCTGTCCTCAAGAGTGTGTGAAAAATTTGTTTGAAAACTTTTGAAAGTGTGGGTGCGAAAAGTTGTTTTTGTTTGTTTTGAAAAGAGCAAGTACTTAAGAGAAATCTACCTACTCTAAGGAATTAAGCTGTGTAAGAGTCCTTTAGATAGTGCTATCCCACCATTGAGAGGTAGGTAGCACCATCGTTGGAGGTGTTCGGGTCAATTCGATGATTAGGGACAGTGTGGTCACCAAAGCAATGGTAGGACGCCTTAGAAGTAACCCTAATGTCCTAAATCCTTTTATCCGAGGCAACCGTTTCGAGGCAACTGGATCTTTAGATAAAGGGCGACCTCTAAGACACCCTATACTTGGTGACCACGTTCGAGGCAACCAGTGAGGCATACCCTAGGAGTGGCATGTGCTTTGTGTGTTGTTTTTCAGTTAATTGTCTTTGTACATGTTATTTGTGAGCTACAGATTGGTTTTATTTACATACATTCTTTCATGCATTGTTAACAGTTAGGAGTGCGGAAAATAAATTGCAGAAATATAAATCTAACTATTACAAGGCGCGGGTCTATACATCGCCAAAAAAAACAAAGACCCGTTTTGGTAAATAAGTACGAGAAATTAAATAAAGCGGTAAAAACCTATTTTAACTATTACATATCTGGAGACAGTTACATAAATAATCAAAATAAATAAATGCGCGCGAGAAGAAATTAAATCGGGAAGTCTTAAGGGTTTTGACCCTTTTAAGAAAAGAATTGAATTTTTGTCCCTTTTGTAATTAATGAAATTAAAACTAATAACTAATTAATTAATTATTTATTAAAAGAAAAAAGAAAAAATAAATGTTTTTTTTGTGTTTTTTATGTTTTTAATGAAATAAAATAAAAAAAAGAAATTAAAAGTTGAAAGTGAAAGGCCTAATTCTAAATTAATTTTACTTATTAAAAAAATGTTAAAATTGTTCTAATTACACAACTAATTAATTAATACTAGAATTTATTTACAAAATAAGTTAATAAATAATAAAATGTTTTTTTTTTGTTTTATGAATTTTATGGAAAAAAATGTTAGTTTATGAGGTAATTAAATAATAATAATAGTTAATAATAATAATTAGTCAAAAGAAAATAAAAAAAGAAAAAGAAAACAATAGAAAATATAAAAGAACCATGGGGGTTTGGGCCAGAATTGAGTGTGTGGTGTGGATCGCTTCCTGGCCTCTGGATGCATGCCTGTAGCCACCTGGCTCTTTGTGAACTAGAGGTGTAATAGTGAGGTGCTTTGGGGAATCTGCACATGAACGCTTAAAAAACAAGTAAGCAAAACCTAGAATCGTGTATCACAGTATAAGGCCTAAAAATGAAATTGGCTATTGTCATTAGATCAGAAATCAAACAAGGAACATAACTATGCTAATATTTTTGAGGAAAAATGCAAGAATAGAGAATTCTCATTTCGTGTACAGGGATGAGTTTGTGAATACTTACAGTGCGGTATGATGGGTCTTAGGACGTGGCAAGGGTTGTGTTGGCTTCAGGGGATGACAATGAAGAGGACCACGTGCTTCTTTTGATCTCAAAGTGCCTGCAACACAGTTTTAGATCTCCTACTTTTTTTGACACTTTTTGGATTTTGCTCTGGCCGTTTGTGCACACTCTAGGTTGTGAATGAGGCTTGCAAGGCTTGTATATATAGTAATGAGTGAGAATAAGTCACATTTAGGAGCCTTTAACCATTGCAATTAAGCTTTGGATTTTGTCTTAACCACCATTAAAGGCCTTTCAAAGCTTGTTCAAAATTTGAATTTTCATGCCTAAATGAGCTTAGCACGAAATTGGTAGGTTGCAAATGCTTCATGAAGGCTATTCAAACCATAAGATACCATTTAATTAATTTTTTTAGATTTACTTGAATTATTATGGATTAAAATGAATTAAATCCATAAAAATTAAATAAAAATAGAAAAATAATTATTTGGTCTTGAAATTGATCATGGGACACGTGGGTGGCATGACAAAGATGAATCAAGTGGAAAAAAGTGGGCCCTTTTGTCAAAAATTGAAGTTTCAAGGATAGTTGACTTTTGCCATTTCACAAAAATTTCCCGACTTCTCCAATGCATATCTTGCTAAATTTTGATCATATGAACATGTTCTTGGACATTTTGGAAAGGTCTTGAAGTCCTCTAACCAATTCCTTTGGTCCCATGTCATTTTGATTTACCAATCTCAAGTTATGGTCTTCGACTTAAAGTGCCTTTTTGTTGACTTTTGAAAATGACCTATAATGTTGAAATTGATAACTTTTTGTGAGAGCATTTCTTGGACTTGGAATGTGAAGATGAGTTGTAGGAAATGTCATCCCCTTCAAAATGAGCATTGTATGGGATTTTTTTGATGAACCATGAAAAAGTTATGCCTTGGTCAAGTTACAGTTGACTTTTCAACTGCCCAAAAATAGAAACTCTTGACACCTTGATGATTTTTTAACCATTCTTGTGGAATCATGATCAAGATTTGATCCAATGATGATTGTGGCTTCAAAATAAGATGTTGACCAAAATTTTTGAATTTTGACTGCCAAATGACCATTTTACCCCTACAGTTGATTGTGAAGCAATTAGGGTTTTTGCTGTGCAAATTGACCTTGTGAGCCTTGAAACTTGACATGTAGGTGCTTGACAATGTATATGAGCATATGGGACTTGATTGAGCCCTTGAAAACCTCAACTTCCTTGCAAGAACCAAAACCCTAATTTGACTGGCTTAGGAGGGTGTTTGAACTGTGCAACCCTTGAGTAGACTTGAGCAAATTGAGAGGATGCTTGTCAAAACTTTGAAGAATATGGGATGGGAGGATGGGCTTATAGATTCCATCTGGAGACGTGACAGGACCTTGTCAGGAATGGGCTTATAGATGCCATTTGGAGATATGGTAAATAGGAGGATGGGCTTATAGATGCCATCTGGGGGTGTGATTGAACCTTATTGGGAATGGGCTTATAGATGCCATTTGGAGATGTGACAGAACCTTGTCGGGAATGGGCTTATAGATTCCATTTGGAGACTGTTGATAGGTGGATGGGCTTATAGATGCCATCTGGAGGTGGTCTATTGAATTGTAAGTTGAAAGAGGGAACCTGTGTAGGGTTGCCTGATGATGAGCTCGTGTAAAACTGCATCTTGGAAAGATGGACACCTGTGTAGGGTTGACTGATGATGAGCTCGTGTAAAACTGCATCTTTGGAGAAAGGAAACCTGTGTAGGGTTTACTGATAATGAGTCCGTATAAGCCTGCATCTGAAATGGAGAAGGAACCTGTGTAGGGTTACTTTGATGACGAGTCCATGTAAAACCGCATCTAGAGCTGAGAAGGAAACCTGTGTAGGTTTACTGATGACGAGTCCGTGTAAAACTACGTATGGAGTTTGAGAAGGGAACCTGTGTGGGGTTACTTTGATGATGAGCCCGTGTAAAAATTGCATCCTGGAAGAAGTAAAACCTGGGTAGGGTTTCTGATGACGAGTCTGTGTAAAACTGCATCTTTGGGAAGAGAGAACCTGTGTAGGGTTTCTTTGACGACGAGCCCATGTAAAACTACGTCTGGAGAGAGAGAACCTGTGTAGGTTTTCTTCGGGATAAGTTCGTGTAAAACTTCTGGAGGAATCGGGGTAAGGTTACTGCAGGATAAGTTTGTGTAAAACTTCTGGATGAACCGGGGTAAGGTCATCTTGAGATAAGTCCGTGTAAGACTTCTGGAGGAACCGGGGTAAGGTTACTGCAGGATAAGTTCGTGTAAAACTTCTGGATGAACCGGGGTAAGGTCATCTTGAGATAAGTCCGTGTAAGACTTCTGGAGGAACCGGGGTAAGGTTACTGCAGGATAAGTTCGTGTAAAACTTCTGGATGAACCGGGGTAAGGTCATCTTGAGATAAGTCCGTGTAAGACTTCTGGAGGAACCGGGGTAAGGTTACTGCTGGATAAGTTCGTGTAAAACTTCTGGATGAACCGGGGTAAGGTCATGTTGAGATAAGTCCGTGTAAGACTGCTGGAGGAACCGGGGTAAGGTTACTGCAGGATAAGTTCGTGTAAAACTTCTTGATAAACCGGGGTAAGGTCATCTTGAGATAAGTCCGTGTAAGACTTCTGGAGGAACCGGGGTAAGGTTACTGCAGGATAAGTTCGTGTAAAACTTCTTGATGAACCGGGGTAAGGTCATCTTTGAGATAAGTCCGTGTAAGACTTCTGGAGGAACCAGGGTAAGGTTACTGCAGGATAAGTTCGTGTAAAACTTCTGGATGAACCGGGGTAAGGTCATCTTGAGATAAGTCCGTGTAAGACTTCTGGAGGAACCGGGGTAAGGTTACTGCAGGATAAGTTCGTGTAAAACTTCTGGATGAACCGGGGTAAGGTCATCTTGAGATAAGTCCATGTAAGACTTCTGGAGGAACCGGGGTAAGGTTACTGCAGGATAAGTTCGTGTAAAACTTCTGGATGAACCAGGGTAAGGTTATCTTGAGATAAGTCCGTGTAAGACTTCTGGAGAAACCGGGGTAAGGTTACTGTAGGATAAGTTCGTGTAAAACTTCTGGATGAACCGGGGTAAGGTCATCTTGAGATAAGTCCGTGTAAGACTTCTGGAGAAACCGGGGAAAGGTTACTGCAGGATAAGTTCGCGTAAAACTTCTTGATGAACCGGGGTAAGGTCATCTTGAGATAAGTCCGTGTAAGACTTCTTCTGGAAGAAAAGGAACCGGTGTAGGGCTACTTTGATGATAAGTCCGTGTAAGACTTTTTCTGAAAGAAAAGGAACCGGTGTAGGGTTACTTTGATGATAAGTCCGTGTAAGACTTCGTCTGAAAATTGAGAAGGAACCGGTGTAGGGTTGCCTGTTCATGAGCCCGTGTAAGACTTCTTCTGAAAGAAAAGGAACCGGTGTAGGGTTGCCTGAGGATGATCAAGTAGATAATTGTCCTGTTTGGTTTCGGATATTAACCCACGATCAGTCGTCCACAGAATTTTCCTGGCTTGTTACCGGTGTTGATATGGAACTGTAAAGGTAGATGGTAATCATCTTTTGATTGACTTTTTCTGAAAAGGCAAAGTATTAGTCGTATGCAATGTCATGATGCATGAACTGCATGATTTTAAGATGTTCTCAAAAATAAATGAGATTTGTGTTGTATGATGCGTATGCATGCTATAATGTATGAAGATGTGATGTTTATGAATGTATTCTCGTCTGGGAAAATAAATCTTTGACGAATGTCGGGAGTTTGTTGAATCCTGGGCTGATGTTGAAGAGTAGAGTTCTTCGTTTCCACTGGGGATGATGGTTGTAAGAATAAACCGATAGGAGAAGATGACTCCGTTGGGGAATAAACTTGTTGAGGAGATTACTCTGCGGGGAATTACTCTGTGGAAGAGATACTTTGTTGAGGTTTGATGATAACTCCGCTAGGGATTCCCTTGATAAGTTATGTTGGGGATTCTGATGAACTCCGCTGGGGAATGGCTCCACTGGGGTGTCTGGTATTCCACCGGGGAACAATCTTAGATTAAGATTGTCGGGGATGCTTGCTTAGGAACATTTGTATACTCCGCTGGGGAATATTGAGATCTTCTAGGGATATCCAACTTCCTTAAGGCTGACAGTAGACTAACTCTGCTTGGGGAGAGCGTTACTGACTTGCCGGAGATACTGTGCCTTTTCAGGGCTGATGAGAGACCAACTCTGCTCGGGAGAGAGTATTGCTGAATCTTATCTTACTCTGCGGGGAGTGAAGGTATCTTGGTCACGTTCTTCAGCTGAACCTACCTTGGTACCTTGGGGGACAGAGCAACTAGATCGCTCAGACAACTCATTATTGCCCCTGTTTCTGCGGGAGAAGGTACCTGTGGAGGTGCTTGATGACTTCCGATTGACAAATTTTCTTCTGGTAGGCAAGTGACGAGATGTCGGGACATAGTCGTACGCTTTAATCCCTAACTTTTGCCTGGACTGCCCTTTCGGGTTTTCAGTCCACCGGGATACCCATTTTTGCCCAAGCCGCCTTTTCAGGTTTTTGACTTGCCGGGTGTACATATTTTTTCATTCCATCCCTTATTTTTGCCCGAACCCTTTTGGTTCGCCGGGAAGCCCTTATTTTTGCCTAGGTGTGTCAACCTAGTGGGTCTTTGATTATGCGTAGTATTTTTTCGACTATGTCCCCATTCTCAGGATGTAGGGAGTTGTCACTGTTAGTAGCATTGTGTTGCCATACCACCAGAAGATGTTTGATCGGGCAAGATTCGCAGCTGGAATTCATGTCCAATGCCCCAAGTGACTCAGAGGGAGGTTTGCCCCTGGCTATTTGGCATTTGAGAGATTCTCCGAATCTTGACTTAACTTCCCTAGATGATAGACCATGATCATGCCGTGCCCCTTGACTGGAAGTGTTTCCTCCGCTTGAGGTGACCTTTTGGTTGAGAAGATTCTTGTTCACTAGACATTCGTCGTGCGAATTTCTCTGCATGTTCGAACAAATAGTCATATGCAAACAATGTTATTCTAAAAATGCAAAGCTTATGTCTGTCTTGAAGTTTTTGAAAATGTATTTTTTCAGTAAAACAAGCAAATTTTGTAAAATGTGATGTCAACTCAGGATTTTACCGCGAGCCTTAAGGAGTCAGGATACCTTTCGAAATAGTATGCTTTCGACCTAACCCATGCTTCAGCTAGGACTTTTAAGGGTTATAACGTGGCCTGGTTCACGGTTTAAGAAACAAAGGATAAAGGCTCAAAATTTATTTGTACCCACCCGCTCTTCGTGATGTTCTTCGATCCTAAACTCAGCTAATCGTGCATTAGACCTTGTTTGAGTCTTTGCTCTGATATTTCGGTGATAGTTCGGATATTGACAGTTTATTTTGAGTAGGCAGTCATTTCTTTTTTGTCGAGGTTTTATAGGACCTCTTTCTTTTTTGATTTTGTTATCCCTGTTTTTTGCCTGAACTGTTTCTTTTGTGATTACAGTCAGCGGGATGCCCCAGTTTTTGTAAGTCTCCTTCATAGGTTTTGACTTGTTGGGCTTTTATTTTGAGAAATGATGACTTCCTGTCTTTATGATTATTCGGAACCATCACTGTCTTTTGTCTTGGAAGGAATCCTTTGATGCCATTCGTTGTGCACCTAGATCAGCTGAGAGAACTACCCTGCCCCAGGTTATGATTAAGGGTTTTAATTTTCGAAAAGAAAAACTCCGACTTCTTTGGCTCGAAGGGGTTGACGAGGGATTATCTTCCTTATAACTCCAGTGTTTAGGAATTGAAACAATGCATGTACCTCATCAGCGGGGTCTGTTCAAAAGCATACTGTAGATTATGGTATCGTTTTCGTCATCCTCCCTCAAGAGGCTTAGAATTATTAATTGAGAGTTGACATCAAAAAATGAAAGCAGTTTGAATATAGCGAATGAGAATATATTGATTCAAAACAGACATATGCGATGCATTGATAAAGTAAAAGAGTTTGACATGAACAAATGTTTGAACAATCAGAGAAAAATACAACTTGAACATTCGAATGAACAAAAGCTTCGTAGTTTGCACCAGTCATTTCAGATGGAAGATTCTCAGCTGAAGATTTTCATTTTCCCTCCCGGCATGAACTCCAGCACCCTTCCGTCGATCAAGTCTTGGATCTTGTTCCTCAGGCTCCAACAGTCGTCAGTGTCATGTCCAGGACTGTCAGAATGGTAGGCATACCTTTCATCAGGATTGTACTTTAGGGAGGTTATGTTGAGGTTCTTAGGAGGAGCCTTTAAAGAAATCAGCTTGACCTCCAACAAGCGTCTCAGTATCAGTGATGATGGTATACCAGTCTCCGAGAAATGTCTTCCAGACGTATTTCGCTTACGCCGATTACCCTGTTGACACTGATGAGGTTGATGCTGGACTAGTGACCCTGAAGCAAACTGAGGAGCTTTTCCCTTGTCTTCTTGCCCCACAGGTGGTTGAATGATGGCTTGCTCTTCAACCTTAGACGTTTTCCCCAGTTGGTTATCCCGAAGCAGTTGGTTGACGAGAACCCTGAGCTCTCCTTGTCTTTGAGATAAGTCTTGGATAAGAGCCATTTGTCCCAACATCTGGGTTCTCATTGTATCCACCTCAGCTTGTAGATGTTTCAGCCGTTCGTCCTTATCGTCCTCAGAACTGTTCCTGACCAAAGTCCCCATGAGGAGTGTCCTCAGCTCTTCCTGTCCCTTGGATAGATTTAGGAGGATCTCCCCCAACCGAGTCTCCTGAGCACGAAGATCCTGGTCGTCTTGTTTGGAAGCCATTGTTGAAATAAACAGCGAAGATGGTAAGTGACCTGTAACAAGGGTACCTGTAATGCAATGATATGTAGGTATGCATGCAATCTGTTCAAGGATCTCGCGGGGTAAACAGAGAAAATTGTTAGAATTTGAATCTGGTTGCTTGATGGAAGGCACTGCATATTGTTGAGAGTCCTTCTTCAAGAGTCAAGGCTCACCATATCGAGTGGGTCATAGCCCCTGACTCAAGTTATCAACCTTGGCTAGGGGAAAATAAATCCCCTTTGCCCCTTGCCAGACATTTGATTCATCATGATCTGCATCACAAACCCTTGAGATCCTTGAAATGGATTAGTCCTTATGTAGGATGTATGCAATGGTATGATGGCATGATGTTATTCTATGCGTGGAGTGATGTAAGTAAACCCTGTTATGAGTCCAGGTTAAGGACTGTAAACAAACCCTGCAAGAAACTCATGTGTTAGATAACAAGCATGCAAGTAGTCAAGTTTGAAAGCACACAAGTCACACCAGACAGCCCTTAGAGTTTAGACCAGCATGAAGTTTGGGGTACTACCCTCTTGAAGTTGGTGGGCTCAAAACCTGTCCTATCAAAAGTAACCGGGTTCTAAGGAGCTCAATATCATTGAGTTGTTTTCTATGTTCATTGTTTTGATTTAGCCACTGAAGTGGCGATCAAAATATTCCAAGAAAACAACCCTCAATGAGTGTAGTATCGAGTATCAACCAACTTCGGACTGCACCAAAGTCGGTCATCTCACTACCCCTAAAGAGGCCAGGATGGTCAAGTAATGTTCCTAAGGTCAGTTGATGCTTCATGACACCACGCGGCGGCCCCATACTCTCCTTGACTTGACTCAAAGGTTACTGGTACTCACCAAAGTGCCACATCAACGTAGCAAACTGCTTCAACCGTGTCGGTATACCCCGCACAGTTCCCTCACAGTTTGTTGCTACTTTCTAAAAGGTATCCCCCAGATCCGGGTTAGGATCTATGAAACTCCCAAAACAGGCCCACAATATTAAATTAAGCAAAGAAAGCAATTGAAAACATGATGATGAACTATTCCTAAGGTACACCCCACTTATTAGTCTCCCCAGCAGAGTCGCCAGTTCTGTGATCGGTGGGAATGAGAACTGACTGTTTTTTAGCTGGTTTCGCGAAATGTCGCGGTAAGCAAGAGTCGCCACCGTCTTTTATGTTCTCCAACATGGAAAGGACAAAAGCACAGCAAAATTCCTTATTCGAGAATGTTTCTCGGTTCGGGAGGTAGATTTATAGAAAGGGAAGGTGTTAGCACCCTTTCTATCCATGGTTATCCATGGGCTCTTAGGTACTTGCTCTTATGTTTTCAAAAATTGTTTGCTTTTCAAGTGTGTGTGGGTTTTGGAAAAGTTTCGTTTGAAAAATTTCTAAGTAACTCTTGTATCTGTCCTCAAGAGTGTGTGAAAAATTTGTTTGAAAACTTTTGAAAGTGTGGGTGCGAAAAGTTGTTTTTGTTTGTTTTGAAAAGAGCAAGTACTTAAGAGAAATCTACCTACTCTAAGGAATTAAACTGTGTAAGAGTCCTTTAGATAGTGCTATCCCACCATTGAGAGGTAGGTAGCACCATCGTTGGAGGTGTTCGGGTCAATTCGATGATTAGGGACAATGTGGTCACCAAAGCAATGGTAGGACGCCTTAGAAGTAACCCTAATGTCCTAGATCCTTTTATCCGAGGCAACCGTTTCGAGGCAACTGGATCTTTAGACAAAGGGCGACCTCTAAGACACCCTATACTTGGTGACCACGTTCGAGGCAACCAGTGAGGCATACCCTAGGAGGTGCATGTGCTTTGTGTGTTGTTTTTCAGTTAATTGTCTTTGTACATGTTATTTGTGAGCTACGGATTGGTTTTATTTACATACATTCTTTCATGCATTGTTAACAGTTAGGAGTGCGGAAAATAAATTGCAGAAATATAAATCTAACTATTACAAGGCGCGGGTCTATACATCGCCAAAAAAAACAAAGACCCGTTTTGGTAAATAAGTACGAGAAATTAAATAAAGCGGTAAAAACCTATTTTAACTATTACATATCTGGAGACAGTTACATAAATAATCAAAATAAATAAATGCGCGCGAGAAGAAATTAAATCGGGAAGTCTTAAGGGTTTTTACCCTTTTAAGAAAAGAATTGAATTTTTGTCCCTTTTGTAATTAATGAAATTAAAACTAATAACTAATTAATTAATTATTTATTAAAAGAAAAAAGAAAAATAAATGTTTTTTTTTTGTGTTTTTTATGTTTTTAATGAAATAAAATAAAAAAAAGAAATTAAAAGTTGAAAGTGAAAGGCCTAATTCTAAATTAATTTTACTTATTAAAAAAAATGTTAAAATTGTTCTAATTACACAACTAATTAATTAATACTAGAATTTATTTACAAAATAAGTTAATAAATAATAAAATGTTTTTTTTTTGTTTTATGAATTTTATGGAAAAAAATGTTAGTTTATGAGGTAATTAAATAATAATAATAGTTAATAATAATAATTAGTCAAAAGAAAATAAAAAAAGAAAAAGAAAACAAAAGAAAAGAAAATATAAAAGAACCATGGGGGTTTGGGCCAGAATTGAGTGTGTGGTGTGGATCGCTTCCTGGCCTCTGGATGCATGCCTGTAGCCACCTGGCGCTTTGTGAACTGGAGGTATATAGTGAGGTGCTTTGGGGAATCTGCACATGAACGCTTAAAAAACAAGCAAGCAAAACCTAGAATCGTGTATCACAGTATAAGGCCTAAAAATGAAATTGGCTATTGTCATTAGATCAGAAATCAAACAAGGAACATAACTATGCTAATATTTTTTAGGAAAAATGCAAGAATAGAGAATTCCCATTTCGTGTACAGGGATGAGTTTGTGAATACTTACAGCGCGGTATGATGGGTCTTAGGACGTGGCAAGGGTTGCGTTGGCTTCAGGGGATGGCAATGAAGAGGACCACGTGCTTCTTTTGATCTCAAAGTGCCTGCAACACAGTTTTAGATCTCCTACTTTTTTTGATACTTTTTGGATTTTGCTCTGGCCGTTTGTGCACACTCTAGGTTGTGAATGAGGCTTGCAAGGCTTGTATATATAGTAATGAGTGAGAATAACTCACATTTAGGAGCCTTTAACCATTGCAATTAAGCTTTGGATTTTGTCTTAACCACCATTAAAGGCCTTTCAAAGCTTGTTCAAAATTTGAATTTTCATGCCTAAATGAGCTTAGCACTAAATTGGTAGGTTGCAAATGCTTCATGAAGGCTATTCAAACCATAAGATACCATTTAATTAATTTTTTTAGTTTTACTTGAATTATTATGGATTAAAATGAATTAAATCCATAAAAATTAAATAAAAATAGAAAAATAATTATTTGGTCTTGAAATTGATCATGGGACACGTGGGTAGCATGACAAGGATGAATCAAGTGAAAAAAAGTGGGTCCTTTTGTCAAAAATTGAAGTTTCAAGGATAGTTGACTTTTGCCATTTCACAAAAATTTCCCGACTTCTCCAATGCATATCTTGCTCAATTTTGATCATATGAACATGTTCTTGGACATTTTGGAAAGGTCTTGAAGTCCTCTAACCAATTCCTTTGGTCCCATGTCATTTTAATTTACCAATCTCAAGTTATGGTCTTCGACTTAAAGTGCCTTTTTGTTGACTTTTGAAAATGACCTATAATGTTGAAATTGCTAACTTTTTGTGAGAGCATTTCTTGGACTTGGAATGTGAAGATGAGTTGTAGGAAATGTCATCCCCTTAAAAATGAGCATTGGATGGGATTTTTTTGATGAACCATGAAAAAGTTATGCCTTGGTCAAGTTACAGTTGACTTTTCAACTGCCCAAAAATAGAAACTCTTGACACCTTGATGATTTTTTAGCCATTCTTGTGGAATCATGATCAAGATTTGATCCAATGATGATTGTGGCTTCAAAATAAGATGTTGACCAAAATTTTTGACTTTTGACTGCCAAATGACCATTTTACCCCTACAGTTGATTGTGAAGCAATTAGGGTTTTTGACTGTGCAACTTGACCTTGTGAGCCTTGAAACTTTACATGTAGGTGCTTGACAATGTATATGAGCATATGGGACTTGATTGAGCCCTTGAAAACCTCAACTTCCTTGCAAGAATCAAAACCCTAATTTGACTGGCTTAGGAGGGTGTTTGAACTGTGCAACCCTTGAGTAGACTTGAGCAAATTGAGATGATGCTTGTCAAAACTTTGAAGAATATGGGAGGGAAAATTTTGGGGTACAACAGAGTGGTATGTGCACCTTTCATTGTATTTGTAGTTGGGAGAAGAAGTGTTAGGTTTTTTAGGAGGTTACCTTAATGTAATCAACTTGGCTTCCAACATATGATGCAATGCTTGAGCCAAGGGCATATTGATCTCATCAAATTGTCTTCCTTGCTTATGCCGAACACCTTGTCGTGGTTGGCGAGGTTATTGTTGGGCTCGTGATGTGGCAGCAATTTGGAAAGGCCTATTCTCCACCAATCCAACTTCTTGTCTCTTCGGGGGCTGATTGATGACTTGATCCCCAGCCTCGACTGTTTGTTTCATACGGTTGCATCCGTATTGATGAAGCTTGTTGACAATATTTCTCAACTCTTCTTGTCCCCGAGCTAAGTTTTGGATAAGATCCATCTGACCCACCATTTGGCCCATCATCTAGACTTTCATTGTTTCCATTTCAGTTTGTAACCATTCCAACTGGTCATCCCTGTTATCCTCAGGGTTCCTCTTCGTCATGCTCTCAATGAGGAGTGCTTTTACTTCTTCTTACCCCTTGGATAGGTTCAAGAACATTTCTTGAAGTTGAGCATTTTGAGTCTGAAAGTCCTTGATATTTTATTCTATATCCATCTCTACTGAATTAAACAGTAAGCATATGAGAAACCTATGTGGGGAAAACCTGTCATGATATGATGAATGATATATGGATACAATGTTTTCTAGGATCTCGTGGGGTAAACACAAGAATATTTTAGAAGTTAAACTTTGATCACAACTTTTATTGGAGAACTTCGTATCATTGGATGTCCTTCCATGAGAATCAAGTTTACCATGTCAAGTGGGTCATAGCCCTTGACTCTTGTCACCGTTCTTTGGTCTTTGACGATGTTCGGCTAGAAGAAAATAAATCCTCTTTCCCCTTGATAGACGTCTGGTTCAACATAACCCTGCATCACAGACCCTTGAGATCCTTGAAATGGTTATTGAAAATTCTATTGTATGATGTTACGTACAAGTGAACAAAGCAAACAAGTCTTTATGTACAAATAACCATATACACACAAAGCATACAAGTCCTTAGCTTTAGGCTTGCATGGAGTTTTATAGGTAAGTACCCTCTCGAAGTTTAGTTGGTTCAATCTGTCCTGGAAAGTAATCGGGTTCTAGGGGATCTCAATATCATTGATCTTTATTTTAGGCATTGTCTCAGCACAATCAATATTTTCTTGCCTCCGAACTATCACAAAAGTCCGATCTCAATGAGTGTAGCATCGAGTATCAACCAATCTTCAGCTTTACACCAAAGTCGGCTATCTCACTACTTCCTAATGGCCAAGTTGTTCAAATAAGGTTCTAAGGTCAGTTAGTGCTTTATGACACTGCTCAGCGGCCCCATATTCTCCTCGATTAAACATAAGGGATATTGATAACAACAAAAGCGTCACACCAATGTAGCCATTGCTTTAACCATATCGGTCTACGTTGTACAATTTCCATAATCTATTGCTACTTACCTAATAGTGTTCCCCGATCCGGGTAGAGGATCAATACAAACCCAAACAAGGACCCATAAATGTAAAGCAAACAAATCAAACAATAAAAGAAAGTAAATGTGATCTAAATCTAAGGTAACCCCATTCTTAAGTATTTCCCCAGCAGAGTCGCTAGTTTTATAATACGGTGGGAGAAATGACTTGGTTGTTTTTCATTTGATCGCAATTATTACGGATAGCAAGAGTCGACACCGACTTTTTGTTTATCCAATTAAGGAAAGAGTGAAAAGAACAGGAAAGACTTTTGAGATTTTTTTCTTGAGTTTGGGGGGTAAATTATGAAAAGAGAAGGTGTTAGCACTCTTTTCATCCATAGTTATCTATGGGCTCTTAGTTTCTTTCTAGATCACTTGAAAATGCTTTGTTTGAAAAGGTGCTTTGTGATGGGTGTAAGTTTGAAAATATTTTCCAAAAATGTATTTGTTGCAGATAACTTTGTAATGATTCTCGTCTCTATAAGAATGCATACAAAGTGTTGGTTTTTGAAAATAGTTCAAAGAGATGTTTTTTTGAAGATGTTTTTGAAAGTGTAAGTGTGGAAATGGTTTTAGTTTGTGATAAAGCAACTACGAGCGTCCTACCTACTCAAAAGGTCTATGTTCTTTTCCTCCTCCTTTATATGTTCCTAGCTTACCATTGATTGGTAAAAAGCCCCATCGTTGGATGTGAAGGGATGGGCGTGGGTCAATTGTATAGTCATAGAAGGCAACCTATGAGACGTTTTATCAATTTTCATAAGGGACTAGATCATTTACCGAAGGCAACATCGAGGGATATCGAGGGACTACGATCTTTTTTATCGAGGGTCTTTGCTAAAACACCAAAATTCGAGGGACATGGCTATTTTTCGAGGCAACAAGCGAGGTTACCATAGAGGTGAACGTGTGTGAATAGTGTGTTTGATTGAATGCATTTTTGTCTTTGAAATTAGGGTTTTCTAACTGTTGATTTTATCTTGCCATACACACCCTAATTACTAACAAATTATATGAAAGCGATAAATTGCGGAAAGTAAATTTACTATGCTATTACATCATTTAGGGATGGGGTGTACAAATTTACAAATGGGGGTTGCAAGAATTTAAACCTAATTATCTATTACAACTATATTGAAACTTGAATAATGTATAAGGAATATAATGTACAAGACATGAATGAAAAGAAAATGAATTTGTTTTGATTTTTGTTAAAAAAGATTTTGATCTAAATAATTAAATAGGAAATTTAATTAAACTAAATAAAAATTAATATTAAGTTAAAGAAAAGAAAATAAATAGGAAAATATTTTTGGTCTTTTTCATTTTAATAAATTAAATAAAATAAAATAAATAATTTTAATATATTTTTTGTGTTTTTGTGTTTAAAACAGTTTTTGTGTAGAAAACAGTTTTGTGTTTGGGCCCAGGGCTTGTTTGTAGTTAGTAAACAGGGGGTTAGAAACATGAAAGTTTCAAAGCCAACTGTGGAGGACCAGGTGTGCTTCCTGCAAACAAGACAAAGTTAGAAAATATGATAAATGAACAAAAGGTCTCGCTGGGGCTTGAACCCCGGATCTTCTACATGGCAAGGCTTCTAGCGCGCGCTTTTTGTACCACTAGAGTGGTCTGTTTCATCCGCTGGTTATACAACTTGAACTAAATATAAAATGAATTAATTTCTAAATGCTTAAACATTTCTTCATCTTCTTCCTTCGAGGGCAGAGATGTATAACTCATTTGTTGAGCTTCAAAAAGCTTTCTCTTGGAGTAAGACTTGAGGGACTTCAGCAGAACCTCCAGGAACAATTTGATGATGGATTAAGCCTGCTTCAATCTCCCTTGAGCTAGTGGGATCACTACCTTTCTTTAAAAAAAATTCACTGAATTGAAGGTTGGTATATGGAAGTTAGGAGTGAATCGAAAGGATCATTAACTTCCTTGAGTGGGTTTTTTGAGGGCTTTGGGAGAGTTCCAAGGCTGGTATATGGAAGATATGGGGTGAATTGAAAGCCTCACTAACGTATGAAGTGATTTGAGATTTTTGTGGGTAAGGTCAGGATGTGGAAAGTTTTATGCTTGTGTGGAGGTTCTGAGTTGTTGAGAGCTTTGGGAGTGTTTGAGGATTTTTTTTTCAACACAACCAGAATCTCGCCCTTTAGCTTGCAAATGGTCTCTCTATTTATAGAGAAAAGGTTTTGGGAACTTGGAGTAACGAGATTTGTAAGATAATAAAATATTGTTTAGTTGGAAAGCAAATATCCACTTGTGTCAAGTTTTCATGGTCCCAAGATGAAATACCAAAGTTAATGGTTTAGAGGGGTTGCCTTCTATGTTTTATGGTGGGGCCAAAATCAGAAGCAAACAAAGTATGGGCTCCAGACAGACATGTACCAAAAATTTTGCTTTCCAAGAACAACAATGATAACTTTATGCCATAAATGTAAAGATCTTTTGGACAAAGGCTTAAACCCTTAGGTAATAAATCAAAAGTGGGTGTAAGCATTAAATTGTGATGGGATTTTCCAGCAAGTGGGCCTGCAATACAAGATTATGCATCATAACATAAGGATTTTTTTATGTTCTTCGAATAGGTCATATTCATCTGAATATACCATTTTGAGTCCTTTCGTTTTGATCATGTAGATCCAACCTTCAACCAAACTCAAAGGCAGACAAAACTAATTGTTTCCACCAATTGGATGTTTTTTGAATTGGCCATATTCATCTGAATATACCACTTTGAGTCCTTTTGTTTTGATCACATAGGTCCAACCTTTGACCAAACTCAAAGGCAGACAAAACTAATTGTTTCCACCAATTGCATGTTTTTCGAATGGGCCATATTCATCTGAATATACCACTTTGAGTCCTTTTATTTTGATCACGTAGGCCCAACCTTCGATCAAACTCAAAGGCAGACAAAAATAATTGTTTCCACCAATTATGTGTCCTTTGAATGGACCAAATGTATGTTCTTTGAATGGGCCATCAATGTATGTTCTTCGAATGGGCCATCATATGTATGTTCTTCGAATGGACCACATTCATCTGGTTGTACCACTTTGAGCACGCAAGATGATCTCATTGAAAGAAATTCTGGATTTCTTTCCTACTTCACAAAGTTTTTTTAGGCATCTCAAGACTTGGAAAACCATATCTTAAGTAATCAGTTGAAAGTTTAAATGTCCAAACTTCAAATGCCACAACCAACTATCCTTGTAGTTCGAAGCAAGTATGAAGATAGACTTGCTTTGTGGATCGAAGCAAGTATGAAGGAAGTCATTGCTTCATGGATCGAAGCAAGTATGAGAGAAGTGATTGCTTTGTGGATCGAAGCAAGCATGAAAGGTGGATTGAATCAGGTTGAGAGGTGTATTGAAGCATGTTGAAGGAAGCCAATGCCCAATCAAAGCTTATGAACCAAGCTTGCTTGAAGGAAACCAAATGCCCAATCGAAGCTTATGAACCAAGCTTGATCGAAGGAGGCCAATACCCAATCGAAGCTTAGGAACCAAGTTTGCTCGAAGGAAGCCAAATTCCTAATCAAAGCTTATGAACCCAGCTTGCTCGAAAGAAGCCAAATGCCCAATCGAAGCTTAGGAACCAAGCTTGCTCGAAAGCATCCCAAATGCCCAATCGAAGCTTATGGATAGAAGAAAACTTGCTCTTCTTTGATTTGATGCTTGAGAGCCTAATAAGATCCATGGAAACTACATGGGGCATTAAAAGTCCAATTGTACTTTGTGAAAATCAAACTCTAGTTTTGAGTCATTAGTGGTGAGGAAGTATCTTGAGCTGATCAAACCTTATGCAACATTGAGCAATGGAGTTTTTTGTGAGAGAATCTTTGAGGAATTGGAGAGGGATAATTTTGGGATACAACACCTGCCATTTTTTGTTATACTACTGTTTTGAATGGTATTGTTAAACGATGTGATTATGTGAAGAGGAGTATCTTCTTAGAAGAAATTTTCTTGCTACTGAGCTTGCCACAAATATTCCTATGGGGTATATATGTCACCAAATTTTGAATGCTTTTTTGCAATAATATTATCATAATCATCAAGGAGTACTAAAAAAATACCATTTTTTAATTTTTTATATAGGTGGAACAGTTGAAATCATTTAAGTTGTTATTTGATGCATTTCATATTTAGTTACATTGAAAATAGCATAGTTTCCATATGGAATGTTTCTTCTTAATATGAAAATCATATTTGGCTTGATTATCATATATTAAAACACTTTCAAATGCATAAATGGAATAGAAATAGATTGTTTCATTATCTGGGTATTTGATCATTTTTCAATTATCTCAATTCTGATTGATATTAATGCATAACTCATGAATAACACTCTTAGTGCAGGTTAATAACTCTTGTTTTCGGATTTTGAAATATTTTCCACCGAAGAAATTATCAGGTTGAGTCACGTACTAGGTCGCTCTATTTAAGACGTTTCGCGGTACTGCTCAAAATTATGCAAATTAGTCGAACTACTGCGCCGCCTCCAGGATAAAATAGCTCAGTTTTATACTGTATGATTACTACTTGCATGATAGATAATCGGTCTAGTAATACATCCTCTGATGGTACTATACCATTCAAATATGGTATCAACACCACTCGTAGTATCTGGTATAAAGACCAGTCATAATAATTTCTCAAACAAAAAGAAACTCGAATAATTCTCCAAAGAGAAATTAATAATGGTCATTTGACCACTCATAATAATTTCTCCAACAAAGAGAAATTAAAATAATTCTCCAAAGAGAATCCAAAAAATTAAACTTGAAAATTTCTCAACTCAAATGAGGATAAATTAACATAATTCTCTAAAGAGAATTCAAGAAAATACTCGGAAAATTCAACGAGTAGGAAAAAAGGGGAAGAAGACGGCGCTTCGACAATTTGAGAGACAAAGTTATGAGAGTGAGGAAGGAAAAACTAATAGAATAGTTTTTGGTGTGATTTGGAATGAAACATGTGCACTCCTTATATAGTGAAGTAATGTAGTTAATATTTCTCAAATGAGCAATGTGGGACTAAATGGGTTTTTTTCAACTAAAAAGATATTCTAACAATGTGAGACTTGAGAAATTTTTAAATTCAACATATTAGAACATGGACACGTTCCAACAATCCCCCACTTGATGTTAAAAAATTAATTTTAGAAGTAACATCAAACATTTCTAAGATTGTGCATAAACAAAGGTGTCTACGAATTGAACTTTTGCATAGCTGATCGCGACTTTATAGGTCTATCGGGTGTAGTGACTGCAAGTGTACAGTCTATCGCGTAGTTTTAAAAGATATCGAACCCACAAGGACTAGTGGTGAAAACTACTGTTATCTTAGGGTCACTATGTAAAGCTAAGGCTAATTATAAAATTTGAGTGTTTGGGTTAAATCGGGATATAACTAAAGTCTAATAATTAATAACTGGACACCGGTATATATTTTGTCAACTTAAGGGATTCAGTAATTCATTGGAATTTGTTTTTAGTATTAAAACACGGTTTCGGTGAAACTATTCGTTTAAAAACCCTCGTCTCAAACCTCCGTTCTATTGAATCAGATCATATCAGTTAAGCTCGAAATGAGCGCTTCCGCTGTTTCATTTAAAACTCAAAAGTATTTTTTGAAAATAAATAAGGTCCAATTAACTTTAAAGCGCTTCCTCTGTTTTTAAAACTAATGTTTTAATAACCACTATCTGGTTAAAACCTCAAACTTCCATTATGTTGATTTTAACCTTAGACTGTCTCTTACTTCCGTACAAAAACAATTAAATATTCAATTGGAAATTAAAACCAGAATTTTTTTTTTGTAAAAATTAATAATGCCAATTAATTACTGAGTCCTTTCGGTTAATTTCTACATACCGGTATCATGAAATCTAGCCAAACATAATATTATTGCAGCACATCATAAAATTTAAACGTAAATTCAACAACGCGTGCATGGTAGGAGATAAATAAATTATGCTTATTAAAATAAGAACCTGAAAGTGAATAACAAAGCGATTAATTCCAAACAATGTGTGTCCTCCACAAGCCGGCAGGATTGACTTGTAGTAAAACTAACTCTAACTAAATTAAAGTAATCCTAAGCAAATTCTGGAAGTCTGGAAACAAACTAGTGTTGCAGTATTTCTCCGATGTGGAAAAATACTGCTTTGATGGTGGTTTTTTTTATTGCTTACAGAATACTACGAAAAGTGGAAAATTAATGCTGGAAAATATCAAAACAAAATACAATAAAATAATGCTTAACAGAGAAAGTGAAATTGAAAGTAATAATATTGCGTAAGAATTGTTCAAGGTGCGAGAGCCCCCGTCATCTTTGGTAACAGCTTTAATATATATATGAATTCCAAATGGTGAGAGAAAATAGGAAACATCCCATAATTCTCGTTCATGAAGCGTGGAGAAAATCCAAGTGAACGTGCGTTTAATACGCTTAAGTGGCAAAAGGTTCATAACTGTGATGGATCGTGGCGAGCTTGGTGTGTATTATGACGTGAAGCACATAATTCATATATGTCCCGGTCGTAACATTAGACGTGCCGAGGGGCACAAAAACTAAGCTTATCCCGGTCGTAACATCTTTGTGGCGGCCGACACGCTTCTGTTTACAGAGTGCTACATTTTGATGTTTAATAGCCATTTATTCTTCATTTTTTCATTCTTTTTCTTCCTTTTCTCATTTATTCCTTGCAAAATCTAAGTACCTGAAATATGTTGCAAATACTACAAAAAGAGATAAAATATGACATAATAAATAAAGAATCGGAAATATAATCTATGTAAATCGGGAGGAAAATGTTATATCTTTTTGTGTTATCAATAGCAAGTAGGATTCCAATTCATCAAGAGTGACACAAATGTCTTGAACTCTATCTTAGACATCAAACCCGCACACAACCTTTTCTTAAGGTGTATTCTAATTGCCCGTGCTTTAATGGCCATGCATGTGTATCCCGATTTAATGAAGGCTCTAGGAATTCTGCCTCAAAATTCCATAGGAACCGGCCTAAGTTCCACAATCACATAAGTGAGTATATCAAGAGTACTCCTGTAGCCTAGGTACTCCCTCATACAGAGTATAGATCTCACTAAGAGTTTATATTATCTCATCCTCTTATTACTTCAGGATTCATGCTTTACTTGCATGATCATCTCATATTACTTACAACTTATTGTTACCCATTGAACCTATTTCTTGGGATCTCCAGTCATTTAGGTCGGGTTACCATCATGAGTAACTCATTTTCCTATAGGCATTAGTCCCATCTTATATGATGTATTATAGACTTTCTCTCTAGCTAATCCTTTCGTCAAAGGATCTGCTAAATTTTCATCAGTGCGTACATGATCCACTATTACAGCTCCTTTAGAGATACAATCTCTAACAGTGTTTTGCTTTCTTCTAATTTGACATCTTTTACAATTATAATAACGGCTCTCAATTTTTGCAATAGCTGCGATACTATCGCAATGGATCAACACAACTGACATATGTTTTTCTCATAAGGGAATCTTAATTAGCAAGTATCTTAACCAACTTACTTCTTCACTAGCAGTCGCTAATGCTATATTCTCAGGATAGAATATTTATTTGATTTCGAAGATACAACTCCTCTAGCTAATTTGAATACATAGCCATTAGTTGCTTTGGAATCATCTGATAAGGTATTCCAATTTGCAACATTGATCCTTCAAGTACAATAGGAAATATATGATAATGTAAACCGAGATTCATGGTCCTTTTAAGGTACCGTATGACTCGCTCAATAGCTTGTCAATGTTCATTACTCGGTCTACTAGTAAACCCGCACAACAATCCCACAACATATGCAATGTTGGGTTTAGTACAATCAATGGAATACCTAAGACTTCAAATGATGCTCGCATATTCTGTTTGTCTAACACTTTCACTAGTTTTCTTAAGCAGCTTCATGCTTGGATCATTTGGTGTGATCACATGTTTACTGTCAAAGTAATTATATTTCTTTAAGATCTTTATCCCATATTGTGATTGATCCAAAGAAATTCTTTGATTGGATCTCATGATCTTGATACCAAGAATCACACTCGCTTCTCCGAGGTCTTTCATATCAAAGTTGTTACACAATAATTATTTTATATCATTAATGGCCTGAATGTTTGATCCAAATATGATTAGATCGTCTACATATAGACAAATGATAGTGCAAATGCAATTCTCAAATTTTTAATAAACGTATTTGTCACTTTCATTCACTTTGTACCCATTCGATATCATTAAGTTATCAAACATTACATGGCATTGATTTGGAGCTTGGTTTAGCCCATACAAAGACTTATCTAACATACAAACCTTGTTTTCTTGTCCATGTATCACAAACCCTTCCAGTTGTTCTATATAGATTTCTTCTTCTAAGTCACCATTTAAAAAAGTTGTTTTAACATCCATTTGGTGTACTATTAAGTTATAAATAGAAGCTATTAAATAAGTACCCTAATGGATGTAATTCTAGTGACAAGAGAAAAGGTGTCAAAAAAATATATATTTTCTCTTTGTCTAAAACCCTTGGAAACAAGACGACCCTTGTATTTATCAATATTTCCAGCAGGTTTTAGTTTCTTTTTCAAAATCATTTACAACCGACTGGTTTGCAACAAGGAGGCAAGTCTACTAAGTGCCAGGTATTGTTATATTCTAGAGATTATATCTTATCATTGATAGCTTCTTGCCATAAATCAGCATCCAGAGATGACAAGGCTTCTTGAAGATTCATTAGATCTTCTTCTACAATATAAGCCGCATAATCAGGCCCGTAGTCTTTAGCAACTCTTACTCGTTTACTTCGTCGAAGTTTTGTTTCTACATTGTCGTTGCTTTCTGTGCTTCTTATCACAGGAATGTGACTAGATTGTGTGCCCCACTATTTCTCAATTTGAAAGGAAATTTGTCTTCATAGAATTCAACATCATTTGATTCTATGATCACTTTTGTCTTTAGGTCATAAAACATATATGCTTTACTGTTTGCTGCATACCCAATGAATACACATTCATATGCTCTACTAGCGAGTTTAACTTGTTTTGGATCCAGAATTCTGACATAAGCCAGACAACCCCAAGCTCTCAAATAAGACAAGTTTGGTTGTCTTTTCTTTAATATCTCATAAGGAGAGATCTTACATTTTGACTTGGGGACTCTATTCAGGACATAGCAAACAGTCAATAAAATCTCCCCACACCAGTGAGGTGCAGCATCAGAATCCATCATAATTGCAACAACAAGTTAAGTAAGAGTTCTATTCTTTCTTTCTGCTTTACCATTCATTGCAAGATAGTATGGTGCAGTCATTTCATGTACAATTCCATGTATAAAATTCTTTAATAAACTAGAATCATACAGTTTCTCTATCACTACAAATTCTTATTATATCATTTTCAAATTCTTTACAAAAATTTTAAACATATAAACTCCATTCTTCGTAAAGGCATATAAATCTACCCCAATAGACTCACTAAATCCTGTCTTATTTAAAAGAAAACCAGAAAAAATATTCTTTCTAATATTAGGAACATGCATAACGTTCTTTAAGATTAAAGTCTTTTTGAAGGTGAAATTTAACTCCATGTCTACAATTCTAGCAACATTCATGGTCTAGCCATCTCCCAACAACACTTTCTTATCTTTAACATTCGTGTATGTTTTAAACATAACACGATCATAACAGATACAACGAGAGACACATGTGTCTATCCACCAACCAACATATCCATCAACCATGACGATTTCAATGACTATAGCAATAAATTATCCACTGGTTAGGTTGACATGTGCATTAGGGACAACACTAAGTTCAAGCTTACTTCTATATTTCTTAGTCATATGACTTGATTTTCAATAGTTAAAACAAAGGGAAACCAACATCATTTCTTTTAGGTGGTGGTTGTTGCCTAGTTGGAGCTATTGGGATCATAGAAGGGTTCCCATTCTTAATTCGGTTCATAATATTGCAATTCTGATTCTTTAATCATTTCCCAAATGGCTACAGAACTATACGAATTTATTTTTGTTGTTTGAAACAACCAAGACTTTTTCATTTTGATATTGTCTCTAATATTCCCTTTTTTTAACTCAAGGCGAATAATCAAATTCTCAATCAATTTTTTTTTGTTTTGTGGCGAAGCAAAGTTTTTTTTTAAAAAACATTCAAACTATGGGGTAGTTTGTCAATAATAAAACCAATTTGAAATTGTTCATTTAAACACATACCTTTTATGATGAGCTTTTAAGCAATCTTTTGAAGTTCGTAACGTTGAGCCTCCATCGACCTAATTACATATTTGCTCCAGCTTCTACGCCACACTTCTTTTTTCTGAGTCTCTCAATCATGTTTTGCAGTATCACATCAACTATAATTATCATGCAAATCATCTGCGAGTCTAATCAAAATATGATTTTGTAGAGATTTTCATTTTCTTTCTATAAGGTGATTTCTTTGCTATGCTGTAAATCATTCACTTTAATCTGTGCAGCAGATTCAACTTCAACACTATTAAGTGTTCCTTCTAAATCTTTAGTTTTACTACCGTTAGTTTGTTCGATTGATCTAGAAGGAGCAACAGAATATCATCAATCAGAACGTTAGCAACTTTTTTTTCAACGTTAAGAACTTCATCTTTTGTTGCCAACATTTGAAGTGACTTCCCTCAAACATGAATGATTTCTCAAAGAGAATATTCGCAAAAGTACCAATAATTTCTTCGGTAGCCATGACAGTTTGAAACGTCTTAAAATTGTTGTTTTCGGATTTTAAAATATTTTTCACCGAAGAAATTATCAGGTTGAGTCGTAGACTAGGTCGCTCTCTTTAAGACGTTTCGCGATACTGCTCAAAATTATGCAAAGCAGTCGAACTACCGCGCCACCTCCAGGATAAAACAACTCAATTCTTATACTATACGATTACTACTTGTATGGTAGATAATCGGTCTAGTAATACACCCTTAGATGGTACAAGACTATTCAAATATGATATCAACACCAGTCATAGTATCTGGTATCTGGTACAAAGACCAGTCATAATAATTTCTCAAACAAAAAGAAACTCAAATAATTCTCCAAAGAGAAATTAATAATGGTCATTTGACCACTCATAATAATTTCTCCAACAAAGAGAAATTCAAATAATTCTCCAAAAAGAATCCAAAAAATTAAACTTGAAAATCTCTCAACTCAAATGAGGAGAAATTAACATAATTCTTTAAAGAGAATTCAAGAAAATACTCAAAAAAATTCAACGATTAGGAAGAAAGGGGAAGAAGATGGCGCTTCAACAATTCGAGAGACACAAAGTTATGAGAGTGAGAAAGAAAAAACTGATAGAATAATTTTTGGTGTGATTTGGAATGAAACATGTGCACTTTTATATAGTGAAGTAAGGTAGTTAATATTTCTCACATGAGTAATGTGGAACTAAATGATTTTTTTCAACAAAAAAGATATTCTAACAATGTGGGACTTGAGAAATTTTTAAGTTCAACATATTAGAAGATGTACATGTTCCAACAATAACAAATTTGACATGACTTTTGGAAGTAACTCATATTTCCTGGAACTTAACATCCTTGAACTTGAGCTATACAACAACATTTTTCAACTCACACGCGTCACGTGTTCGACAAAATGTTTAAATCACTTTCTTTCCTCTTTTTGCTTGTGTTTTGATGTGCATTGTGAAGCTGAATTTTCGATTATTGTTTTTGATTGCTGTCGAACTCTTGAATTCCTATTTGATGCTTCAAATCTTGTAGGTGATGATGGATGGAGAAGAAGAAAAAAGTGAAGAACAATTTAATATATGTGTCATTCATTCGAATAAATTTTTTTATATATTATATTTTTAAATTTAATTTGTTTTGAATGAATTTTTATGAATGAATCTTCCTTATTGAACAATGCCGCTGTGCACTAAGTAATCCAATAAAAGTAACTAATATATTTGAGATTGTCATTGAAGAAATTTTATGTGCAGCGTTAAGAATATTTCCAAAAGTGTTAAGAAATCTATAATATTGTTCGTTTACCCAACACTTTTATGGTCCAACTAATTATCATAGTTATTTTAAATCCGTGCTTATATAGCTTTCTAGGCTTTAACTCGGGTAGTTGGGTGTGTAGGTGTTTGAAAATATCTCCTCTAAAGTCAAAAACATTTACACAAATTTTTCATGCATTCAAGAGTAAGTTTGGTTAACCCTTGGAACGTGTTCCAAAACAAGTCCAATATCAACACATCAAAATGTTATTGTAGAAATAGAAGTTATGTGTGTCATTTAAACAATGAGTGTAGTTAGTAAATTACTTCAAATAATAAGTCTAGGTTGGTTTGATATTCACCGACTCTAAAGAAAAGGAAAGTATAAATGGTTTCTTGCCAAAGCTTATGCTCTTTGTCTTGGTCCACCTTGACTTAATCCATTAGATTTTTCCTGTCAATAGATTCAGCAAAGCCAGGTTACACAAATAGAGCTACAAGCAAGAAACCATTTAAATAAGAAATGTGTATCATATATAGAACAGATAGAAAGGTAAATAGTGGCTCTTAAATATAAACCAAAATTTTGTTTTTGTGTGAAATGGAAAAAGGACGTAATTCAAAACTATAATGTAGTCTAAAACTTTGTAGCATACTCACATTTATTGCAATTCTTATATGATATTCACAACTGTCGATATTTTAACAGGATTTAATTAACTTCAGGCTTGACAATAACCTAACACAAAGTCATTATAATGTAGCAGAGAAACAACTAATGCAGGTTGACAAATCATAAAATTGATTGAATGGATTAATTATCATCAAAAGAGTACATCACATCAAAACCAATGATGAGAAAAATAATAAATAAAGAGAGCATTAGTTTCTTAATTTTTCTAAAGTTTTATTCCATTTTACAACCCGATTTGAAAGTAAAATGATTCTAAAAAGAGATATATTCCATGCATACAGAATCTTGAAGCTAAATTATTATTATTTTTAAATATTGGAATATTAACTTGTGATTGTAAATTTTTTTAATAATAACGTAAATATGAAATTAAGAAATATGAAATTACTGATCAAAATATTGAATTTTTATGACTTATCACCACCAGTATAGTTTGATTTAGGAGTCAATTATGGCATCAAATAGTTTCAGCCGCCTCCCGATCGTAGCTGCGGGGTTTAAATTGTAGTCTTCCCTACCAAGTCCAATGTCATCACCACTAGACCAACTAATATTAACGGGAACATGAAATTACTAATCAAAATATTGAATATTAACGAGAACATGAAGTTACTGATCAAAATATTGAATATAACATAAACATAAAATTACTGATCAAAATATTGTATATTAACAAGAACATGAATTTACTGATCAAAATATTGAATATTAACGGGAACATGAAGTTACTGATCAAAATATTGAATATTAACGGGAATATGATGTTAATGATCAAAATATTGAATATTAACGGGAACATGAAGTTAATGATTAAAATGCTGAATATTAATAGGAACATGACGCGACATTTGGAAGAAAAAAATTACGCGTTTTACATATATGAAACGGTTTGTTAATTTAATGTGTAAAATTTCAATTATTTATTCATTCAATTATGCTTTTAATTCCTATAACATATTTTTTCATTAATTATGCATTCAATTAACTTCTTTTTTTCAATAATCATAAAAAATGATGACATTACAACATACCACACCAGTATCGGTGCAAATGCACAAGTATCCCACTAGTTGGTCTTACATAGTGAAATCAATTCTAAATTACACTACTACAAAAAGTCAAAAACATAAATTTCACCATGGCTGGAATAATTTTTTCACCACGAGTGATGGTTAATAGTAATGAAGAGTGTCATAGTAAGTGATCTACTTTCTACAACAGACTACTGCGTGGTAATAAGCTGGATAACGCGCTACTTTTCACCAAAGTTGAAATATTCAACCTTAGTGAAAAGTGAAAAGGTCATGAGTTTGATACCTAACAACACCATTTAGACTTTTTTAAACGGGATAGCGCGCTACTTTTCACTAAGATTGACAGAACCAACCATGATAAAATATTTTGTTTTTTACAAATAAATCTCATTATTATAACTTGTATTTTTATGAATCAGAACATATATAGAACATACCATCAATACATTTGTGAATCAAAACTAAAATGATAACTATTATGAACAAAAAAATGTATTATTACATCAAAACTAAAATGAAACCAAAAACTACATATATTTAAAACATCATTACATCAAACAAGTAAACAACTAACAAATGAAATTATTGTGCACTTGATTCATTAATCTGAAGAAATCAAGATGCACAATGTGATCAAACGTCTTTTAGTGTCTTATATTAAACAACTTTAATTTGAAATAATATACTTCTTAGTATAACACTTGTCGGTCCACATGTATAAACTCTTAGAAATTATATCAAACAATAAATTATGAATAAACAATAAAAAATATTTACTTGTTAGTTTTCTCATATGCCTTCTTCATGATATAACCTTTTTCAAGTGGAAGACTTGATTAAAGAAAAAACTGAGACCAATTTGTGGCTTATGACCAGAATCATAGGGAGGTTTATTATCACCCTTTTCAAGTGGAATAGTTGATCAAAAAAGAAAATGAGACCAGTTTGTGGCTTTATGAACAAGATCGTGGGTAGGTTTATTGTCACCCTTTTCAAGTGGAAGACTTGATTAAAGAAGAAACTAACACCAGTTCCTGGCTTATGACCAAGATTGTGGGGAGGTTTATTATCCTTTTATAAAATTTGATATTTTCAGATGAAGATTTACTCGTGAAATTGGTATTTGGTAAGGTTATATTTTTTATCTACCTTCATTAAAGGTTGTTAGTTTACCGCTAGTAAACGTCGGTGTATCGTATATTTCTTTACCGTCAGCTAATGTCGGTGTGTCATATATTTCTTTACCGTTAGTAAACGTCAGTGTCGTATATTTATTTATCGTCGGTAAACATTGGTGTGTCGTATATTTCTTTACTGTCAATAAACATCGATGTACCTCCAGTAAAAATTGATACTTTTATCCGGAGTTAGGTGTTTCCCTTTGTTGGTCATCACTAAAAGATCTCTTCCCAATAGGCTCAATTTCCCTGGGATGTTTTCTTCTCCCTAGTGAGATTTTCCCTAGTGAGATTTTCTTTTTACCTTTTGTGGATTCCTAGTTATTTCTTGCCCACATTTATGCATGTTTCCTGTTGTGGCATCTTAGAACAAAAAATTATGCATTTTTGTATTTAAGTATCTCCCATTGCGTCGATACGAAGATTCCAATCTTCATATCTCTAGATAGAAAAACTTAAATAAGGGCGTCTGTTGTACCATAATTTTTACCTAAGATCCCACCTCCTTTTTTGCATCATTTAGAAATCATACCATTCATTTATGCATCACTAACCTCATAAAAAATATAAATGTTTTGTTTTGTTGTGTTTGTTTGTTATACAAGATATGTGTGTTTGAGCAAGAGGATCCAACAGTTGATTGATCAATAACATGCGTATTCCTCAGTTACTCAAGCTCCTCATTTATTTATTGGTGATCAAGTAATCATCATTTTAACCACAACCTCATCACAATAGGGTTTCATCATTGGATTCATTAAGAGGTTAAATAAGATTAGGGATTTGAAGTCTCCAATTGTGTATCACTCAAGTCTTCATCATATCATCATCTTATGAACTTCAAAGATATATTTACATGCTAAGGATTGCATCATAATTAAAAGATTTCATTGAAATTGGACAAATTAGATTCATCTGATACAAAGTCAACTGCAAGGTCAAACTTTGATTTTTTGGTCGAATATGGATTCCTCGAGTTAAATTTCATTAAAATATGATTGATGAGTGAATTTGGTCAAGACTAATCAAGAGATTTGAGATTACTTGCAAAAGGGGTAAGATTGAAGAAGTTGAAAAATTCACTAAGTGACAAAAATTCATGTTCAAGTGCATAACTTTCCAAGCCTATAACTTCTTCCTCAAGCCACCATTTTCATGTCCAAAAGATCAAGTTAAAGATAATCTTTCATACTAGAATTTTTCCATAGGAATTGATTTTAAAAAAAATGCATGAATTTGAAGATATGAAGTGACCAAGTTGGCATCTCAAAGTTAATGAAAATATTCAAAGACGTAGAGAAATTTTCTAAGTATTTTCAGCTTAAAACACCAATTTTAGAGGTGTTCAAAACCAAACTGCCCCAATAGAAAACCACAAAACCGAACCGAACCAAATCGAAACCACAAAAAACCGCATTTGGTTCGAATGTGTTTGGGTCATTTTCAAATGGAACCGCGCGGTTCAGTTCGGTTTGTGGTTTGTATTTTGCAAACCAAACCAAACCAAACAAAACCGCATTATGTTATAAAATCTTACTAACCAATATATATTTCTTTAATTCTATAGAGAAATCAACATGTATTATGTGTATTGTTGTACCCCAAAATTTTCCCTCCCATTTTCTTCAAGATATTCTTCTAGGATTCTCAAATGCTCAAGGATTCTCAAGAGTTGATCAGACAAACTCTCCTCCTAAGCAATGGGTCCACAACTAGGGTTTCATCTTAAACAAGGAATAATGGGTTTAAAAGGTCTCAAATGGTTTTCATGGTTCATCATAGGTCTTCAACAATGCTCATGTCAAGTTTCAAGCCTTGCATCACAAGTTTTCTCAGTCAATATCTCACATGATTGAAAGTCAACTGTATTGGGTAAAAAGTCAAGTGTAGTTAACATATAGTCAAACTTCAAGATTTTTGGTCAACATAAATATTTCCAGGTGATATTCATCATTTGATCAAGGGTTGATCATGGTTCCTCAAGGAAAGCCCTCAAATCATCAAAGGTCAAAAGTTGCCAAATTAGGGTTTCCTTAGGAGAAGTCAACTGAACTTTGACCAAGCATAACTTTCACATGCCTCATCAAATTTTCCCCAACCAAAGCCCATTTTGAAGGAAATTAAATTCTATACAACTTTTTATTCTCAAGTCCAAAAGTTCTTCATTTGAAAGATATGCGATAATATATTACAAGTCATTTCAAAAGTCAATAAAAAGATACTTTTTGTCAAGGAAACTTACATCAAGATAAAGTCTCCAAATGCAAAAATGATCAAAAGAGAAATTGAAGAGGACATCTTGATATTTCCAAAAAGACAAAGATCACCTTCAAATGATTAAAACTGATAAAGTTATGAGTTTCACAAGTTGGGAAATTTTGAGAAAATGAATGAAACTTCATTTGAGCAATCTTGAAATTTTGGACTAATGGGTCTAACTTTTGAGGTTTAAACATGTTTATAACATGTTAGAGGACCTCTAAGTCCATTTATACATTACTTTAATTATTTATTTTATTTATTTTGATTTTATTCAAATTAATTCAAAATAAATCAAATAAAATATGAGTTGATGGACCAAAGGGCGCGTGGGCTTCATTTGGATATCTTCTAGAAGGCCCAAGACCTCATAAGAGCATGCCAAAACCGTGAAAACATGTTAGAAACAAGAATCTTCAAGTTAGGAATATTTTTAAAATAATTTTGGAGACATTTCAATGTGTTTTTTTGCAATGAATTGTGACATAATGGTACAAGATTCTTGTCTTGTTTTTGTTCCATTTCATTCCTATATAAATACATGCAATACTCAAGTGCAAAGGACAAAAAAAAGCTGCCTCAAGAACCACTTCAAAAATCTCTTAAAATTCTCAAGAAAAGTGCAAATTCGTATCACACGATCCAACCACTCTCAAGTCAAACGAAGTGTCCAAACCTCTTCCTGAAGTCCTCGGGAACACATCCAGCCCAAGAACCATAAGATTTGGTGCCTGGAAATCATGCTTCAAACTCCACCGACTTGCGTTTTTTCCCTTGAATTCAATATTAAATTCCATGCATTACTAATGTGTTTGATGAGCTCTAATGTATTCAGGATATGATTTAGGACGAGTTTGACAGATCACATGCAAGCTTTGATGCATGAATCTCTATATGTCATTTTTAAGGCATGGAAATACGTTTGCTTCATATCTCTCTTTACACGCACATTCAAGAGAAAAGAACCCCACCATCAAATTTGTTTCCAACTTTTCAATTTTCTTGTTTTTATTATTTTTGCTTTTGCTTAATTAATTTAATTAATTTTTTTAATTAAAATCAAAAGACCATAAAAAATCAGAAAAAATCCTTAAAAATTAGATTTAGGTTTTTTTAATTAATTTAATTTTTTACCAACAAAAAATAGTTTTAATTAAATTAAATTTGTTTTTATTTCACAATTAATTTGTAAATTATTTAGAATTAGAGTTAATTATTATTATCACTTTAATTATTTTTCATAAATAAAAACATCAAAAAATATTTTCCTAACACTTAGAAATTTCACAAGATATCAGAAACAAAGCAGTAAAGCCAAACCTCTAATTTTTTTCCCATCATTTCCAAATCCAAACCCTTCAGAAATTAGAGAAGGAAGAATAAATCAGAAAAATCTCACCCGAAACCATGCAAAAGGTGAAATCGAAACGGCTAGGGTTTCTCTCCCTCCCTTTTAAATCTAGGAAAAACCATGTACAATATGCAAAATCAAACCATGGACTAAGGATCAGAAGTAGAAGACGAAGCTAAACATATAAAAAAAATGAGGATCCGAGCCAAGCCGGTGTCATTGTCAGCGATTTCCGGCAAGGATTTCCGGCGAACCCCAAAAACAGAGAAAGGCGAGAGAACAAGAGAAGAGAAGTTATGTTTTAGTCGTTTCTTAAGAAATGATTTTGTTTTGTCTATTATTAATTTTTGTTTTAAAAAACAAAATTTTACTTAACATGCCACTGGTGGTAACACTTGTCACCACCATTATGGTTTCCTCGTAATCCCACACAGGTACATCCACCATAGCTATCATGTATTTTCATTCAATATCGTTTGATCATCATCAGGCAGTACAGATCCGCGCATCCACGATGCACCCCCACTCAAGTCACACATAGGATTCAACTTTGGGAGCTTATTGGGCTCAATTTTCTTTCAGCGCACCCCCTCTCTCTCTACTTCACAGCGCAGGCCCAATAACACCCTTTTTTATTATCACAAACTTTTTTCTTCTTTTCTAACAAAAAACAGACTATTGGGCTAAGTTTTTCCTTCTGCATACCCCTCTATTACTTACAGCAGCAAGCCCAAATATTCTTTTTTATTTTTTGTTTTTCTGACTAAAACAAAACAGTTTTGGGCCTAGCAAACCAAAATATTTTTCACACCACCCATTTTCTTTTTAGCACCTGATCCAAATCTTTTACATTTTACATTTTATTTTATTTTTTTATTTCCATTTTATTTATTTAATCAAAAATAAAAAATATATTTTTATTAAATATTTGAACTAAAATTTGCTAATTTTATCTTGTTTTTGCTTCATTTATTTTAATGATAAAAAAAACCTAAAAAACATTTTCTTTCTTAATTAATTAAAACTAAACTAGACTTAGGTTTTATTTAATTTTATTTTTAATTAATTTAGAATTTATATTTTTTTTATTTAAATTCATTGTAATTAATTAGTTTAATTAGGTTAATTAAAACCTTTTCATCGAAAATCCGTCAAAAAAATTTCTTCTTTCTCTTCTCTTTTCATTTCTTTGTACAGTCTATTATTTCACATTACAATGTAATTGTCAAAGCCTTGTAATAGTAATTAGGTTTTTTTTGTCATCCCCATTTGTAATGTGTATCCCCCATCCCCTAAAGTGATGTAATAGTGTAGGACTTTTAATTTCCGTATGCTTTAATCCCTAACTTTTTCCTGGACCATCCTACAAACACCTGTTACACAACTGTAACACCTCCATCACCATCCTCCATTTTCAAAAATATCACCTTGCACTTTGACTTCTCGAGCATGAGTTAGGAACTCTCAGCTCAAAGTAACTATTGAAATAACTTCCTAGAGGTTCAGTGAAGCTAACCAGATCATTATAACACCTTGAAGAATGCTCGAACTCAAAACACGATCTCCATCTACAAGGTGAGTTTTCTGAAATTTTATCTCTTCGTACAAGCATCATTTGACTTTCATTTTAAAAGATAAAATTTAGACATCATAGCCCTGAAACTAACTGTGTCCTTAGAATTTATTTTTATTTCCTGAGCATGGAGAATTTTAAGTCTAAACTTTCTAAAAAAATTAGGTCAGATTTGGTACCAACAGAAATTTGTGCTTATCTTTGATCAATTGTTTAAGTTATTTACATACTTGAAATCGTGGTGAAATTTCTAACAGGTTTGATGTTTACAATTTCTGAAATGGTTGTGAAATGAGCAGGATATAAAATTTAAAAATCTGACTCAGAAGGTTGGCGCGAGGAAGAAGATGAAGTTGTCATTCAAGAAGGAGTTTATTTTATATTTATTAGTTGTTGTTTCAATAACGGATGAAACAACCACCGCAATGGCAGAGAGTGTGTGCGTAAGACTTTGGTCTATAAGGTCCTGGGTTCGAGCCCCAGCGTTACCTTTTTCACTTTTCCTTCTATTTTTCTTGTTTTTCCTCTTTCTCATAAAACGCGTCTGGGCCTTCCAGCATTGGGCCAACACACATTTACTCACCATCACTCCCTGATTACTTCACACCACACAGTCCCATCACATTTTATCTTTTTTTGTTTTATTTTTTGACTTGTACAAAAAAACTATTTGGGCCCTAAACAAAAAATGTTTTACTTTCTAAACTCCTAATCTCTTTTCAAATCCCTTGACTCTTTAGTTTATATTTATATTTATATTTTCTTTTCTTTCTTTTATTTTATTTTATTATTATTTTTAATCAAAATATACAAAAATATATTTTCTTTATTAAATACTTAGACTAAAAATTATTATTTTATTTTCACTTTATTTTATTTCCTTTAAACAAAAGGCCTAAAAAATTGCTAAGGTATCCTACAATGTTGACTTCTATGACTGTACGATGACCCACGCCTGTCTCTTCACATCCAATGATATGGTTTCTTACTAACTAATGGTAAGATAACACTATCTAAAGGAGGAGAAAAAGAACAAAGACTTCTTTTGAGTAGGTAGAACGCTTGTAGTTGCTTACTCACAAACATTTCAAAACAAAACATTTTTCAACACACTCACACTTTCAAAACATCTTTCCAAAAACAAACATTTCTTTGAACTATTTTTAAAGCTAACAATTTGTATACATTCTTATAGAGACGAGAATCATTACAAAGTTTACCAAAACAAAGGCATTTTCAAAATATTTTCAAACTTACACAAACACATTTACAAGGCATTTCAAAGTGAGCTAGCAACTAAGAGCCCGTAGATAACTATAGATGAAAAGGGTGCTAACACCTTCCCTTTTCATAACCTACCCCCCGAACTCAAGAAAATTCTCAAAAGGTCTTTCCTGTTCTTTTCACCCCTTCCTTTATTGAATAAAAGAAAAGGCAATGGCGACTCTTGCTATCCGCAACAATTGTGATAAAATGCAAAACACCCAAGTCAGTGTTCTCCCATCATATCACAGAACTGACGACTTTGTTGGGGAGGAAGAGTTTATGATCAGTCATTTGAATTCGTTCAAATATGTTGAAATGGATGGAGAATTCATTGAGACTCCTTATCAAGCTTTTGAAGTGGTCCCTCCAATGATAGTCGTTTCCAAGGCCACTCTTGTCACTCCCAAAGCTGCTAAAGATACACCGAGAATGGCCTCTCTCAAAGATGCTCGTGTTGTTGCTGAAGACAGGGGTTACACCATTTGGGGACAACTTCCTGATATCCCATTAAAGTCAGACAAATTTGGGCTGGGCTTCACATCCAAAGCTCAAAAAGAGGTTCGACGTACTCATACAAGGAAACCACCTCTCTGTATTACTAACAATGAAGTTAATACTCTTGGAGACTCTAACAGTGATGGTGACTGGGAAGATTGGATCTACCTGACTGCTGATGGAGGACTCAACAACTGGAGAACTAAGGACTTCATCTCAATTTCCTTTAGCCAGAAGTAATTGCCATTTCCTGTTTTTATTACTTTGAAAAATTTGTCTGTAATTTCCATTAAAACAATGACTTTAAACCATGTGCCTTGCCCGGGGCACAATGGCCCATTTGTTAAAGATTTTTCATTTTCATATGCCATATGCTCATTTTAATGAAAAAACATTGGACTATTTTGCATTCAAACTTTGCTCTCTTTATCTTTCTTTTACTTTACTGCATTTTCAAATAGCCATGTGACCTTACATGTACACACACACATTTGCATATCCACATCCACTCTGGATCTCATTGACAACAATTCTGCTATTGCCCTCTATGACTTTGAAAATCCAATCTACCAAGCTGAAGACGAAGGTGAAGAAGATTGTGAGATACCGGGGGAACTCTCCAGACTCCTGATACAAGAGGAAAAAGCCATTCAACCGCATAAAGAACCCGTTGAAGTGATAAACTTGGGTACTGAGGAAGATAAGAAGGAAGTCAAGATTGGCGCTAACCTAGAAGAAAGTGTCAAAGGAAAATTGGTTCAGATGTTGCATGACTATGTTGAGGTTTTTGCTTGGTCATACAAAGATATACCGAGGCTTAATACTGATATCATAGTTCCTAGTCTACCAATGAAAGAAGGTTGTCCTCTGATCAAGCAAAAGGTTCGTCGCATGCGGCCAGATATGTCTGAGAAAATAAAGGCTGAGGTAATGAAACAATTCAATGCAAGTTTCCTGGAAGTGACGTCATATCCCTAATGGGTTGTGTGATACAGTGGGAGAACTGATTTGGGTGTTTTGTGTTGGATCATAATTGTTGCGGATAGAAAGAGTCGCCACCGACTTTTCTTTTATCCAATAAAGGAAAGGGTGAAAAGAACAAGAAAGACCTTTTGAGAATTTTTCTTGAGTTCAGGGGATAGGTTATGAAAAGGAAAGGTGTTAGAACCCTTTTCATCCGTAGTTATCTACGGGCTCTTAGTTGCTAGCTCATTTTGAAATGCTTTGTTTGAAATGTGTTTGTCATGGGTTTTAAAAGTATTTTGAAAAGTGCCTTCGTTTAGGTGAACTTTGTAATAATTCTCGTCTCTATAAGAATGCATACAAAGTGTTGACTTTTGAAAATATTTTCTTTGGAAATATGTTGGTGTATTTGAAAAGATGTTTGTTTTGAAGATGATTGTGAGAAAGCAACTATGAACGTTCTACCTACTCAAAAAGTCTTTATTCTTTTCCTCCTCATTTAGATATTGCTACCTTACCATTGATTGATAAGAAGCCCTATCATTGGATGTGAAGGGACGAGCGTGGGTCATCGTATAGTCATAGAAGGCAACATTGTAGGATACTTTAACAATTTGTCGTAAGGGACTAAGATAATTTATCGAAGGCAACATCGAAGGGTCATCGAGGGACTACGATCTTGTAATTGAGGGTCATTGATAAAGTATCCCACGTTTGAGAGATATGAATTTTTTATTCGAGACAACAAGTGTGGGTTACCTTAGAGGCACAAGTGTGCAAAGTGTATTGATTTCATTCATTTTTGTCTTGGATTAGGGTTGTCTAAGATTGATTTTATCTTGTCATACACACCCTAATTATTAAAAATTATATTAAAAGCGATAAATTGAGGAAATTAAAGTCCTACGCTATTACATCACTTATGGGATGTGGATACAAATTAAAAATTTAGATGAAAGCAATTAAAACCTAATTACTATTACAACCAAATTGAAAAAAGTCTCAAAATTAAGATTTTTGGTGTTTAGGGTGACACGAGCCGTGTCCTGTGACACTGGCACCCGTGTCAGAACTCTATAATGATCCATGAATGCCTTTTTTGTATCAGCTGAGCTGACACGGGCCGTGTCCTGTGACACGGGCACCCGTGTCAGAACCCTGTCCTGCCACTTTGCCAAGTTTTAATTCCAGTAAGAGAGACACGGGCCGTGTCCTGTGACATGGGCACCCGTGTCTGAACCCTGCTTTTCTATTTTGTCATATTTTCTTCCTGAGACGGCCCGTGTCAGGTGACACGGCCGACCGTGTCAAACTTCCAGAAGCATTTTTCCTGTGATTTTTAGCATTTACAACTCTTCTACTCTGATTTTTCCTATTTTATTCTTTTGAAAATGAAAGTAAAATGATGTACGAACAAGGATATCACAGTTTGAGAAAACTTACCTCTTGAACTGAAAATCCAAAACGTGTATGGATATTTCCAGGTGCAATGTGATGATTGATTGAGCTTCCTTAGACCTCCCCGAAGTTGTTTCAATCCTTACTTTGTGTTGAAGGTGTTTGGGTTTCTCCAACCAAGTCAACTTGCAAGACAATGTTTTTGAGTTTGGAAGGTTATGGCAATAATGTTACATAAGTTGTTCTTGTGTTTGAACAACTTTTATATGATCTATGTGAAGTATATTTGATGGTTTGTTTGGGTAAAACTTGCAAGGTGTTAGAGGTTCAAAGATTTGGACTTCAAAGCTCAAAATGGAGGTTTTTATGGACAGTTCTGATTTTTTGAGAGTATGAGGGGTTTTGAGAAACTTGTCTACATAACAAAACTTCTTCCCTTTAGATTGCAAATGGCCTCTCTATTTATAGAGGAGGTTTGATAGGTTTAGATTGTTTGTTTTATAAGCTGTCAAAATTTTGGTTTGGTTAAGATGAAACAACCAAGTTATGTGAAATTTGATGTCCCAATGCATGGTATAAGAGGGATCTGAAGTGGATATGAGTTTTTAGGCATGTTGCTTCTTGCTTTGACATTGTGTGTGAAGAAAAAACTATTGAGAGGCTCAAGGAGAGCTGACTTTGTATAAAGCATGCTTTATGTGAATGGCAATGGTGCCTTTGTGCCATAAATGGAATGATGCAATAGACAATACTTGAATCACTTGGATAATGGTTCAACCATTATGTAAACATCTGATTATGGATAGATTTGCAAGTCAAAAGGCCCGCAAAGTAATATTATGCAGCATGGCATAAGGATTTTGTTCTATGTTCTTCAACAAAATGACTTGCAATTCAAGAATGGATGCCCAACTTTAGGCCCTTGAATATCCTAGCTCAAGTATGATAAATTCATGATCTTGGATGTTTTGGAAAGCTTGAAACATCCTCTACAACTTTCATATTAGCCATTTTGACAAAATCATCTTGGAATTATGTGAAAAAATTCCAATAAGTTGGGATAAAATCCTGACCAAAATCTGTTGAAAATTTCTCTAAGTGTTAGATGAAAATGTCATGACTTCATGGGCTTATATCTTCAAATCTAAGTGTTTTTTGGACATCAAACCTCTGTTACAAAGTTTTAGAATTCATCAATATCTACAACTTTCATTTTGAAAGTTTCCTTTAAATCATTTTTCATCTTGGTGAAAGATTGACATGAAGTAATGAAATTATCATGTATAAAAAACACTTAGAAAAATTTCTAAGTTTTGAAAAGTTTGACTTTTCACATTGACTTTTGACTTTATTGATTTCTTGATGATCAAGCTTCATATTTTTGAATGTATTGATGAATTTTGATCTCTAAAACTTAATTTTGATAAAAAAGTCAAAGTTTGACTTTTCAATGTACAATTGACTTTTTCATCAATTGACCAAATTTCAACTATCAATCACTGATCTTGGGAAATAAATTGAACCATGCAATTAGGTTAATATGATGCATTTGAATCCTTGATATCATGTTTCAAATCAATAAGCCACGTATTAGGTCAAAATGTTGATATGGGTCAAAATCTTGAAGTTTGACTATAGGTTGACCATAATTGACTTTTAACCCAATACATCTGATTTTAGGTCATCTAGTCAATTGACTTAGCAATTTTGTGATCCAAAACTTTAAACTTGACATGAGAAATCTTGAGGGTCCATAATGATCCATGAAAGTCATATGAGGCATTAAAATTCCAATTGTCCTTGTGAAAATTCAAACCCTAATTTGAGGCATCAGTGTTGAGGAGATGTCTTGACCTAGTCAATCCTCGTGCAAGCTTGAGCTATTGAAGATATTTTAGGAAATGTCTTGAGAAATGAGAGAGAAAATTTTGGGATACAACAACTGCCCCTGTTCAATATTCTTAAACCCTAAGAGTTAGATTGGTGGGTCCGCCATTCGTGACTTAAAGGTGAAAGATGATTGAACATTAGACTACCCAGAAATTTGCACTCGATGATGTGTTAGTTGATTATGTATGGAATGGAATTAAATATGCCATTTGGAGAAATGACGAAGAATTTGTCGGAGATGGACTTATAGATGCCATCCAGAGTGACTGTTGGTAGAAACTAGAAGAAGTACCAGAATAAACCCTTGGTCGATCCATACTGAAATTGTAGATGTCTTTTGCCTGTCTTTAACTGGGAGAAATAAATCTAACCAAAAGAGGTCTTATGATGGTGACTTCACTGGGGAAACAAATCTAACCAGAAGAGGCCTTTTGGTTTCCTATTATTAACTGGAGGAAGTGAATCTAGCCAGAAAAGGTATGTTGATTTCCTATTATTAACCAGTAAAAGTAAATCTATCCAGAAGAGGACTGTTGATTGTCTATAATTAGCTGGAAGAATTAAATCTATCCAGAATAGGACTTTTGTTTTGTTGACTGATTTTTTCCTACAAGGAAGAGGGTTATTTGCATGCAGATGTATTCACGGCGTGATGATGTTCTCAAAATAAATGAGATTATGTTGTATGCATTTGTCATGTATGTAGTATGATGTATGAATATGAAATATTGTTTGAAGCATATTTTTGTCTGGAAAATAAATCCTTGACAAATGCTGGGGAGTTTTGGGAAGTTAAATCCCGGATTGCTGTTGGGGATGAAGAGTATGTGCATCTTCAAACCTTGTTTAGAGTGTTTTTGCGGGGGATTCCTGCTTTTTTGTTTGAGGAGAATTCCGCTGGGGAACATTGACTTTGCTAGAGAAAACTCTGCAGGGAGTGTTGATTTCTGCTTGGAGAATAGAGTTCAGGAGTTTTAATTGTCCATTGCTCTACTGGAGAGAATAAGAGTTTGTTGTTATCTGGTCGGATTCCAGGCTTCGCAGCAACTTGCTGGGGAAAATAAAGTTAACTAATATATGTTCGTATTCCAAGCTTCACAATAACTTTTTGAACTTAACTGTTATCTGGTCGGATTCCAGGCTTCGCAGCAACTTTCTGAGAAAAATGAAGTTAAACTGTTATTTGGTCGAATTCTAGGTTTCGGAGCAACTTTTTGAGGAGAATGAAGTTAATTGTTATCTGGTCGGATTCAAGTATTCGTAACAACTTATTGAGATAGATGAAGTTAATTGTCATCTGATTGAATTCTAAGCTTTGCAACAACTTACTGAAGTTAACTGTTATCTGGTCTGATTCCATGCTTCGCAGCAACTTTCTGAGGTTAACTGTTATCTGGTCGGATTCTAGGCTTTGCAATAAATTTATGAGATATATGAAGTTAATTGTTATCTGGTTCCAGGTTTCACAGCAACTAAGATGAAGTTAAACTGTTATTTGGTCGAATTCTAGGCTTCGTAGCAACTTAGATGAAGTTAAATTATTATCTGGTCGGATTCCAGGATTTGCAGCAACTTTTAGGGATAGTAATGACTCCGCTAGGGATTAGAAGTCTTGTCTATTAATTTGTACTAATCTGAGGGAAAGACTTGTATTGGGGAATTTGGAGTTTGTTGGGGAAATACACCTAGTTGAAGAGAATATTTGACGACCTAATGGGAAAGTGAACTCTTTAGGAAGAACTCCACAAGGTTTCTTTTTTAAGACCAACTCAGCTGGGGAGAGAGTTTATAAGGGATTGGAACTCTGGATATACGAATTTAACTTAGTTGGGAGAGTTTTATTGAAGTAACTATGTGAGGATATCCAAAATCCTTAAGGAAATGCATATTGCTGTTTTTATGCATACTGTTGTACCCCAAAACTTTCCCTCTAAATTTCTCAAAGATTGCCTCACAAGATCTCCATTGATTCAAAACTGCACCAGGATTGATCAACTGATACCTCCCTAAACACTGATGACTCAAAATTATGGCTTTGGATTACATTTTTGCTCAGACAATTGATCAGTTGGCCTAAAATTAACTGTATTGGGGAGAAAGTCAACTATGGTCAATTTACAGTCAAAACTCATAAATTTTGATCCATATAAATATACTAGACTCACATGAACCATTTGGTCAAGGTTGGATCACTACTTCTCAAGAAATTTGATCAGATCATCAAAAGGGCAAAATGGTCAAAATTAGGGTTTTTGATTGAGAATGTTCAATTTTTGAATTTTTGACCTAACACATGACTTGTTGGTCTGAGACATGATATCAAGTATCCAAATGCATCATTTTAACTTAAGAGCATGGTTCAAAACATTTCTCAAGATTAATTGATTGACAATTGAAATTTGGTCAACTGATAAAAAGTCAATTGTATACTGAAAAGTCAAAGTTTGACTTTTAGATCAAAATCAAGTTTCAAAAATCATATTTCATCAAGACATGTCAAAGTATGAATATTGTTAATCAAGAAATCAAAAGCCAAGATTACTTTGAAAGAAAAAAAAGTCAAAGTTCTAAACACTTAGAAATTTTTCTAAGTATTAAGAAAATATGATAATTTTATAACTTTGCACCAAATTTTCATCATGATGCAAGATGATTCAAGAAAAACTCCCAACATGAAAGTTTTAGATCTCAATGAGATCAGAAACATTGCAGGGCAAAAATTCTTCTAGAAATGCTTGGATCTTAAGTTATAAATCTGTGAAAACATGTCCATGATACTAAAACACTTAGTAAAATTCTGGGTGTTTTAAATCAGAACTTTGACAAAACTTCTGGGCCAATTTTCATATAGTTGCAATGAGAGTTTGCAAAAGTGATTCAAAGAGGGATTGCAGAGCCTGTTACAAGCTTTCTAAAAGTCCAAGAACTCTTTCATATCATGCTGGAGCAGGGAGAATAGAAGATCAGAAGTTGGACATTCGTTCTTAAGCTATGGGTTATTTTCATGATGAACATCTTATTCAATTCCAAGCAATGTTACATAATCCCACTTTTCAGGCCCTCTAGCGTGTAAGTCTATCCTTAATCAGAAGATTACACAAACTTCTGAGCTATGAACCACTTGATTTAAGCTTTGTCCAATACACCTTGCCATTTAAGAAAGAAAGTTCACACTTCCATTCTGGAAAAGTGACTTTAATCACAAAGTCCACTCTCCTTGAGCTTTGTGTTTATTCTTTATAAACAAGCATCCCGTACAAATTCAGAACATATGTGTTTAAAGTTTCTAGCCACCCTATCTTGCCTTGAAACCATGTTTGTCTAAGCTTACTTCAACAACAAGTCAAAATCCACAACATGTGATTTTGTACTTATGACTTCACCAAGCTTCTAAAACCCTTGACTATAAATTAAACCTTCATTTTCAAACCGAGGAGAGATTTTTGGACAAGCCCTGAAACTCACTAAAACTCTCTAGAACCAGAAATTGCAACACAAGCACAAAAACTTGTCATTTCTGATTTTTGAATCCAATCTCCAAAATCCATCGTGCGTTTCTTGGCCAAACCATCCACAAAGTTTCTGATACACATATAGAAGTTATCCCAACCTGTGTTTTCAGATTGTAACATCATCTTCACCAATCTCCATTTTCAAAAATAGTGCATTACATATTGACTCCTCCAGAACATTCCAGCCATCCATAGCTCAAGCAAACCATTGCATTAGCTTCCTGGGAACTTGAGGAAGCTAACCATATCATCACAGCAACTTGAATCAAGCTCTAGTTCAGAACATGATCTTCAGCTGCAAGGTAAGTTCTTCTGATTTTCATCTCATTATTTAGGCATTGTTAGGCTTGCATTTTCAAAGAAAAAATGTAGATATCATTGCTCTGAAACTGTACATATCTATAGATTTTATTTATATGGTCTGAGTAGAGAGAATTTAGGATCATAACTTCTTGAAAAATTAGGGTTCATATTAGGGCTATCAAAATTCATGTTTGTTTGTGATTTATAGTTTTAATGCTTTATAGTTCTGGAACCATGATGAAATTTTCCATAACTTTCATGTTTACATTTTCCATTTTGGTTGAGAAATGAATTAGTTGAAAATTCTCTAGTTGGCGCGAGGAAGAAGATGAAGTTCATCATTAGAACTGATTTTGTACTACATATTTATGGTTTTGTTTATAATACCAGATGTATAGCCACCCTAGTGATAGAGAGCGCACGCTTAAGGCACTAGTGTTAAGGGTCCTGGGTTCTAGCCCCAGGAGCACCTTTTTGTTTTTTTATTTCTTAACATTTTATCCTATTTACCTGTTAGTAGCATGCCTAGACCAGAACTTCTAGGCCTTCTCATTTTTGCTTCATTTACCTGTTAACAACGCGCCTAGGACATAACTTCTAGGCTGTCTCATTTTTTGCTTCCGGCATCATTCCCTCCATATACTTGTCAATAGCATGCCTGGGCCAGAACTTCTAGGCTGCCTCTTCTTTGCTTCTAGCGTCCCACCATTTACTTGTTAGTAGTGCACATGGGCCAGAATTTCTAGGATGCCTCATCGTTGCTTCTAGCATCCCACCATTTACTTGTTAGTAGCGCACTTGGGCTAGAACTTCTAGGTTGCCTCATCTTTGCTTCTAGCATTCCCCCATTTACTTGTTAGTAGCGCACCTGGGCCAGAACTTCCATGCTTTCTCATTTCCTATTTCCAGCATCATTCCCCTATACACTTGTTAGTAGCGCACTTGGGCTAGAACTTTCGGGCTTTCTCCTTTCCACTTTCTAACCCCCCCCCTTTGATTTTAATTATATATATTTTTTATTTTCTTTCCTTCTTCTTATTATTTTTATTAATCAAAAACACCAAAAATATTATATTAAGTATTTAAATTATTTAGTTTATTTTTTATTCAACTTCTTAAAATAAAAAAGACCAAAAATGTTTTCCCATTTAATTTCTTTTCTTTAACTTAATATTAAACTTAGGTTTAGTTCATTCTCTTTGTTTAAATTAAATTAACTTAGTTTAATTTTCTTACTTCTAACTATTTATCTCCTTTTAGAAAATTAGGTTAAAATATTTTCTTTAACAAAATCAAAACAAATTCATTTACTTTTCATTCATGTCTTGTACATTATATACATTTCAATTCTTGTATATTATATACATTTCAATTCTTTTACATTATTCAAGTTCAATATAGTTGTAATAGATAATTAGGTTTAATTTTTTGCAACCCCCATTTGTAAATTTGTACACCCCATCCCCAAATGATGTAATATCGTAGGATATTTACTTTCTGCAATTTATCGCTTTCATATAAATGCTAGTAATTTAGGGTTTGTATGGAAAGATAAAAACAAAGATTATAAAACCCTAATCCAAGATAAACCAAACATGAAATACAAACACTCACACACTTTGCATCTCTAGGGTTTACTCCACTTGTTGGCTTGAGAAAATGGTCATGTTATGCATGTGAGACACCTTAGCAAAAAAAACAATAAAAAATACAAGATCATAGTCCATCGATGACGCTTCGAATGTTGCCTTACAAATGATATTAGACCCTTAAGAAATATGCTAAGGTATCTCACAACATTGCATCTTATGACTATACGATGACCCACGCCCATCCCTTTACATCCAATGATATGGCTACTTATCAAACAATGGTAAGATGGAAATATCAAAATAAGAAGGAAATGAACAAAATACTTTTGAGTAGGTAGAGTGTTCTTAGTTACTTTCTCATAATCCATCTTCAAAAACAAACATCTTTCCAAACACACTAAACACTTTCCAAAAAACATGAAATATTTTCAAAAAGTCCAACACTTTGTATGCATTCTTATAAAGACAAGAATCATTATAAAGTTTTCCTAACCGAAGGCGCTTTTCAAAAATAATTTAAAAACCCACCACAAACACATTTCAAAACAAAGAAATTTCAAAAATGATCTATCAAACAACTAAGAGCCCGTAGATAACTACGGATGAAAAGGGTGCTAACACATTCCCTTTTCATAACCTACCCCTCGAACTCAAGAAAATATCTCAAAGGTCTTTCCTGTTCTTTTCACCCTTTCTTTATTGGATAAAAGAAAGGCCAGTGGCGACTCTTGTTATCCGCAACAATTGCGATCAAACGCAAAACAACCAAGTCTGTTCTCCCACCGTATCATAGAACTGGTGACTCTACTGGGATGTTTTCAAAAGTGGGGTTACCTTAGAGCTAGATCATATTTAATTGCTTTCATTGTTTGACTTGATTGCTTTACATTCATGGTCCTTGTTTAGGTTTGTATTGATCCTCTACCCGGATCGGGGAACGCCATTAGGTAAGTAGCATTAGATTATGGAGACTGTGCAGGGTATACCGATATAGTTGAAGCGACGACTACATTAGTGTGACACATTTGTTGGTACCGGTAGCCCTTGAGTTTAGTCAAGGAAAATGCAGGGTTGCTGTGTGGTGTCATGAAGCACTAACTGGCCTTAGAACCTTTAATTGAACAACTTGGCCATTAGGAAGTAGTGAGATAGCTGACTTTGGTGCAGTCTGAAGTTGGTTGATACTCGATAATACGCTCATTAAGATTGGACTTTCATGATATTTCGGTCGCCAATAAAGAGGCTTGCGCTGAAATAATGCCCGATGAAGAAAGATCGGTGATATTGAGATTCCCTAGAACCCGGTTACTTTCTAGGACAGGTTGAGCCAACTAAATTTCAAGAGGGTACTTACCAATGAACCTCATGCAAGCCTAAACCTAAGGACTTGTTTGCTTTGTGTGTATATGTTTTTTGTACATAACATCATGACATCATACCATGGCATTTTGCACTAACCATTTCAAGGATCTAGAGATTTATCTTTGTCTTGTTTTGTAAGACATGGCTCCCACTCACAGGAATACTGTCTAAATCAACCTCATCAAAACGCTTCCTCAACTCAAAGAACTAGCGTCAAGGGTCGCTGAGAGTTCTCCATTCACCGAGATACATGGCCGACTTCTCAACCTGGTTACCTAAAGCCTTGATGAAGACATGATGAAGGTCCTCTTTTAATTCTTCAACCCTTTGCACCATTGCTTTACCTTTCCTGATTACCAACTTGTGCCCACTATGAAAGAATTTTCTCAACTCTTAGGAATCCATATCCTTAATCAACTACCCTTCAACGGTATTGAAAGAGACCCAAGACCTGATGAGATTGCTCGAACTCTACATTTGCAACAATCTGACATTATGGTCAATTAGGAAACAATAAGTGATGTCAAAGGGTTTTTAGCGAAGTTTTTGTTTGAGAGGGCTCAATAATTTTTGGATGCTATAGATTTACAAGCCTTTGAAGAAGTATTGGCTCTTCTCATCTATGGGATGGTTCTGTTTCCCAATCCGGATCAACTTATAAATGTGAGCATAGTCAAAAAATTTCTATCTCGCAATCCGGTGCTCACTTTACTTGGGGATGTATTGCAGTCTCTTCACGCCCGCACCATGAAGAGAATATGACTTCTTATGTGTTGCACTCCTCTTTTGGCTAGGTGATTTATTTTGCACCTACCCCGATCTGTTGTGAAGAACGAACAAGGCTTAAGATGGTCTAGTAGGTTGATGTCACTCACACATTCTGATATTTATTGGTGTGCTCGATATATGGAGGACATTACTATTATTAACTGTTGTGGGGAATTCCCTAATGTCCCTCTACTTGGAATTAGGGGAGGTATCACCTACAATCCTTTTTTGGCTTTGCGACAGTTTGGATATTGTAGGAGGGATAGCCCTCATGATGCACTTGTCCAAGGAATTGTATTCGACCACGAGAATGATGTCCAAGGTTATCTTCAGATATTCATACGAGTTTGGGGCATGGTTAACAAGGTTGATAGCAAGACGTCGGGGCATAAGAACTCCATTCCTTTGGAGTCTTATCTCAAGTGGGTGCGAGCTCACGCCCAAAACCTCATGATGCCTTATGAAGCCATCCTGCCTATTGTGATACCGTGGGAGAACTGACTTGAGGGTTTTGTGTTTTATCGCAAATTTTGCGGTTAGAAAGAGTCACCATCGACTTTTCTTTTATCCAAAAGGAAAGGTGAAAAAGCACAGGAAAGACCTTTGAGATTGTTTCTTGAGTTCGGGGGGTAGATTATAAAAGGTGAAGGTGTTAGCACTCATCCATGGTTTTCCATAGGCTCTTAGTTACTTGCTAGATCACTTGCTTTTTATTTTGAAATTGTGCTTTGTGTGGTTTTGAAAGTATTTTGTAAAAGAGGCCATTGTTTAGGAAATCTTTGTAATGATTCTCGTTCGTAAGAATGTATACAAAGATGTTTGTCTGTTTGAAAATGTTTCCAATGTTTGTAAGATGTTTGGAAATGTGTGTGTGTTTGTTTTTGAAAATAGCAAGGATAGTTGTTTTAAATGGAGCAAGTAACTATAAATAATCTACCTACTCAAATGTCTTTCTTGTTCATTTTCTTTTCTTTTTATATTGTTGTCTTACCATTGATTTGGTAAGCAACCCTATCTTTGGATGTAAACGGGACGAGTGCGGGTCATCGTATAACTATGATTAGCAATGTTGCAAAGTATCCTAGCATTTTTTAGGGACCAAGATCATTTTGTAAGGAAACTTTGAATAGCGTCATCGAGGGGCTATGATCTTATACTTGTTTGTTTTGCTAAGATACTTCGCATGCATAATATGGCCATTTTTATATAAGACAACCAAGTGGAGTAACCCCAAGGGTGCTTGTGTGCAAGTGTGTTATTTTCATGCTTGATTTTGTCTTGGATTAGGGTTTTCTATTTTATTGTTTTTATCTCGCCATTCAAACCCTAATTACTAGCATGTTATGTAAAAAGCGGTAAATTGCGTAATTTAAAGATTACTATGCTATTACAACATTTTATGAGAAGGGGGTATACAAATTATAAATGGGGATTTGCAATAATGTAAATCTAATTGAGCTATTACAACCAAATCGAATTTGTACAAATATTTGAATAAATAACATACAATATAAATTAAATATGTAATGGTATGTATATGCAAGAAACAAAAATTTGTTTTGTTTTTTTTATATGAAAAAGAGTTTTGAACTAAACCCAGTATTTTAAGAAAAGGAAATTATTTTTAGAAATTGGTTAACCCTAATTTCTAATTTGTTAAAAGAAAATAAAGTTCTTTAAGTGTTACTTTGGTGTATTTTTGTCTTAAAATAATAAATAATATTTATGAAAATATTTAGTCTTTTTATATGTCAAAATAAATATTTACAAGTATGAAGGAAAAGAAATAAAAATTAATCTAAGTCTATTTTATTTTACAAGTTTATTTAAGAAAAATAGTTAATATATAATTTAATAAAAATATTTTTTATGTGAAAATTAAATAAAATAAACAAAATGCAATATTTATCATGTTTTATATTTTTTATGTTAAAGAAAATATATTTAATAAAATGAAAATGAAAATAAAAATAAATAATAAAATGGTTGGGCCAGGTGTATCCTGAGTAACCAGGAGGTAAGCATTATAAAAAAAAAATAAAGCCCAATGCGACAAAGGCCCAGCGCTGCATAGTGAGAAAAATGGCAAAAAATGTGAGAAAATAGGCAAAAGGCAGGCACCAAGGCTCGAACCCATGACCTTAGCAATTTCAGCGCGCTGCCTTGCCACTGGGGTGGCTGTACATCCGTTAGATCAAATGAAACTAAAAATAGATAACATAAAATGCTTCCTTTCCCTGTACTTCATCTTCTTCCTCTAGCCAGCCGGACCCCCTGTATCTTTCTCATTTCTCCATGAAAATGGAAACTTCAAACAAGAAAATGGTAGTACTCTTTCCCATGATTTCAACCATGTAACTCATGTGAACTAACAGTCAAAGAACAAAGCTAATTTCAACGGCCCTAATTTCAACCCTAATTTTTGCAAAAATTTGAAATCTAAAATTCTCTATACACAATGAATATAAATGAAATCTATGAACGTGGTTGGTTTTAGCACAAAGATATCTATATTTTATCTTCACAAATCGAGACCAATAGATGCCTGTATGAAGAGATAGAAGTTAGAGTTCTTACCTCTTTCAGCTGAGATCGTGAATGGAGTTTGAGTGAGTTTTGAGAAGGCTTGAGGATCTCTTGAGCTTTCCTGGACCTCCCTGAGTGTGTTCCAATCTTTATCTTGCCTTGAAAGTGTCTGAATCTCCCTATCGTCAACCTGCAAGCTTAAAATGCAAAAATGGAAGATGGAGAAGGAGGAGTTACAGTGAAGGGATGATGGTCTGGAACACTTTGATATGATGTAGGTTAAGTGTTTAGGTGATTAGAACTTGAAACGCACGAGTGGATTTTTGGATTGCTATGCTTGGTACAAAACTGCAAGTTATGGCAGGTTTTTGGTGATAGAGAGTTTGGGAGAGTTTATGGCCTTTAGCAATCATGTGCTAGGTTGTAATATGTTTATGTATAAGTATAAAGAAGGTTCCAAATCAAGTCCACACCAGGTTTATCAGTTGTAGGCTTTTTGCTCTATTGCTTGCCTTTTAAGAAAAGCGAGGAGACAACTCTCTACATGCTTGTACAGGCCTGTTTTGATTTGGTACAAGTCCTAGACATTTTGATTATGGTTTATAGGACTTGTGTGTGCAGATAGAACAGGTGCAAAGCTCAAGGAGTTGACAAATGCAAAAGTTATGCTTTTCTAAAATGGAAATGGCCACTTTGTGCCATTTATGGAATTAAAGCTTGGACAAAAGCTCTTATGCTTGGATTAAGGCTTTATCAAACGTGTAAGCATTAAATTATGGAGTAAGAAACAAGTTTGAGACCTGTAAAGCAGGGATTATGCCTCCTAAGTTTGGATTTGAATTTTGTTCTTCATGAAATGGCTTGAAATTAAAGTGAGAAATTGCCAACTTCATCTCTTTGATTCTCCCTACTCAAGAATGATTTCAAGGAGTTCTGGGACATTTTGGAAAGCTTGCAATGTTCTCTATAACTCATATTTAAAATGATTTTCAAGATTCCTCTTGGAACTAGGTGAAAAGTTGCCATGAAGTTAGGTCAAAAACCTGCCTAAATTAGGGCAAAATTTCACTAAGTTATTTTAGTTCATGGGCATGTATTCACAAAATTGTATCTTGAGATCCAAGCATCTTTAGGGAAAATGTGTGAAGAAAAGTTGTATATTTCATGGAGATCTACAACTTTTATGTTGGGAACTTTCTTTGAATCATCTTGTATCATGGTGGAAATTTGGCTTAAAGTTGAGAAAAAATAAGAAATTTTCTATACTTAGAAAAATTTCTAAGTTAAGAAAATTTCAAATTTCAAAACAAAATCTTCAATCTTTGATTTCTTGACGAATAAGTTTCACATTTTGACAAGTTTTGATGAATTGTGATCCTTGGCACTTGATTTTGACCAAAAAGTCAAAGTTTGACTTTTTAGTATACAATTGACTTTTGATCAGTTGACTATAAATTCCATCTGTCAATCCAATGAAATTGCAATGTTTTGAACCATTTTATTAGGTCAAGATGATAAAATTGAACCCTTGAAATCATGCTTCAAACCAATTGGTCATTTGCTAGGTCAAAAATCAGAAATTTCCCTTTCTTAGTCAAAACCCTAATTTTGACCATTTTGCCCTTTTGATGATTTGATCAAATTTCTTGAGGAATTATGGTCCAAACTTGATCAAATGATACATATGAGTTCAAAATGTTGATGTGGATAAAAATTATGAAGTTTGACTGTAAATTGGCCATGGTTGTCTTTTTCCCCAATACAACTGATTTTTAGGTCAACTGTCCAATTGACTGATCAAAAATGTGATTTAAGGCTTGAAACTTGACATGAGTAATCTTAGGGGTCCATAATGATACTTGAAATCCATATGAAACATTGATAGTCCAAAAATCCTTGTGCAATCCCAAACCCTAATTTTGGGTCATCAGTGCATGATGAGATGTCTTGAGCTGGTCAAACCCTAATCCAATCTTGAGTCAAAGAGATCTTGTGAGAAAATCTTGATAATTGAGAGGGCAAATTTTGGGGTACAACAGCTGCCCCTGTTCAATCTTCTTAAACCTGAAGAGTTAGATTGGCGAGTTTTGCACTCGACGACGTGTGGTAGAGGGAATGGGCTTAAAGATGCCATTTGGAGAGGTTATAGAATCTTGTTGGAGATGGGCTTGTAGATGCCATCCAAGAATGTTTGTTGAATTGTAAGTTGTAAGCTGAAGGAATAAGTATTAGAATGGTGTCCGTGTCTAGAGCGTATCTGAACCGTATCTGAAAGGATGTATCTGAATGAGTATCAGAATGGAGTCCGTGTCTGGAGCATATATGAACTGTATCAAGAAAGTTGAATCTGAATGAGTATCAGAATGGAATCCGTGTCTGGAGCGTATCTGAACTGTATCAAGCAAGTTGAATTTGAATGAGTATCATAATGACATCCGTGTCTGGAGCGTATCTGAACTGTATCAAGCAAGTTGAATCTGAATGAGTATCAGAATGGCATCCGTGTATGGAGCGTATATGAACTATATCAAGCAAGTTGAATCTGAATGAGTATCAGAATGGCATCTGTGTCTGGAGCGTATCGGAACTGTATCAAGCAAGTTGAATCTGAATGAGTATCAGAATGGCATCCGTGTCTGGAGCGTATCTGAACTATATCAAGCAAGTTAAATCTGAATGAGTATCAGAATGGCATCCGCGTCTGGAGCGTATCTGAACTGTATCAAGCAAGTTGAATTTGAATGAGTATCAGAATGGAATCCGTGTCTGGAGCGTATCTAAACTATATCAAGATTTCACATTGTTAATGGTAGCTGTTAGACTTATCCTGAAAAGGGTAAAATGTTAGCTAAAATACAAAGTTATGTTTGCATGAAATGTATGATGCAATGTATTTGGTTTATTAATGCTTATTGATATATGGATGTAATGTATGCGTATGTGAGCTGATTTACTGTATTGCTATCTGTTTGAGGAAAATAAATCCTTGAATGCCGTTGAGGATATGTTGAATCTTTACGTATTAAAGTTGAAGTACTGATGAACTTTTGTTGAGGGAAGTAAATTATGTTGTAAGGGCAATGCCATGTACTGCTTGGGGAATCCTGAGAAATTTGACGACTTCTACCGGGGATTGGTGAATCGGGAGCTTCATTCTGCCAGGGATCAATAATTTGAAACTTTGTTCCGCTGGGGATTAATAATTTGAAACTTCGTTCCGCTGGGGATTTCTTATGGAATAGCCTAGAGACATTTTCCTATTCTTTCAACCCATTAGTAATTGTCTTTCTTATTTTATTTATTTGTAAACAGTAATCATGTTCAAATGCATATGTTCCTCAATGAATCATTGGACGTTTTTGCAAAAAAAACACAAGCGTAAAGGAAAAGACAAATAGTTTTTGCACTTTCAAAGGGATATCTTTGTATTGACTTTGAATAAATATTTTGTACAAAGGGAACAAACATTCTAGTAAGAGAATGCTGTCATAAAACAAGAGAATTTTGATACCAAGAAAGATAGCTATGTGTAATAATCCCATGGGATTCCCATTTTGCTATAGCCTTCATATTTCCGAGTATCTTGTCTATTTTCCTTGTCCGAAGATGATTGAATTGATCAGAAACTCTGAGTTTGGTAGTAGAAGCTAAAGGTTGTCCGTCAAGTGATCCGACGGGACATAGTCATACGCTTTAATTCCCTAACTTTTGCTTGGACCTCCCTTTCGGGTTTTCAGTCCACCGGGAAACCCTTTTTTGCCCAAGTCTCCCTTTCAGGTTTTCAACTTGCCAAGTGTACAAATTTTTTTAATTTTATCCCTAATTTTTGCACGAACCTTTTGGTTCGCCGGGATGCCCTTGTTTTGCCTAGATATGTCAACCTAGCGGGTCTCTTATGCGTAGTATCTTTTGACTATGTCTGCGTTCGTAGGGTATGGCAGGTCGTCGCCATCCATGGTGTTCAAGATCATTGCCCCACCGGAGAATATGTTTTTGATTACAAATGGTCCTTCATAGGTAGGAGTCTATTTGCCCCTGGGATCACTTTGTGGCAAGATGATACGTTTGATCACTAGATCCCCAACTTGATATACTTGGTGCCTGACTTTCTTTTTGAAAGCCTTGATCATCCATTTTTGATACATTTTACCATGGCAAACAGCGGTAAGCCTCTTTTCATCAATCAAATTCAGTTGGTCAAGTCGAGTCCGGATTCAATCGTCTTCATTCAACCTTGCATCCTTCATAATTCTCAGAGAGGGGATCTGAACCTCAATAGGTAGGACATCCTCCATGCCATGAACCAAAGAATAGGGTGTTGCCCTGGTTGATGTGTGAGCCGTGGTACGATAACCGTGGAGAGATAATGGTAGCATCTCATGCCAGTCTTTGTATGTGATTGTCATTTTCTGTATGATCTTCTTAATGTTTTTATTTTCAGCTTCGATAACACCATTCATCTTTGGCCGATAGGGAGAAGAATTGTGATGTTGGATCTTGAATTGCTTGCATAATGTGGTGATCATAGTGTTGTTAAAATTTGTACCATTGTCAGTGATGATCCTTTCCGGGATACCGTATCGGTAAATAAAGTTTTGCTTGATGAAGCGGGCAACAACATTCTTGGTAACGGAAGCGAAGGAAGCTACTTCAACGCACTTGGTGAAATAGTCAATGGCCACTAGGATGAAGCGGTGTCCATTGGAGGCTGTAGGCTTAATTTCTCCAATCATATCAATTCACCACATAGCAAATGGCCAAGGAGCCGTCAAGACATTCAAAGGAACCGGAGGTACATGCACCTTGTCAGCATAAATTTAACACTTATAACAGGTCCGAGAGTGTTGATAGCAATCTGCTTCCATGGTATACCAATAATAGCCTGCCCGTAGGATTTTCTTCGCCACCGTATTCCCACTGGAGTGGGTGCCAAAAGTACCTTCATGTAATTCAACCATGATCTTTTCAGCTTTAACCTTATCCACACACCGAAGCAAAATGGAGTCATGACTGCGTTTGTACAGGATGCCATTACTAAGGAAGAATTTAGCAGAGAATCTCCTTAAGAACTTCTTATCATTGATTGAAGCTCCTTCTATATATTCTTGAGCCTCGAGATACCTCTTGACTTCATGAAACCTAGGCTGGTCCACTACTTCTTCAGTATTAATCTCGTGACAGTGTGCTGGTTCATCCATTCGTTCAATGGTGATCTGGGGAGCCTCGTTATCCCAATTAAGTTTAAACATAGATGACATTGTGGATAGAGCGTCTGCTAGATGATTTTCTTCTCGCGGGAAATGCTCGAAGGTAATCTTCTCAAAATGTGGTAGCAATGTCAAAACATGTTCTTTGTAAGGGATGAGGTTTGGGTGCTTAGTGTCCCATTCCCCTTTGATCTGACTGATGACCAAAGCTGAATCTCCAAACACGTCTAAGGATTTGATTCCCAAGTCTATGGAAGCTCTGAGACCGAAGATGCATGCTTCGTATTCCGCCATATTGTTTGTACAGTTGAAGCAAAGTCTGGCAGTAAAGGGAGTATGACACCCCTCTGAAGATATGAGTACAACGCCAATACCATTACCGAGTGAATTGGAGGCTCCATCAAAGAACAGGGTCCATCGGGATCCTTGTTCAGGTCCGTCATATAGTCTTATTTCTTCATAGTTGTCTAATGTCATGATGTCTTCATCCGGGAATTCAAACTTCATGGACTGATAGTCTTCTACAGCTTGGTGAGCAAGATGATCAGCTAATACACTGCCCTTTATAGCTTTTTGGGTAGTATACTGTATGTCATACTCTATTAGGATTATCTTCCATCTAGCTATTCTCCCAGAAAGAGCAGGCTTCTCGAAGATGTATTTTATCAGATCCATCTTAGATATCAATAAGGTAGTATGAGTCAGCATATACTGTCTTAGCCGGAGAGCAGCCCATGCCAGAGCGCAACAAGTTTTCTTGAGTAGGGAATATCTGGTTTCACAGTCGGTAAACTTTTTGCTCAGGTAATAAATAGCGTGCTCTTTTCGGCCAGACTCGTCATACTGCCCCAATACACACCCCATTGAGTTTTCTAAAACAGTCAGATACATGATCAATGGTCTTCCCTCGACTGGTGGCATCAATACAGGAGGTTCTTGTAAGTATTATTTGATTTTGTCAAAAGCAACTTGGCATTCATCATTCCATTTGACTACTTGATCTTTCTTCAATAGTTTGAAGATTGGCTCACAAGTAGTTGTTAGATGAGAAATGAATCTGGAAATATAGTTCAAGCGTCCCAAGAATCCTCTGACTTCCTTCTCAGTATGAGGAGCAGGCATCTCTTGCATTGCTTTAACTTTGGTAGGATCGACCTTAATACCTTTGTTACTGACGACAAAGCCTAGGAGTTTATCGGACCGTACTCCAAATGTGCACTTGTTTGGATTCAACCTCAGCTTATACTTCTTCAGTCTCTCAAACAACTTTTGTAAGCGATCAAGGTGTTCTTCATCTGTTTGCGATCTGGCTATCATATCGTCTACGTAGACCTCTATTTCATGATGTATCATGTCGTGAAATAAAGCTACCATGGCGCGTTGATACGTTGCCCCAACATTCTTCAATCCGAATGGCATTACCTTGGGCAAAATGTTCCCCACTGTGTGACAAATGTTGTTTTCTCCATGTCTTCAGGTGCCATTTTGATTTGGTTATAACCTGAGAATCCGTCCATGAAGGAAAACACTTTGTGTTGTGCTGTATTGTCAACTAGGATATCAATGTGGGGGAGTGGAAAATCATCCTTAGGGCTTGCTCTATTAAAATCTCTGTAATCCACACACATTCTCACTTTGCCGTCTTTTTTAGGTACGGGAACAATGTTGGCGACCCATTGAGGGTAGGAAGTGACAGCCAAGAATCTAGCATTGAATTGCTTCATGACTTCCGCTTTAATCTTTTCTGACATATCAGGTCTCATGCGGTGAACCTTTTGTTTTACTGGCGGATAATCTTCTCTTGTAGGTAGACAATGTACCACAATATCTGCATCAAGTCCTGGCATGTCTTCATACGAGCAGGAAAAGACCTCAACATAATCGTGCAACAAATGAATCAGCCGCTCCTTGACACTGGGTTCTAGATTGGCACCCACCTTGACTTCTTTTTTGTCATCTTTGGTACCCAGGTTTATTGTATCCACAGGTTCTTTGTGAGGCTGAATGGTTCTTTCCTCTTGTTGTAGCAGTCTGGCAAGTTCCCCTGGTACTTCACAATCTTCCTCACCTCCGTCTTCGACTTGGTAGATTAGATCTTTAGAGTCATAAAAGGCCATAGCAGTATCACTACCCATGGGATCCATAATGGATGGGTACCTGCATTTGTGAGTGTGGGTGTGTGTAAGGGTATAACTATCTTTAAAAGAAAATAAAATGTAAAAGAAAAAACAATGAGCACAAAAAATTTGTATGCGAAAAACGTCCATGATTCATTGAATGTCATATGAAGATGAAATAATAACCCTTACAAACGGACCATTGTGCCTTGGGCAAGACACAAGGTTTTAAGAGTGTGAATTGTTTTTGAATATTACAGATCTAACAAAATGTAAAGATAAATTACTGAGGGATGAAAGTTATTGGGACGACGTCTCTAGTATCCCAATTGCGGAGTCCTCCATTGACAGTCGGAAAGATCCAATCCTCCAAGTTGCAATCCTCTTCACCATCTTCTACCGCATTGACATCTTGGTTGCTAATCTTCAAGGGTGGACCTCCTGAAGGGGTGAAAAACACAAGAAGGGGGGGTTGAATTGTAAAACTGAAATCTAAAGCAATTGACAAGATATTTTTATCCTGGTTCGTTTGATCTCAAACTACTCCAGTCCACCCGTCAAGGTGATTTCGCCTCTCTCCAACGAGGTCTTAATTCACTATATTCAACTGAATATTACAGACTGCTTTAACAACTGCTAAAGCCTTCTTGATTCAAACCACAACCCGGTTTGTCAAGGCAACACTTTCTTACAAAGAGATAAAATAATGTGTGTGGATGTTTTCTACAAAACTTTATCACAACTGTGATGTGTACACAAATGAAGCTTAGAAACTAGATTGCTAAACTGTAATGGAATATCAGAGTATGTGGTTTAGCAAAACTGGTAGAACGAAGATTATGGTTCAGCTTTGTGCGTGTAGAGATTTTGAGAGCATTAGCCATTATAATCTTCAAAGCCTTGTTTATATAGCACTTGAGAAGATGAATGTTGAATGCAATATTCTTGATTCAATGCTAATAACAAGCTTTCCTTTTTGAGCAGATCTTGTCTGGAATGAGGCCGTTGGAATTAACTAGCGTTCAATGCACAGTACCGTTGCTTCTTCAATGCACGTTCTGGCTTGGCTCATTCTGATTCTGCTTCGCTGCTGATGAACTATTGTGTTTCTGTATCAGAGTGTTTGAGCGCAGTCTTGTTCATCAAGCTTCAGCATGTGCGTGAGTTGATCATCCGATCTTGACGTTCTGATGTAGCAACTTCTGATGCTGGTGTATGAAATCAAATTCTGATGCTGAATAAACGTGATCTTGCTTATGTCAATCAGAGTATCTGCAAGTCAGATCATAATAATTTAGGCAGCAGATAGTTCAAACATGAAACATACAAATACTATATCTTTTCACTTTGTTATCATCAAAACTTAAATATAGGGTAGTAGATTCAAACATTGTTCTAACAATCTCCCCCTTTTTGATGATGACAAAAACTAGATATTTTAAATGAAAAATAACGTGAAAAGGTATCAGAGTTAAGAAGTACGGAGAAGTCAGAGTTAAGAGATACTCCCCCTGAGTTGATTACTTCCCTTTGATTATACATGTTCTTCAGGATCAGATCTTTTTCTTTCTTTGAACATCAGATTATCAGAGTCTTTGACTTATCAGAGAGCAGAGCTTCAGAGCTTTTCTTGTCAGAGCTTTGCTTTGGATCAGAGTATTAAGACGATCAGAACTTCATATTGATCAGAGCAACATTGATCAGAGTTTCTAGTCTTCAGAGTGTCCAAGAGCTTCCTTGTGCCTGTAGACTTTAAACAAAACAGAAAAAACATTTCAAGTAATAAAGTTAGAATGTTTGAGAATTTCTGTCTAGTTAGCCGTTATTGATTTAAATATCATTCTTGTTCTCCCCCTTTTTGTCAGCAATCAAAAAGTGTTGGTGATGTGCTAAAACAATTAAGATCAGAAAAACAAATTATATTAAGATAGTTCAGAAGCAGAGCAAGAAAATATTACAAAAACTTAATCAAAACAGTACATCAGAAAATGAAGAAATCATGAAAAAGGTCATGCATGAAAAAGATTTAAGGTTGAGGAGGCAAGCGTGTGAACAGGCTCTCCAGCATCGCTTGAATCTTTTCAGAAGTTTCACTTTGCTTCTGCACCATGCTGACAACAGAGTCAATCTTGCTGTCCTGCACATCCATTCTTGCTTTCATCTTCTGATCATTTTCTTCCATCCGCTGCTGTAGACGCAAGTCATTCAGCCTTAATTCTTCCAGAGTCTGCCTGTCCAAGGCAGCTTGAGAAGCATCAGAAGGAGGAGGCTTCTCAGAACTTTCAGCAACATCAGCTGCTTGACTTTCATCCTGAATGGACTTGTCTTCTTCAGATGGTTGCACCTTTGCAGCTTGCTGTTTCTCAGACCATGGTTCAGAGTCCAGAGGGAGCATAACTTCCTGAGGCAGCTGATTTTCAACTTCCTTCAGCAGCTTGCTGAAGTTCTGTTGTGCCTGCTCATAGTTGATATCCTGCAACTTGAGGGCTTCAGCACGTACCCATAGTCTGAACTGTGACCAGAGCTGATCAGAAGCAGCTGGGTCAATCATCCCAGGGCAAACTTGCTTCAAAGAAGCAATCCATTGCAGCACACCTGTTTCAAAATTCAAAATACCAGAGCCAACATCTGGTTGCTTTGGTTTTGGGATGGCAATTTTGTGTCTTAGATCAGCAAGACGTTCAAGACTGGTTAATCAATGAAAGTCCTGCTGGGGTTTTCAGCGGTTTTCTGAGAGGCTGTTTGTTTTGGTGGAGGGGTATCAGAGTCAGATATTTCGATTGGAGTGGGTGGTGTTCTGGGAGTTTTTGGAGGTGTTGATTCTAGTGAGGATGGTAACTGGGGCCTGAAAACAGTGGTTCCACATGGCAACTGGATTGCCAACGGTGATGGTTGAGGTGAGTGAGGGTCAGAATGATGAGGAGAAGGGGTTTCAAAGTGGTGAAACTCTGTTTATGGTGAAGGTGGATTAATTTCTGGTTGGGGAGAGGGAGGTGGAATCTCTGATTGCTCAGGGATCAGAGGTTCTTCTGAGAGTGGTTGTTGTTGTGGTTCTGGTTCTGGTTGTTGTTGTTGTTCTGGTTGTGGAGGAGGAATATTTTGTGGTTCAGAGTGTGGTTGAGCAGAGGCATGTTCACGCTCAATATCAGCTAGCACTTGGTCAAGTGCTGTTGTTGTTGAAATTGTTGGTTGTTTGGGGAGTTTGGTTCTGGGTCTTCTGAGTAGTAAGGCCTCAGAAGGGTCTTCTGGTATGGTTTCATCAATGGTAGGAATTGGGATTGATATTCTATGGGAGGTTTGAGGAGCAGCAGATGCTGGAATAGTAAAAGATTTTGAAATAAGGGCAGCAGATGAAATACCTCTTTTCTTTGGAGTCTGCTGAGACGATCCTTCTGATGGCGCTTTCCTCTTCTTTGTCTTCTTCAGAGTCACTTCTGCTTGAGGTTGACTCAGATCTTTGATCTTCAGCTTTGAACCTGTATCTTCTGCCTTGTACGCATCTGGGTACCTGAGAAACATCTCTGGTTTGGATTCCATTTCAGAAAATACCGGAAAATCACTCAGAGGCACTCTTCTGCTGGAGATATCAGCAGTTGAAGTAGCTCTGGGTTCCTTCTGAATATTTTCTATCAGCTTCATCTTTTTCAGATTCTTTGCGTTCAGAGGTTTCCCAATTGTTGGTTCAATAGTGCTCAGCTCCTGAGCTTCAATCAGATGTTCAATCAGCCTATTCTCTGTCAGAATATCTGATATAAGCCTTCCAAACGGTATCCAGTCCCTCTTGGTTCTTTCTTCTTCCCTTGTTTCTTTCACACTAGTTTTGAGATGGTTGAACAGGAAGTGAGCCAGATTTATCTTTATCTTCTGATCAATAAAGTAGATCAGAAACTGCTGATCCACGTTTATATAATCAGGAGAACTTGTGGGTTTCCTGTGGTTGAAGCATCCCAGAACAATCTTAGCCCATACTCTGCAGTGATCCTTCAGATCCTTAATCTTGCTGCTGGGCATCCCAAGAGTGAAAATCCTGAGAGCTACCACACCTGTATCAGCGCATCTTTCAGCCATGTCCACACAATGGATGCCACCACCAGTTTGACCGATTAGCTTTGCAATGAGATCTTCAGAAATTACAATCTTCTTTCCCATGACAGAGGAGATGACTAGATGTTTTGAAACCTTGGCGTGAATCCAAAATTCCTTGACCAGCGCTGGGAATGTTGGTCCAACCAACCTATCGAAATACCCTTCCCACTTTTGAGCCCTAATTTCTTCAGTTAGGTCAAAACCATTCTCCTTCAAGCTTTCAAAGTCAATGATTAACTCAGAGAGCACTTCAAGGTTCTTCACCGGAGTGAGGAGAGTTCTGAGTGGCACTTGATATTGCTCAGATGATGCTTTCTTCTGATTGCCTGCAGAAACGCTGCTGGAGGATGCCATTGTTCACACTAAAAAGGTTTTGAGAACGAATTGAGGAAAAAAGTTTGCAAGAGATGAACTCAGAAATATGCAGAAAATGCTTGAGTGATAGTGAGAAAGCGTAAAGAATAAGAATGAGAGATTAATGTGCTTAAATAGAGTTTTTCAAAATTATTTTGAAAAGATAAACGTTTTTAAGAGAGAGAAAAATCATGATTGCCATTTAAAAGCATGATTACTTTTCATTAAATGCTTGCTGATTTTGGGGGATTTGAGAAAGATACTTAAAAACGGTTACCAGACATGTGTCTCAATGCACCCAATCAGCGCTTTGCCTTCTCAGAAGCGTGCACGCGTTCTGCTTCAGAGATATGCTGATGATTGGATGACACTTGTTTGATGTAGTGATCAGCACGTCTGTTTTTGAGCTTAGGCTCTCAGATCTTTTAGACTTGCATCTGATACAATCTGCATGTTCTATCTTTCTGAAAGAAGATTGGTCAGAAGTTCACAGTAAAATAATTATATTCTGAAGGTAAATATATGGAATTAAAACATTTTCACTCTGGGCACACTTTCATGCTGAGATGTTTCAGAATGAAATTAAACCTATCTTCTGAAAGGGGTTTAGTAAAGATATCAGCCCATTGATGGTCTGTATCTATAAATTTTAAGTTCAAAATACCTTTCTGAATATAGTCCCTAATGAAGTGATGTTTTATTTCTATATGCTTAGCTCTAGAATGTAAAATAGGATTCTTACTTAAGCAAATAGCAGAAGTATTATCACAAAGTATAGGAATGTTACTCTCAAAAATCTGAAAGTCTTCAAGCTGACTTTTCATCCAGAGCATTTGTGTGCTACATCCTGCTGCTGCTATGTACTCAGCTTCTGCTGTTGACAGAGCAATTGTTGATTGCCTTTTGCTGGACCAAGAGATCAGATTTTCTCCCAGAAACTGGCAGCTTCCAGAAGTACTTTTACGTTCCACTCTGTCTCCAGCAAAATCAGCATCACAGTAGCCTACTAAGCTGTAATCACTAGATTTTCTATAAAACAAACCCAGATTAGTAGTACCTTTCAGATACTTGAAAATTTGCTTAACAGCTGTTAAGTGAGATTCTCTAGGATCTGATTGGAATCTAGCACAGATACAAACACTGAATAATATGTCAGGTCTTGAAGCAGTCAGATAGAGGAGAGAACCAATCATACCTCTGTAGACTTTCTGTTCTACACTTTTGCTTACCTCTTCTCTTTCCAGAATGCACGTGGGATGCATTGGAATCTTTGATGGCTTACATTCTGAGAGGTCAAATTTCTTCAGAAGATCTCTGATGTATTTGCTCTGATGAATGTAAGTTCCTTCTGGAGTTTGATTGATCTGAATTCCTAGAAAGAATTTCAGTTCCCCCATGAGGCTCATCTCAAATTCTGCCTGCATACACTTAGCAAATTTTCTTCCAAGAGAAGGATTAGTATAACCAAAAATGATATCATCAACATAAATTTGACAGACTAAGATGTCACTCTTAACTGTTTTACAGAATAGAGTAGTGTCCACTTTCCCTCTGGTGAATTCATTTTCAAGCAGAAAGTTACTTAGCCTTTCATACCAAGCTCTGGGAGCTTGTTTCAGACCATACAGTGACTTCTTTAGTTTGAAAACATGTTTTGGATGTTTTGTATTTTCAAAACCTGGGGGTTGGTGAACATAAACTTCTTCTTCTATATAACCATTTAAGAATGCACTTTTGACATCCATCTGATGCAGAGTGATGCCTCTATTAACAACAAATGAAATTAAAAGTCTGATAGATTCTAACCTGGCGACTGGGGCAAAGGTTTCTGTATAGTCTATCCCCTCTTGCTGACTATAACCTTGTGCAACCAGTCGTGCCTTGTTTCTGATGACTTCACCTTGTTCATTTAGCTTGTTTCTGAACACCCATCTTGTTCCAATGACGTTGAATCCTTTTGGTCTGGGAACGAGATCCCATACGTCGTTTCTGGTGAATTGATTCAGCTCTTCTTGCATTGCCAGAATCCAGTCATTATCCAGAAGTGCTTCATCAATAGAAGAAGGTTCAATCAGAGACACAAGTCCCATAAGAGTTTCTTCAGAGTTTCTGAAGCTTGCTCTTGTTCTGATTGGATCTTCCTTTCTTCCTAGGATAGTCTCTTCTGGGTGATCCAAACTGCTTCTGGGTAATCTCTTCTGAGGTTGATCAGCAGCTGTTGAAGGATTTCTAGCAGTGCTCCTTTCAGACGTTGAAGGAATGTCTGTGTTGAGAGCTTCCGGTGACTTGTCTTCAGAACCTGCAAATTCAATTTCTATACCTGCAAAAGTTTCATTCTGCTTTGACTTTTCAGAGTCAAGCTTATCATCAAAACGAACACTGATTGATTCTTCCACAATCTGTGTTTCTGTATTGTATACTCTGTACCCTTTTGAGCGTTCAGAGTATCCTAACATAATACACTTCTGTGCCTTAGAATCAAACTTGTTCAAATAATTCTTTGTATTTAATATAAAGCAAGTACATCCAAATGGATGAAAATATGAAATGTTGGGCTTTCTGTTCTTCCACAATTCATATGGAGTCTTTTCCAGAATAGGTCTTATTGAGATTCTATTCTGAATGTAGCACGCTGTGTTTATTGCCTCTGCCCAGAAAGTCTTAGCAACGTTTGTCTCATTGATCATGGTTCTGGCCATTTCTTGCAATGTTCTGTTCTTTCGTTCTACAACTCCATTTTGTTGAGGAGTTCTAGGACAAGAGAAATCATGCAGAATGCCTTTGTCATTAAAGAATGACTCAAAATCTTTATTTTCAAATTCTCCACCATGATCACTTCTGACTTTAACGATTCTAAGATCTTTTTCATTCTGAACTTGGTTACAGAAGGTAACAAACACAGAGTGTGACTCGTCCTTGTGTCTTAAGAACTTTACCCATGTCCATCTGCTATAGTCATCTACGATTACTAACCCATACTTCTTACCACTGACTGAAGCAGTTTTAACTGGTCCAAATAAGTCAATGTGCAGAAGTTCTAATGGCTTAGAGGTAGAAACAACATTTTTGGATTTAAAAGAAGGTTTTGCAAATTTGCCTTTCTGACATGCTTCACACAGAGCATCTGAATTGAACTTCAAATTTGGAAGTCCTCTGACCAGATTGAGTTTGTTAATCTGAGATATTCTTCTCATACTAACATGCCCCAATCTTCTGTGCCAGATCCACTGCTCGTTGTTAACAGACAAAAGACATTTTACATTCTGACTCTTTAGTTCAGAAAGTTTGATTTTGTAAATGTTTTTTTTCCTCTTACCATTAAACAGGATAGTCCCATCTTTCTGACTAACAGCTTTACATGATTTTTGATTAAAGATTATATCATAACCGTTATCACTTAATTGACTTATGGATAACAGATTATGCATCAATCCATCTACTAGCAGAACATTATTAATAGAGGGAAGATTTCCATTACCTACAGTTCCAGAGCCAATTATCTTTCCCCTCTGATTGCCTCCAAAGCCAACGTGGCCTCCAGGCTTAAGTTCCAGGCTTTGGAACATATGCCTTCTTCCCGTCATGTGTCGTGAGCAGCCAGAGTCCAGGTACCATGACTGGTGTTTCTGACTTGCTGCTAAAGATATCTGCAACATGTATTATTTTATCCTTAGGTACCCAGATTTTCTTGGGTCCTGACTTGTTAGTTTTACCAAAACTCTGGTTGAATTTTGGTTTCACAGAGTGCTTACTGCTAGTATATTTGATGTCGTGTGTGTGACCATACACAAAGTGTGAATTTAGAGGAGTGTGTTTAATGGTTAAGTCCATGACATTCTTTGGTGTAGGAACCTTACCTTGGTATCCTATTCCTTTCCTGCCGTTTCTGCTAACTCCATAGATCATTGAAGCCATTATGCTTCTATCTATGCTTTTAGCAAGGAACTTCTAGAAACTGTGATCATACTCCTTGATGATCTCATCAGCGTTGCTGGGAGTTTCAGAAATTGGTTCCTTCTGAGAGTTTTGTAAAGTGTTTTCTAATTTTGAAATCTTATCTCTCAGCTCAGAATTTTCCAATTTGAGACTCTCAGACTTATTAGAGTCAGATTCAAGATTCCTTTTCAGGTCTCTGAATTTAGCTCTAATCTGCTGATAACGTTCCAGAATTTCATTGAGGCTTTCAACAAGTTCAGCCTTTGTAAAGTTAACAGCGAAGTTAGGAAATACCTCTTCTGTGTCTGATTCTGAGTCTGATTCAGAAGCTTCACTATCATCTGGAATGTTAGCCATGAGAGCTATGTTTGCCCTTTCATCATCTGATTCTGAGTCAGCTTCAGACGAGTCAGAGTCATCCCATGTGGCCATGAGACTTTTCTTCTTCTCTCTTCCAAACTTCTTTTTGGGCTTTTCCCTCTGAAGCTTTGGGCAGTCACTTTTGTAGTGCCCTTGCTCATTGCACTCGTAGCAGATGATGTCTTTGGTGTTTGGCTTCTTGCTACTGGAGGAGCCTTCAGATCTTCTGTATCCAGAGGAAGAGTCTGTCCTTCTGTATCTGGAAGAAGACTCGTTCTGATCAGATCTTCTGGGATTCTTGAACTTCCTTTGTCTTTGCTTCCACAGTTGATTTACTCTTCTGGAGAGAAGGGAAAGTTCGTCTTCTTCTGATGAGGATCCATCAGATGTTTCTTCAACTGCCTGCAAAACTTTAGACTCAGATTTTCTGTTAGATTTTAATGCTAAAGGCTTACCTTGCTTCTGAGGCTCATCAGCTTCTAGCTCTATCTCATGACTTCTGAGGGAGCTTATAAGTTCCTCCAGAGTGATTTTGTTGAGATCTTTAGCAAGCTTCAGAGCAGTAACCATAGGCCTCCACTGCTTGGGTAAACTTCTGATTATCTTCTTGACATGGTCAGCAGTAGAGTACCCTTTGTCCAGAACTTTGAGACCAGCTACCAGAATCTGGAATCTAGAGAACATAGCTTCAATGGATTCAGATTCTTCCATTTTGAACGCCTCATACTTCTGAATGAGCGCCAGAGCTTTTGTTTCTTTGACTTGAACGTTGCCCTCATGCGTCATTCTGAGAGAATCAAAGATGTTCTTCGCTGTGTCTCTGTTGGAGATCTTTTCATACTCAGTATAGGAGATGGCACTGAGGAGGATGGTTCTGGCCTTATGGTGATTCTTGAAGTCACGCTTTTGTTGATCAGTCATTGTTTTTCTATCAATCTTCTGACCACTTGCATTCACAGGGTGCGTGTATCCATCTGTCACCATATCCCACATATCAGCATCATGTGCTAGAAAGAAGCTTTCAATTCTGTCTTTCCAGTAATCAAAGTTTTCTCCATCAAAGACTGGAGGTTTGCCACTGAATCTGTCTCTGTCCTCATTATTGTCATTGCTGAAGTGAGAGTTGTTTCCTGCCATTGTGTTTTTCTGACGCTGGATCTTGTACTGACACGGTTAAGTGTTTTAGCTCAGAACCAGGCGCTCTGATGCCAATTGAAGGGGTGAAAAACACAAGAAGGGGGGGTTGAATTGTAAAACTGAAATCTAAAGCAATTGACAAGATATTTTTATCCTGGTTCGTTTGATCTCAAACTACTCCAGTCCACCCGTCAAGGTGATTTCGCCTCTCTCCAACGAGGTCTTAATTCACTATATTCAACTGAATATTACAGACTGCTTTAACAACTGCTAAAGCCTTCTTGATTCAAACCACAACCCGGTTTGTCAAGGCAACACTTTCTTACAAAGAGATAAAATAATGTGTGTGGATGTTTTCTACAAAACTTTATCACAACTGTGATGTGTACACAAATGAAGCTTAGAAACTAGATTGCTAAACTGTAATGGAATATCAGAGTATGTGGTTTAGCAAAACTGGTAGAACGAAGATTATGGTTCAGCTTTGTGCGTGTAGATATTTTGAGAGCATTAGCCATTATAATCTTCAAAGCCTTGTTTATATAGCACTTGAGAAGATGAATGTTGAATGCAATATTCTTGATTCAATGCTAATAACAAGCTTTCCTTTTTGAGCAGATCTTGTCTGGAATGAGGCCGTTGGAATTAATTAGCGTTCAATGCACAGTACCGTTGCTTCTTCAATGCACGTTCTGGCTTGGCTCATTCTGATTCTGCTTCGCTGCTGATGAACTATTGTGTTTCTGTATCAGAGTGTTTGAGCGCAGTCTTGTTCATCAAGCTTCAGCATGTGCGTGAGTTGATCATCCGATCTTGACGTTCTGATGTAGCAACTTCTGATGCTGGTGTATGAAATCAAATTCTGATGCTGAATAAACGTGATCTTGCTTATGTCAATCAGAGTATCTGCAAGTTAGATCATAATAATTTAGGCAGCAGATAGTTCAAACATGAAACATACAAATACTATATCTTTTCACTTTGTTATCATCAAAACTTAAATATAGGGTAGTAGATTCAAACATTGTTCTAACACCTCCAGCACGGGCACGTCGTACAGCCTTTTGAGCACTTGAAGTGAAACCTAAGCCAAACTTGTTAGACTTATACGGGTATCCGGAAGTTGCCCTCAGATGGTGCATCCACCTTCTTCTACTACTGCCTTTGGCGTCCTTCAGAGATGACATCCGGAGTGGAGGTCTTGTAATCTTGGGAATCTGGCACATAGTCTTAGTCACTGCTACCTCTTGGGGGACCTCTTCGAAGTGTTGAAAAGGAGTTTCAATGAACTCGCCGTCCAATTACACATACCTGAAGGAATTGAGATGGCTAATCATGTATTCTTCCTCTCCGTGGACAACGATAATCTTTCCTTGAATCGGATACTTCAGCATCTGGTGCAATGTAGAGGTGACAGCGCCAGCATTATGGATCCACGGCCGTCCTAGCAGACAAGAGTAAGAGGGGTGGATGTCCATTACATAAAAGGTTTAATTGAAAGTTTGAGTCCCAACCTTTATGGGGATATCCATATCCCCATGTACCATTCTCTTCGAGCCATCAAACGCCCTTACTACTATGTTACTTGGCTTTAATGTCAGTCCTTCGCAGTCGAGTCTGTCAAGAGCTTTTTTCGGTAAGACATTCAAAGATGAGCCAGTGTCCACTAAGACATGGGCCAGAGTTGTGCCTCTACATTCCATAGAGACATGTAATGCCTCGTTGTGCTTTCTTCTGTTTGGTGTCAGATCAGCATCCGAGAAGCCTAGGTCGTTATCCGCTGTCAAACTGGCCATGCAGTCTTGAAATTAATCAGAAGACGTCTCTTGATGCACATGGGCTGTTTTTAGAAACTTCACCAAGGCTTTCGCATGTGCCTCGGAACACAGTACTAATGCTAGCATGGAGATTTTGGAGGGAGTTTGCCTCATCTGTTTAACTACGTCGTAGTCGCTCCTCTTTATAATTTTTAGGATCTCCTCCATTTCTTTCTTGGAGGTCTCGGGGATAGTCAGTGATTGAGCCTTCGTCTGGACAGGCTCCACTTGAATACTTTTTCCTTGAATTTCAGCAGTAGGAGTGTTGGTAGGAATGACAATAGGGGTTGTAACGGCTTCATCAATAGGAGCACTTGCAGAGATGATTATGGGTACGAAAGTAACCTTTGTAGCAGCCACAGGTCCAAAAACTGCCTTTGGGGGGGAAATTTCTGGAGAAAATATCCTATCGCTTTGGGTAATTTTACTAGTTCCGACAATATTACTAATGTCGGAATCTTCTTCTTCGGAGTTTATCTCTTCGGCGGCCAGCCCATCTTGTTTGATTTCGTGGTAGTAAATGTCCCCACCGTAATTCCACGGTACATTTTTGTCTGATTCATATGGGACTGGTCCAGGCCTTGTGATTATTAGAGGAGTAGTTTTTGGAACCGATGTAATTCTAACGGGTCTTTTGGGGACCCTGGAAGAATTGGCAGAGATGGTAATGATTGAAACATTTTCAACTGGAACAGGTGAAACAGGAGTACTTTCAAACATAATCTCTTTGTTATCTATCAAGCGTTGAATGCCTGTTTTCAACAAAGGGAAATCAATTGGTGAGGATAAACAGAGGTGGCAGTCTTCATTACAACCTGGGAACTCACCGGATTTTAACAAGTTTATCTTAATGGTTAGGAGTGGAGTCACGAGTTCATCAACTGTGGTAACAAACAAATCTTCTTCAATATCATTGGTGTTGTGACCATGTATGGCCATAGGAGCAGAAATGACGTTTGGCTTCTCGGGCGCATCAAACTCAATTTCTTTTGCTTCAATGAGGTCTTGTATTTTGTTCTTCAAGGCCCAATAGTTGTTAGTATTGTGACCAAGACTTCCAGAGTGATATGCGCAACGGGAATTGGGGTGATAATGAGGGGACACTGTGTTGGGGTTTTTTGGAGCTTCTTTCAAAGTTTCCAAATTGGATTTCAGAAGATGCGGTGATACTTGAGACAGAGTCATATTGATTCTTGTGAATTGCCTGACTGGCCTTTCCACCCTTGGTTGATTACTTCTTTGTTGATTAGAGGTAGGCTTTGGAATCATAACAACCCCTACCATTGGTCAGCGTTCGGCTCTCTCTTGGTTCCTTTGTGGATATACAACCGCTACTTCTTTCTTCCTAATAAAAGGCTTCCTCACATTTGTAAAAGAAGATTAATCCTTTTGAATCTTTCCACTTTTTATGCCAGCTTCCACCCTCTCTCCGATTAATATTAGTTCAGTAAATCCTGTAGATGAGATTCCAATTAAATGGTTGAAGAAAGGGCCCGATAAAGTGCCTAAGAACATGTCCACCAATTCCCTTTCAGATAGAGGGGGTTGAACTCTTCCAGCCAGATCTCTCCATTTCTGCGCGTAATCCTTGAAACCCTCATTGGAAGCCATAGCCATACTCTGAAGTTCAATACGGGTAGGCGCCAAATCAGCATTATATTGATATTACTTGTAGAAAGTTGCAGCAAGATCTTCCCAATTATGGACGTTGGCTCTTTCTAGTTGGTAAAACCAGTCGAGTTGTGTTCCAGATAGACTATCTTGGAAAAAATGCACCCACAAGTCTTTATCAACGGAGTGTGGTTGGATCTTTCTCACATATGATCAGAGGTGCATCTTAGGACATGACACTCCATCATATTTTGCGAACAAAGGCACTTTGAATTTCGGAGGAATCACAATCCCCGACACTAGTCCCAAATCCTCAAAATCTAAGCCTGACACTTTTTGTATTTCCATCGCGCTCAAACGCTCTTCGAGATGTCTGTACTTATTATCAACTGGAGGATACTATTCCTCAGAGTAGTCTTCCTCTTCTTCAGATTCTGACGGGACCGCTGTTTCCTTTCCTTTCCCCTCTCCTTCACCGGATGTTGTTGCAAAATTTAAGGTTCTTCTAGTTTGCCCATGAAATCTTCTCCCCATGTTTAGGACCCCGGTGACCTTCTTTGTTTTCTTTTTCCTCTCTTCAGCCAGCAGAGTCTTCAACTCTTCTTTCCCCTTGGCTAGGGTCACGAGCAACTATTGAAACTGCGTGTTCTGAGCTTGGAGATCTTTGACTGTTTGTTTGAGATCCATCTTACTGAAATAAATAGTAGAGATATGAGGAAACTTGTTGCAAAAGACCTGTTTATGTTATGATGAATGATATGTACATATGCAATGTTTTCAAGGATTTCAAAGATTCAAGTTCATTTTAGACAAAAAGAAAACACACGTTATATTAATAAGATAAAGTTTGAGTACATCAATGCCCCTTGGACAAAATAATCAAAACTCTAAGATAAAAAAGTAGTGCGCATCCTTTTTGGTGATATGTAGGCATTTAGAGTCTGCTCCTCATGAAGTAGCCTAGTGAGTTCCAAAACCTTCTTCTCGCTTGCGTAGAATTGGGCTTCGAAAGTATCTCGCTCTCCTTTGAGCTGTATCCAATCCCTTAGTAGGTCTTCAAGAGATGCGGGCATGTCAGGATGCAGGATAGTGTATGGAACTTCTCCCTCCTTAACAAGCTCAATGATCACCAGAAGGATGGAAGGATAAGGCATCATAAGATTTTGAGCGTGGGTTCGCACCCAGTTGAGGTAAGGCTCAAGGGGGATAGAATTCTTGTGCCCCAAAGTCTTGCTATCCACCTTGTTTAGCATCCTCCAAGCTCGGATGAATCTCTGGCGAAGACCTTGATCGTCGTTGTCGTATTCGAATACCAAACCTTGAATCAAAATCTCGTGCGGGCCATCCCTTCGGGCGTAACCAAACTGTTTTAGAGCTAAACATGGGTTATAGGTGATGCATCCCCTAATTCCAAGTAGAGGGACATTATTGAATTCCCCACAACGGTCAACAATGATAACATTATATTTAGATCGGGAGCACTAATGAATATATGAATGTTTGAGCGTCATTAATCTTTGTGACCACCTTGAACCTTGCTCATTCTTTAAGACTAATTGGGGAAGATGAGAAATAAACAATCTTTCTAGGAGAGGAGTGAAACACATAAGGACACCTCTTTTCCTCATTGTGAGAGTGTGAAAAGAGTGTAGGATATCCCCTAGCAATGTAGGCACCGGGTTGTGTGACATGAAGATTTTGACGGTGCTCAGATCTATGAGTTGGTCAGGATTAGGAAACAAGACCATCCCATAGATAAGAAGAGCCACAATTTCCTCAAAGGCTTGCAAGTCTAAAGAATTCCAACAGCTTTGGGCTTTCTCAAATAGTAACTTTGCTAAGAAGCCTTTGACACCACTTCGAGTTTCCTAATGAGTTGTGACATCAGATGAGTGCAAGTCCAGAGCTTGAGCAATCTCTTCTGGCTTTGGGTCTCTTTCCGTACCGTTGAAAGGTAGTTGATTGAGAATGGGAATCCTCAAGAGTTGGGAGAATTCTTCCAAAGTAGGCACAAGCTGATAGTCGGGAAATGTGAAGCAATGGTGCAAAGGATCAAAGAACTGAAAGAGCACCTTCATCATATCCTCATCTGTGTTGGAGGTGACCAAGTTGAGTAGGCGACCATGTCTCTCGGTGAATGGAGAGTTCTCATGGATCCTTGAAGCTAGCTCCTTAAGTTGTGGAGGAATTCTTACAAGGTTGACTTGGATAGTTTTCCTGCGAAGTGAATCCATATCCTACAAAACCAGAACAAAGGAATCTAAAAAATCCTTGAAATGGTTAGTGGATGCATGTGATGTTCATGATGTCCATGATGTTATGTATAAGTATGCATATACAAGCAAAGAAAATAAGTTCTTAGTTTAGGCTTGCATGGAGTTTTATAGGTAAGTACCCTCTTGAAGTTTAGTTGGCTCAAACCTGTCCTAGTAATAGTAACTGGGTTCTAAGGAGCTCAATATCACTGGATTGTTTCCTTGGTCATTGTTTCAGCTCAAGCCTCTTTAATGGTGACCGAAATATCCCAAGAAACCAACCCTTAATGAGTGTAGTATCGAGTATCTACCAACTTCAGACTGCACCAAAGCCGGTCATCTCACTACATCCTAAAGGCCAAGTTGGTCAAGTAAAGGTTCTAGAAGTTCATTAGTGCTTCATAACATCACTTAGCGGCCCCGTATTCTCTTTGATTAACTCAAAGGCTACCGGTACCCACAAATATGTCACACTAACATAGTTATTGCTTAGACCATGTCGGTATACCCCGCACAGTTTCCACAACGTATTGCTATTTACCTATAATGTATCCCAAATCCGGGTAGAGGATTCAAACCCAAACAAAGAACCATAATGTAAAGCATACAAGTCAAACAATGTAAGAAAATAAATGTGATCTAGCCCTAAGGTAACCCCACTTTTATAAGATTCCCCAGCTGAGTCGCCAGTTCTGTGATACGGTGGGAGAACTGACTTGAGGGTTTTGCGTTTTATCGTAAATGTCGCGGTTAGCAAGAGTCGCCACCGACTTTTCTTTTATCCAAAAGGAAAGGTGAAAAAGCATAGGAAAGACCTTTGAGATTATTTCTTGAGTTCGGGGGGTATATTATGAAAAGGGAAGGTGTTACCACCCTTTTCATCCATGGTTTTCCATGGGCTCTTAGTTACTTGCTAGATCACTTACTTTTTGTTTTGAAATTGTGCTTTGTGTGGTTTTGAAATTATTTTGTAAAAGAGGCCATTGTTTAGGAAATCTTTGTAATGATTCTTGTTCGTAAGAATGTATACAAAGATGTTTGTCTTTTTGAAAATGTTTCCAATGTTTGTAAGATGTTTGGAAATGTATGTGTGTTTGTTTTTGAAAATAGCAAGGATAGTTGTTTGAAATGGAGCAAGTAACTAGAAGTAATCTACCTACTCTAATGTCTTTCTTGTTCATTTTCTTTTCTTTTGATATTGTTGTCTTACCATTGATTTGGTAAGCAACCCTATCTTTGGATGTAAACAGGATGGGCGCGGGTCATCTTATAACCATGATTAGCAATGTTGCAAAGTATCCTAGCATTTTTGAGGTACCAAGATCATTTTGTAAGGCAACTTTGAATAGCGTCATCGAGGGGTTATGATCTTATACTTGTTTGTTTTTCTAAGATAATTCGCATGCGTAATATAGCCATTTTTATATAAGGCAACCAAGTGGAGTAACTCTAAGGGTGCTTGTGTGCAAGTGTGTTATTTTCATGTTTGATTTTGTCTTGGATTATGGTTTTCTATTTGATTTGTTTTTATCTCTCCATTCAAACCCTAGTTACTAGCATGTTATGTAAAAAGAGGTAAATTGCGTAATTTAAAGATTACTACATTATTACAACATTTTATGGGAGGGGGTATACAAATTATAAATGGGGATTTGCAATAATGTAAATCTAATTAAGCTATTACAACCAAATAGAATTTGTACAAATATTTGAATAAATAACATACAATATAAATTAAATATACAATGGTATGTATATGAAAGAAAAAGATTTTTGTTTTGTTTTTTTTATATGAAAAAGAGTTTTGAACTAAACCTAGTATTTTAAGAAAAGGAAATTATTTTTAGAAATTGGTTAACCCTAATTTCTAATTTGTTAAAAGAAAATAAAGTTCTTTAAGTGTTATTTTGGTGTATTTTTGTCTTCAAATAATAAATAATATTTATGAAAATATTTAGTCTTTTTATATGTCAAAATAAATATTTACAAGCATGAAGGAAAAGAAATAAAAATTAATCTAAGTCTATTTTATTTTACAAGTTTATTTAAGAAAAATAGTTAATATATAATTTAATTAAAATATTTTTATGTGAAAATAAAATAAAATAAACAAAATGCAATATTTATCATGTTTTATATTTTTTTATGATTTTTTATGTTAAAGAAAATATATTTAATAAAATGAAAATGAAAATAAAAATAAATAATAAAATGGTTGGGCCAGGGGTATCCTGAGTAACCAAGAGGTAAGCATTAGAAAAATAAAATAAAGCCCAATGAGACAAAGGCCCAGCGCTGCATAGTGAGAAAAATGGCAAAAAAATATGTGAAAATAGGCAAAAGGCAGGCACCAAGGCTCGAATTCATGACCTTAGCAATTTCAGCGCGCTACCTTGCCACTGGGGTGGCTGTACATCCGTTAGTTCAAATGAAACTAAAAATAGATAACACAAAATGCTTCCTTGCCCTGTACTTCATCTTCTTCATCTAGCCAGCCGGACCCCCTGTATCATTCTCATTTCTCCATGAAAATGGAAACTTCAAACAAGAAAATGGTAGTACTCTTTCCCACGATTTCAACCATGTAACTCATGTGAACTAACAGTCAAAGATCAAACCTAATTTCAATGGACCTAATTTCAACCCTAATTTTTGCAGAAATTTGAAATCTAAAATTCTCTATACACAATGAATATAAATGAAATCTATGAACATGGTTGGTTTTAGCACAAAGATATCTATATTTTATCTTCACAAATCGAGACTAATAGATGCCTGTATAAAGAGATAGAAGTTAGAGTTCTTACCTCTTTCAGCTGAGATCGTGAATGGATTTTGAGTGAGTTTTGAGAAGGCCTGAGGATCTCTTGGGCTTGCCTGGACCTCCATGAGTGTGTTCCAATCTTTATCTTGCCTTGAAAGTGTCTGAATCTCCCTATCCAAGTCAACCTGCAAGCTTGAAATGCAAAAATGGCAGATGGAGAAGGAGGAGTTACAGTGAAGGGATGATGGTATGGAACACTTTGATATGATGTAGGTTAAGTGTTTAGGTGATTAGAACTTGAAACGCATGAGTGGATTTTTAGATTGCTATGCTTGGTACAAAACTGCAAGTTATGGCGGGTTTTTGGTGATAGAGAGTTTGGGAGAGTTTCTGGACTTTAGAAATCGTGTGTTAGGTTGTAATATGTTTGTGTATAAGTATAGAGAAGGTTCCAAATCAAATCCACACCAGGTTTCTCAGTTGTAGGATTTTTTCTCTATTGCTTGCCTTTTAAGAAAAGCGAGGAGACAACTCTCTACATGCTTGTACAGGCCTGGTTTGAGTTGGTACAAGTCCTAGACACTTTGCTTTTGGTTTATAGGACTTGTGTGTGTAGAGAGAACAGGTGCGAAGCTCAAGGAGTTAACAAATGCAAAAGTTATGCTTTTCTAAAATGGAAATGGCCACTTTGTGCCATTTATGGAATTAAAGCTTGGACAAAAGCTCTTATGCTTGGATTAAGATTTTATCAACCGTGTAAGCATTAAATTATGGAGTAAGAAACAAGTTTGAGACCTATAAAGTAGGGATTATGCAGCCTAGGTTTGGATTTGAATTTTGTTCTTCATGAAATGGCTTGAAATTAAAGTGAGAAATTTCCAACTTCATCTCTTCGATTATCCCTACTCAGGAATGATCTCAAGGAGTTCTTTGACATTTTGGAAAGCTTGCAATATTCTCTATAACTCATCTTTGAAATTCTTTTCAAGATTCATCTTGGAACTAGGTGAAAAGTTGCCATGAAGTTAGGTAAAAAACCTTCCTAAATTAGGGAAAAATGTCACTAAGTTATTTTAGTTCATGGGCATGTATTCACAAAATTGTATCTTGAGATCCAAGCATCTTCAGGGAAAAATGTGTGAAGTAAAGTTATAGATTTAATGTATATCTACAACTTTCATGTTGGGACCTTTCTTTGAATCATCTTGTATCATGGTGGAAAGTTGGCTTAAAGTTGAGAAAAAATAAGAAATTTTCTATACTTAGAAAAATTTCTAAGTTAAGAAAATTTCAAATTTCAAAACAAAATATTCAATCTTTGATTCCTTGATGAAAAAGTTTCACATTTTGACATGTTTTGATGAATTGTGATCCTTGGCACTTGATTTTGACCAAAAAGTCAAAGTTTGACTTTTCAGTATACAATTGACTTTTGATCAGCTGACTGCAAATTCCATCTGTCAATCCAATGAAATTTCAATGTTTTGAACCATGTCATTAGGTCAAGATGATACAATTGAGCCCTTGAAATCATGATTCAAACCAATTGGTCATTTGCTAGGTCAAAAATTAGAAATTGCCCTTTCTCAATCAAAACCCTAATTTTGACCATTTTGCCCTTTTGATGCTTTGATCAAATTTCTTGAGGAATTATGGTCCAGACTTGATCAAATGATACATATGAGATCAAAATGTTGATATGTATAAAAAATTATGAAGTTTGACTGTAAATTGGCCATGGTTGTCTTTTTCCCCAATACAATTTATTTTTAGGTAAACTGTCCAATTGATTGATAAAAAATGTGATTCAAGGCTTGAAACTTGACATGAGTAATCTTAGGGGTCCATAATGATACTTGAAATCCATATGAAACATTGATATTCCAAAAATCCTTGTGCAATCCCAAACCCTAATTTTGGGTCATCAGGGCATTATGAGATGTCTTGAGCTGGTCAAACCCTAATCCAGTCTTGAGTCAAAGATATCTTGTGAGAAAATCTTGATAAATGAGAGGGAAATTTTTTAGGTACAACACCTATCATCATGGAGCCTGCCGCCGAAGGAGATGTTCCATATACTGTCCTTTATTCTGATATGCATACTTCTCTTGAAGATTTGAAAAAAGCTTGGATTCAACTAAAGGGGGAGCGAGACACCTTTGAAGCCCAATTTTATGTAAGTGAGAAGAAGACATTGGAGCTCACGAGACGACTTTATGAGGAGAGGAGCCTGAATTCCTATCTCGCTCCAAAGAGGAAGCATCCATGGGAGACTTGAGCCATTTTAATTGTATTTTAGTTCATTTTGTTTCAATGTAAGCCCAAGAGGCATGTTGTAATCAATTTGAATTTATTAATACAATTAATGTTTGTTCCTTTTTGTTTAAACAAATTTAAATCTTCTAAGTCCTTGAAATCATTTTCATACGTATTTTCATGCATCATAACATAAACAAGTTTTCCACAACAAGTTTGCTTATCTTTCTACTGTTTATTTCAGTAAGATGGATATCGAACAAACAGTGAAAGACTTGAAAGCGCAGAATTCCCAAGTCTAAGAGACCTTGCTGACCCTAACTAAGGGGCAACAAGAGCTGATGACTATGCTAGTAGCCAAGAAGAAAACCAAAAAGAAGGCATTCATCAAAATGGGAAGAGATTCAAAGGTCCAGTTTGTCAGGTGCAGATAGTCGAAGAGTCATCTGAGGAGGACTAAAATCAAGACAAAGAGGCAAGGAGCACCCGTGCTGGGGGTGAAAATAATCAAGCTTCCGAAGATGAAGACTACTTTGATGAGAAATACCATCCGGATGAGGATAAATACAAACAGTTGGAGGATAGACTAAAGACTGTTGAAATTTAAGCCGTGTCTGGTTTGGATTTTAGTGAGTTGGGCTTAATACATGGGGTGGTCATCCCTCATAAGTTCAAAATACCAGTATTCACAAAGTATGACCGAGTTTCCTACCCGAAACTTTATCTAAGGTCTTACATGCACAAGATACAGCCGTACACTACCGAAAAAAAGCTCTAGGTCCATTTCTTCTAAGAGAGTCTGACTGGGACTCAACTAGAATGGTTCTATCAATTGGAGGGTTCCCGCATCCACACATGGAAAGATCTAGCCACTGCTTTTTATCATCAGTATCAATATAATGCCAATCTGGCACCAACTAGAGTCTAACATCAAGGTATGACAATGGGTACTAATGAGAGGTTTAAAGAGTATGCACAAAAATGAAGGGATCTTGCTGGTAGGGTCCAACCACCGCTAAATGACAAATAACTAGTTGACATGTTCATGGGTACATTAACTGGACCATTTTTCAACCTATTGATTGGCAGTTCTTCGTCTAGTTTCATCGAGTTGATCCTAACTGGTGAAAGAGTCGAAAGTGGCATTAAGAGCGGAAAAATTCCCATGACATCTTCTTCCGCATCCAACGCTGTAAATAAGCCTTTCACTATAAAAAAGGAAACAAATGATGTGTATGGGGCAAGGGCCCATATCAAGAAGGATCATCGAACCTCTGTTAATGTTGCGTTAATCTCAAATCCTCCATCTGCTCAAAGGCAATCATCCAACAATCAATGATCTGAAGTTCCTCGAAGACAATTCACAAGGATAAGCATGTCACTGTCCCAAGCCTTACAACATATGTTGAAGGTCAACTTAGTGACATTGCGCGATCCACCATCCAATCCAAACATTTCATCACCTAAGTATAACCCAAATGCCAAATGTGCGTATCATTCCAACATCCCCGGGCATGAAACTGATCAATGTTGTGCTCTGAAGAATAAGATTCAAGATTTGATAGAAAATAAGACAATTGAATTTGATCCACCTGCTACTCCAAATGTGATAACCACACCAATGCCGAATCATGGCAAAGGTGTTAATGCAATTGATGATACTACTTTTGTTTCCTCCATTGAGGATTTAACAACTCCATTAACTACTGTGAAGGATAATTTGCTGAGAGTCGGGGTATTCCCTGATTGTTCTAAAGATTGTGTTTGCTATGATCAACAAGTAAATGGGTGTAAGTGGATGAAGGAAGGTGTGAAACACCTAATAAATAGTCGCAAGATTCTGTTTGAGAAGATTCCTACCATCAAGAGTTTGACCAACAAAACTGAAGACCTGTCCATAATAACAATTTCCAACAAGCCTTTTAGGATCCCCCAAAAGGTCTTATTAGAATTTCAAATGAACCAACCATTGCTCCTTTAATAATCACTATCGCTGGGCCTATCCCTTACTCCTCTGACAAAGAAGTTCCATGGAACTATGGTGCCGAGGTTTATTATCATGGGATAAAACAAGATTCTTGGATCAACAAAGATGAAGCTGATGTCATTAATTTTGCAGGTTGTAGTAAAGTGACAAGAACAAGGAGGATCTTTTCCCCTGATATTTCAACACCCACTACTACAACAACTCCCGTCCGCATAACCAATGACAATTCTAGTGCCAACACCTAAGGCAAAGAGAAAGAAGACGTGTCTGTTGGGATAGAGGCACCTACTAAAGATACTGACACTGAAGAACCCTCCACTTGAGAAATGGAGGAAATCCTCTAAATCATAAAGAAGAGTGACTTCAAAATAGTTGAGCAGCTGGGGAAAACCCCCTCCAAAATTTCCATGCTGTCATTGTTACTCTACTCAAACGTTCATGCCTAGGCTCTAATCAAGTTCTTGAAGAAAGTCCATGTGCCTCAAGAAACCACCGCTGACCAGTTTGAGAACTATGTAGCAAGTTTAATGGCTGACAATGGATTAGGGTTCTCCGATGCTGATTTGACTCCTATGGGAAGGAACCATAATAAATCCTTTCATATCTCTATTAAGTGCAAGGGGACCACCCTGGCCCATGTCCTAATTGATACTTGCTCATCTTTAAATGTGTTACCCAAATGTGCTTTGGACAGGCTAGATTGTGAAGGACTGGTTTTGAAGCAAGTGATAATATCGTAAGGGCTTTTGATGAGTCTAAGAGAATGGTTCATGGAGAGGTGGATCTCCCAATTAAAGTTGGCTCACAGATCTTCAATTCTACCTTTTATATAATGGACATACGTCCCGCTTATTCTTGTTTGCTTGGACGCCCTTGGATCCATGGGGCAAGGGCAGTAACATCCACCCTTCATCAAAAACTAAAGTATCCAATCAAAGGGAAGATAGTTACTGTTAGCGACGAAGAAGAATTTATGGTGAGCCATCTTAATTCCTTGAAGTATGTGGAAATGGATGATGAATTCATAGAGACTTCGTGCCAAGCCTTAGAAATTGTTCCTCCTAAGGTTGCCGCCACCAAAATCTCCTCCAACATATCAAAAGCTGATGAAGTTATACCAAGAATGGTTTCGCTTAAAGATGCCCATGCCATGGTCGAAGATGGTAATTGTACTATATGGGGACAACTTCCCGACATTCCGTTTTAAGCAAATAAATTTGGGTTGGGTTTCACAATCAAAGCTCATAAAGAAGTCAGACGCGCTCACGTGGGAATACCACCTCTCCGCATCGGGAATCATGAAGTGAACATTATGGAAGACTCTGATGATGAAAATACTTTTGAAGATTGGATCTACCCTACTGTGGAAGGAAAGCTCAACAACTGGCTAGAAAAGGATTTAACTCCCATCTCCTTCATTGAGGAGTATTTGTTGTTTACTATTTTCTGTCAATTCAAGAACTTCTGTCTGTAAACTTAATTTCCAAAACAATGACTTTTAAGCCATGTGCCTTGCCCAGGGAACTATGGTCCATTTGTTAAGGGTTTTGTTCATGTTCATTTATCATGTGATCATTTAATATAAACCATTAGACCTTTTTCATTCAAATTTTTGTGTTCATTATCTTTATTTTAATTTATTACAATTTTCAATAGCCATGTATCTTACATGCACACACATACACACACTTGCAGATCTTCATCCACTCCGGATCTCATTGCCAATGTCTCTACTATTTCTAGTTATGACTTTGAACATCTAATTTACCAAGCCGAAGACGAAGGCGAGGAAGATTGTGAAATGCCAGGGGAACTAGCCAGACTTCTAATGCAAGAGGAAACAACTATTCAACTTCATGAAGATCCAGTCGAGGTTATCAACTTGGGTACTGAGACAGATAAGAAAGAGGTCAATATTAGCGCCAACCTAAAAGATGGTATCAAGAGCAGATTGGTTCAAATGTTACATGACTATGTTGAAGTGTTTGCTTGGTCGTATGAAGACATGCCAGAATTGGATACCGACATTATGGTTTATCTTCTGCCAACGAAGGAAGATTGTCCCCCCGTTAAGAAAAAGATTCATTGTATGCGGCCCTACATGTCTGAAAAGATAAAGGCTGAGGTAATGAAACAATTTAATGTAGGTTTTCTAGTTGTCACATCTTATCCTCAATGGGTTGCAAACATGGTCCCCGTGCAAAAGAAATATGGAAAGGTTTGCATGTGGGTAGATTATAGGGATCTGAATAGGGCAAGCCCCAAAGATAATTTCCATGTACCATATATTGACGTTTTGGTTGACAACACCGCTCAACATAAAGTTTTCCCCTTCATGGATGGATTTTCTGGCTACAACCAAATCAAGATGGCTCCCAAGGACATGGAAAAGACTACCTTTGTTACATAATGGGCACCTTTTGCTACAAAGTCATGCCATTCGGATTAAATAATGCAAGGGCAACATATCAAAGAGCTATGATAGCTTTATTTCATGATATGATTCATCATGAAATAAAAGTATATGTGGATGATAGGATTGCAAGGTTGAAAACCGAAGAAGAGTATCTCGATAACCTACATAAGCTATTCGAGAGGTTGAGGAAGTACAAGTTGAGGTTGGACCCTAATAAGTGCACATTCGAAGTAAGATCTAGAAAGCTTTTAGGTTTTGTAGTTAGTGGTAAAGGCATCAAAGTTGATCCTGCAAATGTAAAAGCCATTCAAGAAATGCCAGTTCCCCACTATGAAAAGGAGGTTAGAGTATTCTTGGGTCGTCTTAACTACATTGTCTGCTTCATATCTCACTTAACTGCCACTTGTGAACCAATCTTCAAACTCTTGAGGAAAGATCAAGTAGTCAGATGGAACGACGACTGTCAAGACGCCTTCGACAAAACCAAGGAATATTTGCAAGAACCCCCAATCCTTATGCCTCCAATGGAAGGAAGACCTTTGATCATGTACTTGAATATGCTAGATAATTCTACAGGGTGTGTTTTGGGCCAACATGACGAGTCTGGCCGAAAAGAGCCTGCAATATACTACCTGAGCAAAAAGTTTACCAACTGTGAAACCAGATATTCACTGCTCGAGAAAACTTGTTGCGCTCTGGCATGGGCTGCTCGCCGGCTAAGACAATATATGTTGACTCACACCACTTTATTGATTTCTAAGATGGACCCTATTAAGTACATCTTCGAGAAGCCTGCTCTCTCCGGACGGATAACTAGATGGAAAATGATTCTGACTGAATATGATATCCAATATACAACATAAAAGGCCATCAAAGGAAGCGTATTGGCAGATCATTTGACCCATCAAGCTGTTGATGATTATCAATCTATGAATTTTGACTTTCTGGATGAGAATATCATGTTAGTAACAGACTGTGCAAAACATGGACCATATGACGGACCTGAACGAGGATCCTGATGGACTATGGTTTTTGATGAAACTTCCAACGCTTTGGGTAATTGAATTGGTGCTGTGATAATTTACCCTGAAGGTTGTCACACTCCTTTCACTGCTAGACTGTGCTTCGATTGTACGAATAACATGGCTGAATACGAGGCGCACATCTTAGGTTTGCAGGCTGCTATTGACTTAAGGATCAAGCATTTGGATGTATTCATAGATTCTTCTCTAGTGATCAGTCAAGTCAAAGGGGAATGGGAAAATAAGCATCCTAACCTGATTCTAAACAAGGATCTTGTGTTAACTCTGATTCCATGCTTCAAAGAGATCACCTTTGAACACTTCCCTAGGGAGGAAAATCAATTAGCCGATGCTTTGGCAACAATGTATTCCATGTTCAATGTCAAATGGGACAAGGAAGCTCCTATGATAACAATCGAAAGATTTGACGAACCTGCATACTGCTATGAGCTTGATACTGACAAAGAGAAACCATGGTACCATGAGGTGAGGAGATATCTTGAGTCACAAGAATATCCTTAAGGAGATTCCGTCAATGATAAGAAATTCTTGCAAAGATTTTCAGCCAAATTCTTTCTAAGCAAAGAAATCCTATACAAGCGCAACCATGACTCTACTCTACTCCGATGTATGGACAAGAATGAGGCAGAGAAAATTATGGAAGACATGCATGATGGCCTCTTTGGGACCTACTCTAGTGGACACACTATGGCCAAGAAAATCCTGAGGGTTGGTTACTATTGGTCCACAATGGAAACTGACTGTCATCAACACTCAAGGACTTGCCACAAGTGTCAAATCTATGCTGACAAGGTCCATGTACCTCTTATTCCTCTAAATGTCATGACTGCACCGTGGCCATTTACAATGTGGGGCATTGATATGATTGGAGAGATCAAACCTACAGCCTCAAATGGACACCGCTTCATCCTTGTTGCCATTGATTACTTTACCAAGTGGGTCAAAGCTGCCTCATATGCCTCAGTTACCAAGAACGTTGTAGCCAGTTTTATCAAGCATAACTTCATATGTCGTTACAGTATCCCCGAAAGGATCATCACTGACAATGGAACCAACCTCAATAATGCTATTATTATGGAACTTTGCACTAAGTTCAAAATCAAGCATCACAATTCTTCTCCATACAGGCCCAAGATGAATGGCGCAGTGGAAGCTGCCAACAAAAATATCAAGAAGATTGTGCAAAAGATTGTGGTAACCTACAAAGACTGGCATGAGATGTTACCGTTTGCTCTCTATGGCTATCATACTTTGACTCATACGTCAACTGGGGCAACTTCTTTCTCCTTGGTCTATGGCATGAAAGTCGTCTTGCCTGTAGGAGTTCAAATTCCATCTCAAAGGATAATGAAAGAAGCAGGTCTAGGCGAAGATGAATGGGTTCAGACTAGGTTGGATCAGCTGAACTTAATTGACGAGAAGCGGCTGGCTGCTATTTGCCATGGTCAGATGTATCAAAAGCGTATGATCAAGGCTTTCAATAAAAAGATCAAGCCTCAAGTATATCAGATTGGCGAATTGGTAATAAAGTGCATCATTATTCCACAAGGCGACCCCAGGGGCAAATGGTCTCCCACTTATGAAGGACCATTTGTTGTAAAGAATTTTTTCTCTGGTGGTGCCATGGTGCTGACTATTATGGATGGCGAAAACTTCCTACATCCTGTAAACACGAACAGAGTTAAAAAATACTATGCATAAAAAGACCCGCTAGGTTGACACACCTAGGCAAAAATATGGGCATCCCGGTGAACCAAAGAGTTCCGAAAAATGTTAGGGATATATGCAAAAGATTGTACACCTGCCGAGTCGAAAACCTGAAAAGGTGACTTTGACAAAAACGGGTATCCTGTTGGGCTGAAAACCCGAAAGGGCATTCCAGGAAAAAGTTAAGGATTAAAGCGTATGACTATGTCCTGTGGGATATCTATAGACGACTTTATTACCAAGGTCCGAGTTCAAATGGTCCAAGATCAATCCAATCAACTTCCATTCAACAGAAAGGGAGAATGTTCGAAGACATAGGGGCAATAGTGGGGTTGCAACTCAATGAGATCACTTTCACATGGCTATTATTTTTGTTCTCACTTTATATTCTTTCCATTCTTTCAACGATTTCCTCTTACTAGGATCTCAGTCTCTTTGTACAAAAACGCCTAACTCATGGGCAAAATATCAATACAATATACTTTGAAGTGCAAACTTTTTTGTTTTTCCTGTTTTGAGTGCAAAAGTGTCAATTGACTAAAATTGAATGAACATATACATATGAACATGATTAAACTTTTAACAAATGTGTGCTTAAGAACAGTAACAAGCATCTCCTTAAATACATTTAAAATATCCCCACAGAGTTATTTCAATAACATTATCTTTGCAGGTTTGGATTCATAAAATCCCCAACCAGAGTTTCAATCTCTTGAAAATCCTCTCCCCAGCCGAGTTGGTCTAAAAAAAAGAAGCCTTGTGGAGTTTCTTCCTAAAAAAGAAGTTACTTCCCCAACAATTCATCAAATATCCTCTTCAACAGGGTTTATTTCTCCAACAAACTACAAATTCCCCAGCTTGAGTTTGCCTCTCAGACTATTACTAATCAAGGGATCGCAACCCCTGATCCCCAGTGAAGTCGTCAACAGAGTCACGGATATATCCGAAAGTTGCTCAAGCCTGGAACTCGACCAGATAACAATCAACTTCATCCTTTTAAACAAGTTACTATAAAGCCCGAACTCGACCAAATTTTGGTTTAACTTCTCCAAATATTACTGAAACCTGGACCCGACCAGATAACAGTAAGTCTCAATTCCAAGTTACTAAAGCCTGGACCCAACCATATACTAGTTTACCTTCTCAAAATTTCTTAAGCCTGAACCCGACCAGTCAACATTTCAAGCCTGGACCCGACCAGACAACATTTCCAATTGCTAAAGCCTAGACCTGACCAGATAATAACTTAACTACCTTGAATTACTGTAAAGCCTGGACCCGACCAGAAAACAATTTTAAGTTACTAAAGCCTAGACCCGACCAGATAATAGCTTATCTTCCTCAAATTACTGCAAAGCCTGGACCTGACCAGAAAACTATTTTGAGTTACTGAAGACTGGACCCGACCAGATAGTAGTTTAACTTCTCAAATTACTGCAAAGCATGGACCCGACCAGATAGCAGTTTAAAATCTCCTCTTCCCCAGTAGTGTTTGTCACTATCACTAGTAAGTTGTTGTAAAGCCTAGGATCCGACCAGATAACAGTTAACTTCCATATCCCCAGCAAGTTGGTGTGAAGCCTGGAATCCGACCAGATAATAACTAACTTTCAAGAGGTAATTCCCCACTAGAGCAATGGACGGCCAAAGTTCCTGAACTCAATTCCCCAAACAGAAATCAACACATTCGCAACGGAGTTTCTTCAAACAAATAAGCAAAACTCCCCAGCAGTAGTCATAAATTTACTTTCTCATACAAAGATACACTTCAACAACATTTTCGCATTCATACATCATACAACATACATAACACAACATAACCTCATTTATTTTGAGAACATCATTACACCATGCATACATGCACATACAACTAACCCCTTTGTTCCCTTGGGGATAAAATCACTAATCCAAAGACCTCTTCTGGATCAGAATAATTTTTTCCATAGAAAGACAAATAAGACACCTAGTTTTCAGCATGAATCGACCAAAGATTTATACTTATTTTCCCCCCAGATTCTGCCATCATCTCTCCAAATGGCATCTATAAGCCTATTCTTAATTCAACACATCATCGAGTGCAAATTTATGGGCACTTTAGTGTTCAATCATCTTTCACCTTTAAGTCACGAAAGGAAGATCTGCCAATCTCACTCTTCAGGTTCAAGAAGATTGAACAGGGGCAGTTTTTGTACCCCAAAATTTGCCCTCTCAATTTCTCAAAGATTCCTATGATACAGTGGCAGAACCGACTGTTATATACTACTGGCTCTGTGTTTGTGTTCGCAAATGTTGCGGTAAGCAAGAGTCGCCACCAAATTTTATTTTATCCTGTGATCGGTGGGAATAGAACTGACTGTTTTGGAATGCTGGTTCGCGTTTTGCATTTGTTTTCGCAAAATGTCGCGGTGAGCAAGAGTCGCCACCGTCTTTTATTTTATCCAACAAGGAAAGGACAAAAGCACAGAAAAATTCCTTTTTGAGATATTTCTCGGGTTCGGGAGGTAGATTATAGAAAGGGAAGGTGTTAGCACCCTTTCTATCCGTGGTTATCCACGGGCTCTTAGGTACTTGCTCATTGTGTTTTCAAAATTTGCTTTTCTTTGTGTTTGTGGGTTTGGAAGAAGTTTTTGTTTTGAAGAGAGTGTAAGTGCGAAAAGTTTTGTTTTATTTTAAAAGGAGCAAGTACTTAAGAACCATCTACCTACTCGAAAAAGGAATTAATTTGTACAAATGTCCTTTATACAATGCTATCCCACTATTGAGGAGTAGGTAGCACCGTCATTGGAGTTTTCGGGTCAATTCGATTGAGGGACGTGTGGTCACTAAAGCAATGTTAGGACGCCTTAGCGGCAACCCTAATATCTTAGATCATTTTATCCGAGGCAACCGTTTCGAGGCAACTTATGATCTTTGGATAAGAGGGCGACCATTAAAACTTCCTATACTCAATGACCACTTTCGAAGGCAACCAAGTGAGGTGTACCCTAAGAGTGCGCATGTGCGAGTGTATTGTTTTTCAGTTATTTATCTTTGTACATGTCATGGTGAGCTATGTTGATTTTAAGTTCATACATTGGATCTTGTCATGCATTCCCTATTTATCAAACATCTAACAATTAATTATTGCGGAATTTAAATTGCGGAAATTAAATCTAAACTATTACAAGGCGTCGGGTATTTACATCGCCAAAAACAACCCTTGAAATTTAAATTGCGGAAAATAAAATTAAGCGATAAGAATATTTAAAGTCCTAATTAAAAAAAAACTATTACATACCGGAAGCAATTATATTGGAAATATGGATCGCGTGCGAAAAATTAAGACGACTCATTTTTTAGGGTTTTGACCCTTTTTTATTAAAGAAAAGATTTTTGTTGTTTTTGAATTTATGGAAATAAACTAAATTAATAATTTAATTAAATTAAATAATGAAAATATTTTTGGGGTTTTGAATATTTAAGGAAATAAAAATAAAATGGTTAAAATTGTTAAAACCTAATATCCTAATTAATTTTAATTTATTGTAAAAAATGTTAAAATTATACCTAATTAAAAAAACTAAGTCAATTAAATTATTTATTTACAAAAATAAAATAATGAAATTAGTAAAAATGATATTTTTTATGTTTTCTGGTTTTATTAAGAAAAATAAATTGGTTAGTGTAAATAATAATAAAAATTAAAAACAATTAAATAAAGAAAGAAATATGAAAAGAAAAGAAATTGACCAAATGGGGGGTTTGGGCCTGGAAAGGGGGTGAAATCTGCAATTCTGAGGCCCAAATCAAGCCATCCTTGTTTGACTTTCCAGGATCTCACGCGCGCCTGTTGACTAGAGTTCATGGTAGGCGCTCAATCTTGGCCATTGGACTTGATCTGAAGCCATCTGGCGCCTCATGGGATGAGGAATATGGTGGACCAACGCTTTGGAGAGCACATGCAATTTCCTGGAGAAAAAATACACAAATGTATTGGGGGGCCTGGGATTTGAACCCAGGTCCCAATGGATAATCCACTAACATGCTTACCAACCATACTAACGCGCATGTTTGTTATTATAATGGACAAATAATATTATAAGAGAAAAGCCAATAATATACTAGAAAATCAAAAACGCGCGAGATTTAATTTGAACGGGCCAATGAAGACATGCCACGCTTCGTCTTCTTCAACAGAACCTGTATTTTTTCCTGCGAATTTGGGTTCGCAACAAAATCTGTGGCTTGCTTCAAACATGAATTCCAGGCCATATAAATACAAACTAAAAACATCAACGCGTTCGTCTCTCCTCCCTGAACACAAACATGGTCATCGTTTGTCTTGATTTTGCCTGTATCAAAAATGCCTAAAAACAAGGAATGGAAACCCTAGGTTCGGGTATTACGTTAAAGGCCATGAAAACGAAATTAAATGATACAGAAAGTTCAGAAATTGAATGGCAAGCATGATAATGCAAAAAATTTGGCAAAAAGATTCAAGAACATGGATTCATGATTTCATGTTTAGAGCTATGTTCAGGACGACTTATAGGGCGTTTCAGGCGATGAGAAGGCTTGGTTCCGATTGCTATAGCTTCAGTGGATTGCAAACAAGAACACCACGTTGAGATTTTGGATTGAATCGACCTCTAAGTATGATTTCAGTTTCAAGATTTTCTAGCTTTTTTTCAAGTTTTGTTTGGCCATTTTTGCAACTTTCAAGTTGTGTCTTGTGTGTGTCTATGTTGTATATGTATCAAGCAATCAATTAGGTTAAATCTTGGGCTTCCAATCTTTGTGTATTGATGATTTGAGATTTGATTTTATTCTCCATTAACAAAGCTTCCAAAAATTTCCAAATCTGATATTTTGTGCATAATAAGGCTTGATACGAATTTGATTATGTGCATCATGATAATTGAAAGTTGTATCAATCAAAAAGATCTTATTCCATCGATTTTTGGATTTTATTTGGATTAATATTAATTTAAAATGAATTAATTCAATAAAAATCAAATAAAATAGAAAAATAAATGAATGGACATGAAATTGAAGATAGGACACGTGTGTGGTGTGACAAAATCAAATCAAGTGGAAAAAAGTGGGTCCTTTTGGCAAAATTTGAAGTTTTGGGGATAGTTGACTTTTGGCAATTTTGGAAAAATGCCCAACTTCAACAATGCATAACTTCTTCAATTTTGAACTTTTGGAGGTGTTCTTGGACTTTTTAGAAACCTTGAGATGACCTATAACCAACCCTTTTGGTCTCATATCATTTTGATCTTCCATGCTCAAGTTATAAGCTTTTCCAAAAAAGTTGTTCTTGTTGACTTCCAAAAATGACCTATAATGTCCAAATTTGTAACTTTTTGTGAGAGCATTTCTTGATCTTGGGGTGTGAAGATGTATTATATGGAATTGCATCCTATTCAAAATGAGCTTTGGATGTGTCATTTATCATAAAGTATGAGAAAGTTATGCTTGGTCAAAGTTGAGTTGACTTTTCCTACAAAACCCTAATTTAGCAACTTTTGAATCTTGATGAATCTTGAGCAATCCTTGATGAATCATGATCAACCCTTTATCAAATGATGAATTATCCTTCAAAATGATAATGTTGACAAAAATATTGAGGTTTGACTATTTGTAGGTCACAATTGACTTTTGCCCTAACACAGTCGATTTTTGGACCTTTTGAGCAATTGACTGCCCAAACTTTCTCTGCAAGGCTTAAAATTTGACATGGATAAACTTGATAACATATTAGGACATTGGGGAGCATTTTAAGCCATTTGGATGTAAGGACCTTGATGCAACACAAAACCCTAATTTTGAATTGACTGCCTTAGGAGGTGATTTGACTGTCCAACTCTTGAGCTAACTTGAGTCACTTGGAGATTATTCTTGACATGTCTTGAGAAATATGGGAGGGAAAATTTTGGGGTACAACATATCCAAATTAAGGAAATGGTGAAAAGAACAGAAAAAGACCTTTTCGAGATTATTCTGAGTAAGGGGGGTAGATTATGGAAAAAGAAGGTGTTAGCACCCTTTCCATCCGTAGTTATCTACGGGCTCTTAGAGGTTTGCTCATTTTGAAATACCTTTGTGCTTTATGTGTTTGAAAATGTTTGAAAAATGCCTTAGTGCGGCGATTTGCTTTGTGTTTAACTCTTGTATCAGTGCTCCAAAGTGTTAACAAAGCAAATATTTTGAAAATTTCTTTTGAAAAGTAGTATTTGTGTGAGTGAAAAATGTTTTTGAGAAAACTTCTAACAACTATCTACTTTTATACTTGAAAAGGGTAGTTATTTTCCTCCTATCCTTTAGACAGTGCTATCCTACTATTAGTGAGTAGGTAGCCCTATCATTGAATATATGAGGGACATCGAAGGGACGATACAATCATGAAAGCAACTTGTGTAGACGCTTTAGAAATTTTGTTTAGGGACTAGATCATTTACCGAGAGGCAACTGTAGGTCATCGAGGGACCACGATCTTTTGATTTTATGGGTCTTTGCTAAAGCGTTCCTGCCTCATGACTGTTTTATTTCCAAAGAAAACCAGAGTGGGGTACCCTAGAGGTGTATATGTGCAAGTGTGTTATGTTTAATTATTTTTTGTCTTTTTGTTAAGTTTGCTAACATTTGATTTCAGTCTTTTCATACACACTTAGTTATTAGCAGTTAATATATATTGTATAATATAAAATGTAAAAGGTAAAAACCTAGACTATTATATGACTTTGGGGGAGGGATTTACAATGTACAAAATTGGGAGTGCAGAAAAAAATAAAGAAAGCAATTAAAATCCTATTAACTAATACATCCAGCGTACAAATACAATAATATAAAAATATGAAAGAAAATAAAATAACGCGCAAAAGACTAAAAGTACGTCTAAAACTTAGTAAGAAGAAATGAAATAAGAGAATCATTTCTTATTGTTCTTTTTTGATTTAAGAAAATAATTAAAATTAAATTAAAGAAAATAGTCTAAGTTCTTTTTGGTTTTTTGTATTATGAAAAGAAAATAATTAAAGTTAAATTAAAACCTAAATTCTAATTTATTTTAAATTGAGAAAATAGTTAAAATCATTTATTAATTTACTTACAAAATTAGTTTAATAAAAAAACCTAAAACTAATATTTTTGTGATTTCTGATTATTTGTGTAAATAAATAAAAAAAGAAAAAAACAGAATAATAAAGAAAAAGAAATTAAAACAATACAAAAAGAAAAGATGTCAAATGGGCCTAGGCATGCAAAAGAGAAAAGGGGGTGCTAATTGGAATTTTAGCTAGGCCCAATGCTAAAGAGAGTCCAGGTCTGTCCTTGGATCCAATGAGTAATGTGGTTCTTCGATCCAGGGAGGGAGTGGTCTTTTTCGATCCAAGGAGGGAGTGGTCTTTCGAATTTGACCTGCAAGGCAAATGTTGGCAAAACTAAAGATGCAGGACCTGGGTATCGAACCCAGGTCCTTCTCCTAAATTCGAATCTCCTGTCTTCAGGCCTAAGCTTATTTTGGCTTGAAAATGGCTATACCATGAGTTTCGAAAGGCAAATCAAATCATGCCTTTCGATGGCGTGATTTTAATCCTGCATGTTACTTTGCATATGATATGTTCACATAAACACAAATGGCATTAGAAGCACAAATATACCAACTATATGTATTTAAAAGGGCTTAGAAATGCATTTTCGACATGAGTAAATCCTTACCAACTGGAAATGCTTCGATTTATGAATCTGGGTGTGGCTTGGCTTGGAGCAGATTCTTGGAAATCTTAGGAACACAAGTATGGTCTTCGTCTGGAATGAGGGTGCCTGCAAAACTAATTAGAATTTTGATATGTTTCCTATGGTGGTGTGAGTTTTCTCTTTTGATAGGAAATTTTTTCCGTCTGTGATGCAACACTTGTGGTCTCTTTAAATAGAGGGGATGGAGGGGACAAGAAGGCAATGGTTTAAACATCAATAAAGAAATGTTTTCAAAGCCATGAATGATGTTTTATAACATTGCAAAAGTCAAGGAAACTTATCTCTTTTTGAATTTGAATGAACTTGTACATTTTGGCTCCTTCGAATGCCCTCTAGTGTTGCTCTTCGACTGGCCTCAAGTTGCCTCTTTCAAATGGAGCTGCATGCTTCGACTGGATCTTGTTCTTATCATTGGGGCTTCTTTGTTTGAACCTTTATTCAGCTGGCCCAAACAAAGACTCTTTCCTGGCCAATGACTGTGCTTGTGCATGTTAGCTTTTAGGCCAGCGGGCGTCTTTGAATATTTTTCTTTTGTTTTGGCTAGAAATATCCTTCATTTTGAACCAATGTATGTGCTCTTTTGAAGGGAACCCATCCATCACTTGTATACATCACTTGTCATTCCTTCGAATGGGCCAACAAAGTAAGTCCTTCGAATGGAACACCCACGTATGTCAATTTTTATCCATCAATAAATGTATTTTAAATAGGGAAAATATATGTCCTTCAAATGGACCATGTGCTTGTCCTTCGAATGTGCCAGCACTAGGTGTCAAATTATGGAAAACTGTGTGTTGAATATTTTGGAGGTGGAGTCAAAGCTAGCATGAGGAGAGCCAATTTCTTGATGAATCGAAGCACATATGAAAGAAAACCCTTACTTTATGGGCACTGGCATGAAGGAAGACCATTGCCTTGAGCATTGGTGGCAAGCCCAGAGGAAGTCATTTTCTTCTGGGTTGAAAGTAAACACAGAGGCAAGTTGAAGGGGCCTTGGCCTTGTGGATCGAAGGCAAGTCTGAGGCCTTTTGCCTTGTGAATTAAAGGCATGCTGGTGGGTCTTTGCCTTGTGAAACCAAGGCAACATGAAGAGGCATATGTGCGCTGGTGACAAGCTGAGGGGACTTTTTCCCAGTGGGAGCTTTGTGAATCGAAGGCCAGTTTGAAGAAGTTCTTGATTTGTGCGTTGAAGGAATCAAGCTAGTTCCAAAGAATCCAAATGCCCAAACGAAGCAGTAAATAAACTTGCATGCATGTAGCCATTGCATTGTGAATCAAGCCAACATGTAAAGGTGTAATCAAAGGGGCACCAACATGAGGCCCTTCCTTTTTGAATCGAAGGAAACTGTTTCAAAGGAAACACATGCCTAGTCGAAGCTTGTATATAGCAAGAAAGCAATAGGCCAACGCTTCAATCGAAGCTTGGAAAATTGGGGCAAGCTTGGAGGAGGTTAGGCGCTCAATCGAAGCTTATCAAAATGCCAATCAAAAGACACCTTGTTCATTCCAATTGAAAGACCTTGTTAATCTTCACAAATTTTATTTTTTCCTTTAATCAAATGCTTATGCCCACCCATATAAGAAAAATCTTGGAAAACATGAGAGGGCAAATTTGGGGTACAACAGTTTCCCTTGTTCAATCTTCTTAAATCTGAGGATTTAGATTGGCTTGTGTACCTTTTGTGATCTGAAGATGGAAGATAATTGAACACTAGAGTGCCCCGAAATTTGCACTCGCATGAAATAACACTGATGATTGATGATGTAGGGAATGGGCTTACATATGCCATTTGGAGGAGATGACAGAGATTCGTCAAAGATGGGCTTAAAGATGCCATCCAAAGTAGATGCTGATTTCATACATGGTTCCATTATGGGGAATTCCTGTTCCTGCTATCTGAGGAGGAGTCCGTTGGGGAATGTGGGTTTCTGTTGTTCTCATGTTTGAGGAAAACTCTGTGGGGAATAGAGTCTAGGAACTTTAGTTGTCCAAGGCTTTTCTAAAGATTTATCTCTGGAGAGATGAAAGTTTGTTGTTTTCTGGTTGAAATCCAAGCTTTACCATAACTTTCTGGGGAAAATGGAATTAATCGTTATTTGAAAATGTATTAGAAAGAGCCTGTGTGGGGCTGTTCCAGGATGAGTCTGTGTTAGTCTGCACCCAGAGATATATGAGAAGAAACCCATGTAAGATTTCTCCGTCTGGTCATGTAGATAACTTTCCTGTCTGGTTTCAGGTGTTAATCTACAATCAGCTTGTTCACAGATAGTTTTCCTATCTAACTTCAGGTATTAATCTGGAATTTGAAAATTGTCGATCATTGAGATAGTTATCTTATCTGGTTTCGGGTATTAATCTCTAACCCAAGAAATAAAGATAATTTTCCCGTATGGTTTTAGGTGTTAATCTCCAATCTCCTTATGTAGATAGTTTTCCTGGCTTGTTACGTGTATTTATCCTTCAGTCAGTTGTTCACATATTGTTCTCCTAACTTGTTATAGGTGTTAATCTGGAATTTGAAAATTGTCGGTCACTGAGATAGTTTCCTGTCTGGTTTCATGTATTAATATTTGACCTTAGAGAAAGAAAGATAGTTCTCCTGGCTTGTTACATGCATTAATATTCAATCTTCTCATGTAGATAGTTTTCCTGGCTTGTTATAGGTATTAATCTACAGTCGATCGTCCACAGATAATTCTCCTGGCTTGTTACAAGTATTAATCTGGAACTTGTTTTGCTGGTCACATAGATAGTTTCCCCGTCTGGTTTCAGGTATTAATTTGTGGCCTGCTGTATTTGTTGGTAAACTCGTCTTGTTTCAGGAGTTCATACCACTTGGTCGTACAGATAGTTTCCCCGTCTGGTTTCGGGCATTAATCTTTGACCTGTTTTAAAAGTTAATAGTATTTGTCTGTTTGCTAATTTAACCTGAAAAGGTAAAATCTGTTGTTAGAACAAGATTAGTTCTGACCTATCTCATAGTTTTGATGATAACAATAAATTATATTTTAGATAATTTATACTGTGATGAACGTATTTGAATGTTTCAGATAAAGTTCTGACAGAAGCATTCTGATGTGCAAAGATAAAAATTATATGAAGAAGTTCTTTAATGAAAGAACCATTTTTATTTTAAGCGCATCTGCTGATTCTGGTAAGACAATTTATGTAAATGTATCTTCTAACATTTAGCAGGATTCCTTGTTCAGAAGATTACTTGAAAGCAAGTGTTGTTCAGAAAGTTATTTGAAAGCAAGCGCTGATCATGTTCTTAGCAAGCAAAGCACTGCCTAGAAGATGAGTAAAGCATGTTCTGAATTCAAGACGTTGAAGCATGTTCTGAAATAACGATAAATCCAACTTGTCTTGTCAAGCGTAGGAAACATGTTCTTACAAGTTGTCGTTTGCTCATTAATGCAAAGACGGCTGCAAGCACTCAAGTGTCTAAGCTAGTTTCTTGGAAAATGGAATAGTGCAAGGAAACACGCAAGTATTTAATGCTCTCCACTTTTCTGAAGGCAGCAACTATCATTTTGTTCTTACTATATATAGAAGGACATTTATTACAAGGCAACCAACTAATCAAATTTCAAAAAGGAAGCAAGAAACTACGTGAAAAATTCTGGGCTCACAAACTCTTTGTTCATACAATTTGTGCAATTTATTCTAAGTGAAAAATCAAAGTTATGATATAGCTTGATTAGAAGCAAATTTTATTTCACTATCTGTAAGATTAAACTCTTGTAATTGTTCCTTGAGAGACCAAGTTTGGTCAGATTTCTCAAGTAGACTAGGACTAGATTTTAGTCTTAGTGGTGTGAGTCACTTGTAAGATTACTTGTGCATTGTTAGTCACAACAGTTGTTGTGTGGTTGTAATCAGTTGATTATAGTGGATTAAGTCCTTGTGGAGAAAGGCGAAATCACCTTGACGGGTGGACTGGAGTAGTTTGAGTTCAAACAAACCAGGATAAAAATAACCTCGTCCTTCCATAATTGTTGAGCTTTGTTTTGAAAAGAAAAAGAGTCACTTATTCAACCCCCCCTTCTAAGTGTTTTCTTACCCCTTCAATTGGTATCAGAGCTTGACTCTGAGCACAACACTTAACTGTGTCAGGAAAAGATCCAGAAGAAAACACAATGGCCGCTGAACAAAACAATAATAGTTACAACAAACCTCCTGTATTTGATGGAGAAGATTTTGAGTACTGGAAATATAGACTAGAAAGTTTCTTTCTAGGTCATGATAGTGATATTTGGGATATAGTCTTGGATGGTTACACATATCCTACAGACTCAGAAGGAAACAAAGTGCATAGAAAAAATATGGATAGACAACAAAAAGCTGATTTTAAAAATCATCATTGAGCTAGAAATATTTTTCTAAATGCTATCTCTAAAGTAGAATATGAAAAAATCACTAATAGAGATACAACGCATGATATGTTTGAGTCTCTCAAAATGACCCATGAAGGAAACGCTCAAGTGAAGGAGTCTAAAGCTCTGGCTTTAGTTCAGAAGTATGAAGCCTTCAAAGTTGAAGAAAATGAGTCTATAGAAGCAATGTTCTCTAGGTTTCAAACTCTGATCGCTGGTCTGAGAGTTTTGAACAAGGGATATACCAAAGCATACCATGTGAAAAAGATCATCAGAAGCTTACCCAGAAGATGGGCACCTATGGTCACTGCTTTCAATGTTTCAAAAGATCTGAACAACGTGTGTTTAGAGGAACTCATCAGCGCTCTCAGAAGTCATGAGATTGAACTGGATGAGCACGAGCCTCAGAAGAAAAGTAAGTCTTTGGCCCTTAAAGCAATTAAGAAATTTGATACTAATGCTTTTCAGGCTAAAGAGGAAAACTCTGAAGAATCAGCGTCAGAAGAAGATGAACTATCCTTGCTCTCCAGAAGGATCAATCATTTGTGGAAGCACAGACAAAAGAAGTTCAGAAACTTCAAGAAGTCATAAGATAAACCAGAATCTTATGGACACAAAAAGTCAAACAGAAGAGAAATCATCTGTTATGAATGCAAAGAACCTGGTCACTATAAAAGTGATTGTCCAAAGCTTCAAAAAGAAAAACCAAAGAAAAGGTTTTGTAAGAAGAAATGGATGATGGCAACCTGGGATGACTCAGATTCTTATGAAGATGAGTCTAGTTCTGAAGATGAAAATGCCAACATAGCTCTGATGGCTACCACGACAGATGACTCAGACTGTGAGTCAGAACAAAGAGAGGTATTTTCTGAATTCACTAGAAATGAACTTGCTGATAGTTTATCAGAACTTCTGGAAAACTATAGTGTGATACGGTGGGAGAACTGACTTGAGGTTTTGTGTTTGTGTTCGCAAATGTTTCGGTTTAGCAAGAGTCGCCACCGACTTTTTATTTTATCCAAAGGAAAGGTCAAAAAGCACAGGAAAGACCTTTGCGATGTTTTCTTGGGTTCGGGGGGTAGATTATAAAAAGGGAAGGTGCAAACACCCTTTTCATCCATGGTTTTCCATGGGCTCTTAGTTACTTGTTTAGCTCACTTGCTTTTGGTTTTCAATTGTGTGAAATGTTGCTTTGTGTGTGGTTTTTTTAAAATGCTTTGAAAAAGAGGCCTTGTATAGGAAACCTTTGTAATGATTCTTATTTGAATATATACAAAGGTGTTTGTCTTTTGAAAAGATATTTCAATGTTTGAAAGTTTGATTTGGGAAATTTTTTGAAATTGTGTTGTGAGGTGTGTTTGAAAATAGCAAGGATGTTTTTGAAAGTTTTGATCAAGTAACTAAGAGTTGTCTACCCTATTTTACTCAAAGATTTATCCTACACATTTTTAACCCTTTTGACAGTGTTGTTTTACCATTGCATTTGGTAAACAACCTTGTATTTGGATGTTAAACGGGACAGGCGCGGGTTATCGTATGGACCATGTTAGCAATTATGCTAAGTATCTTTAGCAAATTTTTGAGGGACTAGATCATTTTGTATAGGCAACCAAGATAGCGTCATCGAGGGACTATGATCTTTTGTTTTGTTTTTGTTTTGCCAAGATACTCAACATGCATAACATGGCCATTTTAAAGGCAACAAGTGGATGTAAACCCTAGGGGTGCATGTGTGCATTGTGTTGTCAATTTTCATGCTTTTTTGTCTTTGTATTAGTCAAGCTATTTGTTTGATTTATGATTTTTTGCATATAAACCCTAATCTCTAACATGGCATATTTGAAAGCATAAAGTGCGTAAAATAAATCTATGCTATTACAACATTGATATGGGGAGGGGGATACAATTTTTGAATGGGGAATATTTGCAAGAAAATAAAACCCTAATATTTACTATTACATCCAAATTGAATTCTTTGTATCAAATAAATAAATAGGAAAGTATTTAAATGGTCAATTAAATAAACATGCAAAATATTATGAATATGCAAAAAAAATATTATTGTTTATTTTTATGTATGTAAGAATAAAATATTTAATGTATTAAAAAGAAAGAAAATAAAAAGTTATTTTTGTTAAGGGAAAAAACCCTAAATTTGGTTTTAAGAAGGTATATTTATTAATATTATTTATTTATATACAATAAAAAATAAATATATATTCAAGTGTCAAAAAATAAAATATATTTGGAAAAAAAACAAAAAAAAAGATATTATTTTTAATAAGGGTGGAAACCCTAGTTTTTTTGTTTTAAGATAATATATATTATATTATTTATTTTATGTACAAGAATAAATATACACATATATACAAGGATATTAAAAAATAAAACATATGAAAAAATATTATTTTTTATGTATGAATAATAAAAATAAAATATATAATATTTCTATAATGTTTATAAGTTTTTATTAAAGAAAATAAAGGTATATACCAATTAATAATTATTTTTATGTCTAAAAAAATAATAAAAAATAATAAAATAAAATGTGATAATTTATGAAAATATTTTTAGTATTATTTTATGTTTAGAAAAATATAATAAAATCAGAAATGAAAAATAAATACAAAAATACAAAAATATAAAGAAATGGGCCAGGGGGTGCAATCAGTAAAGAGGGGAGGTCAAAAACAATGCCAGAACCAAGCCCAACCCACTGAACATCATCTTCAACCTTTGTCAAACAAAAACGCGCGCGCCTGACTCAAATATGGAAAACCTGCATACGTGCTCTAATGCAAAAACTCATAACACCAAAGTTGTAGCATTTGTCAAGACGATTTCAACCATATAAAGAACTCAAACTAACTCTCAAAGACCAGAGAGAATTTCTCTGGCCCTAATTTCTAACCTAACTTTTTTAGGAAGTTCATGAATCAAATTCTCTTAACACGTTTAACTTAAATGAAAATTGAGCATATGTACATCTTCAGGGCTATGAGTACTACATTTTTTATTCACAAACCTAAGCCTAATGATTCCTAAATAGAGAGATAGGAAGTTGACAAATACCTATTTCATATGAACTCGTTTATGGCAATGTGGAGCTTTTCAGTGAGACCTGAGGTGTTGGGGAGCTTGCCTGAGCTTCCTATAATCTTCCCCAATGCTTAGTTTGCTTTGGATGTGCTTGAACAAGCTTGTAGAAGTCAACCTGCACAAGCTGAAAACAGAAATGGTGAAGCTTGCAAATGGAGTTACAGTTCAAGGCCAATTATTGGGATAGCTTGGATAGGTTATATGGAATGTGTTTGAACAGGTTTGGGACAAAATGCACGAGTGGTTTGTATGATGGAAGTGGAACTGCAGGGAGTGCCCTGCTTTGCAAGAGGAATGTGTTTTGGTATTCAAGAGTGTTTGAGGGATGAAAGGCTCGTGTTTCTGGCTCAATGCAATGTCAAAAACTTGTTTGTAATGCTTGCAAAGGTTGGTTATAACAGATATGCAAGTTGTGGCTTTTGGCAAGTTTACTTGTATTTTAAGCAAAAGTAAGCAATGATGCAAGACAGGCCTGTACAGGCTATCTACCAGATTTCACTTATGGTCTTGGCCCCCTCAGTTTATGGATATTGTTTGCTGCACAAGATCTTGTTCAAAGCTCAAGAATGCAATTTGACATAAAGCAATTTTGACAAAAATGGCAATGTTGCCTTTATCTATTTTTGGATTAATCTCTTGTGTAATCCTCCCATGATCAGAACAAAGCCTCAAACCAATGGATTTGCATTTAATTATTGAGTATGAAAGGGTTTAGGGACCTGTAATCAAGTACAAAGGAAGCTGGATAGAAGTTGCAACTTGTATCATCATGAAAATGCCATGGATCAAAATTAAGTTTTTTCCAAATTCAAACCTTCGATTCTCCCTAACCATAAATGATTTTGAAGAGTTCTTGGACATTTTGGAAAGCTTGTAACATTATCTACAATCCATCTTTGAAATGAATTTTGATATTACAAGTGGAACTAGGTGAAAATATTCCATCAAGATAGGTAAAAATCCTGCCTAAACTAGGGCAAAATTTCACTAAGTTAAAAGTTTCATGGACCCTTGTTCCAAAAATCATAACTTGAGATCCAAGCTTCTTTTGAGAAAACTTTGTGAATAAAAGTTGTAGATTTTGTGTAGTACTACACCTTTCATGTTGGAAGTTTTGTTTGAATCCAATTGCATCATGGTGAAAATGTTGGGCAAAGTTGGGAAAAATTAAGAAAATTTCATAACTTAGAAAAATTCTAAGTTATGAAAATTTTCAATCTTAAACCCTAATTTGCAAAATTAGGTTTCTTGATGAACAAGTTTCATGTTTTGACACATCTTGATGAAAAATGACCCTTGGCACTTGATTTTGACAAAAAAGTCAAAGTTTGACTTTTCAGTGTACAATCAAATTTTGATCAGTTGACTGAAAAATTCATCTGTCAATCCAATGCAATTGAGATCTTTTGAACCTTGTGAATAGGTCAAGATGATGCCATTGAGTCCTTGAATCCATGGTTGAACCCAATTTGCCATTGGCTAGGTGAAAAGTCAGAAATTGCCCTTCTGCAATCAAAACCCTAAAAATGACCATTTTGCCCTTTTGGTGATCTGATCAAATTTCTTGAGGAGTTGTAGTCCAAACTTGATCAAATGGTTCATATGAGTTTATAATGTTGATGTGGATCAAAATTTATGTGGTTTGACTATAAATTGGCCACAATTGACTTTTTCCCAAATACAGTTGATTTTTAGGTCAACTGTCCAATTGACTGGGCAAAAATTTGATTCAAAGCTTGAAACTTGGTATGATCAATCTTATAAGTCCAAAATGAAGCATGAAAGTCACATTGAACATTAGAAGTCCGAAATTCCTTGTGCAAACTCAAACCCTAATTTAGGTCAATAGTGAAAGGAGATGTCTTGAGCAGAGCAAACCCTAATCTGGTCTTGAGTTCAAAGAGTCTTGTGATGAGAAATCTTGATAAAATGAGAGGGAAAATTTTGGGGTACAACAGCTGCCCCTGTTCAATCTTCTTGAACCTGAAGAGTTAGATTGGCGAGTTTGCCTTTCGTGACTCGAAGGTAAAAGAGGATTGGACACTAGAGTGCCCGTAAATTTGCGCTCGTCAGAGTATAGTTGAGGGAATGGGCTTAAAGATGCCATTTGGAGATGTGACCGAATCGTGTCGGAGATGGGCTTAAAGATGCCATCCAAGAAAATTGATCGCACAAGAGATTCCTTTACGAGAGCCTGTATACCTGTTGTTGAGGAGGACTACTCCGGGGAATGTTGGTCTCTGTTGTGGTAGAAATAGAACTTCAGTCATCTGTTATTCTACTGGGGAGTCATCTCTTGGTTGAAGAGGTGACAGTGAACTGCTATCTGGTCAACATCCAGGCTTTACAGTCTTGTATTGCTATCTGGTCAACATGCAGGCTTCACAATACTTTACTTCCTTTCTGGTCAACGTCCAGTCTTTAGAAGGATATCAAATGGTTAACCGGTCAACATCCGGGTTTCCTTTTTGATTTTGGGGCCTACTAATATCCGGTTGAATCTGGGCTTCAAAGTTATTGGCCGAGTAAACTGTTATTTGGTCAACGTCCAAGTTTCACAGTATACCTTACTCTTATCTGGTCAACGTCCAGGCTTCACAGTCTTGTATTGCTATCTGGTCAACGTCTAGGCTTCACGATACTTTACTTCCTATCTGGTCAACGTCCAGGTTTCAGAAGAATTTTCAGGGGATTCAACTATTTTCCGGTCGATCTCCGGGCTTCAGTATAATCAAGGTATTATCTGGTCGAATCCAGGCTTCATAATTGGAACAGGAATCTGCCCCTTGATTTGAATAAGCAAACAGGAGAGCATCCATGTCTAGAGCATCTCTAAGCCGTTTTATGAGCTTTGAATACTTGTTTTAGGTAGCTATCAATTTCATCCTGAAAAGGGTAGAATGTTATATGAAACACAAAGTTATGTTGCATGAAATGTATGATGCAATATATGTGTTTTGTCAATGCTCATGATTTATGAATGTAATGTATGCGCATGTAAGTTGATTAACTATTTTGCTGAGGAAAATAAATCCTGGATAGCTGGAGATAATAAAATCTTTGACTGCTGTCGGGGAAAATAAATCCATGACCGCTGTTGGAGATTCAAGATTTTTGACAACCTCTGTGGCGAGAAGCTATACTGCTGGGGAGATCAGAAGTTTGGGTTGTATGCCAATCTACTGGGGACCACAAGAACGAGAATCTCCATTCTATTAGGGGTATCAGGGGAAAACTGAATGGTTTCCGTTGGGGATTGATAGATCAAAGTTTCCTTTCTGCTGGGGATCTTAATGACGTGCTGATTTGATCGGCGACTTCACTGGGGAAAAAAGTTCGAAAATAACTCTCTGAGGAATTATCTAGTTTTTAAAACGATTCTCTGGGGAAAATGGAGGAAACTGGATGGTCTCCAATGGTGTTCAAAGGTCAAAGGTTTGACTCTGTTGGGGAAGAAAGTTTCATCCTCACTGAGGGTTTATAGTTCAAAGTTTTGCTCTGCTGGGGATTGGGAGTTTGAAAACTCAACCCTGATGGGGATTTTTGAAACTTATCTCCGTTGGGGATATGCGTTTCAAGGCTTTAGTTCCGCCGAGGATCTGGATGATGTATTGCAGGGGATTTCTCCTGGAATAGCCTAAATACACTTTCCTATACTTTCATCTTATCAGTAATTATTCTTTCTCATTTCGTTTTATTTGTAAGCAGTGATTATATTCAAATGCATATGCTCATTTAATAAATCATTGGACGTTTTCAAATAAAACACAAGTGTAAAAAGAAAGAAAAAGGCAAACAAATTTATGCACTTTGAAGTATCTTTGTGTTAACTTTGTGTAAGTATTTTGTACAAAGGAGACAAACATCCTAGTAAGAGAATGTTGTCATAAAATTGAGAAAAAATTTATACAAAGAAAGATGGTTATGTGTAACAATTCCATGGGGTTCCCATTCTGCTATAGCCTTCGTAACTCTGAGTATCTTGTCCATTCGTTGCTTCATCCGCAGATGATTGGATTAATCGAAAACCTGGAGCTTGTCCGTGAAGAGATTGTCCTTAAAGTGATCCGACGAGACATAGTCATACGCTTCAATTCCCTAACCTTTGCCTGGACCGCCCTTTCGGGTTTTCGATCCACCGGGAAACCCTTTTTTGCCCAAGTCGCCCTTTCGGGTTTTCAACTTGCCGGGTGTAGAGATTTTTTTTGTTTATCCCTAATTTTTGCCTGGACCGCCCTTTCGGGTTTTCGATTCACCGGGATGCCCATTTTTGCCCAAGTCGCCCTTTTGGGTTTTCAACTTGTCGGGTCGTTTATGCGTAGTATCTTTTGACTATGTATGCGTTCGCGGGGTGCGGCAGATCGTCGCCGTCCATGGTGGTTAGAATAATAGCCCCACCAGAAAAGATATTTTTGATCACAAATGGTCCTTCGTAAGTAGGAGTCTATTTGCCCCTGGGATCACTTTGCGGCAAGATGATCCGCTTGATTACAAGATCCCCGACTTGATATACCTGGCGCCTGACTTTCTTGTTAAAAGCCTTGATCATCCGTTTTTGATACGTCTGACCATGACAAATAACAGTAAGTCGCTTCTCGTCAATCAAATTAAGTTGATCAAGTCGGGTCGGAATCCAATCGTCTTCACTTAAACTAACATCCTTCATAATTCTCAAGGAAGGAATCTGAACCTCCATAGGTAAAACAACTTCCATGCCATATACCAAAGAAAAGGGGGTTGCCCCGGTTGAAATACGCGCCGTGGTACGGTATCCGTGCAGAGCAAACGGTAACATCTCATGCCAGTCCTTGTAGGTGACTGTCATCTTTTGAATGATCTTTTTGATATTTTTGTTCGCAGCTTCGATAACACCGTTCATCTTTGGTCGGTAGGGAGATGAATTATGATGTTGAATCTTGAACTGCTCGCACAGAGCGGTGATCATAGTGTTGTTCAGGTTTGTACCGTTGTCCGTGATGATCCTGTCGGGGATACCATACCAGCATATGAGGTTCTGCTTGATGAAGCGGGCAACCACATTCTTTGTAACAGAGGCGAAGGAAGCTGCTTCGATCCACTTGGTAAAGTAATCAATAGCCACCAGGATGAAGCGATGTCCATTGGATGTCGTAGGCTTGATCTCTCCAATCATGTTGATACCCCACATTGCAAATGGCCAAGGAGCGGTTAGGATATTGATAGGAACCAGAGGAATATGTACCTTGTCCGCATAGATTTGGCATTTGTGACAAGTACGAGAATATTGATGACAGTCAGCTTCCATGGTAGACCAGTAGTAGCCTGCCCGTAGAATCTTCTTAGCCATCGTATGTCCGCTCAAGTTAGTGCCAAATGTACCACTATGCAGTTCAGTCATGATCTGCTCAGCTTCAACCTTGTTTACACAACGAAGCAGAACGCAATCATGGTTGCGATTGTATAAGATACCATTTCTCAGGAAGAACTTGGCAGTAAATCTCCTTAAGAACTTTTTGTCATTGACTGAAGCTCCTTCAGGGTATTCTCGAGTCTTGAGATACCTTTTGATTTCGTGAAACCAGGGTTGGTCCACTACTTCTTCGGTATTAATCTCGTGAAAATGTGCAGGTTCATCCATTCGCTCGATGGTGATTTGGGGGGCCTTATTATCCCAGTTAAGTTTAAACATGGAAGACATTGTAGCTAGAGCATCCGCTAGCTGATTTTCTTCTCACGGGAAGTTCTCAAAGGTAATCTGCTCGAAATGAGGTAACAATGTCAGGACATGTTCTTTGTATGGGATGCGATTAAGATGTTTAGTGTCCCACTCTCCTTTGATTTGACTGATAACCAAAGCTGAGTCCCCAAACACAACCAAAGATTTGATTCCTAGGTCAATCGTAGCCTTGAGACCAAAGATGCAAGCTTCATACTCGGCCATGTTGTTGGTGCAGCTGAAGTAGAGTCTAGCAGTGAAAGGTGTATGGCAAACTTGTGCAGAGATAAGTACTGCGCCGATACTGTTGCCAAGGGCATTTGAAGAACCATCAAAGTACAGGGTCCATCGGGATCCTTGTTCAGGTCCGTCATACGGTCCATTACCTTCGATGTTGTCCAATGTCATAATTTCTTCTTCGGGGAAGTTGAACTTCATGGATTGGTAATCTTCGACAACTTGATGAGCTAGATGGTCAGCTAGTACACTCCCCTTTATTGCTTTTTGGGTTGTATACTGGATATCATACTCAGTCAGGATCATTTGCCATCTAGCGATTCTTCCAGATAAAGCAGGCTTTTCGAAGATGTACTTGACCGGATCCATTTTAGAAATCAGCAAAGTGGTATGTGTCAACATATACTGCCTTAGCCGGCGAGCAGCCCATACCAAAGCGCAACAAGTTTTCTCGAGCAGTGAGTAGCGAGTCTCACAGTCGGTAAACTTTTTGCTAAGGTAATAAATGGCATGCTCTTTTCAACCAGACTCGTCATGTTGGCCCAGTACACACCCCATTGAGTTATCTAAAACAGTCAGATACATGATTAACGGCCTTCCTTCGACGGGTGGCATCAGGATAGGAGGTTCTAGGAAATACTCCTTGATTTTATCGAAAGCAACTTGACAGTCATCATTCCATTCAACCACCTGATCTTTCTTCAACAGCTTGAAGATTGGTTCGCAGGTAGATGTTAGGTGAGAAATGAACCTTGCAATGTAGTTTAGGCGTCCCAAGAAACCTCTGACCTCCTTTTCAGTGCGGGGGGAAGGCATTTCTTATATGGCTTTGACTTTGGCAGGATCAACCTCGATGCCTTTGTTGCTGACGATGAATCCCAAGAGTTTATTGGACCTGACTCCGAAAGTGCACTTGCTAGGGTTCAGTCTGAGCTTATATTCCTTCAACCTGACAAACAACTTTTGCAGATGGTCGAGGTGCTCTTCTTCTGTCTGTGAACGGGCTATCATGTCGTCTATGTAGACTTCAATCTCATGATGTATCATGTCATGAAACAAAGCTACCATGGCTCGCTGATAGGTTGCCCCGACATTCTTCAGCCCGGATGGCATTACTTTATAGCAGAAGGTGCCCCACTGCGTAACAAAAGTAGTCTTCTCCATGTCTTCGGGGGCCATTTTGATCTGGTTGTACCCTGAAAATCCATCCATGAAAGAAAATACCTTATGTTAAGCTGTGTTGTCAACCAAGATGTCAATGTGCGGTAATGGAAAGTCATCTTTAGGGCTAGCCCTATTCAAGTCTCTATAATCCACACACATTCTCACTTTGTCGTCTTTCTTAGGCACGGGCACAATGTTAGCAACCTATTATGGATAGGAGGTAACAGCAAGGAACCCGACATTGAACTGCTTCATCACTTCGGCTTTGATCTTTCAGACATATCGGGCTTCATTCGACGGACTTTCTGTTTAATTGGTGGACAGTCTTCTCTTGTAGGAAGACGGTGAACCACAATATCTGTATCGAGTCCCGGCATGTCTTCATAGGACCAGGCGAAGATCTCAACTTATTCATTCAACAGCTGAACTAAGTGCTCTTTGACATTCGGCTTTAGGTTGGCACCCACTTTAACCTCTTTTCCGTCTTCGGTAGTACCCAAACTGATAGTCTCTAATAGCTCTTCATGGGGAAGAATAGCCCTTTATTCCTGTTGTAGAAGTCTAGCCAACTCTCCAGGTACTTCACAGTCTTTATCACCTTCGTATTCGGCATGATTGACCAGGTCTTCAGAGTCACTGAAGGCCATAGTAGAATTGTTACCCATGGAATCCGGAGTGGATGGGTACCTGCATTTTATGAGTGTGGGTGTGTGTAAAGGATAGCCACCTTTAAACAAAATAAAATGTAAAAAGAAGGAAAATGAACACAAAAAGTTTATATATGAAAACGTCCATGATTCATTAAAAATGGCATATGAAAATGAAGAATCAAAACCCTTACAAAAGGACCTATATGCCCCGGTTAAAGCACAAGGCAAAAAGAGTGTACGAATTGTTCAAAAATTATTACAGGCCAACGGAAAATGTTCAAAAGATAGATTACTGATTGATGAAAGTAATGGGAACAAAGTCTTTTGCCTCCCAGTTGTTCAGTCCTCCTTCAATGGTCGGAAAAATATAATCTTCAAAGTTGCTTTCATCTTCAACATCTTCCAAAGCATGAACTCCGTGATGAGTGATCTTTAATGGTGGCCCTCCAGCCCGGGAGGGACGCACAACCTTCTGACTAGCAGCAGTGAAACCCAAACTGAACTTATCTGTCTTGAAAGGAAAATATGGTAGCTGACCCCACACTGTACTTCCTCCCTCCTCGATCACAGCCTTTGAATCTTTAAGGGATGACATCCGGGACACATGCTTGGTAATAATGGGTACATCAGTCGTTGTCTTAGCTGCCGCAACTTCAGGAGAAACCTCTTCAAAGTGTTGGAAAAGGGGTTTCTATGAATTCGCCATCTAACTCCACATAGTGGAAAGAGTTAAGGTGGCTTATCATATACTCCTCCTCACCATGAACCGTTATGATTTTACCCTGAACTGGGTATTTGAGCATTTGGTGTAGAGAAGAAGTGACTGCCCCAGCGTTGTGGATCCATGGTCTTCCCAACAAGCATGAATATGAAGGACAGATGTCCATCACATAAAATGTATAGTTGGAAATTTCTGTTCCCACCTTAATTGGGATGTCCACCTCTCCGTGGACCATCCTCTTAGAACCGTCGAAGGCTCTAACAATGATATTGCTGGGATTTAAGGTCAAACTCTCACAGTCCAATTTGTCCAATGCTTTCTTTGGTAGGACATTCAAAGACGACCCGGTATCAACCAAAACGTGAGCAAGTGTGGTCCCTCTGCACTCCACCAAAACATGCAGCGCATCATTATGCTTTCTTCCCTTAGATGTTAGATCGGCATCAGAGAAACCAAGACCATTGTCGGCTGTAAGGCTAGCTACACACTCTTGAAACTGATCCGCAGAAGTTTCTTGAGGCATGTGCGCCGTCTTTAGAAATTTGATCAAGGCTTTGGCATGAGCCTCGGAACAAAGCAATAGGGCCAGCATGGAAATTTTTGAAGGGGTTTTCCCCAGTTGTTCTACGACATCATAGTCGCTTTTCTTAATTATTTTTAAAATTTCCTCCATTTCCTTTTGGGTGGTCTCGGGGATTACCAAAGGCTGAGCCCTCGTCCTGACGGGTGCTTCTTGGATCCCCTTACCTTTATCAGCAGCAACAACAAAGTGTACAACTTCGGGAGTAACAATTTCTTCAATCACGGGACTTCGTACAGATATCTTGAATGGTACAGGAGCACTTGAGGGTCCGAAGATTGCCCTTGGAGGAGCAATCTCCGGAGAGAAGATTCTTCCGCTACAAGTGATCTTACTTGTCCCCGCAATATTTCCTATGTCAGGAGTTTCTTCATCGGAATTATCTTCCACTGATTCAATTTGCTTAACACCGTGGTAGAAGATCTCTCCTCTATAATTCCACGGTATTGTCTTATTGGACTTGTATGGGATATGCCCCGACATAGTAATCTTCAATGATACAATCTTTGGATAGAGTGTAATCTTAACAGGTCTTTTGGAGACCTTGGAAAGATTGTCGGAAATGGTAATTATAGCAACATCGTTGATTGGAGTAACAGGAGTAACAAGAGTTTTCTGAAAGAGGATCTCTTGATTATCCATTAGGCGTTAGACGCCTAACTTCAATAACAAATAGTCGGATTGTAGGGACGAAAAAAAGTAACAATCTTTTTCACAGCCTGGGAAAATCCCAACTTTCAACAGATTCATCTTGATCATTGGCAAAGGGGTCATTAAGTCATCAACAACAGAAACATATAGATCCTCTTCAATAGCATGGGCACTATGACCATGCTTCGGCATCGGGGAAAAAATCACATTTGACTTTTCGGGCGCATCGAATTCTACCTCTTTGGCGTCTATTAAATCTTGGATCTTGTTTTTGAGGGCCCAACAGTTGTTGGTGTCGTGCCCTATGCCGTCGGAATGATAAGCACATTTAGCATTGGCATGGTAAAAAGGGGAAGTTGTATTCGGATTTTGTGGCGGATCTCTTAAGGTTGTAAGGTTTAGCTTTAAGAGATGGGGGAGAACCTGGGCAGGCGTCATGTTTATTTTGGTGAACTGCCTAGCAGGCCTTCCCCCTCTTTGTTGGTTGGTCCTCGGTTGATCATTTCTAGGTTGATCAGCTGCAGTCTTTTGGATCATTACAGCCCCCACCATTGGACGACGCTTTACTCTTCCTCGACCTTTTTGAGAGTAAACAGTTGACACCAATTTCTTGGCTGGAAAAGGTTTTTTGACGGCAGCAGAAGCAGATGTATCTATTTGAATTTTACTGCTCTTGATGCTAGCTTCGACTCTTTCACCAGTCAAAATTAATTCAGTGAACCCCGCCGATGAACTCCCTATCAGGTGATTAAAGAATGGACCAGACAGCGTCCCTAAAAACATATCAACAAGCTCTCTTTCAGACAATGGTGGTTGCACCCTTCCATCCAAGTCCCTCCACTTCTGGGCATACTCCTTAAAGCCTTCATTAGAGACCATACCCATACTCTGTAGTTAAGTACGAGTAGGTGCTAAGTCTGCGTTATACTGATATTGTCTGTAGAAGGCAGCAGCCAGGTCCTCCCAATTATGTACGTCAGCCCTCTCAAGCTGGTAGAACCAGTCCAATTGCGTACCCAAAAGACTATCTTGAAAAAAGTGGACCCACAGATCCTTATCAGAAGAATGAGGTTGGATCTTTCTGATGTAAGACCGTAGGTGCATCTTCGGGCAAGACAAGCCATCGTATTTAGAAAATATAGGCACCTTGAATTTAGGGGGAATCACAATCCCAACAACCAACCCTAGCTCTTCGAAGTCTAACCCAGACACTCTTTGTACCTCCATGGCTGCCAGACGCTCTTCCAAATTCTTATATTTGTCGTCTGCAGGAGGGTATTGCTGCTTAGAATAATCTTCATCCTCTTCTTCTTCTTCTTCTTCAGCCTCAGACTCAGATGGTACTGTAACTCCCTTTCCTTTTCCAACCCCTTCATCAGATGTTGAGGCGAAATCCAGGACCCTTCTAGCTTGGTTCTCAAATCTTCTACCCAGAGTGGCCACACCAGCCCTTTTCTTTTTCTTTTTATCTTTTTCTTTTTTCCTTTTCCTTCTCTAACAGTGCTTCAAGGTCCTCCTGACCCTTTTCCAAGGTCATGAGGAGTTGTTTGAACTGTGAATTTTGTGCTTGCAGATCTTTGACCATCTGCTCTATATCCATCTTGCTGAAATAAATAGCAGAAAGATAAGGAAACCTGGTGTGAAGACCTTTTTTTGCATATGATGAATGATATGTATTCATGTAATGCATTCAAGGATTCGGAAATTCAAAGTTGTTGCAAAAAAAAAGAACACACATCATATTAATAAGAAGAATTTTGTTAGTACATAAATGATCCATGGGCAAAATAAATACAAAATTCTAATGTAAAAAGACGTTGCACATCCTTTTTGGTGCGATGTAGGTGTTGAGAGTCTGATCTTCGTAGAGTCGACGAGTAAGTTCCAAAACCTTCTTCTCACTAGCGTAGAAGCTGGCTTCAAAAGTATTTCGTTCTTCCTTGAGCTCTATCCAACTCTTTTGCAAATCTTCTAATGATGTCGGCATGTCAGGATGTAGGAGGTTATATGGAACTTCTCCTACCATAATAGGCTCTTTGATCATAGAGATAATGTAGGGGTAACACATCATAAGACTCTGGGCGCGTGTTCGTACCCACTTGAGGTAAGTCTCAAGGGGGATGGAATTCTTATGTCCCAGTGTCTTACTATCCACTTTGTTGGGCATCCTCCAAGCTCGGATAAACCTTTGTCGAAGTCCTTGAGCATCGTTGTCAAAGTTAAAAACCAAGTCCGGAATCAGCATGTCATGAGGGCCATCCTTTCGGGCATACCCAAATTGTCTCAGAGCCAAACAGGGGTTGTAGGTAAAGCCTCCCCTAATTCCAAGTAATGGGACATTAGGGAATTCCCCACAACGATCAATGATGATGACATTTTCTCTGGACCGAGAACACCAATGAACATCAGAATGTGTAAGAGTCATCAATCGTTGCGACCACCTCAAGTCTTATTCATTTTTCAAGACTGACTGGGGAAGGTGAGAAATAAACCAACTTGCTAGAAGATGAGTACAACACATGAGAACACCTTTTTTCCTCATTGTTCGTGTGTAAAATGAGTGGAGGATGTCCCCAAGCAATGTAGGCACAGGATTCCGAGATATGAAAATCTTGACAGCATTCACATTTATAAGCTGATCAGGGTTTGGGAACAAGACCATCCCATAGATGAGAAGTGCTACAATCTCCTCAAAAGCTTGCAGATCTAGTGAATTCTAGCATTCTTGTGCCTTCTTAAACATAAACTTTACCAAGAAACCCTTGACACCACTTTTGGTTTCCCAATGACCTTTGATATCAGATGGTTGCAAGTGTAAGGCTTGAGCATTATCTTCAGGCTCTGGCTCTCTTTCCGTACCGTTGTAGGGTAGTTGATGGAGAATCGGAATCCTCAGGAGTTGAGAAAATTCCTCCAAAGTAGGTACTAGTTGGTAATCAGGAAATGTAAAGCAATTGTGTAGGGGGTCAAAGAACTGGAAGCGAACTTTCACCATGTCTTCTTCAATGTTGGAGTTGACCAAGTTGAGAAGTCTACCATGTCTTTCACTGAAGGGAGAATTCTTTGGAATCTTGGAAACAAGCTCCTTGAGTTGAGGAGAGATTCTCACAAGGTTGACCTGAATTGTTTTCCTGCGAAGTAGTTCCATGACTTACAAAACAAGAACAAAGATGAAGATCCAAACCCTTGAAATGGTTAGTGGATGCATATGATGCTTCATGATGTTCATGATGTATGCACAAGTATATGTACAAGCAAATCACACAAGATCCTAGTTTCAGGCTTGCATGGGGTTTCATAGTAAAGTACCCTCTTGAAGTTAGTTAGCTCAACCTGTCCTATAAATAGTAACCGGGTTCTAAGGAGCTCAATATCACTGGATTATTTTCTGTGTTCATTGTTTCAGTTTAGCCACTTTACTGGAGACTGAAATATTCCAAGAAAACCACCCTCAATGAGTGTAGTATCGAGTATCTACCAACTTCGGACTGCACCAAATCCGGTCATCTCACTACCCCTAAAAAGGCCAAGATGGTCATGTAAAGGTTCTAAAAGTCCATTAGTGCTTCATGAAATCACTCAGCGGACCCATGTTCTCTTTGATTGACTCAAAGGCTACCGGTACCCACAAATATGTCGCACTAATATAGCTATTGATTCAACCATGTCGATATATCCCGCACAGTTTCCATAACGTATTGCAATTTACCTATGAATGTTTCCCAAAAATCCGGGTGGAGGATTCAAACCCAAACAAGAGAACCAAATGCAAAGCAATCAAAGCAAACAAGATAAGAATGTAAAGGTGATCTAAAACCTAAGGTTACACCACTTTTAAAAATGTCCCCAGCAGAGTCGCCAGTTTTGTGATACGGTGGGAGAACTGACTTGAGGTTTTGCGTTTGTGTTCGGAAATGTTTCGGTTTAGCAAGAGTCGCCACCGACTTTTTATTTTATCCAAATGAAAGGTCAAAAAGCACAGGAAAGACCTTTGAGATGTTTTCTTGGGTTCAGGGGGTAGATTATGAAAAGGGAAGGTGCAAGCACCCTTTTCATCCATGGTTTTCCATGGGCTCTTAGTTACTTGTTTAGATCACTTGCTTTTGATTTTCAATTGTTTGAAATGGTGCTTTGTGTGTGGTATTTTGAAAATGCTTTGAAAAAGAGGCCTTGTCTAGGCAACCTTTGTAATGATTCTTGTTTGAATATATACAAAGGTGTTTGTCTTTTGAAAAGATATTTCAATGTTTGAAAGTTTTATTTGGGAAATGTTTTGAAATTGTGTTGTGAGGTGTGTTTGAAAATAGCAAGGATGTTTTTGCAAGTTTTGATCAAGTAACTAAGAGTTGTCTACCCTATTTTACTCAAAGATCTTTCCTACACATTTTAAACCCTTTTGACAGTGTTGTTTTACCACTGCATTTGGTAAACAACCTTGTATTTGGATGTTAAATGGGACAGGCGCGGGTTATCGTATGGACCACGATAGCAATTGTGCTAAGTATCTTTAGCTAATTTTTGAGGGACTAGATCATTTTGTATAGGCAACAAAGATAGCGCCATCGAGGGACTATGATCTTTTGTTTTGTTTTTGTTTTGCCAAGATACTCAACATGCATAACATGGCCATTTTAAAGGCAAGAAGTGGATGTAAACCCTAGGGGTGCATGTGTGCATTGTGTTGTCAATTTTCATGCTTTTTTGTCTTTGTATTAGTCAAGCTATTTGTTTGATTTTGGATTTTTTGCATACAAACCCTAATCTCTAACATGACATATTTGAAAGCATAAAGTGCGTAAAATAAATCTATGCTATTACAACATTGATATGGGGAGGGAGATACAATTTTTGAATGGGGAATATTTGCAAGAAAATAAAACCCTAATATTTACTATTACATCCAAATTGAATTCTTTGTATCAAATAAATAAATAGGCAAGTATTTAAATGGTCAATTAAATAAATATGCAAAATATTATGAATATGCAAAAAAATGTTTTTGTTTATTTTTATGTATGTAAGAATAAAATATTTAATGTATTAAAAAGAAAGAAAATAAAAAGTTATTTTTGTTAAGGGAAAAAACCCTAAATTTGGTTTTAAGAAGGTATATTTATTAATATTATTTATTTATGTACAATAAAAAATAAAAATATATTCAAGTGTCAAAAAATAAAATATATTAGAAAAAAAAAGATATTATTTTTAATAAGGGTGGAAACCCTTGTTTTTTTGTTTTAAGATAAGATATATTATACTATTTATTTTATGTACAAGAATAAATATACACATATATACAAGGATATTAAAAAATAAAACATATGAAAAAATATTATTTTTTATGTATGAATAATAAAAATAAAATATATAATATTTCTATAATGTTTATAAGTTTTTATTAAAGAAAATAAAGGTATATACCAATTAATAATTATTTTTATGTCTAAAAAAATAATAAAAAATAATAAAATAAAATGTGAAAATTTCTGAAAATATTTTTAGTATTATTTTATGTTTATAAAAATATAATAAAATCAGAAATGAAAAATAAATACAAAAATACAAAAATATAAAGAAATGGGCCAGGGGGTGCAATCAGTAAAGAGGGGGTGTCAAAAATAATGCCAGAACCAAGCCCAGCCCACTGAACTTCATCTTCAACCTTTGTCAAACAAAAACGCGCGCGCCTGACTCAAATATGGAAAACCTGCATACGTGCTCTAATGCAAAAACTCATAACACCAAAGTTGTAGCATTTGTCAAGACGATTTCAACCATATAAAGAACTCAAACTAACTCTCAAAGACTAGAGAGAATTTCTCTTCCCCTAATTTCTAACCTAACTTTTTCAGGAAGTTCATGAATCAAATTCTCTTAACACTCTTAACTTAAATGAAAACTGAGCATATGTACAGCTTCAGGGCTATGAGTAATACATTTTTTATTCACAAACCTAAGCCTAATGATTCCTAAATAGAGAGATAGGAAGTTGACAAATACCTGTTTCAGATGAACTCGTGTATGGCAATGTGGAGCTTTTCAGTGAGACCTGAGGTGTTGGGGAGCTTGCCTGAGCTTCCTCTGATCTTCCCCAATGTTTAGTTTGCTTTGGATGTGCTTGAACAAGCTTGTAGAAGTCAACCTACACAAGCTGAAAACAGAAATGGTGAAGCTTGCAAATGGAGTTACAGTTCAAGGCCAATGATTGGGATAGCTTGGATAGGTTATATGGAATGTGTTTGAACAGGTCTGGGACAAAACGCACGAGTGGTTTGTATGATGGAAGTGGAACTGCAAGGAGTGCCCTGTTTTGCAAGAGGAATGTGTTTTGGTTATCAAGAGTGTTTGAGGGATGAAAGGCTCATGTTTCTGGCTCAATGCAATGTCAAAAACTTGTTTGTAATTCTTGCAAAGGTTGGTTATAACAGATATGCAAGTTGTGGCTTTTGGCAAGTTTACTTTTATTTTAAGCAAAAGTAAGTATGATACGGTAGGAGAACTGACTTGAGGTTTTGCGTTTGTTTTCGCAAATGTTTCGGTTGAGCAAGAGTCGCCACTGACTTTTTACTTTATCCTAAGGAAAGGTTAAAAAGCACAGGAAAAACCTTTGAGATGTTTTCTTGGGTTCGGGGAGTAGATTATAGAAAGGGAAGGTATTAGAACCCTTTCTATCCATGGTTATCCATGGGCTCTTAGTTACTTGCTTAGATCACTTGCCTTTGCTTTTCAATTGTTTGAAATGGTGCTTTGTGTGTGGTTTTTGAAAATGTTTTGAAAAAGATGCCTTGTCTAGGCAACCATTGTAACAATTCTTTACTCGAATGTTTTACAAAGGTGTTTGTCTTTTTGAAAAGATGTTTCAATGTTTTTGAAAGTTTGTTTTGAAGTTGTGTTGTGATGTGTGTTTTGAAAAATGGAAAGGATTGTTTTGCAAGTTTGGTCAAGTAACTAAGAGCTATCTACCCTAAATTTCTCTAAGATCTTTCTTGTGTTTTAACCCTTTTAACAGTGTTGTTTCACCATTGTATTTGGTGAACAACCTTGTGTTAGGATGTTAACGGGACGGGCGCGGGTCATCGTTTAGACCATGAATGCAATAATGTCAAGTATCTTTGGCATTTTTCTTGAGGGACTATGATCATTTTGTTTTAGGCAACAAGATAGCGTCATCGAGGGACTATGATCATTTTGTTTGTTTTTGTTTTGTTTTGTTTTGCCAAAGTACTTGACATGCAAACATGGCCCATTTTTGAAGGCAACAAGTGGAGTAACCCTAAGGGTGCAAGTGTGCATTGTGTTTGTTTTTCATGCATGTTTATCTTGGATTTAGGTCAAACTACTTGTTAATTTGATTTTGCATACAAACCCTAAGTCTCTAATCATGGCATAATTGAAAGCTTTTAAATGCGAGAATTTAAATGCTATGCTATTACAACAAGATATAGGGAGGGGGGTACAAGTTTGAATTTGGGGGATATTTGACAAGGAAATAAAAGCTAAGTTATTACAACCATATCAAATATACAAATTAATATTTAACAATTAAGTAAATATAATTAAATAAATATCAAAATGCAGTGTATTATGCAAAAAAGGATTTTTCATGTATGTAAAAAAGGGTTTTCATGTTTGAAGTATAAACAAAGTCATTTTTGATTATTTTTGTGGTTTTAGGACTAAACCCTAATTTTTTGAATAAAGTATGTATTTATTTATTAATTATGTACAAGGTATATTAATTTATACAAAAAATAATAAAAAGGAAGTATATTGTAGAAAAAGTATTTTTGATGTCAAATATTAAACAAAAAAAAAGGTATTATTTTTGTATTTTTGCCCTAAATATTTAATAAATATGTATAAGTATATATTATATATATTTAATATGCTAAATATGTACAAAAAATAAAATATTAATTATTTACAAAAATTGTATATTTTAGAAAATGTTTTCAAAATGTAAATAAAAAATAATGACTAAAAAATAAATATTTTTGTATTATTTTTTAGGGTTTTAAATAAAAAGGTTTTTATATTATTTACATATATATACTAATAAAATGGAACAAATGCCAAATAAATATAAAAAAATGTGGAAAAATATTTTTAATGTTTTTTATGTTTGGACAAAAAATATCAAGTCAGAATAAAAAATAAAAAGTCATAAATGATAAATATTTCACACAATGGGCCAGGGGGGTGCAAATGGAAAAAAGGGGTGTGAACAACAAGTTGACTCAGGCCCAGCCCAAGCCAACTTTGTCTTCAACCTCCAGCATTGTTTGAACAGAAAAACGCGCGCCTCTTTGATCCAACACCAACTCCTGATTCTTTGACTTTTACACAAAACTCATAACACCAATATTATAGAGCATCAAAAGACGAATTCAAACATGTAAAGAACTTGACCTAACTCTAAGAAACCAGGGAGAATTTCTTCACCCCAAATTTCTGACCTAATTTTTCTTCAATGTTCATGGCTAAAATTCTCACAGCACGCTTAACATAAATGAAAAGTAATCATATGTATGGCTTCAGGGCTATGAGTAGGACATGTTTCATTCACAAACCTAAGCCTAACTCTTCCTGGATTGAGAGATAGAAGTTCATAGATTACCTGTTTCAGCTTGACTCGAACAGAGTAATGTAGGTATCTTCAATGGAGTTTGAGCTTTGGTTGAGCTTGCCTGAAGTCCAAGGATGCTTCCCAAATGCCTAGCTTGCTTTGAAACTGCCTGTATCGTGTTGTAGAAGTTCACCTGCACAGCTTGAAAATGAAAATGGAAAAAGTGGTTACGGATGTTACAGCTTGAGTTTAAGGCTTGGGATAGTTTCAATGGATGATATGGAATGTGTTTGAACTCCTTTTGGACAAAACGCACGACAGGAATGGATTGTGGAACTCAAGTTGCAGAGTATGCCCTGTTTCTGCAGCAAGAGGGTGTTTTTGTGTTTGAGGAGGTATGAGAGGTGGTTGAATCGTGCCTTAGGTCTGTTTTGATGTATGGAAGATGTGTACAAAGTTTTCTTGAGCTTTTGTTTACAGGAATGAGAGATGGTTTGAGTTTGCAAGGTTTCTTCAAATGTAAGCAAGAAAGTGTAAGTTGACAATGCAAGCCTGTACCACCCTCTATGTATGCTGCATATCTTGCTCTTGAGACTTGTAACTTGTAGATTTGATTTGGCTTCAGAGATATGGCCCCATGCCTCTTGGATTTGGTATTTGACATAAAGCATAACTTTATCAAAATGGTAATTCACCTTTTTCCAATTAAGGGTTAATTTTGCATGTATTGCCCAAAGGGAAGAAATAACACCTTAATACAATGGTTAGGAATTTAATTATTGAGTGTGAAGAGGTTTAGAGGCCTGCAAGCTAGCATTGTACAAGCTGATTTGAAAATGCAAGTTGCCATGAACATGTATTGGTCATGAACAAAAGTTAGTTTTGCCCAACTTTGTGAATTCGATTCTCTCTAACCACAAGGGTGTTTGATGAGTTCTTGGACAATTTGGAAAGCTTGGAATGTGTACTACAATCCCTCTTTGTAATGCAACTTGAAATTCCAAGTGGAACCATGTGAAAAATGGCTAAGAATTTGGACAAAAATCCTGCCTAGAATAGGGCAAAATTTCTCTAAGTTAAAAATGTTTTGCACCCTTGTTCCAAAAATCATAACTTGAGATACAAGCTTCCTTTAAGAAAACTTTGTGATTAAAAGTTGTAGATTTTGCAATGGACTACAAATTTTATGTTTCAAGTTTTGTTTGAATCCATTTGCATCTTGGTGAAAAAATGGGACAAAGTTAGGAAAAAATAAGGAAGTTTCATAACTTAGAAAAATTCTAAGTTATGAAATTTTCTCATTTTAAACCCTAATTTGCAATTTTGGGTTTCTTGATGAACAAGTTTCATAATTTGACATGTCTTGATGAAAAATGAATCTTGGCACTTGATTTTGACCAAAAAGTCAAAGTTTGACTTTTCAGTATACAGTCAAATTTTGATCGGTTGACTGAAAAATTCATCTATCAATCCTTTGCATTTGAGATCTTTTGAACTTGTTGAATGTGTCAAGACAATGCCATTGAGTCCTTGAGTCCATATATGAGCTTGGTTTGCCATTAGTTAGGTGAAATAGTCAAAAATTGCCTTTGTGCAGTCAAAACCCTAAAAATGACCATTTTGCCCTTTTGATGATCTAATCAAATTTTTTGTGGAATTGTTATCCAAACTTGATCAAATGATTCATATGAGTTCATTATGTTGATGTGGGTCAAATTTCATGAAGTATGACTGTCAATTGGCCACAGTTGACTTTTTCCCCAATATAGTTGATTTCCAGGTCAACTGTCCAATTGACTGGGCAAAGATTGGAATCAAGGCTTAAAACTTGGTATGGATAAACTTGTAGGTCCAACATGAAGCATGAAAGTAACTTTGGGAATTTTAGGTTAAAACATCCCTGTGCAAACTCAAACCCTAATTTGGGTCAACAGTGCAAGGAGAGGCCTTGAGCAGAGCAAACCCTAACTTGATCTTGAGCTCCAAGAGTCTTGTGATGAGAAAATGTTGATGAAAAGGGAGGGCAAATTTTGGGGTACAACAGTTGCCCCTGTTCAATCTTCTTGAACCTGAAGAGTTAGATTGGCAAGTTTGCCTTTCGCGTCTCGAAGGTAAAAGGAGATTGGACACTAGAGTGCCCGTAAATTTGCACTCGTCAAAGCGTAGTTTGAGGGAATGAGCTTAAAGATGCCATTTGGAGATGGGCTTAAAGATGCCATCTAGAGATGTGACAGAATCTTGTCGGGGGATGGGCTTAAAGATGCCATCTGGAATGTATGTTGTTAGGTGAAAGAAATGAGTATTAGGAAGGTATCCATGTTTTGGAACATCTCTGATCTGGGGGTCTGAATAAGCAATAGATTAACATCCGTATCTGGAAGCACCCGTAAACTATTTTCAGAAGTCTAAGCTTATTAATCTTATCCTGAAAAGGGTAAAATATTAGCTGAAACACAAAGTTATGTTGCATGAAATGTATGATGCAATATATGTTATATCAATGTTTATGATATGAATGTAATGAATGCGCATGTAAGCTGATGAGCTGTCTTGCTAAGGATAGATGAATCCTGGATAATGAAATCTTTGACTGCTGCCGGGGAAATTAAATCCTTGACTGCTGCAGGGGATTGCAAGAATCTCTTGATCGTTGAAAATGAGAAGTCTTGGGACCACTGTTGGGGACTCAGGAGCTTGGGTTGCATGCCACTTTGAGAATGAGGATCTTCATTCTGTTGGGAACATCAGGAGCTTGGGTGTATGCCAATCTACTAGGGCTTCAAGGACGAGATTCTTCATTCTGTTAAGGGTCAGAAATTGGGAGTATACCAATCTTCTGAGGTTTTAAGGATGAGAGTCTTCATTCTGTTAAGGGTCAGAAATTGGGAGTATACCAATCTTCTGAGGTTTTAAGGATGAGAGTCTTCATTCTGTTAAGGGTCAGAAATTGGGAGTATACCAATCTTCTGAGGTTTTAAGGATGAGAGTCTTCATTCTGTTAAGGGTCAGAAATTGGGAGTATACCAATCTTCTGAGGTTTTAAGGATGAGAATCTTCATTCTGGTAAGGGTCAGAAACTGGGAGTATACCAATCTTCTGAGGTTTTAAGGATGAGAATCTTCATTCTGTTAAGGGTCAAAAACTGGGAGTATACCAATCTTCCGAGGTTTTAAGGATGAAAGTCTTCATTCTTGAGAGAAACAGATTTTTAGGAGCTTTAGTTGTCCGTTATTTTGTCGGTGGTTGTAATTTCCAGCAGGTGATGAAGGAAATTTTGAATGACCTTGAATTCCAACAGGTGATGAAGGAATTTTTGATGATGATCGTAACTTCCAGCAGGTGATGAAGGAAATTTTGAACGACCTTTCAACTTGAAATGTAATTTTGCTTTGGAGAATAAATCCTTGACAAATGTTGGGGAAATAAACCCATAACCGAAGCTGGGGATTAAAAATCCTTTGATTACTGAGGGTGAGAAATCCTTGTTGACTGCCGATTGCTTGGGGAGCAAGATCTTCAATTATTGAGGGATCTTAGGGCCACTGCTGGGGATTGAGGATCCGTGGTGACTTGTGGGAAATGAGAATTCTGACGATCTCTACTGGGGAGTTTAGAGCCTGGGAGACTCATGCTGGAGGAGTGAGACTGAGAATCTTCAATCTGATGGGAAGTATCTCTATGGGGAGAATGTTCACTAATCTGGTTCCGCTGGGGATTGATAGTTGGAAGTTTTAGCTCCGCTGGGGATTAACAGTTTTGGCTCCACTGGGGATCTTGAAACATAACTATGAGGGGATTTGGATTCTGGAAGGCTCTCCGGCTGGGGAAATCAGCTTTGAGAAAGCTTTTGTTCTATTGAGGATCCTGAAGTTTAACTCTGTTTGGGGAATTAAGCTCTGGATTTAACTTTGTCGAGGAAATTGGAGTTTAATTTCGCTGGGGATTTCCTCCGAAAGGGCATCAAGATATCTATCTGTACCTTCAACCTATCAGCAATCATCTTTCTTGATTTGTAAGAAAATGATTATGTTCAAATGCATATGCCTATTTAACAAAACATTGGACGTTTCTCAAATAAAACATAAGTGTAAAAAAGAAAAGAAGACAAAGCAAATTTCTGCACTGGGAAAAGTATTTGTATTAACTTTTTATGAGTATCTTTGTACAAAGGAGACATACATCCTAGTAAGAGGATGTTGTCGTAAAAAAATTGAAAAAATTTATACAAAAGAAAGATGGCTATGTGTAACAATTCCATGGGATTCCATTCTGTTATAGCCTTCACAACTCTGAATATCTGTCCATTCGCTGCTTCGTCCGCCGATGACTGGATTGATCAGAAGCTCGGAGCTTGTTAATGAAGAGATTGTTTTTTAAAGTGATCCGACGAGACATAGTCATACGCTTTAATTCCCTAACTTTTGCCTGAATCGCCCTTTCGGGTTTTCGATCCACCGGGAAACCCTTTTTTGCCCAAGTCGCCCTTTCGGGTTTTCAACTTGCCGGGTGTACAGATTTTTTTTGTTTTATCCCTAATTTTTTTCCTGAACCGCCCTTTCGGGTTTTCGGTTCACCGGGATGCCTATTTTTGCCCAAGTCGCCCTTTCGGGTTTTCGACTTGTCGGGTCGTTTTATGCGTAGTATCTTTTGACTATGTCTGCGTTCGTAGGGTGTGGCAAATCGTCGCCGTCCATGGTGGTCAGAATCATTGCACCACCAGAAAAGATGCTCTTGATCACAAATGGTCCTTCGTAAGTAGGGGTCCATTTGCCCCTGGGATCACTTTGTGGCAAGATGATCCGCTTGATTACAAGATCTCCGACTTGGTATACTTGACGTCTGACTTTCTTGTTGAAAGCCTTGATCATCCATTTTTGGTACGTCTGACCATGGAAAACAGTAGTGAGTCGTTTCTCATCGATCAAATTGAGTTGATCAAGTCGGCTCTGAATCCAATCGTCTTCACTCAAACCAGAGTCCTTCATAATCCTTAAAGAAGGAATCTGAACTTCCATGGGTAGGACTGCTTCCATGCCATATACCAAAGAAAATGGGGTTGCCCCTGTTGAAGTACGTGTCGTGGTACGATATCCATGTAGAGAAAACGGTAACATCTCATGCCAGTCCTTGTAGGTGACTGTCATTTTCTGAATGATCTTCTTGATGTTTTTGTTCGCAGCTTCAACAGCACCGTTCATCTTCGGCCGATAGGGAGATGAATTGTGATGATAAATCTTGAACTGTTCGCATAGAGTGGTGATCATAGTATTGTTCAGATTTGTACCGTTGTCTGTGATGATCCTATCGGGGACACCATACCGACATATGAGGTTCTGCTTGATGAAGCGGGCAACCACATTCTTTGTAACAGAGGCAAACGAAGCTGCTTCAACCCACTTGGTGAAATAGTCAATAGCGACCAAGATGAAGAGATGTCTGTTGGATGCCGTGGGCTTGATCTCTCCAATCATGTCAATGCCCCACATCGCGAATGGCCAAGGGGCTGTCAGAACGTTGAGAGGAACAAGAGGAATATGAACCTTGTCGGCGTAGACTTGACATTTGTGGCAAGTACGGGAATGTTGATGGCAATCAGTTTCCATGGTAGACCAGTAGTAGCCTGCCCTTAGAATCTTCTTAGCCATCGTATGTCCGCTCAAGTGGGTGCCAAATGTGCCGCTGTGTATCTCAGTCATGATTAACTCTGCTTCAGCTTTGTCTACACATCGGAGTAAAACACAATCATGGTTGCGCTTATAAAGGATGCCATTGCTTAGGAAGAACTTCGCAACAAATCTCCTTAAGAACTTCTTGTCATTTACTGAAGCTCCTTCAGGATATTCTCTAGTCTGGAGATACCTTTTGATTTTGTGAAACCAGGGTTGTTCCACTACTTCTTCGGTATTAATCTCATGACAATGCGCAGGTTCATCCATTCGCTCGATGGTGATTTGGGGAGCCTCGTTATCCCAGTTGAGTTTAAACATGGAAGACATTGTAGCCAGAGCATCTGCTAGCTGATTTTCTTCTCGTGGGAAATGCTCGAAAGTGATCTGCTCGAAATGAGGCAACAATGTCAGGACATGTTCTTTGTATGGGATAAGATTAGGATGTTTTGTGTCCCACTCTCCTTTGATTTGACTGATAACCAAATCTGAGTCCCCAAATACGACCAAAGATTTGATTCCCAAGTCTATAGCAGCCTTGAGACCAAAGATGCAAGCTTCATATTCGACCATGTTGTTGGTATAGCTGAAACAAAGTCGGGCCGTGAAAGGTGTATGGAAACCTTCTGGGGAAATGAGTACCGCACCGATACCGTTTCCAAGTGCATTCGAAGCACCATCAAAGTACAGGGTCCATCGGGATCCATTTTCAGGTCCGTCATACGGTCCGTTACCTTTAATGTTGTCCAATGTCATGATGTCCTCGTCCAGGAAGTCGAATCTCATGGATTGATAATCTTCGATAGCCTGATGAGCTAGATGGTCAGCTAGTACACTCCCTTTTATAGCTTTTTGGGTGGTATACTGGATGTCATATTCAATCAGGATCATTTTCCATCTAGCGATTCTTACAGATAAAGCATGCTTCTCGAAGATATACTTGATAGGATCCATTTTGGAAATCAGAAAAGTGGTATGAGTCAACATATACTGCCTTAGTCGGCGAGCAGCCCATACCAAAGCGCAACAAGTTTTCTCGAGCAGTGAGTAGCGAGTCTCACAGTCGGTAAAATTTTTGCTAAGGTAATAAATGGCATGCTCTTTTCAATCAGACTCGTCATGCTGGCCCAGTACACACCCCATTGAGTTGTCCAAAACAGTCAGATACATGATCAACGGTCTTCCTTCGACGGGTGGAATCAGAATAGGAGGTTCTAATAAGTACTCCTTGATCTTATCAAAAGCAGCTTGACAATCATCGTTCCATTCGACTACCTGATCTTTCTTTAATAGTTTGAAAATTGGCTCACAGGTAGACGTCAGATGAGAGATGAACCTTGCAATATAGTTCAAGCGTCCTAAGAATCCTCTAACCTCCTTTTCAGTACGGGGGGCAAGCATTTCTTGTATAGCCTTTACTTTTTCTAGATCGACCTCAATGCCTTTGTTGCTGACAATAAATCCCAGAAGTTTACCAGACCTAACTCCAAAAGTGAACTTACTTGGATTCAGCCTGAGTTTGTATTCCTTCAACCTGGCAAACAGCTTTTGCAAATGTTCAAGGTGTTCCTCCTCTGTTTGTGATCGAGCTATCATGTCGTCTACGTAAACTTCAATCTCATGATGTATCATATCATGAAACAAAGCTACCATGGCGCGTTAATAAGTTGCCCCTGCGTTCTTCAGTTCGAACGGCATCACCTTGTAGCAGAAGGTACCCCATTGTGTAACAAAGGTTGTTTTCTCCATGTCCTCGGGGGCCATTTTAATCTGGTTGTAGCCCGAGAATCCGTCCATGAAAGAAAATACTTTGTGCTGAGCTGTGTTGTCAATCAAAATGTCGATATGTGGTAGCGGAAAATCATCTTTAGGGCTGGCCCTATTCAAATCCCGGTAGTCCACACACATTCTGACCTTGCCGTCTTTTTTTGGAACGGGTACAATGTTAGCAACCCATTGTGGATAGGATGTAACATCCAGAAAGCCAGCGTTGAATTGCTTCATTAATTCAGCTTTAATCTTCTCAGACATGTCAGGCCTCATTCGACGAACTTTTTGCTTGATCGGTGGACAATCCTCTCTTGTAGGGAGACAGTGAACTACAATGTTTGTGTCTAACCCCGACATGTCTTCATAAGACCAGGCAAAGATTTCAACGTATTCATTCAACAACTATATTAAGCGCTCCTTGACACTTGGTTCCAGATTGGCACCCACTTGTACTTCTTTCATGTCTTCCTCTGTTCCTAAGTTGACAGTTTCCAACAACTCTTCATGAGGTAAGATGGCCCTCTCTTCTTGTTGTAGAAGTCTGGCTAGCTCTCCCGGTACTTCACAATCTTCGTCATCTTCGTACTCAGCCTGATTGACACAATCTTCAGAGTTATTGAAGGATACAACAAAATAGTCACCCATGGAATCCGGAGTGGATGGGTACCTGCATTTGTGAGTGTGGGTGTGTGTAAGGGATAACCATCCTTAAACAAACAAAAATGCAAAAGGAAAGAAAATGAACACATCAATTTATAAATGAAAAACGTCCAATGATTCATTAAACATGGCATATGATTATGAAGAGAATCAAAACCCTTACAAATGGACCTACATGCCCCGGGCAAGGCATGAGGTGAAAAGTAGTGTGCAGATTGTTTTAGTAATTATTACAGACCAACAGGAAATGTTCAAAAGATAAATTACTGATTGATGAAAGTAATGGGAACAAAGTCCTTCGCCTCCCAGTTCTGTAGTCCCCCTTCAATGGTTAGGAAGATCCAATATTCAATGTTACCCTCTTCGTCTTCGTCTTCTAAAGCATTGATTCCATGAGGAGAAATATTGATGGGTGTCTTTTCAATTTTTGAGCGACGCATAGCCTTTTGCCCCGCAGCGGTGAACCCCAACCCAAACTTGTCTGTCTTGTGAGGAAAGTCAGGCAACTCTCCCCATGTTGAGCTATTCCCCTCCTTCATTGCAGCCTTTGCGTCTTTCAGAGATGCCATCCTGGCCACCTGCTTGGGTACCTCAGCTACTGCCTTTGCTACTGCCACCTCGGGAGAAACTTCCTCAAAGTGCTGGAACGGTGTTTCGATGAATTCGCCATCCACTTCCACATACCGAAAGGAATTCAGATGACTGATCATGTACTCCTCCTCACCGTGTACAATTATGATTTTTCCCTTAACAGGGTATTTCAGCATCTGATGTAGAGAAGAAGTGACTGCCCCAGCATTATGTATCCACGGTCTTCCTAGCAAGCAAGAGTAAGATGGGCGGATGTCTATCACATAGAAGGTTGAGTGGAATACTTCAGTGCCTACCTTGATGGGAATGTCGACCTCCCCATGCACCATCCTTTTAGATCTGTCAAAGGCCCTGACAATGATATTACTTGGTTTCAGCTCCAAGCCTTCACAATCTAACCGGTCTAGAGCTTTCTTAGGCAGCACGTTTAGAGAAGAACCAGTATCGACCAAGACATGGGCGAGAGTGGTTCCTCGGCATTCAACTGACACATGCAATGCGTCATTGTGCTTTCTTCCCTTCGGAGTCAGGTCAGCATCAGAGAAACCCAAGCCGTTGTCAGCGGTAAGGCTGGCTACACAATCCTGGAATTGATCGGCCGAGGTTTCCTGGGGCACATGGGCTATCTTCAGAAATCTTATCAATGCTTTGGCATGAGCCTCCGAACAAAGCAGCAAAGCTAACATGGAGATCTTCGAGGGGGTTTGCCCCAGTTGCTCCACCATATCGTAATCACTCTTCTTAATCATTTTCAGAATCTCCTCCATTTCTTTCTTAGAAGTTTCGGGGATGACCAATGGCAGAGCCCTCGTCCTGACGAGCTCTTCTTGGATCCCTTTCCCCTTATCAGCAGCAACAGGAGGAACAACCACAGGAGTAACAGCTTCTTCAATTATTGGCGTTCTTGCAGATAGTTTTACCAGTGCAGGGGTAACCTTGGGAGCAGCTGAGGGTCCAAAGATTGCCTTTAGAGGGGAAATCTCTGGAGAGAAAATTCTCCCACTTCGGGTAATCTTGCTCGTACCGGCAATGTTTCCAATGTCGGAAGTTTCTTCGTCAGAACTCTCTTCAGTTATCTCAATTTGTTTAACACCGTGGTAGTAGATTTCTCCACCATAATTCCACGGTATTGATTTGTCAGATTTGTATGGGACGGGCCCAGGCATGGTTATCTTCAAGGGTACAATCTTCAGAGCAGATGTAATCTTAACAGGCCTTTTGGGGACCTTGGAAAGATTGGCGGAAATGGTTATTATTGAAACATCTTTGATAGGAGTTGGAGTAACAGGAGTCTTTTCGAAAAGAATTTGTTGGTTGTCCATTAGGCGTTGGATGCCTATCTTCAGCAATGGACAGTCGATCGGTAGGGAGGAACAAATGTAGCAATATTCTTTACATCCTGGGAAAATCCCAGCCTTTAATAGATTCAATTTGATTGTCAGTAGTGGAGTTATCAGATCATCAACAGTAGAAACAAACAGATCTTCTTCAATAACATGGACATTGCGACCATGCTTTGGCATGGGAGCGGAGATTACATTCGGCTTCTCGGGGGCGTCGAACTCAACCTCTTTAGCATCTATCAAGTCTTGAATTTTATTCTTTAACGCCCAACAATTGTTGGTGTCATGCCCGGCGCTGTCAGAATGATAGGCACATTTAGCATTGGTATGATAGTATGGAGATGTGGTGTTAGGGTTTTTCGGCGCGTCCTTTAAACCAGTCAGATTCAACTTCAACAAATGGGGAAGAACTTGTTCAGGCGTCATGTTGATGCGGGTGAACTGTCATTGTGGCCGTTCTACCCGTTGCTGGTTAGGTCTAGACTGATTGTTACAAGGCTGATCATTTGATGAATTTTGAATCATCACAGCCCCCACAGTCGGCCGACGCTCAGTTCTTCCCAATCTTTTCTGAGAGTATATAGCAGCTGCTTCTTTCTTAGCTGGGAAAGGTTTTTTAACAGCTGCGGAGGTAGAGGCATCCTTTTGAATCTTCCCACTCTTAATACCAGCTTCCACCCTCTCGCCAGTCAGAATCAATTCAGTAAACCCTGCGGAAGAGCTCCCGATCAAATGGTTGAAGAAAGGACCAGACAGGGTCCCCAAGAACATATCAACTAGCTCCCTATCTGAAAGCGGTGGTTGCACCCTTCTGGCCAAGTCACGCCATTTCTGGGCGTATTCTTTGAATCCCTCATTTGAGGCCATCCCCATACCTTGTAGCTGAGTACGGGTTGGCGCCAATTCAGCGTTATATTGATACTGGCGATAAAAGGCAGATGCTAAATCCTCCCAACTATGCACTTCTGACCTCTCAAGCTGGTAAAACCAATCTAGCTGTGTACCAGATAGGCTGTCCTGAAAGAAGTGTACCCAAATATTTCTATCGGATGAGTGAGGTTGAATTTTTCTGACATACGACCTCAGGTGCATCTTCGGGCAAGACAGACCGTCGTATTTTGCAAAAGTTGGCACCTTAAACTTTGGAGGGATCACAATCCCAGCAATCAATCCCAATTCTTCAAAATCTAACCCGGGAACCCTTTGCAGCTCCATAGCTGCCAGTCTATCCTCCAGGTTTTTGTATTTGTCATCCGCTGGCGGGTATTGCTGCTCTGAATAATCTTCATCTTCCTCAATTTCTTCCTCGAATTCAGAAGGTAATGCATCTCCTTTTCCTTTGCCGGTCCCCTCATCAGATGTGGAGGGGAATTCAAGAACTCTCCTAGCTTCATTCTCAAATCTTCTTCCCAGTGTAGCTACCCCAACTCTTTTCTTCTTCTTTTTTCCTTTTTCTTGCTCTTTATTCCCTAACAGTGCTTTAAGATCCTCCTGACCCTTTGCCAAGGTCATAAGGAGCTATTAAAACTGCGAGTTTTGTGACTGCAGATCTCTGACCGTCTGCTCAATATCCATCTTACTGAAATAAACAGCAGAAAGATAAGGAAACCTGGTGTGAAGACCTGTTTATGCATATGATGAATGATATGTTTATCCATGTAATTCATTCAAGGATTTAGAAATTCAAAATTGTTGCAAACAAAAAGAACACACGTCATATTAATAAGAAGAAATTTTGTCAGTACATAAATTCCCCATGGGCCAAATATTACAAAAACTTCTTAAGGTAAAAAGACGTTGCGCATCCTCTTTGGTGCGATGTAAGTGTTAAGGGTCTTCTCCTCGTGAAGTCGGCGGGTAAGCTCCAAAACCTTCTTCTCACTGGTGTAGAAGCTGGCTTCAAAAGTATCCCTTTCTTCCTTGAGTTGGATCCAACTCTTCTGCATTTCCTCCCATGATGTTGGCATGTCAGGATGTAGGATGGTGTATGGAACCTCTCCTTCCTTAACAGGCTCTTTAATCAAAGGGAGAATATGAGGGTAAGGCATCATAAGACTCTGGGCGCGGGTTCGTACCCACTTGAGGTAAGGCTCAAGAGGGATGGAGTTCTTGTGCCCCAGTGTCTTGCTATCTACCTTGTTAGGCATCCTCTAAGCTCTGATGAATCTTTGGCGAAGTCCTTGCGCATCATTGTCGAAGTCAAAAACTAGGTCAGGAATCAACATGTCATGAGGGCCATCCCTCCGTGCATATCCAAATTGTCTCAAAGCTAGACATGGATTGTAGGTAATGCCTCCTCTAATGCCAAGTAATGGAACATTAGGGAACTCACCACAGCGATCGATGATGATGACATTTTCTCTGGACCGAGAACACCAATGTACATCAGAATGTGTGAGGGTAATCAATCGTTGTGACCACCTTGAACCTTGCTCATTCTTCAAAACAGATTATGGAAGGTGAGAAATAAACCACCTTGCAAGGAGAGGAGTACAACACATGAGAACACCTCTCTTCCTCATTGTTCATGTGTAAAATGAGTGGAGGATGTCCCCAAGCAATGTAGGTATGGGATTCTTGGATAGGAAAATCTTGACAGCATTCACATCTATAAGTTGGTCAGGATTTGGGAACAAGACCAACCCATAAATAAGGAGTGCCACAATTTCTTCAAAGGCTTGCAGATCCAAGGAATTCCAACACTCTTGTGCCTTCTAAAACAAGAATTTTTCCAAGAAGCCTTTGACACTACTTCTGGTTTCCCAATGCCCCTTGATGTTAGATGGTTGCAAGTGTAGTGCTTGAGGAACATCTTCAGGCTTTGGTTCTTTTTCCGTACCGTTGTAGGGTAGTTGATTAAGAATAGGAATTCTCAGGAGTTGAGAAAATATCTCCAAAGTAGGCACCAATTGGTAGTCGGGGAATGTGAAACAGTGGTGAAGGGGGTCAAAGAACTGGAACAACACTTTCACCATGTCTTCTTCAATGCTGGTGTTGACTAGGTTGAGAAGTCTACCATGTCTTTCGCTGAAGAGAGAGCTTTCTGGAATTCTGGATGTAAGCTCCTTGAGTTGAGGAGGGATTCTCACAAGATTGACTTGGATAGTTTTCCTGCGAAGAATTTCCATGACCTACAAAACAAGAACAAAGATGAAGATCCAAACCCTTGAAATGGTTAGTGGATGCATATGATGCTTTATGATGTTCATGATGTATGCACAAACATATGTACAAGCAAGTCACACAAAACCCTAGTTTCAGGCTTGCATGGGGTTTCATAGGTAAGTACCCTCTTGAGTGAAGTTGGCTTAAGAACCTGTCCTATAAATAGTAACCGGGTTCTAAGGAGCTCAATATCATTGGATTGTTTTCCATGTTCATTGTTTTGGTTTAGCCACTTAACTAGCGACCAAAATATTCCAAGAAAACAACCCTCAATGAGTGTAGTATCGAGTATCTACCAACTTCGGACTGCACCAAAGCCGGTCATCTCACTACCCCTAATAAAAGGCCAAGATGGTCAAGTAAGGTTCTAGGTCATTAGTGCTTAGTGACATCACTCAGCGGCCCCGTACTCTCCTTGATTGAACTCAAGGGTTACCGGTACTCACAAATATGTCGCACTAATATAGCTATTGCTTCAACCGTTTCGGTATACCCCACATAGTTTCCACAACGTATTGCTATCTATGAATGTTTCCCCAAATCCGGGTGGAGGATTTCAAGCCCAAACAAGAGAACCAAAATGTAAAGCAATCAAAGCAAACAATTAATCATGCAAAAGGGTGATCTAAGCCCTAAGGTTACTCCACTTTTAAATTTTTCCCCAGCAGAGTCGCCAGTTCTGTGATACAGTGGGAGAACTGACTTGAGGTTTTGCGTTTGTTTTCGCAAATGTTTCGGTTGAGCAAGAGTCGCCACCGACTTTTTACTTTATCCTAAGGAAAGGTTAAAAAGCACAGGAAAAACCTTTGAGATGTTTTCTTGGGTTCGGGGAGTAGATTATAGAAAGGGAAGGTATTAGCATCCTTTCTATCCATGGTTATCCATGGGCTCTTAGTTACTTACTTAGATCACTTGCCTTTGCTTTTCAATTGTTTGAAATGGTGCTTTGTGTGTGGTTTTTGAAAATGTTTTGAAAAAGATGCCTTGTCTAGGCAACCATTGTAACAATTCTTTACTCGAATGTTTTACAAAGGTGTTTGTCTTTTTGAAAAGATGTTTCAATGTTTTTGAAAGTTTGTTTTGAAGTTGTGTTGTGATGTGTGTTTTGAAAAATGGAAAGGATTGTTTTGCAAGTTTGGTCAAGTAACCAAGAGCTATCTACCCTAAATTTCTCAAAGATCTTTCTTGTGTTTTAACCCTTTTAACAGTGTTGTTTCACCATTGTATTTGGTGAACAACCTTGTGTTAGGATGTTAACGCGACGGGCGCGGGTCATCGTTTAGACCATGAATGCAATAGTGTCAAGTATCTTTGGCATTTTTCTTGAGGGACTATGATCATTTTGTTTTAGGCAACAAGATAGAGTCATCGAGGGACTATGATCATTTTGTTTGTTTTTGTTTTGTTTTGTTTTGCCAAAGTACTTGACATGCAAACATGGCCCATTTTTGAAGGCAACAAGTGGAGTAACCCTAAGGGTGCAAGTGTGCATTGTGTTTGTTTTTCATGCATGTTTATCTTGGATTTAGGTCAAACTACTTGTTAATTTGATTTTACATACAAACCCTAAGTCTCTAATCATGGCATAATTGAAAGCTTTTAAATGCGAGGATTTAAATGTTAAGCTATTACAACAAGATATAGGGAGGGGGGTACAAGTTTGAATTTGGGGGATATTTGACAAGGAAATAAAAGCTAAGTTATTACAACCATATCGAATATACAAATTAATATTTAACAATTAAGTAAATATAATTAAATAAATATCAAAATGCAATGTATTATGCAAAAAAGGATTTTTCATGTATGTAAAAAAGGGTTTTCATGTTTGAAGTATAAACAAAGTCATTTTTGATTATTTTTGTGGTTTTAGGACTAAACCCTAATTTTTTGAATAAAGTATGTATTTATTTATTAATTATGTACAAGGTATATTAATTTATACAAAAAATAATAAAAAGGAAGTATATTGTAGAAAAAGTATTTTTGATGTCAAATATTAAACAAAAAAAAGGTATTATTTTTGTATTTTTGCCCTAAATATTTAATAAATATGTATAAGTATATATTATATATATTTAATATGCTAAATATGTACAAAAAATAAAATATTAATTATTTACAAAAAATGTATATTTTAGAAAATGTTTTCAAAATGTAAATAAAAAATAATGACTAAAAAATAAATATTTTTGTATTATTTTTTAGGGTTTTAAATAAAAAGGTTTTTATATTATTTACATATATATACTAATAAAATGGAACAAATGGCAAATAAATATAAAAAAATATGGAAAAATATTTTTAATGTTTTTTATGTTTGGACAAAAAATATCAAGTCAGAATAAAAAATAAAAAGTCAAAAATGATAAATATTTCACACAATGGGCCATGGGGGGTGCAAATGGAAAAAAGGGGTGTGAACAGCAAGTTGACTCAGGCCCAGCCCAAGCCAACTTTGTCTTCAACCTCCAACATTGTTTGAACAGAAAAACGCGCGCCTCTTTGATCCAACACCAACTCCTGATTCTTTGACTTTTACACAAAACTCATAACACCAATATTATAGAGCATCAAAAGACGAATTCAAACATGTAAAGAACTTGACCTAACTCTAAGAAACCAGGGAGAATTTCTTCACCCCCAATTTCTGACCTAATTTTTCTTCAATGTTCATGGCTAAAATTCTCACAACACGCTTAACATAAATGAAAAGTAATCATATGTATGGCTTCAGGGATATGAGTAGGACATGTTTCATTCACAAACCTAAGCCTAACTCTTCCTGGATTGAGAGATAGAAGTTCATAGATTACCTGTTTCAGCTTGACTCGAATAGAGCAGTGTAGGTATCTTCAATGGAGTTTGAGCTTTGGTTGAGCTTGCCTGAAGTCCAAGGATGCTTCCGAAATGCCTAGCTTGCTTTGAAACTGCCTGTATCGTGCTGTAGAAGTTCACCTGCACAGCTTGAAAATGAAAATGGAAAAAGTGGTTAGGGATGTTACAGCTTGAGTTTAAGTCTTGGGATAGTTTCAATGGATGATATGGAATGTGTTTGAACTCCTTTTGGACAAAACGCACGACAGGAATAGATTGTGGAACTCAAGTTGCAGGGTATGCCCTGTTTCTGCAGCAAGAGGGTGTTTTTGTGTTTGAGAAGGTATGAGAGGTGGTTGAATCGTGCCTTAGGTCTGTTTTGGTGTATGGAAGATGTGTACAAAGTTTTCTTGAGCTTTTATTTACAGGAATGAGAGATGGTTTGAGTTTGCAAGGTTTCTTCAAATGTAAGCAAGAAAGTGTAAGTTGACAATGCAGGCCTGTACCACCCTCTATGTATGCTGCATATCTTGCTCTTGAGACTTGTAACTTGTAGATTTGATTTGGCTTCAGAGATATGGCCCCATGCCTCTTGGATTTGGTATTTGACATAAAGCATAACTTTATCAAAATGGCAATTCACCTTTTTCCAATTAAGGGTTAATTTTGCATGTATTGCCCAAAGGGAAGAAATAACACCTTAATACAATGGTTAGGCATTTAATTATTGAGTGTGAAGAGGTTTAGAGGCCTACAAGCTAGCATTGTACAAGATGATTTGAAAATGCAAGTTGCCATGAACATGTATTGGTCATGAACAAAAGTGAGTTTTGCCCAACTTTGTGAATTCGATTCTCTCTAACCACAAGGGTGTTTGATGAGTTCTTGGACAATTTGGAAAGCTTGGAATGTGTAATACAATCACTCTTTGTAATGCAACTTGAAATTCCAAGTGGAACCATGTGAAAAATGGCCAAGAAGTTGGACAAAAATCCTGCCTAGAATAGGGCAAAATTTCTCTAAGTTAAAAATGTTTTGCACCCTTGTTCCAAAAATCATAACTTGAAATACAAGCTTCCTTTGAGAAAACTTTGTGAATCAAAGTTGTAGATTTTTCAATGGACTACAACTTTCATGTTTCAAGTTTTGTTTGAATCCATTTTCATCTTGGTGAAAAAATGGGACAAAGTTACGAAAAAATAAGGAAGTTTCATAACTTAGAAAAATTCTAAGTTATGAAATTTTCTCATTTTAAACCCTAATTTGCAATTTTGGGTTTCTTGATGAAAAAGTTTCATAATTTGACATGTCTTGATGAAAAATGAATCTTGGCACTTGATTTTTGACCAAAAAGTCAAAGTTTGACTTTTCAGTATACATTCAAATTTTGATCAGTTGACTGAAAAATTTATCTGTCAATCCTATGCATTTGAGATCTTTTAAACTTGTTGAATGTGTCAAGACAATGCCATTGAGTCCTTGAGTCCATATATGAGCTTGGTTTGCCATTGGTTAGGTCAAACAGTCAAAAATTGCCTTTGTGCAGTCAAAACCCTAAAAATGACCATTTTGCCCTTTTGATGATCTGATCAAATTTTTTGTGGAATTGTGATCCAAACTTGATCAAATGATTCATATGAGTTCATTATGTTGATGTGGGTCAAATTCATGAAGTACGACTGTCAATTGGCCACAATTGACTTTTTCCCAATACAACTGATTTCCAGGTCAACTGTCCAATTGACTAGGCAAAGATTGGAATCAAGGCTTGAAACTTGGTATGGATAAACTTGTAGGTCCAACATGAAGCATGAAAGTCACTTTGGGCATTTTAGGTCAAAGCATCCCTGTGCAAACTCAAACCCTAATTTGGGTCAACAGTGCAAGGAGAGGCCTTGAGCAGAGCAAACCCTAACTTGATCTTGAGCTCCAAGAGTCTTGTGATGAGAAAATGTTGATGAAAATGGAGGGCAAATTTTGGGGTACAATAGTAAGCAATGATGCAAGACAGGCCTGTACAGGCTATCTACCAGCTTGCACTTTATGGTCTTGGCCCCATCAATTTGTGGATATTGTTTGCTGCACAAGATCTTGTTCAAAGCTCAAGAATGCAATTTGACATAAAGCAATTTTGACAAAAATGGCAATGTTGCCTATTTCTATTTTTGGATTAATCTCTTGTGTAATCCTCCCATGATCAGAACAAATCCTAAAACCAATGGATTTGCATTTAATTATTGATTATGAAAGGGTTTAGGGACCTGTAATCAAGTACAAAGGAAGCTGGATAGAAGTTGCAACTTGTATCATCATGAAAATGCCATGGATCAAAAGTGAGTTTTTTCCAAATTCAAACCTTCGATTCTCCCTAACCATAAATGATTTTGGAAAATTCTTGGACATTTTGTAAAGCTTGTAACATTATCTACAATCCATATTTGAAATGAATTTTGAGATTCCAAGTGGAACTAGGTGAAAAATTGCCATGAAGATAGGTCAAAATCCTGCCTAAACTAGGGCAACTTTTCACTATGTTAAAAGTTTCATGGACCCTTGTTCCAAAAATCATAACTAGAGATCCAAGCTTCTTTTAAGAAAACTTTGTGAAACATAGTTGTAGATTTTGTGGAGGACTACAACTTTCATGTTGGAAGTTTTATTTGAATCCAATTGCATCATGGTGAAAATGTTGGGCAAAGTTGGGAAAAATAAAGAAAATTTCATAACTTAGAAAAATTCTAAGTTATGAAATTTTTCAATCTTAAACCCTAATTTGCAAAATTAGGTTTCTTGATGAACAAGTTTCATTTTTTGACACATCTTGATGAGAAATGACCCTTGGCACTTGATTTTGACCAAAAAGTCAAAGTTTGACTTTTCAGTGTACAATAAAATTTTGATCAGTTGACTAAAAAATTCATCTGTCAATCCAATGCAATTGAGATCTTTTGAACCTTGTGAATAGGTCAAGATGATTCCATTGATTCCTTGAATCCATTCTTGAACCCAATTTTCCATTGGCTAGGTGAAAAGTCAGAAATTTCCCTTCTATATTCAAAACCCTAAAAATGACCATTTTGCCCTTTTGGTGATCTGATCAAATTTCTTGAGGAGTTGTAGTCCAAACTTGATAAAATGGTTCATATTAGTTTATAATGTTGATGTGGATCAAAATTCATTAGGTTTGACTGTAAATTGGCTACAATTGACTTTTTCCCCAATACAGTTGATTTTTAGGTCAACTGTCCAATTGACTGGGCAAAAATTTGATTCAAAGCTTGAAACTTGTTATGAGAAATCTTATAAGTCCAACATGAAGCATGAAAGTAAAATTGAGCATTAGAAGTCCAAAATTCCTTGTCCAAACTCAAACCCTAATTTAGGTCAACAGTGCAAGGAGATGTCTTGAGCAGAGCAAACCCTAATCTGGTCTTGAGTTCAAAGAGTCTTGTGATGAGAAATCTTGATAAAATGAGAGGGCAAATTTTGGGGTACAACATATAGTAAGCTCAAAATAAAATACAAGAAACTCAAGAAGAGTCTTGCATCTGATATTGAGAAACATGAAGCAGAAAAATATGAACTCTTAGAAAATAGTTTTAAACTAAAAAAAGAATTTCAAAATGTTCAAAAAATTTCTAGTTCAGAATCTGTGTCTAGTTCAAAAGATATTCTGAAAGAATATGACTATAGTTTTCAAACTTTCTTAGCTAAAAGCATAGATAGAAGCAAAATGGCTTAAATGATCTATGGAGTCGGTGGGAAAAACAGAAGAGGGATTGGATATGAACCTCCCAAATGGAAGGAGACATCAATACAAAAACCTGTTGCTAAAATGACTTTCACTTATAAACCTCTAAATAAAAAATTCAAGTTTGGACACTCACATGATATAAAATATACATCACATTCTGGAAACTCTTATGCTAACCCAAAAGGACCCAAAAAGATATGGGTACCTAAGAATAAAATAGTATTTGTTGCAGATGTCCTTAACAGCTCAATTGAGACACTAGTCATGGTACCTGGACTCTGGGTGCTCACGACATATGATGGGAAAAAGGTCTATGTTCCAAAGTCTGGAACTTAAAGCTGGAGGAGACATGAAGTTTGGAGGTAATCAAAAATGGAAGATTATTGGTTCTGGAACCATTGGAAACGGTAACCTTCCTTCTATCTCTAATGTTTTATTAATAGAAGGATTAGATCATAATCTATTGTCCAGAAGTCAATTAAGTGACAATGGTTATGACATCATCTTCCATCAAAACTCCTGTAGAGCTGTGAATCAAAAAGATGGATCAATCCTCTTTTCTGGCAAGAGAAAGAACAACATTTACAAAATTGATTTATCAGATCTTAAATCTCAGAAAGTTAAATGCCTTTTGTTTGTTAGCAATGAGCAATGGGTATGGCATAGAAGATTGGGACATGTTAGTCTAAGAAAAATCTCTCAACTAAATAAATTAAATTTAGTCAGAGGACTTCCGAATCTGAAGTACAACTCAGAAGCTCTATGCGAAGCATGTCAAAAAGGAAAATTTTCAAAACCTTCCTTTAAATCCAAAAATGTTGTCTCTTCCTCTAAGCCATTAGAGTTACTTCATATTGATCTGTTTGGGCTAGTTAAAACTGTATCCATCAGAGGCAAGAAGTATGGATTGGTCATTGTTGATGACTTCAGCAAATGGACATGGGTAAAGTTTTTAAAACACAAGGATGAGTCACATTCTGTTTTCATTGACTTCTGTACTCAAGTGCAAAACGAAAAAGATTTTAAAATCATAAAAGTCAGAAGTGATCATGGTGGTGAATTTGAAAATCATTATTATGAAAAATATTTTAAAGAAAATGGTATTGTTCATAATTTTTCTTGTCCTAGAACTCCCCAGCAAAATGGAGTTGGAGAAAGAAAGAATAGAACATTATAAGAAATGGCTAGAACCATGATCAATGAAACTAATATGGCTAAGCACTTTTGGGCAGAAGCTATGAACACAGTGTGTTACATTCAGAATAGAATCTCTATAAGACATATTCTTGAAAAGACTCCCTATGAATTGTGGAAAAACAGAAAACCCAACATTTCTTATTTCCATCCTTTTGGATGTACTTGTTTTATTTTGAACACTAAAGAAACTCTGAACATGTTTGATTCTAAAGCACAAAAGTGTTTTCTGCTTGGATATTCTGAACGCTCAAAAGGCTATAGAGTATACAACACAGAAACTCTGATTGTTGAAGAATCAATCAAAGTCAGGTTTGATGATAAGCTTGGCCAGCAACAGCCAAAGCAAATTGACTTTTCTGTAGGTACAGAAGATCATCCCTCAAACTTTGAAACTTCAGAAGCAAAGAAAGACTCAGAAGCAAAGGAAGACTCAGCAGATCATCCTCTTGACAATGCTCTGGAAAACCTCAGAATCTTTGATCAACACACTCAGAAAAGGTTTCCTAGAATCTCTTCAGCTCACAAAGAAGATGTAATCATTGGAAGAAAAGAAAATCCCATCAGAACAATATCCTCTCTTTGAATCAATGAAGAATCTTTGTTTGGTTTGGTTTCTCTGATTGAGCCAACTTCCATTGATGAAGCTCTGGAAGATAATGATTGGATCTTAGCAATGCAAGAAGAACTCAATCAATTCTCCAGAAATGATGTATGGAATCTAGTTCCAAGACCCAAAGGATTCAACGTTATAGGAACCAAAAGGGTTTTCAGAAACAAACTGAACGAGCAAGGAGAGGTGATCGGAAACAAAGCACGATTGGTTGCACAGGGTTATGGTCAACAAGAAGGAATTGATTATAATTAAACCTTTGCCCCAGTCGCCAGGTTAGAGTCTATAAGATTATTAATTTCTTTTGTTGTACAAAATAACATTTCATTATATCAAATGGATGTTAAAAGGGCATTTTTAAATGGCTATATTGAAGAAGACGTTTATGTCCATCAACCTCCTGGATTTAATGATTCAAAACATCCAGAACATGTTTTTAAATTAAAAAAGTCTTTGTACGGTTTAAAACAAGCTCCCAGAGCTTGGTATGATCGTCTGAGTAATTTTCTTTTAGAAAAATATTTTACCATAGGGAAAGTGGACACAACTCTTTTCAGAAATACATTTAAAAATGATATTTTAATTTGTCAAATTTATGTTGATGATATAATTTTTGGAACCTCTAATATCTCCCTTGGAAAAGAATTTGCTGAGACCATGCAAGCAGAATTTGAAATGAGCATGATGGTAGAATTAAAGTTCTTTCTAGGAATTCAAATAAACCAGACTCCACAAGGTACTTACATACATTAGACGAAGTATGTTAAAAAACTTCTAAAGAAATTTCAGATGTCAGAAAGCAAAAATGCCAAGACACCTATGCATCCAACCTGCATTCTGGGAAAAGATGAGGTAAGTATGAAGGTAGATCAGAAGCTCTATAGAGGTATTATTGGATCCCTTCTCTATCTGACTGCATCTAGACCTGATATACTATTCAGTGTGTGTTCGTGTGCTAGATTCCAATCAGATCCTAGAGAATCTCACTTAAAAGTTGTTAATAGAAATCTTAGGTATCTGAAAGGTACTACTAATCTGGATTTGTGTTACAGAAGATCACAAGATTACAGACTAGTAGGTTATTGTGATGCTTACTTTGCTGGAGATAGAATTGAAAGAAAGAGCACCTCTGGAAGCTGCCAGTTTCTGGGTGACAATCTTATCTCGTGGTACAACAAGAAGCAAGCTACAATTTCACTTTCAACCATAGAAGTTGAGTATATATCTGCTGATGGATGTAGTTCTCAGATGATTTGGATGAAAAGTCAACTAGAATATTTCAATCTTTATGAAAGTAAGATTCCTATCTTCTGTGACAATACTTCTGCTATTTGTCTTTCTAAGAATCCAATTTTACATTCTAAAGCCAAACATATTGAAATTAAATATCATTTTATAAGGGACTATATTCATAAGGGAATTTTAAATATAATTTTTGTAAAAATAGACCATCAATGGGCTGACATTTTTACCAAACCCCTTTCAGAAGATAGATTTAATTTCATTTTGAAAAATATTTGTATGGAATTATGTCTTGAATAAAATAATATTTATCTTTTGTGTTTGACTTCAGAATATTGTGAAATGAATGTTCTGATTAACAACTCTTCAGAAGTTAGAAGAGAAGTTGCATCAGAAGGTATATGAAAAGTTATGAAATGTTCTAACGTTTAATTTCTAAGTATAGTTCAGAAATTCATTAGAACAAACAGCTGTTACATGCATCCTTTAGGAGATGAACACGTGGTGTGTTTCTGAAAGGTCACGCATGAAAAATATACTGGTGACGTTCTAGGTAACTGTTAATGATTAGCCATAATCTCACGTTTTCCCTAATTTTTAGCAAAATCATTAAATGCACGTAATGATGAGATTCATTTTAAATTCGTTTTAAATTCTTTTTTAATTTTATTCCTAAACCTATTTCTGAAACTTTTGCATATAAATACTTTTTGAAAAACCCTTTTTCATTTTTTACCGTCTCTTTCAAACTCAATTGTTTATGTACTTTTTCTCTAAAACCCTTTTCTTCATCTCTCAACTCTAAGAACTTCAATGGCTTCTTCTTCTACCCAGTCCGAGCAATACATAGTGCCTGAGAGAACAACTTTCATTCCTGTAGACAGTTTGGAAGTTTTAAGTGAGTTAATGGTAGATTTGGTGAATCTAAGAGAAAATGGTTTTGAATTGTTTCCTCCTGTTAAGTTTCAAGGTTGGGAAAACTTTTTTGATCGTCTCATTGGTCCAATCTTTCCACATCTGCTGAAGGAATTCTGGATACATGTTATTGCAACCCCTAAGGTTATCCTCTCTTTCGTAATGGGCAAGGAAATATCCATTACAGAAAACCTAATCAGAAAGTTGCTAGGGTTTAAAGGACTTAGAGTTACAGGTATGCCAAGTGGAAGAATGGAAATGTCAAGGGTCTACTCCAAGATTTTCACAAATGGTCAAGGATCTTCAAAAGTCAGGGAGTTGAAAGATAAATACAAGATTTGGGCAAGGATTATCCACGGATGTATTCACCATAGGAAAGACACCAGCTCTCCAGATTACATTAAAGCTGATCAACAATACTAGTTGTTCTGCCTTGGAAGAAATGTAAAAATTGATTTTCCTTATTTACTGTTTGAACAACTCTAGAACCATGTAAAATAGACTAGGGAAGCTGAAAGGATGAATAACCCAAAATCAAAAAGGAATTGGATTCCTATGGGTAGATTAATAGCATACATTCTGACTGAGAATGGTCTGATTGCTCACCTAGATGAAGCCAATCTTTCGGGAGAGCTAGAACCTACTTGTGGTAAAACTATGACTGGGAAGAATTTACTGAAAAGGAAAATAATTGACAAGCTGCTGGTGGAACCAACTCCGTATGTGTCAGCTGTTGTGAAGAGAAGAAAGATACCTATTGCTGATTTCCCTATGTTCAACTCAGGTGATCATCCACGTATCATCCTGCACTACATTGAAATCTGCAAAGATATTGGAACACCTATTGATCCAGCTTGGCTCCAAGGAAGAAATCAAGCTGCTCCAGATGTTGTTCTCCAGGAATCTTTAAAGAGGAAAGCTGTTGAAGGACCTTCTGCCACACCTCAGAAAAAGAAAAAGAAGACAGGTAAACCTGCTGAAACTATCACTGTTTATGATTCTGTCAATGTATCTACATCTGCTGAACCCTCCCAAACATTAGGAGATATAGATGTTGATATTGACCTGACCTTACCATCTGACTCTCTTGCTGATAACCCTCATAGAAATTAATTTTTATCAGACTTGAGTGACTTTGACTCTGATGAACATTCTGAAACCCAATCAGAACCATCCCAATCAGAACCCTCTCACTCAGAACCCTCAGAACAATCTGTTTCTCAACCCATTCCTACTGAACATTTTTCAAGACCTCCTCCCAGACCTCTATCACCTAGACCATCTGGATGGCATGATGTTGGTTCTTGGAGAATTCCAGGAATCAACGTTCCTTTGGTAACACAAAAACCACCTTTCACCTTACCATCTGAAAACATTTTTGCCATGAATCGACCACAACCTCAGAATCCCATTCCCACTGCTGAAAATACAATAATAATTTCACCTGACATCACTCCACCTACTTCACCACAACATCCAACACCAAACTCACCTATACTCTCACCTCCTCATATTCCAAAACAACAATCTTTTGAACCACCTGAAACTCATGAATCATCTGAACCTCATGAACAATCAGCACCACCTAACTTTGTTGACCAACCTGACCATTCAGCCACTCCTGAACCAACCAAAAATCCTGAACCTGCTAGCTTTTTAAGAACTATAGTGGATTATGAATCTCTACAATTCTTGAAAAACAAAACTTTCAAGAAAGTTGTCCCAAAACCTGTTCAGCCAGATGTGAATACATTGTTTCAGAATTTTTTAACAGATGTTCAAGCATGGTTGCATTTGCTGAAAGAAGATCGCTCCAGAAGTGTGAACCCAACTACAACGGATCTTCTATGGGAAATCTTCAGAAGAACTTTTGATGCTGAGTCACTGAAGCTACAGGACTTGTGCCACTTTCAGGTGCGGGACAACATTTCCAAACATCTGCATGCTTTCAAGTCAGAAGTTGCTGACATTTGGAATAAGAAGTCTTCTTTAATGATTGCTGATACACCGGCTGATACAATGGACATATCAGAAGATAAATCTGAAGATGCCTCTGACGATTCAAACCCTCTGGCTATTGTTCTATTGAATCAACCTTCTGTTAAGGCAGCTCCTGAACCTGTGCCAACTCTTGTAATGGATCTGGGCACTCTGATTTCAACCTTTGTGCATTCTGACTCAACGATTGCTGCTCTAAATCCTGTTTCTACTGAAGCTTCATCATCCTCTGCTCGTACCTCACTTATCATGGACACTCTGAATGAGCTCAAGAGGGAGAATGAAGTCATTCATGAACGCTTGGATAAGCAAGACCAGACAAATCAAGAAATCAAGAACTGGATGTTGAAACAAGAAGAATCTGCCTCTGAGATCAAGAATCTTCTGATGGCTCTTGTTACTAAGAAATCCTAGTGTCTTTCTTTTTCTTGTCTTTTGTTTGTTGTTTTGTACTTCTGGATATCTTTTGCTATTTTATGAAAACTTTTAAGCTTTTCAAATATTTTATTTATACACTTTTTGATTATGCCAAAAAGGGGGAGAAAATGAATATTTTGAAATAATCATTGTTTAACAGTTATGGGACTAAGTCTCAGACATTCTAACAAAATACGAGATTTCTTTCTGTGCAAAATAATTTTTTTTGCAGGTATCACTTTAACTCTGAAAGAATAATTCAGCTGAACATCATCTTCAAAAGAAGTTCTGAAGAAATCCAAGAAGATATTTTTTTTTCTATGATAAATAATCTCAGGAAGTCTTATATATAGAAATATTCATTTCGGGGGGGAGATTATTATCTCTTATCATATTTTATTTCTATATCTGAATAATTTTTGTCATCATCAAAAAGGGGGAGTTTGTTAGAACAAGATTAGTTCTAACTTATCTCAGAGTTTTGATGATAACAATAAATTATATTTTATATAATTTATACTCTGATGAACGTATTTGAATGTTTCAGATAAAGTTCTGACATAAGCATTCTGATGTGCAAAGCTAAAAATTATATGAAGAAGTTCTTTAATGAAAGAACCATTTTTGTTTTAAGCGCATCTGCTGATTCTGGTAAGACAATTTATTTAAATGTATCTTCTAACATTTAGCAGGATTCCTTGTTCAGAAGATTACTTGAAAGCAAGTGATGTTCATAAAGTTATTTGAAAGCAAGCGTTGATCAAGTTCTTAGCAAGCAAAGCACTGCCTAGAAGATGAGTAAAGCATGTTCTGAATTCAAGACGTTGAAGCATGTTCTGAAAGAACGATAAATCCAACTTGTCTTGTTAAGCATAGGAAACATGTTCTTACAAGTTGTCGTTTGCTCATTAATGCAAAGACGGCTGCAAGCACTCAAGTGTCTAAGCTAGTTTCTTGGAAAATGGAATAGTGCAAGGAAACACGCAAGTATTTAATGCTCTCCACTTTTATGAAGGCAGCAGCTGTCATTTTGTTCTTACTATATATAGAAGGACATTTATTGCAAGCCAACCAACTAATCAAGTTTCAAAAAGGAAGCAAGAAACTACGTGAAAAATTCTTGGCTCATAAACTCTTTGTTCATACACTTTGTGCAATTTATTCTAAGTGAAAAATCACAGTTGTTATATAGCTTGATTAGAAGCAAATTTTATTTCACTATCTGTAAGATTAAACTCTTGTAATTGTTCCTTGAGAGACCAAGTTTGGTCAGATTTATCAAGTAGACTAGGACTAGATTTAAGTCTTAGTGGTGTGAGTCACTTGTAAGATTACTTGTGCATTGTTAGTCACAACAGTTGTTGTGTGGTTGTAATCAGTTGATTATAGTGGACTAAGTCCTTGTTGAGAAAGGCGAAATCACATTGACGGATGGACTGGAGTAGTTTGAGTTCAAACGAACCAGGATAAAAATAACCTTGTCCTTCCATAATTGTTGAGCTTTGTTTTGAAAAGAAAAAAAGTCACTTATTCAACCCCCCCTTCTAAGTGTTTTCTTACCCCTTCATCTGTTTCATGCAATGTCATGATGTATGAATTGCATGATGATCCCAAAATAAATGAGATTATGATATATGTATTTGTATGCACATGCCATGATGTATGAACATGTAATGCTGTTGTGCAGTATTTTTGTCTGGGAAAATAAATCCCTTACTGCTTTTGGTGAGTGAAGAAAGTGATTCTTCAATTTTCGCTGGGGATAATGAATAGAGATAGTTTTGCTGGCAATTCCCTTTCTCTATCGAGGATCTTCAACTTCTATTTGAGAATGATTTTACCGAGGGGAAGAGTTCTATTGGAATGTTTCACCAATTTGAAGAAATAAACTTCGTTGGGAGATGAACTTCCGTAGTTAGAGAAATAAACTCTATTGGGGATAAGGCTTTATAAACTACTTGAGTTTTATAAAACTCTGTTGCGGAATGTGAGCTATGTAAGTTGTTTGGGGACTTTGTTGAAATCCTGTTGGAGAATCTTGAGAGGCTTGGTGACTTCATTGAGGATTTTGGAGCAGTAATTGGAGATTTTTCTTCTATCGGGGATGCGAGAACAACTGACATCAATAGGTTACCTGCTGAGAATATGGCAGTGACCTTGTAGTAGAATTCCCCTGCTTTTGTATCTGTTGGAGAAAGTACCTTCCGGGGAAGACATCTGCGGGGATCTTGTGGATGGCCCTTAGCTATTGTCCCGTTTCTTAAAGTTATTAGCAATTGTCTTTATGTTTTTAGGTGTATATTTGTAAGCAGTAATCATATTCAAATGAAAATGTTCTAGAATAATCACTGGACGTTTTCACATACAAAATAGGAAAAGAAAAACAGAAGTTTCGCACTTTCAAAGGAAAAGTTTTGTATTAACTTGAAATGAGCATTTTTGTATAAGGAGATAAACATCTTAGTAAGAGAATGCCGTGGTAAGAATGGAAATTATAATATACAAAGAAAGACAACTATGTGAAATAATCCCATTGGATTCCCATTCTACTATTGCCTTTATGTCCCTGAGCATCTCATCACTTTCGCTCCTTTCCTGAAGCTGATTGGATTGATTAGTACCGCTTGAGTTTGATAGTCGATACTGAAGATTGGCTGTAAGGTGATCCAACGGGACATAATTATATGCTTTAAATCCCTAACTTTTTCCTGGACCTCCCTTTCGGGTTTTCAGTGCACCGGGATACCCTTTTTTTCCCAAGCCGCCTTTTCAGGATTTCAACTTGTCGGGTGTATAAATTTTTCATGTATATCCCTAATTTTTACCCGAACCCTTTTGGTTCGCTTGGATGCCCTAATTTTTTCCTAGGCCAGTCGACCTAGCGGGTCTTTATTTATGCATAGTATCTTTTAACTATGTCTGTGTTTACCGAGTGTGGAAGGTCGTCACCATCCATAGTGGTTAGGATCATGGCTCCACCAGAGAATATGTTCTTGATTATTGTTGTACCCCAAAATTTACCCTCTTTATTTCGACCGTTTGGCTTACATTTCATTATTACATACACGCATATCGTTGGTTTTATGGTTATGGAATCAAGGTATATTTAGCAAGATTCTTTAGGTTACAAGTGACGTTTATTTCGCCAATGGATGTTCTCAGAGTATTTTCTGTGCTGAGGATCGGTTCGCTGTTTTGCAATGATTCGGGGTTCAAAGATTCACAAGTCCAACCCGGCGTGTCATATTCAGGTGTTCTTTCTCCAAGATATCTTTGATAACGTATTCTCAAATTCAGGTTCGGCTCAAGAGTCAATTCTTTAAAGAAGGTCTCCGAATGTGTGAGTTTTCCCGAAGAAACGTGGTGAAAAAGTGTGCTGAAAGTGCAATTTTTACGTACTAAAAAATTCATAACTTAAAGATCGTGGCTTGTTTTGAACCTGTTCCAGTGGACAAAATTCCGTCTTGACGTCATCTACGTTTTCATCTCTCACGGATGGAAGCCAATTTCGATCAGAAGATCTTCAAAAATGCGGATTTATCAAGTATTTTCATACAGAAAATGTGTGACAGAAGTTTATTTGCGTCATGTTCAAAAAATTGTAACTTGTTCGATTTTCATCGTATTAAGCTGGTTCCGGTGCCAAAATTTCACAAATTGAGTTTGATACATTTTCACAGGAGATATCGAGTTTTAACGGTATCCAAAAGGTCTTCGTTTTTTGCCCATAGTGCACGTGACACGCCGAAAATCCTGAATGCTGAATATTATTTCATCTGGGTCGAAACTTCGAAAATTCATGACTCGGTCAATTTTTATCGGACCGGGTCCATATTTTTACACAAGGTCACTGGCTCAGAGACCTACAACTTTACTTCTTAAGTCGAGACCGGGTTATGCTCCTATCAATACCAGTTTTTTATTGAAGAATGTGTCAGAGTTGACACTGGAGCCTAATATAAGTATGTCTGAGGCGAAACTTCAAAAATTCATAACTAATTCACTGTTTATCCGATTGAGCCCATTTTTGGATAGGAGTTAGTTATCAATGTAGGATACATTTTTTTTTTCAAATTTCAACTTCAAAAATTACACTTAAGCCCCTGAAATTTAGCCTAGAACATGACGGACTCAAGTGAATAAAAATCTGCAATATTGCTTGTCGTTATTGGAGGCCCAATTGCACATTCAAAGCCCATATCTTCTCTCTAATTTCCATTATATAATCTAACTTTTTTCACACAAACAGGACATGACAAACAAAAAAAATATTTTCCACAACCCTGTCAAAATATCAAATTCTTTCAAGAACTCTAAAAACCTTGAAATCCTTATTACAAACCCCCATCTCACTACAAACTAGTCATCCTTGTTACAAACTCACATCTTACTACTTCTCCTGTAAGGGTAAGGCTGGTTTGATCTCCATGATCAAAAGGGTATAGAAGCATTCATACATGCCATATCAGTTTTAATATTGCAAAATTTCATATATTTTTTTTATTTGTATTTTATGATATAGTAATTTATTTAATGTGTTCATGAGATTCAACACTGCAAATTTAGACAGGATCTCGTGCAGGGTTATTACAAAACGCTGAGGCCAAAACAGAATAACCACCAATGCATGGCGAGGCAGACATCCTGAGAAGATTAAGGGCGTGGGTTTAACAACCACCCCTATTGGTTTTGGTTTTCTTCCTTTCTATTTATCCTTTTACCTATTTTCATTCTTTATGTTTAAAACCTTTTTCATAAAACCTAACATTTTTCACAAACCTTTGATTTTTCATAATAAACTCGAATAATTAATTTTAGTTTTTTTTAAAATTTAATTTTAAGTTTTAAATTAATTTTTGGGTCAACACCCACCCCTGACATTTGCATTATTTTTTTTTCTAACCCTATTTTGATTGATGTTTCTTTCCCTATCTATTTTTTGGCAAACTTAATTCTTTCTCCTTTTTTTCAAAATTAACCTTTTTTAATTAAAATTAGTTAGGTTTTTTATGTTATTTTTTAATTAACCTTTTTTTTAATTCAAATTAATTAGGATTTATGTATTTTAATTAATTTTTTTCAAAATTAACATTTTTTATTAATTAAAATTAATTAGGTTTTAGGTTTTTTTATTAACCTTTTTTTCTTTCAAAATTATCATTTTTTTAGTAATTAAAATTAATTAAGTTTTTTAGGTTTATTTATTTAATTATCATAAATCATTTTTTTCATAAAAAATCACCAAAACATTTTCTTTTCTATTGTCATCTTATTTTTATTTTCCTAGATAAAGTGTATAGGGCATGTTCAACTGTAATAGCGTAGCTTTATTTTTCCCGCATTTTTTAAATCATTATCATGTAATTGCTTCCGGGATGTAATAGTTTTAGGATTTCTTTTCCGCACTCTTCGCGATTATGTAACTGCCCCAAAGCTCTGTAATAGCTTAGATTTACATTTCCGCCTTTACCTTCTGTTACTATATTTTATGCAATGCTTAGATTAATAGAATTGTATGGAAAGATAAAAATGAACGATAGAAAACCCTAATTGCAAGATAAATATAACTGAAAAAACACATTGTTGCACACTTGCACCCCTAGGGTACTCCCCACTTGGTTGCCTCGGAAAATAATGGTCATGTCCCTCGAACGTAGGGATATCTTAGCAAAAGACCCTTAATCTAAAAATCATCATAAATATCATAGTCCCTTAATGTCTTTCGAGTTACCTACGAGAAATTATCTTGTCCCTCGATGTTGCCTATATGATGACAGTCCCTTCGAAATGCTAAGGTATCCTTACATGTTGCCTTTAATGACCATTACGTCCCTTTAGATAGTCCATCAAACATCCAACAAATAGGGTTACCTACTCACTAATAGTAGGATAACACGGTCTAAAGTATAGGAGGAAAAGAACGCATTTTTTCGAGTAGGTAGATAACTGTTAGGTACTTGCTCAAAACAACAAATCTTTTACACCATACACCTTCTAACAAACTTTCAAACTAAAGTTTTCAAAACACTTTATCACACCCTTGAGGACTGATACAAGGGTTACCATAAAGTTAAACAACGCACTAAGGAATTTTCAAAACAACTTCGTCACACTCTTGAGGACAGATACAAGGGTTATCACGAAGTAAGCAATTTTTTTTTTCAAAACAAGCACACACAAGAAATTTTAAAAATGAGCAAAGTACCTAAGAGCCCGTAGAAAACCACGGATAGAAAGGGTTCTAACACCTTCCCTTTCTATAATCTACCCCCCCCCCCCCCCCTCCCTCCTCCCCGTACTCAGAAACATCTCGAAAAAAGGTTTTTTCTGTTCTTTTTCCCTTTTCCTTTGTTGGAAAAAATAAAAGTCAGTGGCGACTCTTGCTTACTGCACATTTGCGAATACAAAATGCAAACCAGTATTAACAGTCGGTTCTTCCACCATATCACAGAACTGGCGACTCTGCTGGGGAAAATTAATAAAGTGAGGTTTACCTTAGGATCTAGGTCATTTTTAAATTGCTTTCTTGTTTGTTTTGTCTACTTTATCTTTAAGGATTTTTGCTTCGGCATTGTTGAAGATCCTACATCCGAATCTGGGGACACTTTTTAGGTAAACAGCAACAGATCGTGGAGACTGTACAGCGTAGATCGATATGGTTTAAGTGATGGCTATGTTGGTGTGACTCTTTGGTTGGTATCAGTATCCTTCGTGTGGAAACGAGGAGAATAAGGGGCGGCCGCATGGTGTCTTGAAGCACTAACGGACCTTAGAACCTTAGTTGAACAAACTTGGCCATTAGAAAGTATTGAGATAGCTTGCCTCGGTATAAAGCTGAGGATTGGTTGATACTCGATGCTACACTCATTGAGATTAGACTTTCGGGATATTTCGGCCGCAATAAAAGATTGCTTGAGCTGAAACAATGCCCGATAAAGAAAGATCAGTGATATTGAGATCTCTTAGAACCTGGTTACTATTTATAGGACAAGTTGAACTAATCCAGCTTCAAGAGGGTATGACCTTAAAACCCATGCAAGCCTAAACCTAAGGTTGTTTGCGTGACTTGTGTGCTTTCAACTTGAACTACTTGCAGAGTTTTTATTACTTGACAACATGAGTTTCTTGCAGGTTTTATTTACAGTTATCATCCAATAACTTAGATTTCTTGCAGGGTTTACTTTCTTACATCACTTTGCACCTTTGCTTAAAAGCATATCATACACATCATAACATCATGCCTTAACATTTCCTTAACCATTTCAAGGATCTCGAGGGCCTGTGATGCAGGTTATGATAAATAAGACGGCTAGCAAGGGGCAAGGGGATTTATTTTCCTCTAGCCAATGTCGTCAGAAGGTCAAAACTCAACAACTTGATTCAGGGGCTATGACCCACTTGATATGGTGAGCTTGACTCTCGTAGAAGGACTCTCAACAATACGAAGTTTTTCAATCAAAGCTTCAAATATTAACTTCTGACATTTTCTTATTTACCCCGCGAGATCCTTGAAAACATCGCATACATATATAATACATATCATTGCATAAGCAGGTTTCAAAGCAGGTCTCTCATGTTCTCGCTGTTTATTTCAGCAATGGTTCTCCAACAAGATAACAGAGATCTCCAAGCTCAAGATGCCCAGTTCAAGGAATATCTCCTGAATCTATCCAAGAAGCAAGAAGACCTAAAAAGACTCTTCGCCGGGAATCTGACCAAGGAACTTCCTGAAAACAACAAGGATGAACAATTGGAACAACTGCAAGCTGAGGTAGATGAAATGAGAATCCAGATGCTGGGGCAGATGTCTCTTATCCAAAACTTATCTCCAGGACAAGAAGGGCTAAGAGCCTTCCTCAACAAGCTTCACCAAGATGGATGCAGATCCATGAAACAAACAAATAAAATTATGGATCAAGGCATTAATCAGCCCCTAGTGAGAAAAGAGGTTGGTTTGGTCTGGAACAAATCTTTCCATATTGCTACTACATCACAAGCCCAATCACAACCTCGCCAATGACAACGGGGAAATCGACATAAGAAGAATACATCCGAAAGAAACTTCACTAAAATCAACATGTCATTGGCTCAAGCATTGCAACGCATGTTGAAGGCCAAGTTGGTTGTGTTAAGGGACCCTCCTCAGAATCCCAACATAGCCTCCCCAAGGTACAATCCAAATGCAAGATGTGCTTACCACTCTAACAGTCCTGGACATGACACCAACAACTATTGGGCGTTGAGTTCTTCTGCCATCCCTCCAAGGCATACCATCTAAAGTGACAAGCTCTCACAAGAAGACTTTTCGTTCATTAGAATTTTCAATGTGTAATTTTATTTTGATTTGTTTGAACATTTATTCATATCAAACCTCGTTATTTCATCAATGCATTGCACATGTTTGTCTTGAATCAATTCATTCGTATTCACTAATTCAAAAATGCGTTCTTATTTCCTTTTGTGATACTCAACTCTCGATTAAAAACACTAAGCCTTAGAGGGAGGATGACAAAAATAATACCACAATCTCTAAAATATGCTTTTGAACAGACCCCGCTGACGATGTATAGGCGTTGTTTCAAATCCTAAATAGTGGAGTTATAAGAAAGATAATCCCTAGTCAACCCCTTCGAGCCAAATATGTAGGAGTTTTTATTTTCACACAAATTAAAACCCTTAATCATAACCTGGGGCAGGGTAGTTTTCTCAGTTAATTCAGAGGCGCATTCAGTCACCATCTGTCGCTTCATACACAATGAATGGCATCGAAAACGTCCTTCCAAAATAAAAGACGGTGATGGTTCCGTATAATCGTCAAGACAGGCAGTAATTATCTCTCGAAATAAAAGCCCATTAAGTAAAAACCTATGAAGGATAAATTGGGGCATCCCGCTGACTGTAATCACAAAAGAAATAGTTCATGCAAAAGAAGGGATAACGAAAACCAGAAAAAAAAAGGTTAGTACAAATCCTCGACAAAAAGAAGATTACAAAAATGACTTCCTTTTCAAAACAAATGTTCAATTTCTGAATCATCACCAAGTATCAGAGCAAAGATTGCAGACTCAATTGAGATCTAAATGCGCAATTAACTGAGCATAGGACTGAAGAACATCACGAAGAGCGAGTTGGGTACAAATAAAATTTGAGCCTTTATCCTTTGTTTCTTGAACCGTGAACAGGACACGTTATAACCCTTAAAAGTCCTAGTTGAAGCATGGGTTCGTTTGAGAGCATACTGTTACAAAGGTATCTTGACTCCTGTAGGCTTTGTTACAAATCCTGAGTTGATATCACATTCATGCAAATTTCATTTTACTACACAAAACACATTTTCAAAAAATTTTCAAGACAGACGTGATTTTTGCATTCTTTAAATGACATTGTTTGCATATGACTAATTATTTGACAGCAAATAAATCCACACAATGGATATTCAATGTACAGACATCCTCTCAATGGACAGAATCACCTCAGCAGGAAAGACACTTCCAATAATAGGTCTTCCATAAGCAAGGGGAATGACATGATGTCTAAACACACCTGGGGAAGTCTCTCCAAAAGTGCCGAATAACCAGGGGCAGATCTCCACCTGAATCACTTGGAGCATTACACACGCATTCCAGCAACGAATCATGTGCCATCAAGAAAACATTTTTGACAGTACTACAACATAACACTATAGACAGTGACAACTCTCTACATCCTGAAAGCATGGACATAGTCGGAAAATACTACACATGAAAAAAGACCCGCTAGGTTAACACACCTAGGCAAAAATAAGGGAATCCCGGCGAACCAAAAGGGTTCGGGAAAAAGTTAGGGATATACATAAAAAAAATATGTACACCCGACAAGTCGAAAACCTGAAAAGGAGGCTTGGGAAAAAAGGTATCCCGGTGGACTGAAAACCCGAAAGGGCAGTCCAAGAAAAAGTTAGGGATTTAAAACGTACGACTATGTCCCGTCACCTGTCTATCAATGGAATACTTATACCTTGATCAACATTCATCAAGAGCACCAGAATCGAGAAACGTTTCAGATACGATCCAGATACGAATGTCATTCTGCTACTTATTCAAGATTTTAATACATCGAGAAACGGTTCAGATATGATCCAGATACGAATGTCATTCTGCTACTTATTCAAGATTTTCATACATCGAGAAACAGTTTAGATACAATCCAGAGATGAATGTCATTTTGACACTTATCCAACACATGTTTCAAATACAGTTCAGATACGATCCAGAGACGGATGTCATTCTGAAACTTATCAAACACATGTTTCAAATACAGTTCAGATACGATCCAGAGACGGATGTCATTCTGACACTCATTCAACACATGTTTCAAGTATAGTTCAGATACGGTCCAGAGATGGATGTCATTCTGACACTCATTCAACACATGTTTCAAGTACAGTTCAGATACGATCCAGAGACGGATGTCATCCTGACACTCATTAAATACATGTTCAAGTACAATCACGACATAGATCCATCCACAAAATCTCTGCATGTACTTTTTCCAGCATGGTACAAGGGGCATAGACAGTTGGAAGCGAATTCACTATCACATACACGCCCGGGATATTTACATTCCCCACAGAGTAAGGACAACCAAGGTCCGACCTCCGTATCCCCAAGCAGGAATTCCTTCCCCAGCAGGTTCCTTCAGAAAGCTAATATATGCATTCCCCATCCGAGTTTTATAACCATGAGCAGTTTATAAAGCCATATCCTGAGCAAAGTTTATTTCTCTGATAGCGGAAGCTCAATCTCCAACAGAGCTCTTCTCTCTAGCAATGGAAGTTCATCCTCAACTGATTTTATTTCTCCAAATCAGCAGATCTTCCAACAGAGTATCTCTCTTCCCCACAGAGTCATTCCCCCACAGGATTATTCTCAGACAGATTCTCCTCCAACAGAATGTTCTCGAGAAGAATGAATGTAAATCCCCAGCTAATCATCTTCGGTCACTATCCCCAGCGGAAACGAAGAACTCAACTCCTTATACTCTCTAGTAGCAGTCCAGGATTTATTTTCCCCAACTAGAGAATATCATAATAGCACTGCATATCTATACATCATGGAACATGCATACATATTATACATCACAATATCATTTATTTTGAGAACATCATTACTCAATACATTTCATACATCATGACATTACATATGACTAACTCTTTACCTTTCAGGGAAAGATGCAATCAAGTTCTCACAAGTTCTCTCTGTTTCAGTCAAACCGACACCAAGGTTTTTATTCCAGTTGAAGATATTCCAACACTTTTCAAGATTTTCTCTGGTTCAGTCAAACCGACACTAAGGTTTCTATTCTAGTTGAAGATGTTCTAAGACTTTCGTCTGCGTCAGCCAAATCGCCACTAAGATTCTCCTGATTTTTATGCCAGTCAATGTCAATCCGAGACCTTCCCCCGATTCAGTTAAATCTATGCTAAGATCTTTTTCCCGGTTGAAGACATCTCGAGACCTTTCCCTAGTTCAGTCAAATCGAAACTAAGATTTCTATTCCAGTTAAAAAATCTATGAAGCCCGGAAACTGACCGAATAACAGCTTAATTTCCCCAAATTACTGAAGCCTGGAGCACAACCAGATAATGGTATAAGACGCTGTGAAGTCTGGAGCACGACCAGATAGCGGCAAGAGACACTGAAAACTGGAGCACAACCAGATAACAATATGAGGTACTGTGAAGCTTGGAATTCGACCACATAGCAGTTTACTTGGCCAATTACTATTGAAGCCTGGAAACAACCAGATGTTAGTATACCTTAAATTCAAGTTGAAACCCGGATGCGATCGGATAACCACTTAATTCCTTCTGAAGCCTGGAGCACGACCCAATAACAGTTTTGGAGATTGCAAAGCCTGAAGATGATTAGATAGCAAGTTTAATCTCATCTCCCCAGTAAGTCACTGTAAAACCTGGAGCACGACCAGATAGCAATCAATCTTATTATCCTTAGCAATCACTGTAAGGCCTGGAAAAAGAAGGTTTTTGTTCTTGATTCCTTTAGACAATTCTATCCCACTATTAATGAGTAGGTAGCACCGTCATTAGAGTTGTAAGGGTCAATTCGAAAGGGACGTACGATCACCAATGCAATGTTAGGACGTCTTAGTAATAACCCTAATGTCTTAAGATCATATTCGAGGCAACTTTTCCGATGCAAGCTTTCCGAGGCAACTTTTCCGAACAGGACATTTGATCTTTGTTTAGACAAGAGGGCAACTACTAAGACACCCTATACTTAATTGTCGTTTACTGAAGGAAACCGAAGTGAGAGTATACCCTAGGAGTGCGCATGTGCGGGTGATTTGATTTTAGTTATTATCTTTGCACGTTTAGGGTTTTCTAACCATTTTAAAATTTACATACAGTCTTGTCATGTAATCCTATTATCATACATCTAACAGTTAATATTTGTGAAAATTAAAATGCGAGAAATAAAACTACGCTATTACAAGGCTTTGGGGAGGGGGATTATTTACATAGCCAAAAACCCCGTAAAACGATAAATAAAAGAAAAATCCTAATTAAACAATTACATACCATGAGCAGTTACATTAATATCACAAAAAATAATAAATGCACGCGATGAATTAAGAATGAGAAAAATTAGGGTTTTGACCCCGTCTAAACCTAATTGAAAGAAAAATCATTTTTGTTATTTTTGTTATTTTGGGAAAATAAGGTTTTAATTGAATAAATAAAAACCTAATTACTAATTAATTTAAATTAAGAAAAATAATTAATTTGACCTATTTTTTCATTTTTGTTATTTTATGAAATGAAATAAAAATATAATCAAGAACAAACCTAATTTTCTAATTTGATTTTAATTATTTACAAAAAAAGTTATAATTAAACCTAAATTAAAAAACTAATATAAAACTGATTTTGATAAAATAAAATAAAACCTAAATTCTAAATTGATGAAATTGATTTGATGATGTTTTTTGTAAAAAAAAGGAATTAATTTTATGTTAGAAAATAAATAAATGAAGAAATTAAATAAAAGGAAGAAATAGAAAGGAAATTAGAATGGGCCTGGTGTCATTGCAAAAAGGGGGGTTTGAATTGCAATTTCTGAGCCCAAAAACGCCTAGCCCACTTGACTTTTCCAGATCCTGTGTTGTAAGCTTGACTAGGCCTATGATGGACCTCCATGGAGAAGGCATTGAATCTGCCTTGTTGATGATCTGGTGACTGAGTGTTGGGGGCATATGGTGGACTCAATGCATGCACGTATACCTAATCATGTAAAATAAAATAATAGAAAGAAAGTTTGGGGACCTGGAGATCGAACCCAGGCCCTTTGGTATTTTCATACTGCAAGCTGACCAACTGAGCTACGTTGGTTATTTGTATGGATAATGGTAAAGAAATAGTATAGAATAAAAAAAATGCTAGTTATCAAAACGCGCGAATTTTTGAATGAACCAGTCACCGCCTGCCATGCAACCCTTCTTCTTCCTCCCTCTGTTGCTAAAAGTTCAGCAACTTTTACCTACGGACAAAGGGTGTAGGTATAACCCTGGGCTTCTGCAAAATCCTGTACAAGCCTGATAAATACACAACAATGGTACCAATCAACTCGTGACAACCTCACAAGCATCATGGTACCCTTATCCATGGCCAATTGTACCTGTAAAAAAAACCACAAAAACGAGCCAAGAACCCTAACTATGGCATCTTGCTCTACAGTTAATGAAAATGAAATTGAACATAACCATTAGCTTGAAAATGATTCAAGGATCAAGAATATTAAAAGAAATCATGCTACAAATGCCAGAATCGTGATATTCGATTTCAAAAAAGTATCAATGTCGTGAGATGCTTACAACATGTTTTTGGATGTTATGAAGCTTGCCAGTAATTGGAATAGGGTCCTTGGATGTCCAGCAGACGAATGGTGTGCCTGGAACGGCTTGAGGAAGCCTGGAATTAAGAAATTAGATTGCCACTTTTCTTTGAAATTTTGAGATTTGTTCTTCTATTTTCACGCCTCCAATCCCACTGCTTTTGATCTGTACTTGTTCTATATGTACCCTAGAATGAACTAGGGTTGCAATTTGGTTTCAAATCTTCTCCAATAATGATCATTGATTAAAGATTTAATCCTTTGTGCAAATCATCCGAAATTGAGAAAATCCAATATTTTTGTGTCCATTTGAAGCTTGCACGATTTGATTCTTCTTCCAGCTGTATAAGAGACCTAAACATGTACAAAATCTCAAGCTTCGATTAGTTTTGATATTTTCATGATTTTATTTTGATTTTATTTGATTTAATTGAAATAAAAATCAAAATAAATGGCAAAAATAAAATAAAGACAAGTGGGAAGGATCATGGGTCGTGGGTCATGTTACAAACTCAATTCAAGCATAAAAAGTTGGGCCCATTTGACAATAATTGCAATTTTGGCCACTTTTGACTTTTGGCAATTTTGCAAAAAAGGTCAACTCTGCCAATGCATAACTCCTTCAATTTTGACCTTAGAGATGTGTTCCTTGACTTTTTAGAAAGCTTAAGATGTCATATAAACAACCCTTCTAGTATCATCTCAATTGAGTCTTCCATGTTCATGTATGAAGTTTTGACAAAAAAGGTGTTTTTGTTGACTTTTCAAAATGACCTATAATGTCTAAATTCGTATCTTCCTGTGAGTGCATATTTTGAACTTGGGAGATGAATATTAATTGTAGGAAATTGCATCCTCTTCAAAATGAGCTTTGGATGGGTCATTTCTGATAAAGTATGAGAAAGTTATGCTTGGTCAAAGTTGAGTTGACTTTTCCTGTAAAACCCTAACTTAGCAACTTTTGGGTTTTGATGAACTGTGAGTAATCCTTGAGGAATCATGATCAACCCTTGATAAAATTATGAATAATACTTCAAAATGAGGATGTAGGACACATTTGACTTTTTCCCTAGAACAGTCGATTTTCAAGCTTTTGAGCAATTGACTGAGCAAACTTCCTCTGCAAGGCTTGAAACTTGACATGGATGATCTTGAGAACATATTAGGACAATGGTGAGCATTTGGGACCCTTTGGACTCAAATATCTTGATGCAAAATGAAACCCTAATTTGAGGTAGACTGCCTTTAGGAGAGAGTTTGTCTGGTCAACTCTTGGATTTCCTTGAGCAATTTGAGGACCTCACTTGAAATGTATTGAAAAAAAACGGGAGGATAAATTTTGGGGTACAACAGCTGCCCCTATTCAATCTTCTTAAACCTGAGGATGTAGATTTTCTTGCTTGCCTTTCGTGATCCGAAGGTGGAATATGATTGAACACTAGAGTGCCCAGAAATTTGCACTTGCAGGAAGTGGTACTGGCCTTGTGATTTCGGGAATGGGCTTATAGATGCCATTTTGAAATTGATGTTGGAAAATGGGCTTAAAGATGCCATCAGAAGAAGTGTCGATCACATAAGAATTCCTTTGCGAGAGCCCGTATACCTGTTGTTGAGGAGGACTATGTTGGGGAATGCTGGCCTCTATCTTGAGAAAAAATAGAATTTTAGGAGCTTCAGTCGCCTGTTATTCTACTAGGGAATCATCTCTTAGTCGAAAAGGTGAAAATGAACTGCTATCTGGTCGTGTTCCAAGCTTTACAGTGAATTGTTGAGGAAAATACGAACGACTGCTATCTGGTCGTGCTTCAGGCTTTATAGTGGCTTAATGGGGGGATGAGATTAAACTTGCTATCTTGTCGTTCTCCGGGATTTGCAATTTCTCAATTCTTATCTGGTCGTACTCCAGGCTTCAGAAGGAATTGAATTATTATCCGGTCGCATCCGGGCTTCAACTTGAATTTAAGGCATACTAATATCCGGTCAATTCAGTGCTTCTTAGTAATTGGTCAAGTAAACTGTTATTTGGTCAAAATCCAAGCTTCACAGTGTCTTATACTGTTATCTGGTCAATTCCAGGCTTCATTCCTTTGCGGCTATCTGATCGTAATCCAGGCTTCGCAACTTCTTACTTCTTATCTGGTCATGTTACAGGCTTCAGAAGAAATCAAGTGGTTATCTGGTCGTATCCGGGCTTCCTTTTGATTTTAAGGCCTACTAATATCCGGTCGATTTCCGGGCTTCATAGTAATTGGACGGGTAGACTGCTATTTGGTCGAAATCTAAGCTTCATAGTGTCCCCTACTGTTATCTGGTCGTAGTCCAAGGCTTCGGTGTCTTTTGCCGCTATCTATTCATAATCCAGGCTTCACGGTGTCTTATACCATTATCTGGTCGAATCCAGGCTTCACGGTATCTTGTATTGCTATCTGGTCGATCTGCAGGCTTCACAATAACTTGCTGAGGGTTAAGTTGTTTTCCGGTCGAATTCCGGGCTTCACCGCTTGTGTTTATGATATACCACTATCTGGTCGACTCCAGGCTTCATGGTGTTTTGTACTGCTATCTGGTCGATTTCCAGGCTTCACAGTATCTTGTTGGGGATTCAACTATTTTCCGGTCGAATCCGGGCTTCATAGCTTGCATTTAAGAGATACCACTATCTGGTAGATTCCAGGCTTCGTAGTATTTGAAGAAATCAAGATATTATCTGGTCAAATCCGGGCGTCATAAGTTGAACCGGAATAGAAATCTTAGCACTAATTTGACTGAACCAGAGAAACTTGTGAGAATTTGATTGTATCTTTCCCTGAAAGGTAAAGAGTTAGTCGTATGTAATGTCATGATGTATGACATGTATCAAGTAATGATGCTCTCAAAATAAATGAGATTGTGCTGTATGATGCGTATGCGCATGCCATGATGTATGGATATGCAATGTTCTTGTGATGTTTTCTAGTTGGGGAAAATAAATCTCGGACTGCTGCTGGAGAGTACAAAGAGTTGAGTTCTCCGTTCTCGCTGGAGGTAACGACCAAAGATGATTTGAGAATAAATTGGCGGGAGAATGACTCTATGGGGAAGAGAGACATTCTGCTAGAAGATCTACTGATCTGGAGAAATATCCTCAGCTGGGGATGAATTACTGTTGTTGGTGATAATGAATCCTGTCGGGGATTGAGTTTCTGCCTGTGGAAGAAATAAACTCCACCAGGGATAATCTTCTATTGCTGGTGATAGATAAACTCTACTGGGGAGAATAAGTGGGGTATACCTTAGGATTAGTTCATCATAAACTTGCTTCTCTTGTTGGTTTTGGTTGCTTTACTATTAAAGGGTTTTGTATTGGGAGTTACTATAGATCCTAACCCGGATATGGGGGACACCTTTTAGGTAAGTAGCAATAAACTGTGAGGGAACTGTACGGCGTAGACCGATACGGTTGAAGTAGTAGCTACGTTGATGTGGCACATTGGTTGGTACCAGTATCTCTTGTGAAGAAACGAGGAGAATACAAGGCTTCTATGTGTGTCGTTAAGTATCAACTGACCTTAGAACCCATAATTGACCAACTTAGCCAGTAGGAAGTAGTGAGATAGCCGGCCTCGGTGTAAGGATGAGAACTGGTTGATACTCGATGCTACACTCATTGAGACCATACTCTCGAGATAGTTTTGGCTGCAAGAAAAGATTGCGTGAGCTGAAACCATGAGCGATGGAGGATGGTCAGTGATATTGAGAACCTCTAGAACCCGGTTACTATTATTAGGACAAGTTAAAACCAACTGAACTTCAAGAGGGTAATACCTAGACCCCATTCAAGCCTTAAACTTAAGGGATTTTGTGTGAGTTGTTTTCCTTTACCATGTCTGTTATCTGCTATACCTGTGTTGTTGTTACCATGATATCATGCATCATAACATAGCATGCATACTTCATTTTACTAACCATTTCAAAGACCGAGGGGATTTATCCTTGTTCTATTTTGCAGATTATGGCTTATGTGCGCAGAAACACCATCCGAGTTAACTTTGTGCAAATACCTGCTCAACTCAAAGAGTTAGTCTCAAGAGTTTCTGAGACTTCTTCCTTCATTAGGAGACATGGTCAGCTTCTTAGCTTGGTTACCTCAAGGTTTGATGAGTATATGATGAGTGTGCTTTTCCAGTTCTTCGATCCTGTGCACCATTGTTTCACCTTCACGGATTATCAGTTAGTTCCCACTTTGGAAGAGTTTTCTCACTTATTAGGCATATCGATCCTTGAGCAGATGCCCTTCACAAGTATGGAAGAGACTCCTAGACCAGAAGGCATTGCCTCAGCTCTGCATCTAAAAAGGGCTAATATAGTATCCAATGGAAAGACACGAAGCAGGGTTGAAGGTTTCTTAGTCATGTTTCTGATAGACCAAGCTCAACTATTCTAGGATAACTTGGATTTCCAGGCCTTCGAAGATATCTTGGCTCTCCTTATCTACGGTTTGGTTCTTTTCCCGAATCCATATTCCTTCATAGATGTGAATATGGTTAAGATCTTCCTGTCTCGCAATCCTGTGCCTACTCTTCTGGGTGATATTTTGCATGCCCTCTATACTCGTACTGTGCAAAGAAGATGGACTCTCATGTGTTTCATGCCGCTGTTGGCGAGGTGGTTTATTTCGCACCTCCCCAAGTCCGTGTTGAAGAATGAGGAAGGTTTAAGATGGTCTTACAGGATAATATCCCTTGCCCATACAAACATTATTTGGAGTTCTAAGGCTATGGAAAGCATTGTTGTTATTGATTGATGTGGGGGATACCCTAATGTCCCATTTCTCGAATCAGAGGAGGGATAACCTACAATCCTTGTTTAGCTTTGCGACAATTCGGTTTAGGTTCCTTCTGAAGTTTCACTCAGACTTATCCTTAAGCAACCTTACCTAGGTTCCTTCTCGGTTCAGATGCAGTTTTACCCAAACTCCTCACAAAGCAACCTTACCCAGGTTCATTCTCAGTTCATATCCAGTTTTACCCAAACTCCTCACAAAGCAACCTTACCCAGATTCCTTCTTGGTTCAGATGCAGTTTTACCCAAACTCCTCACAAAGCAACCTTACCCAGGTTCCTTCTTGGTTCAGATGCAGTTTTACCAAAACTCTTCATGAAGCAACCTTACCCAGGTTCCTTCTCATAACCTTACCATCCATTTTTCTTTTCTCTTATCTCCAGGCAGCAATCTACAACACTGTAAAACTTGGACCTGATCAAACACGACCGGTTTCACCTTTCCCCAGCAGAGTCGCTAGTTCTGTGATACAGTGGCAGAACCGGACTGTTTTAGGAAAATGCTGGTTTGCGTTTTGCGTTTGTGTTCGCAAAATTTCACGGTAAGCAAGAGTTGCCATCGACTTTTATTTTATCCAATTGGAAAGGAAAAAAGCACAGAAAAATTCGTTTTTCGAGATTTTGAGTACGGGGGGTAGATTATAGAAAGGGAAGGTATTAGCACCCTTTCTATCCGTGGTTTTCCACGGGCTCTTAGGTACTTGCTCATCATTTAAAAATTGCTTTTGTGTTTGTGTGTTTTGTTTTTAAAAAGTTTATTTTACTTCGTTTTAACCCTTGCTTCTGTCTTCAGTGTTACAAAGTGTTTTTGAAAACTTTGTTTGAAAAGTGTTTGGTGTGAAAAAGTCTGATTTGAGCAAGTACCTAGTCGAAAAAAGAATGTTTATGTTCTTGTTTCCTTTAGACAACGCTATCCCACTATTAATGAGTAGGTAGCACCGTTGTTGGAGTTGTAAGGGTCAATTCAAAAGGGACGTACGATCACCAAAGCAATGTTAGGACGTCTTAGTAATAACCCTAATGTCTTAAGATCATATTCGAGGCAATTTTTCCGAGGCAACCTTTCCGAGGCAACTTTTTCGAACGGGACATTTGATCTTTGTTTAGACAAGAGGGCAACTACTAAGACACCCTATACTTAATGGTCGTTTACCGAAGGAAACCGAAGTGAGAGTATACCCTAGGAGTGCGCATGTGCGGGTGATTTGATTTTAGTAATTATCTTTTCACATTTAGGGTTTGTTAACCATTTTAAAATTTACATACAGTCTTGTCATGCAATCCTATTATCATACATCTAACAGTTAATATTTGTGAAAATTAAAATGTGAGAAATAAAACTACGCTATTACAAGGCTTCGGGGAGGGGGATTATTTACATAGCCAAAAAACCCGTAAAACGATAAATAAAAGAAAAATCCTAATTAAACTATTACATACCATGAGCAGTTACATTAATATCGCAAAAAATAATAAATGCGCGTGATCAATTAAGAACGAGAAAAATTAGGGTTTTGACCCCGTCTAAACCTAATTGAAAGAAAAATCACTTTTTTTTGTTTTTGATTATTTTGAGAAAATAAGGTTTTAATTGAATAAATACAAACCTAATTACTAATTAATTTAAATTAAGAAAAATAATTAATTTAACCTTTTTTTGCATTTTTGTTATTTTATGAAAAGAAATAAAAATATAATCAAGAACAAACCTAATTTTCTAATTTGATTTTAATTATTTACAAAAAAAGTTAGAATTAAACCTAAATTAAAAAACTAATATAAAATTGATTTTGATAAAATAAAATAAAACCTAAATTCTAAATTGATGAAATTGATTTGATATTTTTTTTGTAAAAAAAGGAATTAATTTTATGTTAGAAAATAAATAAAAGAAGAAATTAAATAAAAGAAAGAAATAGAAAGGAAATTAGAATGGGCCTGCTGTCATTGCAAAAAGGGGGGTCTGAATTGCAATTTCTGAGCCCAAAAACGCCTAGCCCACTTGACTTTTCCAGATCCCGTGTTGCAAGCTTGACTAGGCCTATGATAGACCTCCATGGAGAAGGCTTTGGATCTGCCTTGTTGATGATCTAGTGGCTGAGCGCTGAGGGCATATGGTGGACTCAATGCATGCACGTATACCTGATCATGTAAAAGAAAATAATAGAAAGCAAGTTTGGGGACCCGGGGATCGAACCCAGGCCCTTTGGTATTTTCATACTACAAGCAGACCAGCTGAGCTGCGTATGTTATTTGTATGGATAATGGCAAAGAAATATTATATAATAAAACAAAATGCTAGTTATCAAAACGGTTGAATTTTTGAATGGACCATTCACCGCTTGCCACACAACCCTTCTTCTTCCTCCCTCCGTTGCTAAAAGTTCAGCAACTTTTACCTACGGACAAAGGGTGTAGGTATAACCCTAGGCTTCTGCAAAATCCTATACAAGCCTGATAAATACACAACAATTGTACCAATCAACTCGTGACAACCTCACGAGCATCATGGTACCCTTATCCATGGCCAATTGTACATGTAAAGAAAAACCCCAAAAAGGAGTCAAGAACCCTAACTATGGCATCTTGCGCTACAGTTAATGAAAATGCAATTGAACATAACCATTAGCTTGAAAATGATTCAAGGATCAAGAATAGGCAAAGAAATCATGCTACGAATGCCAGAATCGTGATATTCGATTTCAGAAAAGTATCAATGTCGTGAGATGCTTACAACGTGTTTTTGGATGTTATGAAGCTTGCTAGTGATTGGAATAGGGTCCTTGGATGTCCAGCAGACGAATGGTGTGCCTGGAATGGCTTGAGGAAGTCTACAACTAAGAAATCAGATTGCCACTTTCCTTTGAGATTTTGAGATTTGTTCTTCTCTTTTCACGCCTCCAATCCCCCTGCTTTTGATCTGTACTTGTTCTATATGTACCCTAGAATGAACTAGGGTTGCAATTTGGATTTAAATCTTCTCCAATAATGATCATTGATTAAAGATTTAATCCTTTGTGCAAATCATCTGAAATTGAGAAAATCCAATATTTTTGTGTCCATTTGAAGCTTGCACGATTTGATTCTTCTTCCAGCTGTATAAGAGACCTAAACATGTACAAAATCTCAAGCTTCGATTAGTTTTGATATTTTCATGATTTTATTTTGATTTTATTTGATTTAATTGAAATAAAAATCAAAATAAATGGCAAAAATAAAATAAAGACAAGTGGGAAGGATCATGGGTTGTGGGTCATGTTACAAACTCAATTCAAGCATAAAAAGTTGGGCCCATTTGACAATAATTGCAATTTTGGCCACTTTTGACTTTTGGCAATTTTGCAAAAAAGGTCAACTCTGCCAATGCATAACTCCTTCAATTTTGACCTTAGAGATGTGTTCCTTGACTTTTTAGAAAGCTTAAGATGTCGTATAAACAACCCTTCTGGTCTCATCTCAATTGAGTCTTCCATGTTCATGTATGAAGCTTTGACAAAAAAAGTGTTTTTGTTGACTTTTCAAAATGACCTATAATATCCAAATTCATATCTTCTTGTGAGTGCATATTTTGAACTTAGGGGATGAATATGAATTGTAGGGAATTGCATCATCTTCAAAATGAGCTTTGTATGGGTCATTCTGATAAAGTATGAGAAAGTTATGCTTGGTCAAAGTTGAGTTGACTTTTCCTATAAAACCCTAATTTAGCAGCTTTTGGGTTTTGATGAATTGTGAGCAATCCTTGAGGAATCATGATCAACCCATGATAAAATGATTAATAATACTTCAAAATGAGGATGTTGACCAAAAACCTTGAAGTTTGACTGTATGTAGGACACTGTTGACTTTTGCCCTAGCACAGTCGATTTTCAAGCTTTTGAGCAATTGAGTGAGCAAACTTCCTCTGCAAGGCTTGAAACTTGACATGGATGATATTGAGAAGATATTAGGACAATAGTGAGCATTTGGGACCCTTTGGAATCAAACATATTGATGCAAAATGAAACCCTAATTTGAGGTAGACTGCCTTTAGGAGAGAGTTTGTCTGGTCAACTCTTGGACTTCCTTGAGCAATTTGAGGACCTCACTTGAAATGTATTAAAAAAAAGGGGGGACAAATTTTTGGGTACAACAATGAGATTCAACACTGCAGATTTAGACAGGATCCCGTGCAGGGTTATTACAAAATGCTGAGGTCAAAATAGAATAACCACCAATGCATGGCGAGGCAGACATCTTGAGAAGATTAAGGGCGTGGGTTCAACAACCACCCCTATTGGTTTTGGTTTTCTTCCTTTCTATTTATCCTTTTACCTATTTTCATTCTTTCTGTTTAAAACTTTTTTCATAAAACCTAACATTTTTCACAAACCTTTGATTTTTCATAATTTTTCATAATAAACTCGAATAATTAATTTTAGGTTTTTTTTTAAAATTTAATTTTAAGTTTTAAATTAATTTTTGGGTCAACACCCACCCTTGAGATTTGCATTATTTTTATTTTCTAACCCTATTTTCATTGATGTTTCTTCCCCTATCTATTTTTTGGCAAACTTAATTCTTTCTCCTTTTTTTCTTTCAAAATTAACCTTTTTTAATTAAAATTAATTAGGTTTTTTAGTTTATTTTTTAATTAACCTTTTTTTTAAAAAATTAACCTTTTTTTTAATTCGAACTAATTAGGATTTATGTATTTTAATTATCTTTTTCCAAAATTAACATTTTTTTATTATTTAAAATTAATTAGGTTTTAGGTTTTTTTATTAACTTTTTTTCTTCAAAATTAACATTTTTTTAGTAATTAAAATTAATTAAGTTTTTTAGATTTATATAATTAATTATCATAAATCATTTTTTTCATAAAAAATCACCAAAACATTTTCTTTTCTATTGTCATCTTATTTTTATTTTCCTAGATAATGTGTATAGGACACGTTTCTGCTGTAATAGCGTAGCTTTATTTTTCCCGCATTTTTTAATCATTATCATGTAATTGCTTCCGGGATGTAATAGTTTTAAGATTTCTTTTCCGCACTCTTCACTATTATGTAACCGCCCCAAAGCTCTTTAATAGCTTAGATTTACATTTCCGCCTTTACCTTCTGCTACTATATTTTATGCAATGCTTAGATAAATAGGATTGTATGGAAAGATAAACATGAACGATAGAAAACCCTAATTGCAAGATAAATATAACTGAAAAAACACACTGTTGCACACTTGCACCCCTAGGGTACTCCCCACTTGGTTGCCTCGGAAAACAATGGTCATGTCCCTTGAACGTAGGGATATCTTAGAAAAAGACCTCCAATCTAAAAATCATCATAAAGATCATAGTCCCTTAATGTCCCTCGAGTTTCCTACGAGAAATGATCTTGTCCCTCGATGTTTCTTATATGATGACAGTCCCTTCGAAATGCTAAGGTATCCTTACATATTGCCTTCAATGACCGTTACGTCCCTTTCGATAGTCCCTCAAACATCCAACGACTAGGGTTACCTACTCACTAATAGTAAGATAACACGGTCTAAAGGATAGGAGGAAAAAAACGCCTTTTTTAGAGTAGGTAGATAACTGTTAGGTACTTGCTCAAAACAACAAATCTTTTACACCATACACTTTCCAACAAACTTCCAAACTAAAGTTTTCAAAACACTTTATCACACCCTTGAGGACTGATATAAGGGTTACCATAAAATGAAAAGCCGCACTAAGGCATTTACAATACAATTTCAAAACAACTTCGTCACACTCTTGAGGACAGATACAAGGGTTATCACGAAGTAAGCAAAACTTTTTCAAAACAAGCTCACACAAGCAATTTTAAAAATGAGCAAAGTACCTAAGAGCCAGTCGAAAACCACAGATAGAAAGGATGCTAACACCTTCCCTTTCTATAATCTACCCTCCGCACTCAGAAACATCTCGAAAAAGGTTTTTTCTGTTCTTTTTCCCTTTTTCTTTGTTGGACAAAATAAAAGTCGGTGGCGATTCTTGCTTACCGCATATTTGCGAATATAAAACGCAAACCAGTATTAACAGTCGGTTCTGTCATCGTATCATAATTACAAATGGCCTTTCATATGTGGGAGTCCATTTTCCCCTGGGATCACCTTGCGGAAGTATGATGAGTTTGATTACCAAGTCACCAGCCTGATATACCTGACATCTGACCTTCTTGTTAAAAGCTTTGATCATACGTTTTTGGTACATCTGACCATGGCAGACAGCCACGAGCCTCTTCTCGTCAATCAGGTTTAACTGATCAAGTCGAGTCTGGACCCATTAGTCCTCATTCATTCCTGCATCCTTCATGATTCTTAGGGAAGGGATCTGGACTTCAATGGGCAGGACAACTTCTATACCGTATACCAAAGAAAAAGGAGTTGCCCCTGTTGATGTGCTCATTATGGTGCGATAACCATGAAGAGCAAATGGTAACATCTCATGCCAATCTTTATATGTCACCGTCATCTTCTGTATGATTCTCTTGATGTTTTTGTTAGCAGCTTCTACAACGCCATTCATCTTCGGCCGATAGGGAGAAGAGTTATGATGCTTAATTTTGAATTGCATGCAAAGCCCAGTGATCATAGTGTTGTTGAGATTGGTACCATTATCGGTAATGATTCTTTCTGGGATACTGTACCGACAGATAATGTTATGTTTGATGAATCGGGCTATAACGTTCTTGGTAACAGAAGCGAATGAAGTTGCCTCGACCCACTTCGTGAAGTAATTATGGCAACCAGGATGAAGCTGTGTCTATTAGAAGCTTTTGGTCTAATCTCTCCAATCATTTCGATGCCCCACATTGCGAATGTCCAAGGAGTAGTCAATACGTTTAGAGGAACTAGGGGCACATGTATCTTGTCAGCATAGATCTGACATTTATGACAATTCTGCGAATGTTGATAACAGTCTGCTTCCATAGTGGACCAGTAGTATCCTGTCCGTAGGATCTTTTTAGCCATTGAATTTCCACTGGAATGAGTGCCAAAGGTACCTTCGTGTAAGTCAACCATAATTTTTTTCTGCCTCACTCTTGTCTACACACCGAAGTAAGGTAGAATCATGGTTGCGCTTGTAGAGGATCTCATTACTGAGGAAGAACTTGGCAGAGAACCTTCTTAGGAACTTATTATCATTTACTGAAGCTCCTTCAGGGTATTCCTGGAGTTCGAGATATCTTTTGATTTCATGGAACCAAGGCTTGTCCACTACTTATTCAGTACAAATCTCGTGACAGTATGCTAGCTCATCCATCCTCTCAATAGTGATCTGAGGAGCCTCATTATCCCACCTGACCTTGAACATGGATGACATCGTAGCTAGCGCGTCTGCTAGTTTATTTTCTTCTTGTGGAAAATGATCAAAATTAATTTATTTAAAGTATGGGATTAATGTCAACACATGCTCTTTGTATGGGATGAGATTGGGATGCTTCGTGTCCCATTCTCCTTTGATTTGTCTAATTACCAAAGTCGAGTCTCCGAATACACTTAAGAACCTAATCCTTAAATCGATTGCAGCTTTGAGACCCATGATACATGCTTCATACTCAGCCATTTCTTGATACAATTGAAACATAACCTGGCAGTGAAAGGAGTATGCCCTCCAGTTTTTCTCTTCGACTGGCCTCAAGTTTCTTCTTTCGACTGGACCTGCATGCTTCGACTGGCTCTTGTTCTTACCACTGGGTCTTCTTCGTTTGAAACATTATTCAGCTGGCCAAAACGAAGACTCTTTCCTCGCCAATGATTGTGCTTGTGCATGTTGGCTTTCGGGCCAACAGACCTCTTTGAATATTTTTCTTTTGTTCTAGCTAGCAATATCCTTCGTTTTTAACCAATGTATGTGCTCTTTTGAAGGGAACCCATGCATCACTTGTATACATCACTTTCCATTCCTTCGAATGGTCTAACAAAGTAAATCCTTCAAATGGAACACCCACATATGTCCCTTTAAATCCATCAATACATGTCTTTCGAATAGGGAAAAAATATGTCCTTCGAATGGACCATGGGCCTGTCCTTCGAATGCACCAGCACTAGGTGTCAAATTATGGAAAACTGCATGTTGAATATTTTGGAGGTGGAGTCAAAGCTAGCATGAGGGGAGCCAATTTCTTGATGAATCAAAGCATATATGAAAGAAAGACCTTACTTTATGGGTGCTAGAATGAAGGGAAACCATTGACTTGTGCATTGGAGGCAATCCCAGAGGAAGTCATTTTCTTGTGAGTCGAAAGCAAACACAGAGGAAAGTTGAAGGGGCCTTGGCCTTGTGGATCGAAGGCAAGTCTGAGGCCTTTTTCCTTTTGAATTGAAGGCATGCTGATGGATCTTTGACTTGTGAAACCAAGGCAAGCATGAAGAGGAATACGTGCGATGGTGACAAGCTGAGGGGACTTTTTCCTTGTGGGAGCTTTGTGAATCGAAGGCCAGTTTGAAGAAGTTCTTGCTTTGTGTGTTGAAGGAACAAAGCTGGCTCCAAAGAATCCAAATGCCCAAATGAAGCAAGAAATTAACTTGCATGCATGTAGCCATTTCATTGTGAATCAAGCCAGCATGTACAGGTGTAATCGAAGGGGCACCAACATGAGGCCCTTCCTTTTTGAATCAGAGGAAACTGTTTCAAAGAACACATGCCTAGTCTAAGTTTGTATACAGCAAGCAAGCAACAGGCCAGCGGTTTAATTGAAGCTTGGAAAAATGAGGCAAGCTTGGAGGAGGTTAGGCACTCAATCTAAGCTTAATACAAATTGCAATAGAAAGACGCATTGTTCATGACAATCGACTGACCTTGTTTATCTTCAAATATTTTATTTTTTCCTTTAATCAAATGCTTGTGTCCACCCATATAAGAAAAATCTTGGAAAACATGAGAGGGCAAATTTTGGGGTACAAAAATTCCATCACAAGATCTCCATTGATTCAAAACTGCACCAGGATTGATCAGCTCAAGATACCTCCCCAAACACTACTGACTCAAAATTAGGGCTTTGGATTACATTTTTGCTCAAACAATTGATCAGTTGACCTAAAATTAACTATATTGGGGAGAAAGTCAACTATGGTCAATTTACAGTCAAAACTCATAATTTTTTATCCATATCAACATACTAGACTCACATGAACCATTTGGTCAATGTTGGATCAAAACTTCTCAAGAAATTTGATCAGATCATCAAAAGAGCAAAATGGTCAAAATTAGGGTTTTTGACTAAGAAGGTTCAAATTTTGACTTTTTGACCTTGCACATGACTTGCTAGTTTGATACATGATATCAAGAATCCAAATGCATCATTTTAACTTAATACCATGGTTCAAAACATTTCTCAAGATTAATTGATTGACAATTGAAATTTGGTCAATTGATAAAAAGTCAATTGTATACTGAAAAGTCAAACTTTGACTTTTGGATCAAAATCAAGTTTCAAAAATCATATTTCAACAAGACATGTTAAAGTATGAAGATTGTTCATCAAAAAATCAAAATTCAAGATTACTTTGGAAAAAAAAGTCAAAGTTCTAAACACTTAGAAATTTTTCTAAGTGTTAAGAAAATATGATAATTTCATAACTTTGCGCCAGATTTTCATCATGATGCAAGATGATTCAAGAAAAACTTCCAACATGAAAGTTTTAGATCTCAATGAGACCAGAAACATTGCAGGGTAGAACTTCTTCTATAAATTCTTGGATCTCAAGTTATAAATTCGTGAAAACATGTCCATGAAACTAAAACACTTAGTAAAATTCTGGGTGTTTTAAGTCAGAACTTTGACAGAACTTATGGGCCATTTTCATATAGTTGCAATGAGAATTTGCAAAAGTGATTCAAAGAGGGATTGCAGAGCCTGTTACAAGCTTTCTTAAAGTCCAAGAACTCTTTCATATTATGCTGGAGCATGGAGAATCGAAGATCATAAGTTGGACATTCGTTCTTAAGCTACGAATCATTTTCATGATGAACATCTGATCTAATTCCAAGAAATGCTGCTTAATCCCACTTTTCAGGCCCTCTAGCGTGTGTATCTATCCTTAATGAGAAGATTACACAAACGTCTGAGCTATGAACCACTTGATTTAAGCTTTGTCCAATACACCTTGCGATTTAAGGAAGAAAGTTCACACTTCCATTCTGGAAAAGTGACTTTATTCACAAATTCCACTCTCCTTGAGCTTTGAGGTTGTTCTTTCTGCACAAGCATCCCCTACAAATTCAGAACAGGCATATTGAAAGTTTCTAGCCACCCTATCTTGCCTTGAAAACATGTTTGTCTAAGCTTGCTTCAACAATAAGTCAAAATCCACAACATGTGATTTTGTACTTCTGACTTCACGAAGCTTCCAAACCCTTTTCCTATAAATTAAACCTTCATTTGCAAATTGGGGAGAGATTTTTGGACAAGCCTTGAAACTCACTAAAACTCACTATAACCAGAAATTGCAACACAAGAACAAAAACATGTCATTTCTGATTTTTGAATCCAATCTCCAAAATCCCTCGTGTGTTTCTTAGCCAAACCATCCAAAAAGTTTCTGATACACATATAGAAGTTATCCCAACCTATGTTTTTAGATTGTAACATCATCTTCACCAATCTCCATTTTCAAAAACAGACCATTACATATTGACTCCTCCAGAACATTCCAACCATCTATAGCTCAAGAAAACCGTTGAATTAGCTTCCTGGGAAATTGAGGAAGCTAAGGATCATCACAACATCTTGAATCAAGCTCTAGTTCAGAGTACGATCTTCAACTGCAAGGTAAGTTCTTTTTATTTTCATCTCATTATTTAAACATTGTTAGGCTTGCATTTTCAAAGACAAAATATAGATATCATTACTCTGAAAATGTACATATCTATAGATTTTATTTATATGGCCTGAGTAGAGAGAATTTAGGATCAAAACTTATTTAAAAATTAGGGTTCAGATTAGGGCTAACAAAATTCATGTTTGTTTCTGTTTATAGTTTTAATGCTTTATAGTTTTGGAACCATGATGAAATTTTCCATAACTTTCATGTTTACATTTTCCATTTTGGTTGAGAAATGAATGAGTTACAGATGCTCTGGATGGCGCGAGGAAGAAGATGAAGTTCATCATCAGAATTTATTTTGTAATACATATTTATGGTTTTGTTTATAATACTGGATGTATAGCCACCCAATGGTAGAGACCGCGCACGTAAGGCACTAGTGTTAAGGGTCCTGGGTTCTAGCCCCAGGAGCACCCTTTTTTTTATTTCTTAATATTTTATCCCATTTATCTGTTAGCAGCACGCCTAGACCAAAACTTCTAGGCCTTCTCATTATCGCTTCATTTACCTGTCAACTACGCGCCTAGGCCAGAACTTCTAGGTTTTCTCATTTTTTTTCTTCCTGCATCATTCCCTCCATATACTTGTCAATAGTATGTGTGATACGGTGGGAGAACTGACTTGGATTTTGCGTTTGTGTTTGCAACTGTTTCGGTTTAGCAAGAGTCGCCACCGACTTTTTATTTTATCCTAAGGAAAGGTCAAAAAGCACAGGAAAGACCTTTGAGATGTTTTCTTGGGTTCGGGGAGTAGATTATAGAAAGGGAAGGTATTAGCACCCTTTCTATCCATGGTTATCCATGGGCTCTTAGTTACTTGGTTAGATCACTTGCTTTGATTCTCAATTGTTTGAAATGGTGCTTTTCAAATGTTTGAAATGGTGCTTTGTGTGTGATTTTGGAAAATGTTTTGAAAAGAGGCCATCGTTGTGGCAACCTTTGTAATGATTCTTGTTTGAATGTATACAAAGATGTTTTTGTCTTTTGAAAAAGTTTTCAATGTTTGAAAGCAGGGTTTGGAAATTGTGTTTGTGAGGTGTGTTTTGAAAATAGCAAGGATGTTTTTTGCAAGTTTGATCAAGTAACTAAGAGTTGTCTACCCTATTTTACTCAAAGATCTTTCTTATGTTTTTAACCCTTTTAACAGTGTTGTTTCACCATTGTATTTGGTGAACAACCTTGTGTTAGGATGTTAACGGGATAGGCGCGGGTCATCGTATAGACCATGATGGCAATAGTGTCAAGTATCTTTGGCAATTTTCTTGAGGGACTTGATCATTTTTGTTTAGGCAACTCAGATAGCGTCATCGAGGGACTATGATCTTTTTATTTGTTTTTGTTTTGCCAAAGTACTCAACATGCAACCATGGCCCATTTTTGAAGGCAACAAGTGGATGAAACCCTAGGGGTGCAAGTGTGCATTGTGTTTGTTTTTTTCATGCATGTTTATCTTGGATTAGGTCAAGCTACTTGTTGATTTTATTTGCATACAAACCCTAGGTCTAGGCATGGCATAATTGAAAGCTTTTAAATGTGCGAGAATTTAAATGCTACACTATTACAACATGATATAGGGAGGGGGATACAAATTTGAATTGAGGATATTTGACAAGGAAATAAATTCTAAGTTATTACAATCATATCGAATGTACAAGTCAATATTTAACATTTAAATAAACACAATTAAATAGATATCAAATAAAAATGTATTATGCAAAAAGATTTCTTATGTATGTGAAAAAGATATTTTTTTTTTAATGTGAAATATAAACAAATAATAAAAAAGTAAAATTTTAATTATTTTGGTTATTTAAGGCACAACCCTAATTTTCAAATAAATGGAAAAATTTATTAATTATATACAATATATGTTAATTTATACAAAAAATAAAAGTATATTGTAAAAAAAGTATTTTTAATGTCAAATATTAATAAAATAAAAATGTATTATTTTTGTATTTTTTGTCTTAATTATCTAATAATAAAGTATATAAGTATATATATATATATATATATATATATATATATATATATATATATATATATATATATATATATATATATATATATATATATATATATATATATATATATATATATATATATATATATATATATATATATATATATATATATATATATATATATATATATATATATATATATATATATATATATATATATATATTTAATATATTTATTAAACATATTAAATATACAAAGATAAAAATTAATTATTTACAAAAATGGATATTTTCAAGAAAATGTTTTCAAATGTAAATAAAAATAACAAATAAAAAATAAATATATATTTTTGTATTATTTTTGAGTTTTATTAAAAGAGAAAATGGTTTATTTATGCATATATGCCTAATAAAATAAATAATTATCAAATAAATATGAAAAAATATGGAAAATTATTTTTGGCATTTTTTATACTTGAACAAAAAATAATAAAGTCAGAATAAAAAATAAAAACATAAAAATGACCAATATTCAATCAAATGGGCCAGGGGGTGCAAATTGAACAGAGGGGTGTTAGAAGCAAGAATGACCCAGGCCCAGCCCAAGCCATCATCGTTAACCTCCAGACTGTTTGAAAATACGCGCGCTTCTTGTACAAAATGCTATCTCCTGATTCTTTGATCTTTTGACAAAACTTAAAACATGAACCTTGTAGAGCATCAAGTAACGAATTCAACCATATAAAAAACTTGGATTAACTCTCAAAGACCAGAGAGAATTTCTCTGGCCCTAAAATCTGACCTAACTTTTTTCACATGTTCATGGGTGAAATTCTCTCAGCACGATTAATGTAAATGAAAACTAAGCATATGTATGGCTTCAGGGCTACGAGTACAACATATTTCATTCACAAACCTAAGCCTAACCATTCCTAAATAGAGAGATATAAGTCCATGAAATACCTGTTTCAGTTTGAATCGAGTAGGGCAATGCAGCAACCTTTAATGGTGTTTGAGCTTCTGTTGAGCTTGCCTAAGGTCCAAGGAAGCTTCTCAAATGCTTGGCTTGCTTTGAAACAAACTGAATCATGCTGTAGAACTCCACCTGTAAAGATTTGAAATTAAAATGGAAAAGTGTGTTAGAGGTGTTACAGCTTGCAATGGAGGTCTGGGATAGTTCAGGTGGATGGAATGGAAGATGTTTGAACAGGTTTGGGCCAAAGCGCACGAGCAAATTGTGATGTGGAACTCAATCTGCAGGGAGTGCCCTGTTTTTCCAAATGAAGATGATTCTGAGCTATGGGAGGTTTCAGGACTCAAAGGCTCGTGTTTTAGGTTCAATGTAGTGTGTAAAAATTGTCTCAAAAGCTTGCACAAGTTGATTCTATCTGATGTTGTTGTTCTAGTGTCTTTTGCATATTTCTTGTATATGAAGCAAAAATGTGTAAGTCTATGTTCACAGGTCTGTACCATCCATCTTGTATGCTGCACACAACCCTCTAGGCCCCCTCTAATCCCTGGATTTGGTTTGGAGTCTCAGATCTTTGTTCAAGGCTCAATGCTTAGTGTTTTGACATAAAGCAACTTTTGCAAAAATGGCAATATACCTTTTACTACTTAAGGCTTAAACTTGCATGTAATGTCCATATAAATGAGATAATACCTTAACACAATGGTTAGGAATTACATTATGAAGTGTAAGTTGGTTTTGAGGCCTGCAAGCTAGCATCACACAAGCTGATTTGAAAATGCAAGTTGCCATGAACATGTATTGGCCAACTTTAAGAATTCGATTCTCTCTAACCAAAATGGTGTTTGAGGATTTCTTGGACAATTTGGAAAGCTTGGAACATATACTACAATCCATCTTTGTAATGAAACTTGAAACTCCAAGTGGAACTATGTGAAAAATGGCCAAGAAGATGGGTCAAAATCCTGCCTAGATTAGGGCAAATTTTCTCTAAGTTAAAAGTTTTAGGTACCCTTGTTCCAAAAATCATAACTTGAGATGAAATCTTCTTTTGAGAAAACTTTGTGAATCAAAGTTGTAGACTTTGTGATTAACTACAACTTTCATGTTTCAACTTTTGTTTGAATCCATTTGTATCTTGGTGAAAAAATGGGACAAAATTAAGAAAAAATAAGAAAATTTCATAACTTAGAAAATTTCTAAGTTATGAAATTTTTCCATTTTAAACCCTAATTTGCATTTTTGGGTTTCTTGATGAACAAGTTTCATAATTTGACATGTTTTGATGAAAAATAACTCTTGGCACATGATTTTGACCAAAAAGTCAAAGTTTGACTTTTCAGTATACAGTCAAATTTTGATAAGTTGACTGAAAAATTCATCTGCCAATCCTATGCATTTGAGATCTTTTGAACTTGTTGAATTGGTCAATACAATTTCATTGAGTCCTTGTGTCCATATGTGGGCTTGGTTTGCCATTGGTTAGGTCAAACAGTCAAAAATTGCCTTTGTGCAGTCAAAACCCTAAAAATGACCATTTTGCCCTTTTGGTGATCTGATTAAATTTCTTGTGGAATTGTGATCCAAACTTGATCAAATGGTTCATATGAGTTCATAATGTTGATGTGGGTCAAATTTCATGAGGTTTGACTATCAATTGGCCACAATTGACTTTTTCCCCAATACAGTTGATTTTTAGGTCAACTGTCCAATTGACTGGGCAAAGATTTGAATCAAGGCTTGAAACATGGTATGGGCAAACTTGTGAACCCAACATGAAGTATGAAAGTCCCTTTGGGTATTGTAGGTCAAAATATCCTTGTACAAACTCAAACCCTAATCTGGGTCAACAGTGCAAGGAGGTGTCTTGAGCAGAGCAAACCCTAGCTTGATCTTGAACTCCAAGAGTCTTGTGATGAGAAAATGTTGGTGAAATGAGAGGGAAAATTTTGGGGTACAACAGTATGCCTGGGCCAGAACTTCTAGGCTGCCTCATCTTTGCTTCTAGTATCCCACCATTTACTTGTTAGTAGCACACCTGGGCCATAACTTCTAGGATGCCTCATCTTTGCTTATAGCATCCCACCATTTAATTGTTAGTAGCGCATCTGGGCTAAAACTTCTAGGCTCCCTCATCTTTGCTTCTAGAATTCCCCTATTTACTTGTTAGTAGCTTACGTGGGCCATAACTTCTAGGCTTTCTCATTTCTTACTTCCAGCATCATTCCCCCATACACTTGTTAGTAGCGCACCTGGGGCAGAACTTCTGGGCTTTCTCCTTTCCACTTTCTAACTCCCCCCCTTTTATTTTTATTTTTATTTTAATTTTCTTTCTTATTATTATTTTTATTAATCAAAAACACCAAAAATATTATATTAAGTATTTAAATTATTTAGTTTATTTTTTATTCAACTTCTTAAAATAAAAAAGACAAAAAACATTTTCCCATTTAATTTCTTTTCTTTAAATTAATATTAAACTTAGGTTTAGTTCATTCTCTTTGTTTAAATTAAATTAACTTAGTTTAATTTTCTTACTTCTAACTATTTATCTCCTTTTAGAAAATTAGGTTAAAATATTTTCTTTAACAAAATCAAAACAAATTCATTTTCTTTTCATTCATGTCTTGTACATTATATACATTTTAATTCTTGTACATTATTCAAGTTCAATATGGTTGTAATAGCTAATTAGGTTTAATTTTTTGCAACCCCCATTTGTAAATTTGTACACCCCATCCCCAAATGATGTAATAACATAAGATATGTACTTTCCACAATTTATCGCTTTCATATAAATGCTAGTAATTTAGCGTTTGTATGGAAAGATAAAAACAAAGCTTAGAAAACCCTAATCCAAGATAAACCAAGCATGAAATACAAACACTCGCACACTTTGCACCTCTAGGGTTTACTACACTTGTTGCCTTGAGAAAATGGTCATGTTATGTATGTGAGACGCCTTAGAAAAAAAAACAATAAAAAATACAAGATCATAGTCCCTCGACGACGCTTTAAATTTTGCCTTACAAATGATGTTAGACCCTTAAGAAATATGCTAAGGTATATCACAACATTGCATCTTATGACTATACGATGACCCATGCCCGTCCCTTTATATCCAATGATAGGGCTACTTATCAAACAATGGTAATATGGAAATATCAAAGGAAGGAGGAAATGAACAAAAGACTTTTGAGTAGGTAGAACGTTCTTAGTTGCTTGCTTACAATCCATCTTAAAAAAAACATCTTTTCAAACACACTAAACACTTTAAAAAAACATGATATATTTTCAAAAAGTCCAACACTTTGTATGCATTCTTATAGAGACAAGAATCATTACAAAGTTTACCTAAACAAAGGTGCTTTTCAAAAATACTTTCAAAACCCTTCACAAACACATTTCAAAACAAAGCAACTTCAAAAATGATCTAGCAAGCAACTAAGAGCCCGTAGATAACTACGGATGAAAAGGGTGATAATACCTTCCCTTTTCATAACCTACCTCCCGAACTCAAGAAAATATATCAAAGGTCTTTCCCGTTCTTTTCTCCCTTTCCTTATTGGATAAAAGAAAAGTCGTCGGTGACTCTTGCTATTCGCAACAATTGCGATCAAACGCAAAACAACCAAGTCAGTTCTCCCACCATATATCAGATCTAGCGACTCTACTGGGGATGTTTTTAAAAGTGGGGTTACCTTAGAGCTAGATCACATTTAATTGCTCTCATTGTTTGACTTGATTGCTTTACATTCCTGGGTCCTTGTTTGGGTTTGTATTGATCCTCTACCCGGATCGAGGAACACCTTTAGGTAAGTAGCATCAGATTATGGAAATTATGCAGGGTATACCGACATGGTTGAAGCGATGGCTACGTTAGTGTGACACATTTGTTGGTACTGGTAGCCCTTAAGTTTAGTCAAGGAGAATACGGGGCCGCTGTGTGGTGTCATGAATAACTAAATGACCTTAGAACCTTTAATTGAACAACTTGGCCATTAGGAAGTATTGAGATGGCCGGCTTTGGTGAAATTTAAAGTTGGTTGATACTCGATACTACGCTCATTGAGATCATACTTTTGGGATATTTCGGTCGCTAATAAAGAGGCTTGCACTGAAACAATTCCTGGTGAAGAAAGATTGGTGATATTGAGATTCCCTAGAACCTGATTACTTTCTAGGACAGGTTGAGCCAACTAAACTTCAAGAGGGTACTTACCAAGGAACCTCATGCAAGCCTAAACCTAAGGACTTGTTTGCTTTGTGTGTGTATGTTTGTTTTTACATAACATCATGACATCATACCATGGCATTTTGCACTAACCATTTCAAGGATCTAGATATTTATCTTTGTCTTGTTTTGTTGGACATGACTCCCACTCGTAGGAATATTGTCCAAATCAACCTCGTCAAAACGCCTCCTCAACTCAAAGAACTAGCGTCAAAGGTCCCTGAGAATTCTCCATTCACCGAGAGACATGGCCGACTTCTCAACCTGGTTACCTCAAGCCTTAATGAAGACATGATGAAGGTTCTCTTTCAATTCTTCGACCCTTTGCACCATTGTTTTACCTTTCCAGATTACCAACTTGTGCCCACTATGGAAGAATTTTCTCAACTCTTAGGAATCCCTATCCTTGATCAACTACCCTTCAACGATATTGAAAGAGACCCAAGACCTGGGGAGATTGCTCGAGCTCTACATTTGCAACGATATGACGTTATGGCCAATTGGGAAACGAAAAGTGGTGTCAAAGGGTTTTTAGCCAAGTTTTTGTTTGAGAGGGCTCAATATTTTTAGGATGCTCTGGATTTACAAGCCTTTGAAGAAGTGTTGGCTTTTCTCATCTATGGGATGGTTCTGTTTCCCAATCCAGATCAACTTATAGATGTGAGCATAGTCAAAAAATTTCTATCTCGCAATCTGGTGCCCACTTTACTTGGGGATATCTTGCATTCTCTTCACACCCACATCATGAAGAGAAGAGGACTTCTTATATGCTGCACTCCTCTTTTGGCTAGGTGGTTTGTTTTGCACCTACCCTGATCTGTTATGAAGAACGGGCATGGCTTAAGATGTTCTAGTAGGTTGATGTCACTCATACATTCTGATATTTATTGGTGTGCTCGATCTATGAAGGATATTACTATTATTGACCATTGTGTGGAATTCCCTAATGTCCCTCTACATGGACTTAGGGTAGGTATCACCTACAATCCTTGTTTGTCTTTGCGACACTTTGGATATGCTAGGAGCGATGGCCCTCATGATGCACTTGTCCAAGGAATTGCATTCGACCAAGAGAACGATGTCCAAGGTTATCGTTAGAGATTCATAAGATCTTGGGGCATGATTACAAGGTTGATAGCAAGAAGTTGGGGCATAAGAACTCCATTCCTTTGGAGCCTTATCTCAATTGGGTTCGAACTCGCGCCAAAAACCTCATGATGCCTTATGAAGCCATCCTGCCTATCATCATGGAGCCTGTCTCCAAAGGAGATGTTCCATTTATTGTCCTTTATCCTGATATGCCTACTCTTGAAGATTTGAAAAGAGCTTGGATTCAGTTAAAGGGGGAGTGAGACACCTTTGAAGCCCAGTTTTATGCAAGCAAAAAGAAGACATTGGGGCTCACGAGACAACTTCATGAGGAGAGGAGCCTAAATGCCTATCTCGCTCCAAAGAGGAAGCATCCATGGGAGACTTGAGCCATTTTTATTGTATTTTAGTTCATTTTGTTTCAATGTAAGCCCAAGAGACATGTTGTAATCAATTTGAATTTATTAATACAATTAATGTTTGTTCCTTTTTTTCTAAACAAATTTAAATCTTCTAAGTCCTTGAAATCATTTGCATACGCATTTTCATGCATCATAACATAAACAGGTTTTCCACAACAGGTTTCTTTATCTTTCTACTATTTATTTCAGTAAGATGGATATCAAACAAATAGTGAAGGACTTGCAAGCGCAGAATTCCCAGTTCTAAGAGACCTTGTTGACCCTAGCTAAGGGGCAACAAGATATGATGATTATGCTAGTAGCCAAGAAGAAAATAAAAAATAAGGCCTTCATCAACATGGGTAAGAGATTCAAAGGTCTGGTTTGTCAAGTGCAGATAGTCGGAGAATCGTTTGAGGAGGATGAAAATCAAGACAAAGAGGCAAGGAGCACCCGTGCTAGGGGTGAAAATAATCAAGCTTCCAAAGATGAAGTCTACTTTCATGAGTAATACCCTCTGGCTGAGTATAAATGCAAACAATTTGAGGATAGACTAAAGACTGTTGAAATTCAAGCTGTGCCTGTTTTGGATTTTAGTGAGTTGGGCTTAACACCTGGGGTCGTCATCCCTCATAAGTTCAAAATACCGGTCTTCGTCAAGTATGACGGAGTTTCCTTCCCAAAACTTCATCTAAGGTTTTACGTGCGCAAGATACAGCCACACACTACCGACAAAAAGCCCTGGGTCCATTTATTCAAATAGAGTATGGCTGGGACTCAACTAGAATGGTTCTATCATCTAAAGGGTTGTCGCATCCACACATGGGAAGATCTAGCCACTGCTTTTTATCATCAGTATCAATATAATGCCGATCTGGCACCAGCTAGAGTCCAACTTCAAGGTATGACAATGGGTACTAATGAGGGGTTTAAGTAGTACACACAAAAATGGAGGGATCTTGCTGGTAGGGTCCAACCACCTAACTGACAAAGAACTAGTTGACATGTTCATGGGTACATTTGCTGGCCCATTTTTCAACCTATTGATTAGCAGTTCTTCGTCTGGTTTCACCGAGTTGATCCTAACTGGTGAAAGAGTCGAAAGTGGCATTAAGAGCGAAAAAATTCCCATGACATCTGCTTCCGCATCCAACGCTGTAAAGAAGACTTTCACTGGAAAGAAGGAAACAAATGTTGTGTATGTGGCAAGGGCCCATATTAATAAGGATCACCGACCCTCTGTTAATGTTGTGTTAATCTCAAATCCTCCATCTTCTGAAAGGAAATCATCCAACAATCAATAATCCGAAGTTCCTCAAAGATAGTTCACAAGGATAAGCATGTCACTGTCCCAAGCCTTACAACATCTATTGAAGGTTAACTTAGTGACACTGTGCGATTCGCCATCCAATCCAAACATTTCATCACCTAAGTATAATCCAAATGACAAATGTGTGTATCATTCCAACAGACCCAGACATGAAACTGATCAATGCTGGGGTCTGAAGAATAAGATTTAAGATCTGATAGACAATAAGATAGTTTAATTTGATCCATCTGCTACTCCAAATGTGATAACAACACCAACGTCAAATCACGGAAAAGGTGTTAATACAATTGATGATACTACTTTTGTTTCCTCCATTGAGGATTTAACAACTCTATTAACTACTGTAAAGGATAATTTGTTGAGATTCAGGGATTCCCTGGCTGTTCTAAAGATTGAGTTTGTTGTGATCAACAAGTAAATGGGTGTAAGCGACTGAAGGAAAATGTGCAACGCCTGATAAATAGCCGTGAGATTCTGTTGGAGAATATTCCTACCATCAAGAGTTTGACCAACAAAACTGAATACTTGTCCATAATAACAATTTCCAACAAGTCTTTTAGGACCCCCCGAAAAGGTCCTATTAGAATTTCAAATGAACCAACCATTGATCCTTTAATAATCACTGCCACTGGGCATATCCCTTACTCCTCTGACAAAGCAGTTCCATGGAACTATGGTGCCAAGGTTTACTATCATGGGATAAAACAAGATTCTTGGATCAACAATGATGAAGCTAATGTCATTAATATTGCAGGTTCTAGTAAAGTGACAAGAACAATGAGGATTTTCCCCCTGATATTTCACCACCCACTACTATAACAACTCCCGTCCGTATAACCAATGACAAGTCTAGTGCCAACACCAAAGGCAAATAGAAAGAAGGCGAGCCTGCTGGGATAGAGGAACCTACCAAAGATACTGACGCTGAAGAACCCTCCGCTCGAGAAATGGATGAAATCCTGAAAATCATAAAGAGTGACTTCAAAATAGTTGAGCAGCTGGGGTAAACCCCCTCCAAAATTCCATGTTGTCATTGTTACTCTGCTCAGACGTTCATGCCCAGGCTCTAATCAAGTTCTTGAAGAAAGCCCATGTGCCTCAAGAAACCACCACTGACCAGTTCGAGAACTGTGTAGCAAGTTTAACGGCTGACAATGGATTAGGTTTCTCCGACACTGATTTGACTCCTATAGGAGTGAACCATAATAAAGCCTTGCATATCTCTATTGAGCTCAAGGGGACCACCCTGGCTCATGTCCTAATTGATACTGGCTCATATTTAAATGTGTTACCCAAAGGTTCTTTGGACCGGCTAGATTGTGAAGGACTGGTTTTAAAGCCAAGCGATATTATCGTAAAGGATTTCGATGGGTCTAAGAGAATGGTTCATAGAGAGGTGGATCTCTCAATTAATGTTGGCCCACAGATCTTCAATTCTACCTTTTATATAATGGACATACGACCCGCCTATTCTTGTTTTCTTGGACGCCCTTGGATCCATGGAGCAGGGGTAATAACATCCACCCTTCATCAAAAATTAAAGTATCCAGTAAAAGGGAAGATCGTTACTGTTAGCCGTGAAGAAGACTTTATGGTGAGCCATCTTAATACCTTCAAGTATGTGGAAATGAATGGCGAATTCATAGAGACTCCATGCCAGGCCTTCGAAATTGTTCCTCCTATGGTTGTCGCCACCAAAATCTCCTTCAACATATCAAAAGCTGATGAAGTTATACCAAGAATGGTTTCGCTTAAAGATGCCCGTGCCGTGGTCGAAGATGGTAACTATACTATCTGGGGACAACTTCCTGACATTCCATTTAAAGAAGATAAATTTGGGTTGGGTTTCACCATAAAAGCTCAGAAATAAGTGATACGTGCTCGCGTGGGAAAGCCACCTCTCCGCATCGGGAATCCTGAAGTGAGCGCTGTGGAAGACTCTGATGATGAAAATACTTTTGAAGATTTGATCTACCCTACCGTCGAAGGAAATCTCAACAAATGGAATGAAAATGATTTCACTCCCATCTCCTTCATTGAAGAGTAATTACTGTTTACTATTTTCTGTCAATTCAAGAACTTCTGTCCGTAATCTTAATTTCCAAAACAATGACTTTTAAGCCATGTGCCTTGCCCGGGGAACTATGGTCCATTTGTTAAGGGTTTTGTTCATGTTCATTTATCGTGTGATAATTTAATATAAACCATTGGACCTTTTGCATTCAAATTTTTGTGTTCATTGTCTTTCTTTTCCTTTATTAAATTTTTCAATAGCCATGTATCTTACATGCGCGCGCGCGCGCACACACACACACACACACACACACACACACTTGCAGATATTCATCCACTCCGAATCTCATTGCCAACGACTCTACTATTTCTATTTATGACTTCGAATATCCAATTTACCAAGCCGAAGACGAAGGCGAGGAAGATTGTGAAATACCAGGGGAACTAGCCAGACTTCTAATGAAAGAGGAAAAATATATTCAACCTCATGAAGAGCCAGTCGAGGTTATCAACTTGGGTACTGAGACAAATAAGAAAGAGGTCAAGATCGGCGCCAACCTAAAAGATGGTATGAAGAGTAGATTGGTTCAGATGTTACATGACTATGTTGAAGTATTTGCTTGGTCGTATGAAGATATTCCTGGATTGGATACCGGCATTGTGGTTCATCGTCTACCAACAAGGAAGATTGTCCCCCCGTTAAACAAAAGGTTCGTCGTATGCGGCCTGACATGTTTGAAAAGATAAAGGCTGAGGTAATGAAACAATTTGATGCAGGTTTTCTGGATGTTACATCTTATCCTTAATGGGTTGCAAACATGGTCCCTGTGCCAAAAGAAAGATGGAAAGTTTCGAATGTGTGTATATTATAGAGATCTGAATAGGGCAAGCCCCAAAGGTGATTTCCCTCTACCACATATTGACATTTTGGTTGACAACACCGCTCAACATAAAGTCTTCTCCTTAATGGATGGATTTTCTGGCTACAACCAAATCAAGATGGCTCCCGAGGACATGGAAAAGACTACCTTTACTACACAATAGGGAACCTTTTTCTACAAAGTCATGTTGTTCGGATTAAAGAATGCAAGGGCAACGTATCAAAGAGCTATGGTATCTTTATTTCATGATATGATTCATCATGAAATAAAAGTCTATGTGGATGATATGATTGCAAGGTTGCAAACCGAAGAAGAGCATCTTGATCACCTACACAAGCTATTCAAGAGGTTGAAGAAGTACAAGTTGAGGTTGAACCCTAATAAGTGCACATTCGAAGTAAGATTTGGAAGGCTTTTAGGTTTTATCGTCAGTGGTAAAGGCATCGAAGTTGATCCTGCAAAGGTAAAAGACATTCAAGAAATGCCAGTTCCCCACTCTGAAAAGGAGGTTAGATGATTCTTGGGTCGTCTTAACTACATTTCCCGCTTCATATCTCACTTAACTTCCACTTGTGAACCAATATTCAAAATCTTAAAGAAAGATCAAGTAGTCAGATGGAACGAAGACTATCAATCCGCCTTCGACAAAATCAAGGAATATTTGCAAGAACCCTCAATCCCGATGCCTCCAGTGGAAGGAAGACCTTTGATCATGTACTTGACTGTGCTAGAAAATTCTATGGGGTGTGTGTTGGGCTAACATGACGAGTCTGGCGGAAAAGGGCATGTAATATACTACTTAAGCAAAAAGTATACTGACTGTGACACCAGATATTCACTGCTCGAGAAAACTTGTTACGCTCTGGCATGGGCTGCTCGCCGGCTAAGACAGTATATGTTGACTCACACCACTTTATTGATTTCTAAGATGGACCCCATTAAGTACATCTTCAAGAAGCCTGCTCTCTCCGGACGGATAGCTAGATGGAAAATGATTCTTGCTGAATATGATATCTAATATACAACACAAAAGGCCATCAAAGGAAGCATATTGGCATATCATTTGGCCCATCAAGATGTTGATGATTATCAATCTATGAATTTTGACTTTCTGGATGAGAATATCATGTTAGTAACAGACCGTGCAAAACCTAGACCGTATGACCGACCTGAACAAGGATCCCAATGGACTATGGTTTTTGATGGAGCCTCCAACGCTTTGGGTAATGTAATTGGTGTTGTGATAATTTCCCCTGAAGTTTGTCACACTCCTTTAACCGCTAGATTGTGCTTCAATTGTATGAATAACATGGTTGAATACGAGGTGTGCATCTTAGGTTTGAAGGTTGTTATTGACTTAAGGATCAAGCATTTGGATGCATTCAGAGATTCTGTTCTAGTGATCAGTCAAGTCAAAGGGGAATGGGAAACTAAGCATCCTAACCTGATTCTTTACAAGGAGCTTGTGTTAACTCTGATTCCATTCTTCAAAGAGATCACCTTTGAACACTTCCCTAGGGAGGAAAATCAATTAGCCGACGCTTTGGCAACAATGTCTTCCATGTTCAAAGTCAAATGGGACAATGAAGCTCATTTGATAAAAATAAAAAGATTTGACGAACCTGCATACTCCTATGAGCTTGATACTGACGAAGATAAACCATGGTACCATAAGGTGAGGAGATATCTTGAGTCACAAGAATATCCTGAAGGAGCTTCCGTCAATGATAAGAAATTCTTGCAAATATTTTCAGCCAAATTCTTCCTAAGCCACATAATCCTATACAAGCGTAACCATGACTCTACTCTAATCCGATGTGTGGACAAGAAGGAGGCAGAGAAAATTATAGAAGACGTGCATGATGGCCTCTTTGGGACCCACTCTAGTGGACACACTATGGCTAAGAAATTCCTGAGGGTTGGTTACTATTGGTCCACAATGGAAATTGATTGTCATCAACATTCAAGGTCTTGCCACAAGTGTCAAATCTATGCTGACAAGGTCCATGTACCTCATATTCCTCTAAATGTCATGACTGCGCTGTAGCCATTTACAATGTGGGGAATTGATATGATTGGAGAGATCAAACCTACAGCCTCAAATGGACACCATTTCATCCTTGTTGCCATTGATTGTTTTACCAAGTGGGTCGAAGATGCCTTATATGCCTCAGTTACCAAGAATGTTGTAGCCAGGTTTATCAAGCATAACCTCATCTGCTGTTTCAGTATCCCCAAAAGGATCATCACTAACAATGAAACAAACCTCAACAATGCTATGATTACGGAAATTTGCACTCAGATCAAAATCAAGCATCACAATTAATCTCCATACAGGCCCAAGATGAATGGCGCAGTGGAAGCTGCCAACAAAAATATCAATAAGATTGTGCAAAAGATGGTGGTAACCTACAAACACTTGCATGAGATGTTACCGTTTTCTCTCCATGGCTATCGTACTTTGGGTCGTACGTCAACTGGGGAAACTCCTTTCTCTTTGGTCTATGGCATGGAAGTCGTCTTTCCTATAGAAGTTCAAATTCCCTCTCCAAGGATAATGAAAGAAGCAGGTCTAGGCGAAGATGAATGGATTCAGACTAGGTTGGATCAGCTAAACTTGATTGACGAGAAGTGGCTGGCTGTTGTTTGCCATGGTCAGATGTATCAAAAGCATATGGTCAAGGCTTTCAACAAAAAGATCAAGCCTCGAGTATATCAGACTGGCGAATTGGTAATAAAGCACATCATTCTTCCACAAGGCGACCCCAGGGGAAAATGGTCTCCCACATACGAAGGACCATTTGTTGTAAAGAAATTTTTCTCTGGTGGTTCCATGATGCTGACTATTATGGATGGCGAAAACTTCCCACATCTTGTAAACGCAGACAGAGTTACAAAATACTATGCATAAAAAGAACCGCTAGGTTGACACACCTAGGCAAAAATATGGGCATCCCGGTGAACCAAAGAGTTCCAACAAATGTTAGGGATATATGCAAAAGATTGTACACCCACCGAGTCGAAAACCTGAAAAGGTGACTTTGACAAAAATGGGTATCCTGGTGGGCTGAAAACCCGAAAGGGCATTCCAGGAAAAAGTTAAGGATTAAAGCGTATGACTATGTCCCGTGAGATATCTATAGACGACTTTATTACCAATGTCCGAGTTCAAATGGTCCAAGATCAATCCAATCAACTTATATTCAATGGAAAGGGATAATGTTGAAAGACATATGGGCAATAGTGGGGTTGCAACTCAATGAGATCACTTTCACATGGCTATTATTTTTGTTTTCACTTTATATTCTTTCCATTCTTTCGATGATTTCCTCTTACTAGGATCTCGTTCTCTTTGTACAAAAACGCCTAATTCATGGGTAAAACATCAATACAATATACTTTGAAGTGCAAACTTTTTTGTGTTTCATGTTTTGAGTGCAAAAGTGTCCAATGACTAAAATTGGATGAACAGTAACAAGCATCTCCTTAAATAAATTTGAAATATCCCCAGAGTTATTTCAATAACATTATCTCCACAGGTTTGGATTCATAAAATCCCGAGCCAGAGTTTCAATCTCTTGAAAATCCTCTCCCCAATCGAGTTGGTCTAAAAAAAAGAAGCCTTGTGGAGTTTCTTCCTAAAATAGAAGTCACTTCCCCAGCAGTTCGTCAAATATCCTCTTCAATAGGTTTTATTTCTCCACTAAACTACAGATTCCCCAGCTTGAGTTTGCCTCTCAAACTATTACAAATCAAGGGATCACAACCCCTGATCCCCAGTGAAGTCATCAATAAAGTCATGGATATCTCTGAAAGTTGCTCAAGCCTAGAACCCGACCAGATAACAGTCAACTTCATCCTTTCAAACATGTTACTATAAAGCCTGGACTCGACCAAATATTGGTTTAACTTCTCCAAATATTGCTGAAACCTGGACCCGACCAGATAACAGTAAGTCTCAATTCTAAGTTACTAAAGCCTGGACCCGACCAGATACTAGTTTAACTTCTCAAAATTGCTTAAGCCTGGACCTGACCAGTCAACAGTTCAAGCCTAGACCCGACCTGACAACACTTCCAATTTCTAAAACCTAGACCTGACCAGATAATAGCTTAACTACTTCGATTTACTGCAAAGCATGGACCCGACCAGAAAACAATTTTAAGTTACTAAATCCTGGACCCGACCAGATAATAACTTAACTTTCTCAAATTACTGCAAAGCCTGGACCCGACCAGAAAACAATTTTGAGTTACTGAAGCTTGGACCCGACCAGATAGTAGTTTAACTTCTCTAATTACTTCAAAGCATGGACCCGACCAGATAGCAGTTTAAAAGCCGATCTTCCCCAGTAGAGTTTTCCACTATCCCCACTAAGTTGCTGTAAAGCCTGGGATCTGACTAGATAACAGTTAATTCCATATCCCTAGCAAGTTGGTGTGAAGCCCAGATTCCGACCAGATAACAACTAACTTTCATAAGGTAATTCCCCACTAGAGAAACGGACGACCAAAGTTCCTGAACTCAATTCCCCAAGCAGAAATCAGCATATCCCAGTGGAGTTTCTTCAAACAAATAAGCAAAACTCCCCAACAGTAGTCATAAATTTACTTTCCCAGACAAAGATACACTTCAACAACATTTTCACATTCATACATCATACAACATACATAACACAACATAATCTCATTTATTTTGAGAACACCATTACACCATGAATACATGCACATACAGCTAACCCCTTTGTACCCTTGTAGATAAAATCACTATTCCAAAGACCTCTTCTGGATTAGAATTATTTTTTCCAGTGAAAGACAGACAAAACACCTAGTTTTCAACATGAATCGACCAAAGATTTATACTGATGTTCCCCCCCCCCCCAGATTCTACCATCATCTCTCCAAATGGAATCTATAAGCTCATTCCAAATTCAACACATTATCGAGTACAAATTTTTGGGCACTTTAGTGTTCAATCATCTGTCACCTTCAAGTCACAAAAGGAAGATATGCCAATCTTACTTTTCAGATTCAAGAAGATTCAACAGGGGCAGCTGTTCTACCCTAAAATTTTCCCTCTCAATTTCTCAAAGATTCCCTCACAAGATCTCCATTGTTTTAAAAATGCACCAGGATTGATCAGCTCAAGATACCTCCCCAAACACTGATGACTCAAAATTAGGGCTTTGGATTACATTTTTGCTCAGACAATTGATCAGTTGACCTAAAATTAACTATATTTGGGAGAAAGTCAACTATGGTCAATTTACAGTCAAAACTCATAATTTTTATCCATATCAACATACTAGACTCACATGAACCATTTGGTCAAGGTTGGATCACAACTTCTCAAGAAATTTGATCAGATCATCAAAAGGGAAAATGGTCAAAATTAGGGTTTTTGACTGAGAAGGTTCAATTTTTGACTTTTTGACCTAACACATGACTTGTTGGTTTGAGACATGATATCAAGAATACAAATACATCATTTTAACTTAAGGGCATGGTTCAAAAAATTTCTCAAGATTAATTGATTGACAATTGAAATTTGGTCAATTGATAAAAAGTCAACTGTATACTGAAAAGTCAAACTTTGAGTTTTGGATCAAAATCAAGTTTCAAAAATCATATTTCATCAATACATGTCAAATTATGAAGATTGTTCATCAATAAATCAAAAGTCAAGATTACTTTGAAAAAAGTCAAAGTTCTAAACACTTAGAAATTTTTTTGTGTTAAGAAAATATGATAATTTCATAACTTCGCGCCAAATTTTCATCATGATGCAAGATGATTCAAGAAAAACTTCCAACATGAAAGTTTTAGAACTCAATGAGATCAGAAACATTACAGGGAAGAACTTCTTCTCAAAATTCTTGGATCTCAAGTTATAAATCTGTAAAAACATGTCCATGAAACTAAAACACATAGTAAAATTGTGGGTGTTTTAAGTCAGAACTTTGACAGAACTTCTGGGCCAATTTTCATACAGTTGTAATGAGAGTTTGCAATAGTGATTCAGATAGGGATTACAGAGCCTGTTACAAGTTTTCTAAAAAGTCAAGGAACTCTTCCAGTTCATGCTGGAGCAGGGAGAATCGAAGATCAGAAGTTGGACATTCGTTCTTAAGCCATGAGTCATTTTCATGATGAATATCTGATCCAATTTCAAGCAATGCTGCTTAATCCCACTTTTCAGGCTCTCTAGCGTGTGTATCTATCCTAAATCAGTAGATTACACAAACTTCTGAGCCATGAACCACTTGATTTAAGCTTTGTCCAATACACCTTGCCATTTAAGGAAGAAAGTTCACACTTCCATTCTGGAAAAGTAACTTTAATCATAAAGTCCACTCTCCTTTAGCTTTGTGATTGTTCTTTCTGCACAAGCATCCCCTATAAATTAAGAACAAGCGTGTTTAAAGTTTCTAGCCACCCTATCTTGCCTTGAAACCATGTTTGTCTAAGCTTTCTTCAACAATAAGTCAAAATCCACAACATGTGATTTTGTACTTCTGACTTCACCAACTTCCAAACCCTTTGCCTATAAATTAAACCTTCATTTTCAAATTGAGGAGAGATTTTTGGATGAGCCTTTAAACTCATTAAAACTCTCTAGAACCAGAAATTGCAACACAAGCACATAAACTTGTCATTTATGATATTTGAATCCAATCTCCAAAATCCCTCGTGTGTTTCTTGGCCAAACCATCCACAAAGTTTCTGATACAAATATAGAAGTTATTCCAACCTCTGTTTTCAGACTGTAACATCATCTTCACCAATCTCCATTTTTAAAAATAGAGCATTACATATTGACTCCTCTAGAACATTCCAGCCATCCATAGCTCACGCAAACCATTGCATTTGCTTCATGGGAGCTTGAGAAACCTAACCAGATCATCACAGCAACTTGAATCAAGCTCTAGTTCAGAACATGACCTTCAGCTGCAAGGTAAGTTCTTCTGATTTTCATCTAATTATTTAGGCATTGTTAGGCTTGCATTTTTAAAGACAAAATATAGATATCATTGCTCTGAAACTGTACATATCTATAGATTTTATTTATATGGCCTGAGTAGAGAGAATTTAGGATCATTACTTCTTGAAAAATTAGGGTTCAGATTAGGGATAGAAAAATTCATGTTTGTTTCTGATTTATAGTTTTAATGCTTTATAGTTCTGGAACCATGATGAAATTTACCATAACTTTCATGTTTACATTTTTCATTTTGGTTGAGAAATGAATGAGTTGCAGATGCTCTGGCTGGCGCGAGGAAGAAGATAAAGTTCATCATCAGAACTGATTTTGTAATACATATTTATGGTTTTGTTTATAATACCAGATGTATAGCCACCCCAGTGGTAGAGAGCGTGCGCGTAAGGCACTAGTGTTAAGGGTCCTGGGTTCTAGCCCCAAGAGCACTTTTTTTTATTATTTCTTAACATTTTATTCCATTTACCTGTTAGCAGCACGCCTAGACCAGAACTTCTAGGCCTTCTCATTCTTGCTTCATTTACCTGTTAACAATGCGCCTAGGCTAAAACTTCTAGGCTGTCTCATTTTTTGCTTCTAGCATCATCCCCTCAATATACTTGTCAATAGCATGTGTGGGCCAGAACTTCTAGGCTGCCTCATCTTTGCTTCTAGCATCCCACCATTTACTTGTTAGTAGCACACCTGGGCCAGACCTTCTAGGCTGCCTCATCTTTGCTTCTAGCATCCCACCATTTACTTGTTAGTAGCGCACCTGGGCTAGAACTTCTAGGCTGCCTCATCTTTGCTTCTAGAATTCCCCCATTTACTTGTGAGTATTGCACCTGGGCCATAACTTCTAGGCTTTCTCATTTTCTACTTCCAGCATCATTCCCCCATACACTTGTTAGTAGCGCACCTGGGGAAGAACTTCTGGGCTTTCTCCCCTTTGATTTTAATTTTATATTTATATTTATATTTATATTTTATTTCCTTCTTATTATTATTTTTATTAATCAAAAACACCAAACATATTATACTAAGTATTTAAATTATTTAGTTTATTTTTTTATTCAACTTCTTAAAATAAAAAAGACCAAAAACATTTTCCCATTTAATTTCTTTTCTTTAAATTAATATTAAACTTAGGTTTAGTTCATTCTCTTTGTTTAAATTAAATTAACTTAGTTTAATTTTCTTACTTCTAACTATTTATCTCCTTTTAGAAAATTAGGTTAAAACATTTTCTTTAACAAAATCAAAACAAATTCATTTTCTTTTCATTCATGTCTTGTACATTATATACATTTCAATTCTTGTATATTATTCAAGTTCAATATGGTTGTAAAGGATAATTAGGTTTAATTTTTTGCAACCCCCATTTTTAAATTTGTACACCCCATCCCCAAATGATGTAATAGCGTAGGATATTTACTTTCCACAATTTATTGCTTTCATATAAATGCTAGTAATTTAGAGTTTGTATGGAAATATAAAAACAAATCTTAGAAAACCCTTATCCAAGATAAACCAAGCATGAAATACAAACACTCACACACTTTGCACCTCTAGGGTTTACTCCACTTGTTGCCTTGAGAAAATGGTCATGTAATGCATGTGAGATGCCTTAGCAAAAAAACAATAAAAAATACAAGATCATAGTCCCTCGATGACGCTTTGAGTGTTGGCTTACAAATGATCTTAGACCCTTAAGAAATATGCTAAGGTATCTGACAACATTGCATCTTATGACTATACGATGACCCACGCCCGTCCCTTTACATCCAATGATAGGGATACTTATCAAACAATGGTAAGATGGCAATATTAAAGGAATGAGGAAATGAACAAAAGACTTTTGAGTAGATATAACGTTCTTAGTTGCTTGCTCATAATCCATCTTCGAAAACAAACATCTTTTCAAACACACTAAACACTTTCAAAAAAACATGAAATATTTTCAAAAATTCCAACACTTTGTATGCATTCTTATAGAGACAAGAATCATTACAAAGTTTTCCTAAACGAATGCGTTTTTCAAAAATACTTTCAAAACCCACCACAAACACATTTCAAAACAAAGAAACTTTAAAAATGATCTAGAAAGAAACTAAGTGCCCGTAGATAACTATGGATGAAAAGGGTGCTGACACCTTCCCTTTTCATAACCTACCCCCCGAACTCAAGAAAATATCTCAAAGGTCTTTCCTGTTCTTTTCACCCTTTCCTTATTGGATAAAAGAAAAGTCGGCGACGACTCTTGCTATCCGCAACAATTGCGATCAAACGCAAAACAACCAAGTCAGTTCTCCCACCGTATCACACATACATTTGTTAAAAGTTAATCATGTTCATATGCATATGTTCATTCAATTTTAGTCATTTGACACTTTTGCACTCAAAACAGAAAAACAAAAAGTTTACACTTCAAAGTATATTTGTATTGATGTTTTGCCCATAAATAGACGTTTTTGTACAAGGAGACAGAGATCCTAGTAAGAGGAAATCGTCAAAAGAATACAAAGTGAAATTAAAAAAATAATAGCCATGTGTAGGTGATCTCATTGTGTTCCAACTCCGCTATTGCCCCTATGTCTTCGAACATTATCCCTTGCCATTGAAAGAAGTTGATTGAATTGATCTTAAACCATTGAACTTAGACCTTGGTAATAAAACTGGTTGTAGTGATTTCACGAGACATAGTCATACGCTTTAATCCTTTACTTTTTCCCGGACCTCCCTTTCTGGTTTTTAGCCCACCAGGAAACCTTTTTTTGCCCAAGCCGCCCTTTCAATTTTTTGACTTGTCGGGTGTACAATATTTTGTATATATCCCCAATTTGTGCCTGAACCTCTTTGGTTCGGCGAGATGCCCTTGTTTTTGCCTAGGCATGTCAACCTAGCAGGTCATTTTTATGCGTAGTATTTTTTGACTAGGTCTGCGTTCACAAGATGCGGGAAATCTTCGTCGTCCATAGTAGCTAGCATCATACCTCTGCAAGAGAATACTTTTTTATCAACAAAGGGCCCTTCGTAAGTGGGGGTCCATTTTCCCCTGGGATCACCTTGAGGAAGAATGATGCGCTTTATTACCAAATCGCTAGTCTGATACACTCGAGGCTTGATATTTTTGTTGAAAGCCTTGATCATACGCTTTTGATACATTTGACCATGAAAAACAGCAGCCAGTCTCTTCTCATCAATCAAGTTTAAATGATACAATCTAGTTTGAATCCATTCGTCTTTGCCTAAATCTGCTTCTTTCATAATCTTTAAGGAAGGAATCTAAACATCCACAGGCAAAACAACTTTCATGCCATAGACTAAGGAGAATGGGGTTTCCCCAGTCGAAGTTCGAGCCGAAGTACGGTAGCCATGAAGAGAAAACAGTAGAATCTCGTTCCAATCTTTGTAGGTTACCACCAACTTTTGCACAATCTTCTTAATGTTCTTATTGGCAGCTTCCACCGCGCCATTCATCTTAGGTCCGTAATTGAGTGCAGAGTTCTGTAATCATAACATTATTGAGATTGGTTCCATTATCAGTGATGGTACTTTCAGGGATACCATAACGACATATGAGGTTATGCTTGATAAACCAGGCTACCACGCTCTTTGTAATTGAGGAAAATGAGGCAGCTTCGACCCATTTGGTGAAGTAGTCAATGGCAACAAGGATGAAACAGTGTCCATTTGAGGCAGTGGGATTGATCTCTCCAATCATGTCAAGGCCCCATATTGAAAATGGCCACGGAGCAGTCATGACATTCAAAGGAATTGGAGGCATGTGAACCTAGTTGGCATAGATTTGATACTTATGACAAGTTCTCGAGTGATGGTGGCAATAAGTTTCCATAGTCGACCAATAGTAACCATCCCTCAAAATCTTATTGGCCAAAGTATGCCCACTAGAATGAGTTCCAATGAGGCCATCATGCATATTTTCCATGATCTTCTGTGCCTCCTTCTTGTCCACATAACGAAGCAGAGTAGAATCATGGGTGGGCTTGTTCAAAATCACATTGCTTAGGAAGAATTTGGCTAAGAATCTTTGTAGGAATTTTTTGTCGTTGATGAAAGCTCCTTCAGGATATTCTTGTGCTTCTAATACCTCCTCACTTCATGGTACCATGGTTTCTCCTCATCAGTGCCGATCTCACAATAATGTGCAGGTTCGTCAAATCTTTCAATTGTAACTCTAGGAGCCTCATTGTCCTAATTGACCTTGAACATGGATGACATTGTTGCTAAGGCATCCACCAATTGATTTTCTTCTCTTGGAAAGTGTTCAAAGGTAACCTCCTCAAAGTGTGGGATCAGGGTTAACACAAACTCTTTGTAGGGGATCAGATTAGGATGTTTGGTATCCCACTCTCCTTTAACTTGACTGATTACTAACGGTGAATATCCATATACGCTTAAGCATTTAATTCTTAGGTCAATGGCAACCTTAAGACCCAAGATGCATGATTCATACTCGGCCATGTTGTTTGTACAGTCGAAGCATAGTCTAGCAGTGAAAGGTGTATGGAAACCTTTGGGAGAAATTATCATAGCACCAACTCCATTACCCAAAGCATTGGAAGCCCCATCAAAAACCATAGTCCATCGGGATCCTTGTTCAGGTCCCTCATACGGTCCAGGATTTTCACAAGCAGTTACTAGCATGATATTCTCATCCGGGAATTCAATGTTCATGGATTGGTAATCATCAACAGCTTGATGGGCCAAATGATCTGCTAACACACTTCCTTTGATGGATTTTTTTGTAGCATACTGGATATCATATTCAGTCAAGATCATTTTCCATCTAGCTATTCGTTAGGAGAGAGCTGGCTTCTCAAAGATGTACATGATATGGTCCATCTTAGAAATCAACAAAGTGGTGTGAGTCAATATATATTGTCTTAGCTGGCGAGCAGCCTATGCCAGAGCACAACAAGTTTTCTCGAGCAGTGAATATCTTGTTTCACAGTCGGTAAACTTTTTGCTCAGGTAGTATATTACATGGTCTTTTTAGCCAGACTCGTCATGTTGGCCCAACACACAACCCATTGATCTCTCTAATACAATCAAGTACATAATCAGAGGTCTTCCTTCAATTGGAGGCATCAGGATGAGAGGTTCTTTTAAATATTCCTTGATCTTCTCAAAGGCTGCTTGACAATCGTCGTTCCACCTGACTACTTGATCTTTCTTCAAGAGTTGGAAGATTGGCTCACAAGTAGCAGTTAGGTGAGATATAAGTCGAGAAATGTAGTTAAGTAGACCCAAGAAACCTCTGACCTCCTTTTCATAACGGGGTGCTGGCATTTCTTGAATGGCTTTGACCTTCGCAGGATCCACTTCAATACCTTTGCCGCTGACTACAAAACCTAAGAGCTTTCTAGATCTTACTCCGAAGGTGCACTTTTTAGGGTTCAATCTTAGCTTATACTTCTTCAACCTTTCAAACAGCTTGTGTAACTATTCAATGTGTTATTCCCCGGTCTGTAACCTTGCAATAATATCATCCACATAGACTTCTATCTCATGATGAATCATATAATGAAATAGGGCTACTATAGCTCGTTGATAGGTTTCCCCTGCATTCTTCAAACCGAAAGGCATGGCCTTATAACAAAAAGTGCCCCACTGTGTAAAAAACATGGTTTTCTCCATGTCCTCGGGAGCCATTTTGATTTGATTATAGCTAGAGAAACCATCCATGAAGGAGAAGACTTTATGTTGAGTTGTGTTATCGACCAAAACGTCAATATGTTGTAGAGGGAAATCATCTTTGGGGCTTTCCCTATTCAGATCCCTATAGTCTACACACATATGAACCTTCCCATCTTTCTTTGGAACGGGTACCACATTCGCCACCCATTGAGGATATGATGTCACAGCTAGAAAACCTGCATTGAATTGCTTCATTACCTCAGCTTTTATCTTTTCAGACATGTCTGGCTGCATACGACGAACCTTTTTCTTGACTGGAGGAAAATATTCCTTTGTTGGTAGATGATGAACTATAACTTCGGTATCAAGCCCCGTCATATCTTCATATGACCAAGAAAACACTTCAACATGGTCATGCAACATCTTGACCAATCTGCCTTTGATATTGTCTTCCAAGTTAGCGCCGATCTTGACCTCTTTCTTGTCAGCTTCAGTACCTAGGTTGATCACTTCAACCGGCTCTTCATGAGATTGAATGGATTTCTCCTCTTGCATCAGAAGTCTAGCTAATTCCCCTGGTATTTCACAATCTTCTTCGCCTTTGCCTTTGGCTTGTTTGATTGGATGTTCAAAGTCATAGCTGGAAATAATAGAGTCGTTGGCAATGAAATCCGGAGTGGATGAGGATCTGCAAGTGTGTATGTTTGTGCATGTAAGATACATGGCTATTTTGAAAATGCAATAAAATGAAAGAAAGACAATGAGCGAAAAATTTGAATGCAAAAGGGTCCAATGTTTTTCATTAAATGATCATATGGCATATGGAAATGAACAAACCCTTAATAAATGGACCATTGTGCCCCGGGTATGGCACATGGCTTAAAGTCACTATTTCAATAAAATTACAGACAAAGTTCTTGAATGGATAAAAATAGTAAATGGTAATTGCTCCTTGTTAAAGGAGATTGAAATGAAATCTTTGGCACGCCAGTTGTTGAGTCTTTCACCGAAAGTCGGGTAGATCCAATCATCAAAAACACAATCATTGTCGGAGTCTTCAAGAGCATTCACGTCATGATTATTGATGCGAATATGTTATTTTCCTATGCGAGCACGTCTGACCTCCTTTTGGAGCTTTGTCAGTGAAACCCAGCCCAAACTTGTCTGCTTTGAATGGAACGTCAGGGAGTTGTCCCAAAATAGTACAACTTTCATCTTTGACCACAACGCGAGTGTCTTTGAGTGAAACCATCCTTGGCATAACTTCACCAGCTTTTGGTACATCAGGAGTAGGCACGACAACAATGGGAGGAACCACTTCGAAGGCTTGGCAAGGAGTATCTATAAACTCACCATCCATTTACACATATTTGAATGAATTGATGTGGCTCACCATGAACTCTTCTTCACCATAGAGAATAATGATCTTTCCCTTGATTGGATATTTCAATTTTTGTTGAAGGGTGGACGTCACTACTCCTGCCACATGTATCCAAGGGCGTCCAAGTAAACAAGAGTAAGCGGGACGGATGTCCATCACATAAAAAGTATAGTTGAAAACTTGTGAACCAACTTTATTGGGGAGGTCTACGTCTCCATGCACCATCCTCTTGGATCCATCAAAAGCCCTTACGACTATATAACTTGGCTTCAACACCAGACCTTCGCAATCCAACCTATCTAAGGCACCTTTGGGTAAGACATTTAGAGAGGACCTTGTTTCCACCAAGACATGGGCCAGAGTAGTTCCTTTGCATTCAATAGAGACATGCAAAGCCTTGTTCTGATTTCTTCTAACTAGTGTCAAGTCAGCATCGGAGAACCCCGATCCATTATCGACAATCAAACTCGCCACACAATTTTTAAATTGATCGGTTGTGGTCTCTCGAGGAACATGTGCTTTCTTTAAAAAATTTAATCAATGCTTGAGCGTGAGCATCATAACAAAGTAACAAAGATAACATAGAGATCTTAGAGGAAGTTTTCCCCAGCTGTTCTACTATCTTAAAATCACTCTTCTTTATGATCTTAAAAATCTCCTTCATTTCTTAGGTGGAAGGTTCCTCAGTAGCAATGTCTTTGGCAGGCGCCTCTATCCTAGCAGGCTTAACCATCTTTTCTTTGCCTCTAGTGTCAGTACTAGGTTTGTACATGGTAATATGAACTAGTGTAGTTGTAGTAGTTAGAGGTGAAATGTTAGGAGAGAAGATTCTCCCCGTCCTTGTCACCTTTCTAGAACAAGCAATATTGGTAACGTCGTCAATTTTTTCTTCGTCAATCCAAAAGTCTTGTTTAATTCCATGATAGTATACATCAACTCCATAATTCCAAGGGACTGCCTTATTAGAAGAATAAGGAATTGGCCCTGGAGTAGTAATTATCAAGGGGGAAATATTTAGTTCATCGGAAATCCTAATATGTCCTTTTGAAGAGATCCTAATAGGTTTGTTGGAAATTGTTATGATGGATATGTCTTCAGCTTTTTCAGTCAAACTTTTTATGGTTGGAGTACTTTCAAACAGGATCTCATGACTATCTATCAGGTGTTGAACACCTTTTTTCAGCCATTCACATCCATTCTTTTGTAGCGCACAACAATTACATTCTTTTAAACAACTAGGGAAAACCCTAGCTCTCAGCAAATTTTCTTTAACAATGGTTAGCGGAGTAGTCAAATCTTCAACGAAGGAAACAAAAGTAGTGTCTTCAATTGCATTGACACCTTTGCCATGATTTTGAATTGGTGCAGTTATAACATTCGGAGTTGTAGGTGGATCAAACTCAATGGTCTTGTTGTTGATGAGGTCTTGAGTTTTGCATTTCAAAGCCTAACACTGATCAGTGTCATGTCCGAGGCGGTTGGAGTGATAGGCGCATTTGGAGTTAGGATTGTATTTTGGAGATGAAACATTTGGATTTGATGGTGGATCACGCAATGATACCAAGTTATCCATCAAAAGGTGTTGCAAGGCTTGGGATAGAGACATGTTAATCCTTGTGAATTGTCTTCTTAGAACCTCAAGTATTTGATGGATGGCATGTTGTTGTCTTTGAGTAGAGGGCGGATTGGAGATTAAAATAGCATTAACAGATTGGGGGTGGTCTTTCTTGACATGGCTTCTTGACCTATATACGACATTGGTTTCCTTCTTGCTAGTAAACGTCTTTTTCATAGTATTTGATGTAGAGGAGGAAGTCATAGGAATTTTTCCACTTTTGATACTGCTCTCGACTCTTTCACCAGTTAAGATTAACTCGGTGAAACCACACGATGAGCTCCCAATTAACAAGTTAAAAAATGGTCCAGTTAATGTTCCCATGAACATATCCACCAGTTCCCTATCAGTCAGTGGCGGTTGTACTCTACCAGCAAGGTCTCCATTTCTGCACGTACTCTTTAAAACCTTCACTGGAACCCATTGTCATTCCTTGTAACTGGATTCTAGTCGGCGCCAAATCAGCGTTGTACTGATATTGACGGTAGAAAGAGGTTTCCAGATCTTCCCATGTATGAATTTTTGAACCCTCCAACTGATAAAACCATTCTAGCTGAGTCTCAGACCGACTTTCTTGAAAGAAATGCACCCACAACTTCTTATCAGTGTTATGAGGTTGTATATTACGCACGTAGGATCTTAAATGAAGTTTTAGGCACGAAACGCCATCGTACTTAGCAAAGATTGGAATTTTGAACTTGTGGGGAATAACTACCCCAAGAACCAAGCCTAAATCACCAAAATCTAAGCCAGGTACAACTTGAATTTCCACAGCTTTCAACCTATCTTCCAGTTGCTTGTACTTATCCTCAGCCGGTGGATACTGTTCATAAAAATAGTCTTCATCCTTAGAAGCTTGATTGTTTGCACCCCCAACACGGGTACTCCTTGCCTCTTCATCCTGGTTCTCGTCTTCTTCGGATGACTCTTCAACCACTTTCACTTGACGGACTGGGCCTTTTAACCTTTTCCCCATGTTGATCAAAGCCTTCTTCTTAGTCTTCTTCTTTACAACTAGAAGTGACATAAGTTCTTACTGCCCTTTGGCCAAGGTGAGCGAGGTTTCTTGAAATTGAGAAATTTGTGTCTGCAAGTCCTTCACAATCTTCTCGAGATCCATATTACTGAAGTAAACAGTAGAAAGATGAGGGAACTTGTGTCGTAAAACCTGCTTATGTTATGATGCATGAAATGTGTATGCAAATGATTTCAAGGACTTTTAAGATTTAAATTTGTTTAGACAAAGAGGGAACAAACATTAATTTTATTAGTAAGTTCAAGTTGGTTACAACATGCCTCCTGGGCTTACAATGGAAGAAGCAAAAAATAATAAAAAAATAAACTCCTAAAACAAAAAGGACTCAAATCTCCTATGAGCGCATCCTCTTTGGTGCAATGTAGGCGTTAAAACTTCACTCTTCATGAAGCTGTCTCATGAGCTCCAAAACCTTCTTCTCGCTTGCATAGAATTGGGTTTCAAAGGTGTCTCACTCCGCTTTGAGTTGAATCCACTATCTTTGCAACTCCTTGAGAGTAGTAGGCATGTCAGGATGAAGAATGGAGTAAGGAACATCTTCTTCGGCAATAGGCTCCATAATGATAGGAAGGATATCCTCATATGGCATCATGAGGTTTTGAGAATAAGCTCACACCCACTTGAGATAAGGCTCTAATGGGATATAGTTCTTATGCCCCAATGTCTTGCTATCATGTTTTTACACCATTCCCTAAGCTCGCACAAATCTTCGACGATAACCTTGGACATCGTTCTCATAGTCAAATACAATATCTTGGATAAGCGCGTCATGAGGCCCATCCCTCCGAGTGTAACCAAATTGTTGTAGAGCCAAACAAGGATTATAAGTGATACCTCCACTAATGCCAAAGATAGGGACATTAGGGAATTCCCCACAATGATCAATGATGGTGACATCCTCCAAAGATCGAGAACACCAATGAATGTCTGAATGCGAGAGTGACATCAACCCACTAGACCATATCATACCTTGCTCATTCTTCAAAACATATCGAGGTAGGTGCGAAATAAACCACCTAGCCAATAAAGGAGTGCAACACATAAGAATTCCCATTCTCTTCATGGTGTGAGTGTGAAGAGAATGCAAGATATCTCCATGTAAGGTAGATATCGGGTTATGAGATAGAAAAACTTTGACCGCATTCACATCTATGAGTTGGTCCAGGTTAGGAAACAGTACCATGCCATAGATGAGAAGAGCCAACACTTATTCAAAGGCTTGTAAGTCTAAAGCATCCCAAAAATGTTGAGCCTTCTCAAACAAAAACTTGGCTAAAAATCCCTTAACACCACTTTTTGTTTCCCAATTTGCCACAACGTCGGACCATTGCAAATGTAAAGCTAGAGCAATATCCTCAGGTCTTGGGTATCTCTCAATACCAGTGAAGGGTAATTTATCAAGAATAGGCCCTCCCAAGAGTTGAGAAAAATCCTCCATAGTAGGCACTAGTTGGTAATCAAGAAATGTAAAACAATGGTGCTTAGGATCAAAGAATTTGAAAAGTACATGTACCATAACCTCTTCAAAGTTTGTTGTAACCAAGTTGATGAGACGACCATACTTCTTGGTGAATGGAGAATCATTGGGAACCATTGATGCTAATTCCTTAAGCTGAGGAGAAACTTTCACAAGATTAATTCGGATAGTATTTCTTCACATGGAAGCCATGTCCTACAAAGCAACACAAAGATAAATCCCAAAGTCCTTGAAATGGTTAATATAAATGCAATGGTATGATGTTATGATGTTATGTACATATACACACATATCAGACAAGTCCTTAGGTTTAGGCTTGGATAGGTTCATTGGTTAGTACCCTCTTGAAGTTTAGTTGGTTCAACCTGTCCTAGAAAGTAATCGGGTTCTAGGGGATCTCAATATCATTGATCTTTTTTCATTGGGAATTGTTTTTGCACAAGCCTCTTTTTTGGAGAACGAAATATCCCAAAAGTCAGATCTCAATGAGCGTAGTATCGAGTATCAACCAACTCCGGACTACACCAAAGCCGGATACCTCACTACTTCCTAATGGCCAAGTTGTTCAAACAAAGGTTCTAAGGCTCGTTAGTGCTTCATGACACCACACAGCAGCCCCATATTCTCTTTAATTCGCCATAAGGGATACCAGTACCCACAAATGTGTCACACTAACATAACTATTGTCTCAACCATATCGGTATATGCTGTACAGTCTCCACAATTTTTTCTATTTACCTAATGATGTTCCCAGATCCGGGTAGAGGATCAATACAAACCCAAACAAGCACACATAAATGTAAAGAAAAACAAATAAAACAATGAAAGCAATTAAAGGTGATCTAGCTTTAAGGTAACCCCACTTTTGAGTAGTCCCCAGCAGATTCGCCAGTTCTGTGATACGGTGGGAGAACTTACTTGGGTGTTTTGCATTTGATTGCAATTATTGTTGATAGCAAGAGTCGCCACCGATTTTTCTTTTATCAAATAAAAGGAAAGCGTGAAAAGAACAGGAAATACCTTTTAAGAATTTTTCTTGAGTTTGGGGGGTAGGTTATGAAAAGGGAAGGTGTTAGCACCCTTTTCATTCATAGTTATCTATAGGCTCTTAGTTGCTAGATCATTTTGAAATGCTTTGGTTGAAATGTGTTTGTGATGGGTTTTGAAAGTATTTTGAAAAGTGCCTTCGTTTAGGCGAACTTTGTAATGATTCTCGTCTCTATAAGAATGCATACAAAGTGTTGACTTTTGAAAATATTTTATTTGGAAATGTGTTGGTGTATTCGAAAAGATGTTTATTTTTAAGATGAATGTGAGCAAGCAACTATGAACGTTCTACCTACTAAAAAAGCCTTAGTTCTTTTCCTCCTCCTTTAGATATTGCTACCTTACCATTGATTGATAAGAATACCTATCATTGGATGTGAAGGGACGAGCGTGGGTCATCGTATAGTCATAGAAGGCAACATTGTAGGATACTTTAGCAATTTGTCGTAAGGGAATACGATTGTTTATCGAAGGAAACATCGAAGGGCCATTGCTAAAGTATCCCACATTCAAGAGACATGATTTTTTTATTTGAGGCAACAAGTGTGAGTTACCCTAGAGGTTAAAGTGTACAAAGCGTATTGATTTCATGCCTTTTGTCTTGGATTACGGTTGTCTAAGATTGATTTTATCATGCCGTACACACTCTAGTTACTAACAATTATATTAAAAGTGATAAATTGTGGAAATTAATGTCCTACGCTATTACATCACTTAGGGGACGGGGATACAAATTATAAACGGGGATGAAAGCAATTAAAACCTAATTACTATTACAAACAGATTGAAAAAAAGACTCAAAATCACGATTTTTGGTGTTTAGGCTGACACGGGCCGTGTCCTATGACACTGGCACCCGTGTCAGAACCCTGTAATGATCCATGCATACCTTTTTTGTCTCATTTGAGCTGACACGGGCCGTGTCCTATGACACGGGCACCCATGTCAGAATCCCATCCTGCCACTTTGCCATGTTTTAATTCTAGTAAGAGGGACACGAGCCATGTCTTGTGACACGAGCACCCGTGTCAGAACCCTGCCTTGCCATTTTGTCCTGTTTTCTTCCTTACACGGCCCATGTTAGGTGACACGACCGGCTATGTCAAACTTCTAGAAGCATTTTTGTTTGTGATTTTCAGTGTTTGCAACTCTTCTACTCTGATTTTTCATGTTTTATTATTTTGAAAACGAAAGTAAAATGATGCATGAACAAGGATATCATAGTTTGAGAAAACTTACCTCTTGAAGTGAAAATCTAAAACGTGTATGGATGTTTCCAGGTGCAACGTGATGATTGATTGATCTTCCTTAGACTTCCCCGAAGTTGTTTCAATCCTTACTTTGTGTTGAAAGCGTTTTGGTTTCTCCAACCAAGTCAACTTGCAATACAATATTTTTGAGTTTGGAAGGTGGTGGTAATGATGTTACAGAAGTTTTTCTTGTGTTTGAACAACTTGTATATGATGTATGTGAAGTATTTGGATGGTTTGTTTGGGAAAACTTGCAAGGTGTGAGAGGTTTAAGGATTTGGACTTCAAAGCTCAAAATGGAGGTTTTTATGGATAATTCTGATTTTTTGAGAGTATGAGGGGTTTTGAGAAACTTGTCTACACAACAAAACTTCTTCCCTTTAGCTTGCAAATGGCCTCTCTACTTATAGAGGAGTTTTGAGAGGATGAGAGAGTTTGTTTTACAAGCTGTCAAAATTCTGGTTTGGTTAAGATGAAACAACCAAGTTATGTGAAATTTGATGTCCCAATGCATGGTACAAAAGGGATATGAAGTGTCTATGAGTTTTTAGGCATGATGCTTCTTTCTTTGACATTATGTATGCAGGAAAAAACAGTTGAGAGGCTCAAGGAGAGCTGACTTTGTATAAAGCATGCTTTATGTGAATGGCAATGGTGCCTTTGTGCCATAAATGGAGTGATGCAATGTACAATACTTGAATCACTTGGATAATGGTTCAATCAATTGTGTAAACATCTGATTATGGATAGATTTGCAAGTCAAAAGGCTTGCAAAGTAAGATTATGCAGCATGGCATAAGGATTTTGTTATATGTTCCTCAACAAAATGACTTGCAATTCAAGAATGGATGCCCAACTTCAGGCCCTTGAATCTCCTAGCTCAAGTATGATAAATGCATGCTCTAGGATGTTTTAGAAAGCTTGAAACATACTCTATAACTTTCATGTTGTCCATTTTGACAAAATCTTCTTGGAACTATGTAAAAAAAGGCCAAGAAGTTGGGATAAAATCCTGACCAAAATTTGTTGAAAATTTCTCTAAGTTTTAGATGAAAATGTCATGACTTCATGGGCTTATATCTTCAAATCTAATCGTTATTTTGACATCAACCCTCTAATACAAAGTTGTAGAATTCATCAAGATCTACAACTTTCATGTTGAAATTATCTTGTATAAAAAACACTTAGAAAAATTTCTAAGTCTTGAAAAGTTTGACTTTTCACATTGACTTTTGACTTTCTTGATTTCTTGATGATAAAGCTTCATATTTTTGAATTTCTTGATGAATTTTGATCTTTGAAACTTAATTTTGATCAAAAAGTCAAAGTTTGACTTTTCAGTGTACAATTGACTTTTTCATCAGTTGACCAAATTTCAACTATCAATCAATTGATCTTGGGAAATGAATTGAACCATGCAATTAGGTCAATATGACGCATTTGAATCCTTGATATCATGTTTCAAATCAATAAGTCATGTATTGGGTCAAAAGTCAAAATTCAAGCCTTCTCAATCAAAACCCTAATTTTGACCATTTTGTCGTTTTGATGATCTAAGTAATTTTCTTGGGGAATTGTGATCCAAACTTGATAAAATGATACATATGAGTTCAAAATGTTGATATGGGTCAAAATCTTGAAGTTTGACTGTAGGTTGACCACCGTTGACTTTTTACCCAATACAACTAATTTTAGGTCATCTGGTCAATTGACTGAGCAATTTTGTGATCCAAAACTTGAAACTTGACATGAGCAATCTTGAGGGTCCATAATTATCCATGAAAGTCATATGAGGCATTAAAAGTCCAATTTTCCTTGTGAAAACTCAAACCCTAATTTGAGGCATCAGTGTTGATCAAATGTCTTGACCTAGTCAATCCTTGTGCAAGCTTGAGCTATTGAAGATCTTGTGGGAAATATCTTGAGAAATGAGAGGGAAAATTTTGGGGTACAACAGGTTGCAAATGTGGTCCCAATGCCGAAGAAAGACGGTAAAGTCTGTATGTGCGTAGACTACATGGATTTAAATAGGGCAAGCCCCAAAGATGATTTCCCACTACCATATATTGATGTTTTGGTTGATAACACTGCCCAACACAAAGTTTTCTCCTTCATGGATGGCTTCTCCGGTTACAACCAAATCAAAATGGCGCCTGAAGACATGGATAAAACCACTTTTGTCACATAGTGGGGCCCCTTCTGTTATAAGGTCATGCCTTTTGGTTTGAAGAATGCAGGCGCAACTTACCAACAAGCTATGTAGCTTTATTTCATGATTTGATTCATCATGAGATAGAAGTTTATGTTGATGACATGATTGTAAAATTGCAAATTGAGGAAGAATACCTAGATCATTTACACAAACTATTTCAAAGGTTGAAGAAACACAAGTTAAGGCTGAATCCCAACAAATGCACCTTCGGGGTAAGGTATGGAAAACTTCTAGGGTTCTTTGTCAGTGGAAAAGGTATTGAAGTCGATCTTGCAAAAGTCAAAGCCATACAAGAAATGCCAGATTCCTGTACTGAGAAGGAGGTCAGGGGTTTCTTTGGTCGACTCAACTATATTGCCCAATTCATTTCTCACTTAACTGCTACTTGTGAACCAATCTTCAAATTAATAAAGAAATATCAAGTAGTCAGATGGAATGACGACTGCCAAACATCTTTTGACAAGATCAAGGAGTATTAACAAGAACCTCCCATCCCAATACCTCCAGTTGAAGGAAGACCTATGATTATATAATTGACTGTATTAGAGAATTCAATAGGGTGTGTGTTAGGCTAACATGACAGGTCTGGTCGAAAAGAGCATGCGATATACTACCTTAGCAAAAAGTTTATGGATTGTGAAACAAGATATTCACTGCTCAAGAAAACTTGTTGTGCTTTGGCATGGGCTGCTCGCCGACTAAGACAATATATGTTGACTCATACTACTCTTTTGATTTATAAGATGGATCCCATTAAATACATCTTCGAGAAGTCAGCCCTCTCCAAACGAATAGCCAGATGGCAAATGATCTTGACTGAATATGATATTCAGTACACTACATAAAAATAAATCAAGGGAAGTGTGTTGGCAGATGATTTGGCGCATCAAGTTGTTGATGACTACTAATACATGAACTTTGAATTCTCGAACGAGAATATCATGCTAATAACCGACTGTGAAAAGCCTGGATTGTATGAAGGACCTGAGCAAGGATCGCGATAGGCTATGGTTTTTGATGGAGCTTCCAATGCATTGGGTAACGGAAGTGGTGTTGTGATCATTTCTCCCGAAGGTTGCCATACACCTTTCACTGCCAGACTCTACTTTGACTGTACAAATAACATGGCTGAGTATGAAGCATGCATCTTGGGTCTAAAGGCTGCTATTGACCTAAGAATCAAATTCTTAAGCGTATATGGATATTCATCCCTGGTGATCGGTCAAGTTAAAGGAGAGTGGGATACCAAACATCCAAATCTGATCCCTTACAAAGAGCTTGCACTAACCTTGATCCCATACTTTGAAGAGGTCACCTTTGAGCATATACCAAGGAAGAGAATCAGTTATCAGATGCCTTAGCAACTATGTCGTCTATGTTCAAGGTCAATTGGGACAATGAAGCTACCATAATTACTATTGAAAGATTTGACAAACCGACGCATTATTGTGAGATTAAAACTGATGAGGAGAAACCTTGGTTCCATGAGGTGAAAAATCACATTGAAACACAAGCTTTGAGAGCCAAAAACACTCTGTTAAAACCTCGCACGAGCTTGAAATTTTTTAAATCAATTTCTGAGATTCCATCATTTTCCTCCAAAATTCTTTGCACATTCATCTTCCTTAAGCATCATACAAACTCTCCAACACTTAAACCAAGCAAAATGAGCCATAATCCAAGATACAGAAGTCTAATTTCAGAGCTTCCTTCTTGAACTTCGAAAAGGTAGAATTCTCCATCATTTGGATCCAAATAAAGCACCAACCTGTTCTACTCCTTCTCCCGATTCTAGTGCTTCTTATAATTTTAAAATTCATTGAGAATTGAGAGAGAAATCTCAAATTGAAGGTGCTCGCTATTTTCTGGGTTTTTGATTCATATCTCTTTGCATACTTTATATAAATTTGGCGCGATGGTGGTGTTAGGATCGTCTTGAAGAGACGAATCCAATGATACTGGTCTGGGATCCTAATTTTACTGTTTGAAGGATCTCACAAAATCTCCATTGCAGGGTGGCTGGAAGTTGAAGACGATGATATGTCTCGGATCAGCCAATGATAGCGTGCCAAGCGTTTTAATTTCATTGGTTGCCCTTTTTCTGATTTCATGCGCATCCCACTAAGGTCCATATCAAGCACAGTGCGTTCGGTCCATTGGATTAGCTTACTAACGCGTTTTGACTATGATCTGATGGCCCATATCTTTTTGGTTTTATTTTATTTTCTGATTTTTATATTTTAATTGATTTAATTTTCAAAAATTCATAACTCTTTTATTTTTTATCCAAAAATTATGAAAAAAATTAACAAAAATACTTTGAATTATTTCTAATCTCATGACTATTTTTTCACATTTTTATTTTGACATTTGATATTTTTTATATTTTTTGCATTATTTGCTTCCTTTGAATTACTTTAAAAATTCTTTCTGACATTTTTTTAATTCTGAAAAATTTCCTAAATATCATTTTGCATATTTCTGACTTTTTGAAAATTTTATGGAATTTTATATTAATGTTTACTATTTTTGACCTATTTTATTTTTGTTTGAAAATTTTTAATTAATTTTAAAATAGTTTCTGACTTTTAAAAATTGCCAAAAATTTCATAAAAATATTTGAGTCCTTTTCTGATTTTTCTATGGCCTTACTTAATTTTTCTTGATTAATTTGAATATAGTTGAAATTTTTTATTTCTTATTTCTATTTTAAAACTTTTTTAAAAACCTTTTTTAATGTATATATTAAGTGAAATATTATTTTGTGATTATTTTCTGGCTGACTTGGGTTGAATTTTGATCATGAACTTTATTAACATCATTGGATCCATAGTATTGAGTCTAACTCAACAAAAATGGATGAATGATTTTAATAATAGTTTGATTAAAATTTAATTCAAATGTGGTTAGTATATTCTTCCCCACCCCTCTCCATCTCATCCCTTTCTTATTGCACTAAGTGTTATTGGAGCATGATCTCTATATCATGTCTCAAAATAAATGGTGCATAGATTGCTATTGACCAACCTCAAAATAAGCGCGACTTCTATATAAGTCCACTTACGATTGCTTAACATAGCGCTAAACTTTGTCCCGATTCGAATAAATGATCATTCGTGGCCCAAACCTATGTTTGCAAGCCCAAGTATGTTAATTTGATCTCTTTGATCCAATAACCTTGAGATTCATTGTATGGAGTCTTTGGTTCTACCAATCCTCTAATGGATCTACAACACTTTTGGTCAACGCGGATCACTTAAACATCGTTGATCATTAAATGGTACTTTTGAGGATTCCAAATGGATGGTATACTTGACAAAAAGCAAATGCAACTTGTTGTGTGGAGGTTTTGGTCCTACCAATCCTCTAATGAGTTCCAAATGCAAGTTTCAAGATGATCATCCAACTAACCACTAATCACTAATAATTTATTTTACCTTTTGTTTTTACTTTATGCCCTTTGTTGTACCCCAAAATTTGCCCTCCCATATTCTCCAATAAACTGCCAAGCCAAGCTACAAAATTCCCCAAGAGTTGCACAATGCAAAGGCCTCCATACAGTCAAAACTAGGGTTTGTGTGTTGATCAAGAAAAGGAAGTGTTCAAAGGTCCAATCAAGTCTCATATGCTTACAAACATGGTCAAGCATCCTCATATCAAGTTTCAAGGCATTCAGCTCAAGATTGCACAGTCAAAACCCTAAATTGCACTACAGTCAACTGTAGGGGCAAAATGGTCATTTGGCAATCAAAAGTTCAAATTTTTGGTCAACTCATCATTTTGAAGCCACAAACATCATTTGATCAATGCTTGATCATGATTCTCAAAGTTTGGCTCAGAAATCATCAAAGATGCAAAAGTTGCTATATTTGGACAGCTGAAAAAGTCAACTGAAATTGACCAGGGCATAACTTTCACATGGATTATCAGAAAAATTCCATCCAAAGCTCATTTTGAAGAGAAAGACATTTCCTACAACTCATCTTCATACTTCAAGTCCAAGAAATGCTCTCACAAAAAGTTATCAATCTCAACATTACAGGTCATTTTCAAAAGTCAACAAAAAGGGACTTTAAGTCAAAGACCATAACTTGAGATTGGTAAATCAAAATGACATGGGACCAAAGACATTGGTTAAAGGACTCAAAGACCTTTCCAAAATGTCCAAGAACATGTGAAAAGCTTAAAAATTGAGCAAGTTATGCCTTGTAGAAGTTGGGAAATTTTTGTGAAATGGCCAAAGTCAATTATCATTGAAAATCCAATTTTGACAAAAGGGCCCCATTTTTCTCACTTTGTCCATCCTTGTCATGCCACACACGTGGCCCATGGTTGATTTCAAGACCAAATGTTGACTTTTTCATTTTTATTTAATTTTTGATGATTTAATTCATTTTAATTCATTAAAAATTCAAATAAAATTTAAAAGTCAATGTAATGGTGTCAAATGAATTTGGACAAGTTCTATACATCATGAACCAACTCAAAAATCAGGCCAAGGTTCATTTTCATGCTAAGTCTAGGTTTTGGCTAGAATTTAGGAAAAAATGGTTAATGAACAAACCCTAATGCCAATTCTTTCTCAAGCATGGATTAAGGTCAAATAGCAAGCCTATTCAATTGCAGGATGATCACTGAGTCCAACCCTACCAAGAACATAGCACAAAACTCGTTCAAAGTCCATTTGGCCATTTAAAAATTTGGCCATAAAGTGCAAATCTGAAATCATAGCTGGAGACCTTTTGAAGCCAAAATTTTTATTCCAATAGCATCCTGGGACATTCCTGGACCTTTCTCAATCGTTCACAACACGCAAAACGCCCTGAATTGGTAGTTAGAACTCAAACTGAACCTCAAAAATCTTGAAATCGCATTGCATAATCTAAGCATTCTTTTGCATTTTTTTTCATGGATTCTTGTTTATAATGATGTTTCTGAACTAACCACTATATTTAATTGAGTTTTCATGCCCTCCACGCGATTCTGCCATTAACAAACATTAGGGTTTCTCAGCTTCGAAATTAGGGGTTTCCAAGAACGGCAAAATTGGACGTTCCTAATACCATGGTTGTATTTGGGACATGGAGACGAAGAAAGATGCATCCTCGCGCTTAATTTATGTTAAGAAGAGAGCTATTCGCTATTTTTTGAATCACCCCTAACGCAACAGTATAAAAACCGTGGCCTCTGAGTTATGTTTTTGCAGGGACGAAGACGAAGGCATCGTGGCACGCTGTGACTCGTCCATTCAAAATTCGCGCGCGTGCTAGTCCATATGCGTTGGTTTCATTTTATATTGTTTATTAATTATAATATGTTAATTGAATTCAAATGGCTCAGTTGGCTAGGACACACGCTATTGACTCTAATGACCTGGGTTCAAATCCCAGGTCTTGCAATTTCTCCATATTATTTTTCATTTCTAATTCATATGCAGCGCCCACACTGATGTCCACCATACTCCATCAGAATTCAATCTCCACGTGTCCCAGGGCCTCAGATCCATGGTTAATGTTCAGAGATGCACCCTACATCAAGTCAACAGGCGTACATGTGATCCAAAAGTCAACAAAATCTCACAAATAATTGGGCCAGGCTTGCACCTCCAAATTCAATTCCATACCCCCTGGTTCTATTTTTTTTTCTTTCTTTCTTTTCTAATTTTCTTTACATTTTATTTTTTTTAAATTCACTTGTGTTTTATTTTCTTACCTAATTAATTTTTACAAAAAAAAATATAAAAAACATAAAAACATTATTTTTCATTTAACATTTAATTTCCTTGATTAATTTTAATTATTTGTGAAAGGGTCCAAAACCCTAATTTTGTTTAGTCTTTATGGCACGCATTTATTTTTCATTGTTTAAATATCTTTGTATATGCCCCAAAGCCATGTAATTAAAAACTCTCGGACTTTTTATTCGCTTTATTTTATTTTCAGTCAAATCGGGTTCGGTTTTTTGGCGATGTGGACCCGCGCCCGTTGTAATAGTTAGATTTATTTTCTCGCAAATATAACTGTTAATAAATATGCATGAAAGAATGAATGCCCAAAAAATAAAATCGAATCGATAGATCACCAATGTATGACAAGACAAATAATGAACTGAAAATGACACACAATTCGCACACACCACCCCTAGGGTACGCCTCACTGTTGCCTTTCGAAAGGTGGTCGTCGAGTAGAAAACGTCTTAGTAAGTCCTCATGGTCCGGGAACCTGGCATGAGGGTAGCTTCTGAGGTGTCTTCCTATTGCTCCGGTGACCACCACGTCCCTAAAACTCGAATTGACCCGAACATCTCCAATGGTGGTGCTACCTACCTCTCAATGGTGGGATGGCATTACTTTAAAGGACTCTTACACAGACGAATTCCTTAGGGTAGGTAGGTTCTCAAGGGTACTTGCTCTAATTTCAAAACAAAATCAAAACATCTTTTCACCAACACCTTCCAAAAACTTTCAAAACAAACTTTTCAAAACACTCTGACGCACGAGTTGAATTGAAACTTTTCAAAGCATACTTTTGAAACCCACAATTGAAAAGCAAGCACACATTTTGAAAACACATTGAGCAAGTACCTAAGAGCCCATGGATAACCATGGATAGAAAGGGTGCTAATACCTTCCCTTTCTATAACCTACCTCCCGAACCGAGAGCGATCTCTTTAAAGGAATTTTTCTGTGCTTTTGTCCTTTCCTATTGGAGAAAATAAAAGACGGTGGCGACTCTTGCTTCCGCGACATTTCGCGAACCAGCTTTAAAACAGTCAGTTCCAGATCCACCGATCCCAGAACTGGCGACTCTGCTGGGGAGCAATTTAAAGTGAGGTGTACCTTAGGACTAAGATCATTGTGTTTTCAATTGCTTTCCTTGTTTGCTTTATTATTGTGGGACTGTCTTGGGAGTTCTATAGATCCTAACCCGGATCTGGGGGATACCTTCTTAGAAAGTAGCAACAAGGCTGTGAGGGAACTGTGCGGGGTATACCGACATGGTTGAAGCAGTCTGCTACGTTGATGTGGCACTTTGGTGTGTACCGGTAACCCTTGAGTCAGTCAAGGAGAGTACGGGGCCTCCATATGGTGTCATGAAGCATCAACAGACCTTAGGAACCTTAATTGAACCATCTTGGCCTCTTTAGGGTAGTGAGATAACTGACTTTGGTGCAGTCCGAGGTTGGTTGATACTCGATACTACACTCAATTGAGGGTTGCTTTCCTGGAATATTTCGGTCGCCAGTTCAGTGGCCAAATCGAAACGATGAACAATGAAAGCAATCCCGTGATATTGGGAACCTTAGAACCCGGTTACTTTGATAGGACAGGTTGAACCCACCAACTTCAAGAGGGTACTACCCAGACTCCATGTTGGCTTAAACTTTAAGGGCTTCTCTTGTGTGACTTGTGTGCCTTCCTACTTGAACTACTTGCATGCTTATTACCTGACATTTGTCTCTTGCAGGTTGTGTTTGTAGTCCTTAATTAGGACTCATAACAGGGTATCCTAAGTTTCTTGCAGGTTTTTTTTTGCAGTCCTTAATTGGGACTCATAACAGGGTTACTCACATTACCCCATGCATATCATGACATCATACCATTGCATACATCCTAACCCATTTCAAGGATCTCAAGGGCTTGTGATACAGGTCATATAAATCAAACATCTAGCAAGGGGCAAAGAGGATTTATTTTCTTCTAGCCAATGTTGTCAGGGGCTATGACCCACTTGATATGGTGAGCTTTGACACTTGAAGAAGGTTCCCCTAACCAAGGTTGTTTGGAAATCAAAACCAGACACGATGACTAAAGTCAGAGGCTATGACCCACTGGATATGGTGAGCCTTTGACCCTTTGAAGAGGGACTCTCCATAATATGCAGTTCCTTCAATCAAGTTACCGGACCCAAATTCTAACAAATTTTCTTGTTTATCCCGTGAGATCCTTGAAAACATTGCATGCATGTCATACATATCATTGCATAACAGGTATCCTTGTTGCAGGTCACTTACCTTTCCCGCTGTTTATTTCAGCAATGGCTTCCCAACCAGACAACCAGGGCCTTCTTGCTCAAGAGACCCGGTTCGGGGAAATCCTCCTGAATCTATCCAAGGGGCAGGAGGAGCTAAGGACACTTCTCATGGAGACTCTAGTCAGGAACAGCGCTGAGGATGAAGGGCTGAAACACCTACAAGCGGAGATGGATGCAATGAAAGCCCAGATGCTGGGGCAGAGGAATGCCATTCAAGGTTTAGCTCAAAGACAAGATGAGCTTCGGTTTCTCGTCAACCAACTGCTTCAGGGTAATCAACTGGGGCAAACATCTAAGGGTAAAAAGCCAATCATCGTCCAACCATCTTTGAGACAAAGAGGCGAGGAAAAAGCTCCTCATATGGCTCCAGTATCACCAATTCAGTATCAACCTCACCAGCTTCAGCCAGACAAGCCCAAAAGGCAATTCACCAAGCTCAGCGTGTCGCTGCCTCAAGCCTTACAACAACTGCTGAGGTTGAACTTGGTAACTCTAAAGGATCCTCCTAAGAATCCCAACAGGACACTCTCAAGATATAACCCCAACGCTCACTGCGCTTATCATTCTGACAGTCCGGGGCATGCCACAGAGGACTGTTGGACTCTGAAAAATAAAATCCAGGACCTGATTGAGGAAGGAGCTGTGGAATTCACCCAGGATGGCCGGGCTGAGTTCTTCTACTACCCCTGCAAGACTCACCATTTGAAGTGACAAGCCCTGAGACTAGAAATTTTTGTTCATTCGAATGTTCAAGTTGCAATTTTCTTTTGTTCAAACATTTACTCATTGTTAAAACATTGTTATTTCATTAATGCATCGCTTATGTCCATTTTGAATCAATATATTCGTATTCACTATACGCAAATTATTTTCATATCTGTTCTGATGTCAACTCTTTCAATCAATAATTCTAAGCCTCTTGAGGGAGGATGACGAAAACGATACCATAATTTACAGTATGCTTTTGAACAGATCCCGCTAATGAGGTACAGGCGTTGTTTCAATTCCTAAACACTGGAGTAATAAGGAAGATAATCCCTCGTCAACCCCTTTGAGCCAAAGAAGTAGGAGTTTTTCTTTTCGAAAATCAAAACCCTTTATCATAACCTGGGGCAGGGTAGTTCTCTCAGTTGATCCAAGTGCATGACGAATAGCACCGAAGAGATCTTTACAAAACAAACAAAGATAGTGATAATTCCAAACAATCGTACAGATAGGCAGTCATTATATCTCAAAAAAATAAAAACCCATTAAGTCAAAACCTATGAAGGAGACTTACAAAACTGGGGCATCCCGCCGACTGTAATCACAAAAGAAACAGTTCAGGCAAAAAAAAAAAAAAAAAAAATAGGGATCACAAAATCAAAAAGGAGGTCACACAAACCCTCGACAAAAAAAGGAATGACTGCCTATTCAAAATAAGTTATCCATCACCAGAAAATTAGAGCAAAGACTCAAACAAGGTCTAATGTATGATCAACTGAGTTTAGATTTGGAGAACATCACGAAGAGAGGGTGGGTACAAATAAAATTTGAACCTTTATACTTTGTTTCTTAAACCGTGAACCAAGCCACGTTACAACCCTTAAAAGTCCTAGCTGAAGTATGGGTCAGTTCGAAAGCATACTGTTACGAAAGGTATCCTGACTCCTTAAGGCCTACGGTAAATACGGAGTTGACATCACGTTTTACAAACATTCACTTGCTTTATGAAAAGAACGCATTTTCAAAATCTTCAAGACAGGCATAAGCTTTGTATTTTTGATATAACTGTGTTTGCATATGACTTTTTGTTTGAACAGCATAAAAATTCGCATGACGAAAGTCTAATGAACAAGAGTATCTCCAATCAAGGGGCACGACATGATCATGGTCTACCATCTGGGGCAGTTAAGTCAAGATCCAGGGAATCTCTCAAAAGGCCAAAAAGCCTGGGGCAAATCTCTGCCTGAGTCACTTGGGGCAATCCAGCAACGAATCTTGCACGATCAGACACCTTCTGACAATATGGCGACGCCACCAGCCTGGGGCAAATCTCCGTCTGAGTCACTTGGGGCAATTCAACAACGAATCGGGCCTGATCAAACACCTTCTGGTGGCATGACAAAACAATTTCTAACAGGAGCAATTCCCTACATGCTGAAAGCACGGACATAGTCGAAAAATACTGCGCACAATCAAAGACCCGCTAGGTTGACACACCTAGGCAAAAATAAGGGCTTCCCGGCGAACCAAAAGGGTTCGGGCAAAAACAAGGGATGAATATAAAAAACTGTACACCCGGCAAGTCGAAAACCTGAAAAGGCGGCTTGGGCAAAAATGGGTATCCCGGTGGACTGAAAACCCGAGCGGGCGGTCCAGGCGAAAGTTAGGGATCAAAGCGTACGACTATGTCCTGTCATCTCGTCACCTGCCTACCAGAAGAAGGTTTAACCCTCAACAATTATCAGCATCCCACATGTGCCTCCCCCATAGAAACAGGGGCAATAACGGATGGTTTAAGCAGTCTGATTGTTTCCGTCCTCCAAGGTACCAAGGTAGGTCCAGCTAAAGAGCATGATCAATACATCTTAAATTCCCCAGAGAGAGGACAGCAAGTCAGTGCATTTTTTCCCGAACAAAGTTAACAAGCCTCAAGGAAATTGGGTATCCTCCAGTAGATCCCAATGTTCCCCAGCAGCATATATTCCTAACAAGCATCCCCGGCAATCTTAGTCTAAAGATTGTTCCCCGGCGGCATACATCAACATTCAAAGGAATCACTTCCCCAGCATATCAAAACTATCAAAATTTCCCCAGGAGAGTCCCATCCAAGTTCCCCAGGAAAGATGGAATTCGTCTTCCCAAGCAGTAAGCTTATCCCCAGTAGATTCTGGAAGCTTATCCCCTCGCAGAGCACGAACGCGTCGTCTGGCTTGATTTAAAGAGTTATTTCCTTAACAGGATATAACTGGGTTATCCTCGGCCAAAAGCCACGGAAAGGTCATCGTCAACATAGTTCTTTCCTATCCCCAGCGAAGTCCATCAACACTTCCAACACAACAACGGTATCCCCAACAGAGTTACTATCAGTATTCAGCAAGGCATCACTCTTCCCACAGAGTATTGCTTCCCAGCATGATCGCTAGAATATCTTTTCTCCCCGCAGAATCTACCATTCGCCAAGTTTATTCCGCAACGGAGTCATCTTCTCCTACCGGTATCCTTGCAATTATCATCCCCAGCGGAAGCAAAATCTATTCTTCAACATCAGCCCGGGATAGGACTTCCTGGCACCCGTCAAGGATTTACTTTCCTAGACGAAAACATACATAAAACATCACATACATCATTATAGCATGCATAACGCACTGCATCATGCAAATCTCATTTATGTTGAGAACATCATTGCTTGATCCATATCATGCATTGCACATGACTGACTTTTATCTTTCAGGGAAAATTCAGTTAAGTTCTCAAGACATTTCAAGACCTAGACTGGTTCAGTCAAGGCCTCCTCTGGTTCAGTTAAATCGTCCCAAGATTTTCCTGATTGCTTATCCAGTGGAAGACATTTCAAGACCTAGACTGATTCAGTCAAAGGCCTCCTCTGGTTCAGTTAAATCGTCCCAAGATTTTCCTGATTGCTTATCCAGTGGAAGACATTTCAAGACCTAGATTGATTCAGTCAAAGGCCTCCTCTGGTTCAGTTAAATCGTCCCAAGATTTTCCTGATTGCTTATCCAGTGGAAGACATTTCAAGACCTAGACTGATTCAGTCAAAGGCCTCCTCTGGTTCAGTTAAATCGTCCCAAGATTTTCCTGATTGCTTATCCAGTGGAAGACATTTCAAGACCTAGACTGATTCAGTCAAAGGCCTCCTCTGGTTCAGTTAAATCATCCCAAGATTTTCCTGATTGCTTATCCAGTGGAAGACATTTCAAGACCTAGACTGATTCAGTCAAAGGCCTCCTCTGGTTCAGTTAAATCGTCCCAAGATTTTCCTGATTGCTTATCCAGTGGAAGACATTTCAAGACCTAGACTGATTCAGTCAAAGGCCTCCTCTGGTTCAGTTAAATCGTCCCAAGATTTTCCTGATTGCTTATCCAGTGGAAGACATTTCAAGACCTAGATTGATTCAGTCAAAGGCCTCCTCTGGTTCAGTTAAATCGTCCCAAGATTTTCCTGATTGCTTATCCAGTGGAAGACATTTCAAGACCTAGACTGATTCAGTCAAAGGCCTCCTCTGGTTCAGTTAAATCGTCCCAAGATTTTCCTGATTGCTTATCCAGTGGAAGACATTTCAAGACCTAGACTGGTTCAGTCAAAGGCCTCCTCTGGTTCAGTTAAATCGTCCCAAGATTTTCCTGATTGCTTATCCAGTGGAAGACACTTCAAGACCTAGACCGGTTCAGTCAAATCGTCCCAAGATTTTCCTGATTGCTTATCCAGTCAAAGGCCTCCTCTGGTTCAGTTAAATCGTCCCAAGATTTTCCTGATTGCTTATCCAGTGGAAGACATTTCAAGACCTAGACTTATCCAGTCAAAGGCCTCTCTGGTTCAGTCAGATCGACATTAAGATCTCCCTGATTCTTATCCCAGCAGAAGACACCCCAGATTTTTCTCAACGAGCGTTGTTGAAGTTAAAGTCGCCCAAGGCTCTCTTACCATTCATGCTAAGGAAGTAATCATCCCTGGTTCTTTCATTGCTGTTTGAAGCTCCAGACTCAGCTCCTGCAACGTGTCAGGTACTCATTTTCTGTTTTGCAGGTATGCAGGTTCTCGCTAAGGAATCTCTTACGCAATCAAACACCCAGATGGCATCTATGAGCCCATCATCCTACCCATCAATCTCTAAATGGCATCTATAAGCCCATTCCCCCACCACACTGCTACCATGTGAGCGCAAATTTCTGGGCACTCTAGTGTCCAATCATCTTCTACCCTCGGATTACAAAAGGCACGTCAGCCAATCTCCATCCTCAGGTCTAAGAAGATTGAACAGGGGCAACTGTTGTACCCCAAAATTTGCCCTCCCATATTCTCCAATAAACTGCCAAGCCAAGCTACAAAATTCCCCAAGAGTTGCACAATGCAAAGGCCTCCATACAGTCAAAACTAGGGTTTGTGTGTTGATCAAGAAAAGGAAGTGTTCAAAGGTCCAATCAAGTCTCATATGCTTACAAACATGGTCAAGCATCCTCATATCAAGTTTCAAGGCATTCAGCTCAAGATTGCACAGTCAAAACCCTAAATTGCACTACAGTCAACTGTAGGGGCAAAATGGTCATTTGGCAATCAAAAGTTCAAATTTTTGGTCAACTCATCATTTTGAAGCCACAAACATCATTTGATCAATGCTTGATCATGATTCTCAAAGTTTGGCTCAGAAATCATCAAAGATGCAAAAGTTGCTATATTTGGACAGCTGAAAAAGTCAACTGAAATTGACCAGGGCATAACTTTCACATGGATTATCAGAAAAATTCCATCCAAAGCTCATTTTGAAGAGAAAGACATTTCCTACAACTCATCTTCATACTTCAAGTCCAAGAAATGCTCTCACAAAAAGTTATCAATCTCAACATTACAGGTCATTTTCAAAAGTCAACAAAAAGGGACTTTAAGTCAAAGACCATAACTTGAGATTGGTAAATCAAAATGACATGGGACCAAAGACATTGGTTAAAGGACTCAAAGACCTTTCCAAAATGTCCAAGAACATGTGAAAAGCTTAAAAATTGAGCAAGTTATGCCTTGTAGAAGTTGGGAAATTTTTGTGAAATGGCCAAAGTCAATTATCATTGAAAATCCAATTTTGACAAAAGGGCCCCATTTTTCTCACTTTGTCCATCCTTGTCATGCCACACACGTGGCCCATGGTTGATTTCAAGACCAAATGTTGACTTTTTCATTTTTATTTAATTTTTGATGATTTAATTCATTTTAATTCATTAAAAATTCAAATAAAATTTAAAAGTCAATGTAATGGTGTCAAATGAATTTGGACAAGTTCTATACATCATGAACCAACTCAAAAATCAGGCCAAGGTTCATTTTCATGCTAAGTCTAGGTTTTGGCTAGAATTTAGGAAAAAATGGTTAATGAACAAACCCTAATGCCAATTCTTTCTCAAGCATGGATTAAGGTCAAATAGCAAGCCTATTCAATTGCAGGATGATCACTGAGTCCAACCCTACCAAGAACATAGCACAAAACTCGTTCAAAGTCCATTTGGCCATTTAAAAATTTGGCCATAAAGTGCAAATCTGAAATCATAGCTGGAGACCTTTTGAAGCCAAAATTTTTATTCCAATAGCATCCTGGGACATTCCTGGACCTTTCTCAATCGTTCACAACACGCAAAACGCCCTGAATTGGTAGTTAGAACTCAAACTGAACCTCAAAAATCTTGAAATCGCATTGCATAATCTAAGCATTCTTTTGCATTTTTTTTCATGGATTCTTGTTTATAATGATGTTTCTGAACTAACCACTATATTTAATTGAGTTTTCATGCCCTCCACGCGATTCTGCCATTAACAAACATTAGGGTTTCTCAGCTTCGAAATTAGGGGTTTCCAAGAACGGCAAAATTGGACGTTCCTAATACCATGGTTGTATTTGGGACATGGAGACGAAGAAAGATGCATCCTCGCGCTTAATTTATGTTAAGAAGAGAGCTATTCGCTATTTTTTGAATCACCCCTAACGCAACAGTATAAAAACCGTGGCCTCTGAGTTATGTTTTTGCAGGGACGAAGACGAAGGCATCGTGGCACGCTGTGACTCGTCCATTCAAAATTCGCGCGCGTGCTAGTCCATATGCGTTGGTTTCATTTTATATTGTTTATTAATTATAATATGTTAATTGAATTCAAATGGCTCAGTTGGCTAGGACACACGCTATTGACTCTAATGACCTGGGTTCAAATCCCAGGTCTTGCAATTTCTCCATATTATTTTTCATTTCTAATTCATATGCAGCGCCCACACTGATGTCCACCATACTCCATCAGAATTCAATCTCCACGTGTCCCAGGGCCTCAGATCCATGGTTAATGTTCAGAGATGCACCCTACATCAAGTCAACAGGCGTACATGTGATCCAAAAGTCAACAAAATCTCACAAATAATTGGGCCAGGCTTGCACCTCCAAATTCAATTCCATACCCCCTGGTTCTATTTTTTTTTCTTTCTTTCTTTTCTAATTTTCTTTACATTTTATTTTTTTTAAATTCACTTGTGTTTTATTTTCTTACCTAATTAATTTTTACAAAAAAAAATATAAAAAACATAAAAACATTATTTTTCATTTAACATTTAATTTCCTTGATTAATTTTAATTATTTGTGAAAGGGTCCAAAACCCTAATTTTGTTTAGTCTTTATGGCACGCATTTATTTTTCATTGTTTAAATATCTTTGTATATGCCCCAAAGCCATGTAATTAAAAACTCTCGGACTTTTTATTCGCTTTATTTTATTTTCAGTCAAATCGGGTTCGGTTTTTTGGCGATGTGGACCCGCGCCCGTTGTAATAGTTAGATTTATTTTCTCGCAAATATAACTGTTAATAAATATGCATGAAAGAATGAATGCCCAAAAAATAAAATCGAATCGATAGATCACCAATGTATGACAAGACAAATAATGAACTGAAAATGACACACAATTCGCACACACCACCCCTAGGGTACGCCTCACTGTTGCCTTTCGAAAGGTGGTCGTCGAGTAGAAAACGTCTTAGTAAGTCCTCATGGTCCGGGAACCTGGCATGAGGGTAGCTTCTGAGGTGTCTTCCTATTGCTCCGGTGACCACCACGTCCCTAAAACTCGAATTGACCCGAACATCTCCAATGGTGGTGCTACCTACCTCTCAATGGTGGGATGGCATTACTTTAAAGGACTCTTACACAGACGAATTCCTTAGGGTAGGTAGGTTCTCAAGGGTACTTGCTCTAATTTCAAAACAAAATCAAAACATCTTTTCACCAACACCTTCCAAAAACTTTCAAAACAAACTTTTCAAAACACTCTGACGCACGAGTTGAATTGAAACTTTTCAAAGCATACTTTTGAAACCCACAATTGAAAAGCAAGCACACATTTTGAAAACACATTGAGCAAGTACCTAAGAGCCCATGGATAACCATGGATAGAAAGGGTGCTAATACCTTCCCTTTCTATAACCTACCTCCCGAACCGAGAGCGATCTCTTTAAAGGAATTTTTCTGTGCTTTTGTCCTTTCCTATTGGAGAAAATAAAAGACGGTGGCGACTCTTGCTTCCGCGACATTTCGCGAACCAGCTTTAAAACAGTCAGTTCCAGATCCACCGATCACAGTTCTCAACCAAGTTCTTCCTAAGCAATGGAATTTTGTACAAACGCAACCATGATTCAACTCTGCTTTGTTGTGTGGATAAGAAGAAAGTAGAGAAGATCGTGGAGGACATGCATGATGGTATCTTCGGAACTCACTCTAGTGGACATACTATGTTTAATACGGTGGGAGAACTGACTTGGTGTTTTTACGTTTGATTGCAATTATTGCGGATAACAAGAGTCACCACCGACTTTTCTTTTATCCAATAAGGAAAGGGTGAAAAGAATAGGAATGACCTTTGAGATATTTTCTTGAGTTCGGGGGTTAGGTTATGAAAAGGGGATGTATTAGCACCTTTTTCATCTTTAGTTATCTACGGGCTCTTAGTTGCTTGCAAGATCACTTGCTTTGTTTAAAAATGTGTTTGTGGTGGATTTTGAAAGTACTTTTGAAAAGCGCCTTCGTTTAGGCAAACATTGTAATGATTCTCCTCTCTATAAGAATGTATACAAAGTGTTGGACTTTTTAAAATATTTCATATTTTTGAAAAGTGTTTGGTGTGTTTGAAAAAATGTTTTATTTTTGGTAATAGATTGCGAGAAAGCAACTAAGAACATTCTACCTTACTCAAAAGTATTTTGTTCATTTATCTCTTCCTTTGATATTGCTATCTCACCATTGATTGGTAAGAAGCCTTATCTTTGGATGTAAAGGGACATGCGTGGGTCAATTATGTAGTCATAGAAGGCAACCTTATGAGACGTTTTAGAAATTTTCGTTTAGGGACTAGATTGTTTACCGAAGGCAACATTGAAGGACATCGAGGGACTATGATCTTTTTATTGAGGGACTTTTTATAAAATGCCCATATTCGAGGGACATGACTATTTTTCGAGGCAAAAAGTGAGATTACCCTAGAGGTGCATATGTGTGAATAGTGTGTTTGATTTCACGCGTTTTTGTCTTGAATTTGAAATTTATCTATTTGTTGATTTTATTTTGCCACATAACCTAGTTACTAATAATAAAAATGCAAAGATTAAATCCTAAGCTATTGCAACTATAATAAACCAAAAGAAAAAAAGGAAAAGTGAGTCCTTCGATCCAAGCATTATGCTCCTTTGATTCATCCTGTTTCAGCTTCTTTCGACTGGGCCTGCAAAACAGAAATAAATGTAGCCATCGACCACACCCCTCTTTCTGCTCACTTTGATTGGACCTGCAAAACAAAAATGAATGTATCCTTCGACCACAACCCTTTTTTTGCTTACTTTGATTGGTCCTGCAAAGTAAAATGAATATCTGTCCTTCGATCACACCTCTTTCGTTTTAGATAGCAGCATGGGGCGAAGCCTAAAAGGCTTCAATTCACACAACCTTTTTCCTGTTTTCTCCATTTGGGGACTAAGTAGCAGCATGGGGTGAGGCCATGCTAATATTGCTTCATGGCTAGATTAATTCTTAAAAAATATGTTTGATAAATAAAGAAAACAAACCAAAAAAACTTAGCAAATAAAGCAAACCAAAAAGGTTAAAATAAAGACAAACAAAATAAAGTAATGATGATGCTTGAAACAAAAAGAAATGAGTATTCACATGTTATGCTTGAACGAAAGGTTAAAGTCAAGAGAACTTACCTTGCTTGAAACTTGGATGTGGGTTTTGGACTTGAGTTGTTTCCCTGGGCGCTCTTGGATTCGAACGGGAAGAAGCAAACATGGTGTTTCTTTGGCTAGATTTGAAAACCAAGAAAAATTGATTTGTGTTTGCTTATCTCTGGATTTTAAAGAAATAAGTGTGGTGCTTCTTCAAGTTCTGGGTTTGGGAGGGTGTTAAGTGTTTGAAAGTTTTTGAGAGTTTTTGATGATTCTTTCCACACAGCCAAAATCTTCTTAAGCTTTCTTCTTCTTTCTCTTTCTTTTTCAGCCCCTTTGAAGTGCAAGTGAACTCTCTATTTATAGAGAAAATTTTGAATGAACAGCTTTGTGAAGGAATAAAATATAGTTTCTTTGAAAGGCCAACATCCACTTGTGTTAACTTTTTATAATCCCAAGATAAAAGCACTAAAATCAATGGTTGAGATGGGTGGCTCCTAGTTTATAGGGGGAAAGTTTGCAGAAGAGGCAGGTGCAAGGCTCAAGAACTTTCTAAAAAGGTAGTGATGTATAACTTGGATGCCTATATAGCCTGACCTACGGACAACTTGACTCTTTGAATCGAACCCTTCATTTTTTCATAGCCTTCGACCAGAATTAACAAACCAGCATTCGTTTCCACCAGTTGTGTATCCTTCGAATGTACCAACTGTGTGTTCTTCGAATGGCCCTCCTTCAGCTGAATATGCCACTAAGTATTCTTGGTTTTGATCACTTAAGCCCAACCTTTCGACCAGACCTAGAAGTAAACAAAACATATTATTTCCCAACCATGGCAAGTCCTTCGCATGGGCCACCAAGTTGTGTATCATAATGCAACACTATGTGTGTTGAAGGGTCTGCAGATGGTTTTGAAGGTGATACGAAAGTGATTCAAGACAATCTTGAAAGGTGGGTTCGAAAGTGATATGAAGGTGACTCCAAACAATCCTGAAGGTGGATTCGAAGCCAGTATGTAGGTGTATTCGAAGCAATTTAAAAGGGAATTATTGCTTTATGGATGCTAGCATGAGAGAAACTCCTGCCTTGTGCATACAAGTTTGTAGGAGGATTCGAAGGTTTACATGAAAATGGGTTTGAAAGAAGCCTGAAGATTGATTCGAAGCCAGCATGTAGGCGTATTCGAAGGAGACATGTAGGGAACAATGCCTTTTGCATGCTAACAAGAGGAAAAATTCTTGCCTTGTGAATCAAAGAAAACACGTACAAAGCCAATGGTGCAATTGAAACCAACACGTAGGAGGTCTATTCTTTGTGTCAATGGAAAACCTTCAGAAGGCCATTTCCCTTTAAATCGAAGAGAGATTTCAGAAGGTCATCTCCTTCAGAATCGAAGGAAACTAATATGAAAGTCATAATGCCAGTCGAAACTAACATGCAGAAGGAAAATGCTTTGTGAGACAAACATTCAGGAGGCCATTGTTCTCTGAATCGAAGCTTACATGCAGAAGGCAATTGCTTGAATGAAGATTGTGGACTAAAGGATGCATGAAAGGGTACAGGATTCAACGTTTGTTGTTTTCAAAGGATACCATACCCCAAACCAAGCTTTGTGCGAAGGTAATCCTTGCCCAATCGAAGCTTTCCTGCAAAAGATCATTGCTCCATAAATTGAGGCTTGCGTGCAAGAGGCCTCATGTTCAGTCAAAGCATGTGAATCAAGGTTGCGTCGAAGAAGCCAGAATGTTCAGTCGAAGGATGAATGAGTCGAAGCAAGCTTGCTTTTCTTCAATTTTATCAAAAATCATTTTTTATCTGTTTTTCCCTTTTTGTCTGCTTTGTATTTGTCCAAATTTTGAGCTTTTAAAAATTCTTGTGAGAAAATGCTTTGAGAAATGAGAGGGAAAATTTTGGGGTACAACAGCTGCCCCTGTCCAATCTTCTTGAACCTGAAGAGTGAGATTGGCAGATCTGCCTTTCGTGACTTGAAGGTGAAAGATAATTTAACACTTAAAGTGCCCAAAAATTTGCCTTTGACACGTTGAATTGGGAATGGGATTATAGATGCCATTTGGAGAGATAATAGAGATTTCTTGGAAACGGGCTTACAGATGCTATCCATAGTGATAGAAAAGGTATTTATTTATCATGTCTTTTCCTGCAAGGAAGAGGGTTAGTTGCATGCAAAAATATGCATGGTGTAATGATGTTCTCAAAATAAATGAGATTATGATGTATGCGTATGTTGTATGATGTATGAAGATGAAATATATTTGAAGTGCATCATTGTCTGGGAAAATAAATCCTTGACAAATGCTGGGGAGCCTTGGGAAGCTGAATCCTGGACTGTTGCTGAGGATGAAGAGCACGCTCCTCTTCAGACTTTGTTTTAGGATGTTTCTGCTAGAGAATGTTGTTGTGTTTTAAGAAGACTCTGAGGAGAATGATGATCTTCTGTTTGGGGAAAAGAGTTTAAGAGTCTTAATTTTCTGTTGCTTTACTGGGGAATTATCTCTTGAAAGTCAGTTGTTATCTGGTCGGACTCCAGGTTTCACAATGACTTGCTAGGGATTGAGAAGTTGACGGTTATCTGGCTATTTTATAGGTTTTACAATAACTCGATGGGGATTGTAGAAAAAGTCTACTGGGGAAAATAAGTTTTTTTTAGTGATTTGAAAAAGTCAATTTTTTATCTAGTCAGGTCCAGGTTTTAACAATTTGAACTGGAGGTTGATTGTTATCTGGTCGGGTCCAGGCTTCAACAACTTAAAAAGATGGGATTGGCTGTTATCTGGTCGTATCCGGGCTTCGACAACTTGGAATGAGATTAACTGTTATCTGGTCGGGTCCAAGCTTCAGTAACTTGGAATTGTGGTTTACTGCTATCCAGTCGAATCTGGTCTTCAGAGTAAATTGGACTGGTGGTTAACTGTTATCTGGTCGGGTCCTGGCTTCAGCAACTTAAAAGGGGATTGACTAATATCCGGTCGGATCTGGGATTCAGCAAATAAAGAAGTTAAACTGTTATCTAGTCGGTCCCAGGCTTTAGTAACTTGGAATTATGGTTTACTGTTATCCGGTCGGATCCGGTCTTCATAGTAAATTGGATTGGTGGTTAACTGTTATCTAGTTTGGTCCAGGCTTCAGCAACTTAAAAGGGGATTGACTGTTATCGGTCGAATCCGGGTTTCAGTAAATAAAGAAGTTAAACTGTTATCTGGTCGGGCCCAGGCTTCAGTAACTTTGAATTATGGTTTACTGTTATCTGGTCTTCATAGTAAGTTAGGTTGGTGGTTAACTGTTATCTAGTCGGGTCTAGGATTTAGGAACTTGGAAAAATGGTTTTATTGTTATCTGGTCGGACCCAGTCTTCACAATGATTTAAGGGTAGGATAAAGTTGAACTAGTATCTAGTGGGGTCCAGGTTTTGTAGTAACCTGCTTGAAAGGATTAAGTTAACTGTTATCTTGTCGGGTTCCGGGCTTTTTAGCAACTTTCGAAGATAGAAAAGACTCTATTGGTGACTTTACTTGGGTTCAGGGGTTGTGGTCCCTTGATTCATAATGGTCTGAGAGGTAAACTCAAATTGGAGAGGACAAACTCAGTCGGGGAAGACAGACTCAGTTGGGGGATTTGCTATTTGTTGGGGAATTAAACCGTGTTGATGAATATTTGATGAGCTGCTGGGGGAGATGTATTCTTTGACAAAACTCCTCAAGACTTCTTTTTATGACCAAATCAGTTGGGAAGAGAGTTTTCTAGGAATTGAAACTATGAATGGGGAGTTCATGGATCCGAATTTGTGAGGATAATGCTAACGGAAAAATCCTGTGGGGATGTCTGGAATGCAACTAGGGAGATGTTTGTTTTGAAACATATGTTTGCTAAAAATTTTAATCACGTTCGTATGCATATGTTCATTCAATTTTAGTCATTGGATCTCTTCGCATACAAAACAGAAAAAAAAAAGTATATCTGTATTGATGTTTTGCCCATAAATAGGCTCTTTGTACAAAGAGAAAGAAATCCTAGTAAGAGGAAATAGCCAAAAGAAATGAAAAGAGTACAGAGTGAAAACAAAAATAATAGCCATGTGAATGTGATCTCGTTGTCCTTACACTGCTATTGCCTTTATGTCTTCGAGTAAACCTTTACCATTGAACAAAGTCGATTGGATTGATTTTGGACCATTTGAACTTTCGGATTTTTGGTAATAAAAATGGCTATGGGGATTCCACGGGTCATAATCATATGCTTTAATCCTTAACTTTTTCCTGGACCTCCCTTTCGGGTTTTCAGCCCACCAGGATACCCATTTTTCCCCAAGTCTCCCTTTCAGGTTTTCGTCTTTCCGGGTGTACAATCTTTTGCATATATCCCTAATTTTTGCCCGAACCCTTTTGGTTCACCGGGATGCCCTTATTGTTTCCTAGGTTTGTCAACCTAGCGGGTCATTTTATGCGTAGTATTTTTTAATTATGTCTGCGTTTACGGGATGTGGGAAATGTTCGCCGTCCATAATAGTCAGCATAATGGCACCACCGAATAATGCTTTCTTTACAACAAATGGTCCCTCGTAAGTGGGAGTCCATTTTCCCCTGGGGTCGCCTTGTGAATGAATGATTTGTTTTATTACCAATTCTCCAGCTTGATACACTCGAGGCTTGATCTTTTTGTTAACACTTTGATCGTACGCCTTTGATACATCTGACCATGGCAAACAACAGTCAATTGTTTCTCGTTGATCAAGTTCAGTTGATCCAACCTAGTCTGAATCCATTCATTCTCGCCTAGACTTGCTTTTTTCATTATCCTTAAAGAAGGAATTTGAACATCTATGGGCAAGACGGCTTCCATGCCATAGACCAAAGAGAAAGGAGTTGCCCCAGTTGACATGCGAGCCAAAGTAAGATAGCCATGGAGAGCAAATGGTAACATCTCATGCCAATCTTTGTAGGTTACCACCATCTTTTGCACAATCTTCTTGATATTTTTATTGGCAGCTTCCACTGCGCCATTCATCTTGGGTATATATGGGGAAGAATTGTGATGCTTGATTTTGAACTGAGTACAAAGTTCCGTAATCATAGAATTGTTGAGATTAGTTCCATTGTCGGTGATAATCCTTTCGGGGATTCCATAACGGCAGATGAGATTATGCTTAATGAACCTGGATACCACGTTCTTGGTAACTGAGGCATATGAAGCAGCTTCGACCCACTTGGTAAAATAATCAATGGCAACAAGAATGAAATGGTGTCCATTTGAGGCAGTAGGTTTTATTTCTCTGATCATGTCAATGCCCCACATCGCAAACGGCCACAGAGCAGTCATGACATTTAAGGGAATAGGTGGTACATGGACCTTGTCAGCATAAATTGGACACTTATGGAAAGTTATTGAATAATGATGACAATCAGTTTCCATTGTGGACCAATAGTAACCAGCCCTCAGGATTTTCTTGGCCATAGTATGTCCACTAGAGTGGGTCCCAAAGAGGCCATCATGCATGTCTTCCATAGTATTTTATGCCTCCTTCTTGTCCACACATCGGAGTAGAGTAGAATCATGATTGCGCTTGTATAAGATTTTGTTGCTCAGAAGGAATTTGGCTGAGAATCTTTGCAAAAACTTCGTATCATTGACGGAAGCCCCTACCTGATATTCTTGTGTTTTAAGATATCTTTTCACCTCGTGATACCATGGTTTCTCTTCGTCAGTGTTAAGCTCGTAGAAGTGTGCGGGTTCATGTAATCTTTCAATTGTTATCATAGGAGCTTCATTGTCCCATTTGACCTTGAACATGGAAGACATTATGGCCAAAGCGTCGGCTAACTGATTTTCCTCCCTAGGGAAATGATCAAAGGTGATCTCCTCGAAGTATGGAATTAGAGTTAACACAAGTTCTTTGTATGGAATGAGGTTAGAATTCTTGGTATCCCATTCTCCCTTTAATTCGCTAATTACTAGATCTGAATCTCCAAATACATCCAAGTGTTTGATCCTGAAGTCAATGGCAGCCTTCAGTCCTAAGATGCATGTTTCATACTTGGCCATGTTGTTCGTACAATCGAAGCATAATCTAGAAGTGAAAGGAGTGTGACAACCTTCAGGAGAGATTATCATAACACCAATTCCGTCACCCAGAGTATTGGAGGCCCCATCAAAAACCATAGTCCATCGGGATCCTTGTTCAGGTCCCTCATACGGTCCAGGCTTTGCACAGTCGGTCACTAACATGATATTGTAATCCGAGAATTCAAAGTTCATAGATTGATAGTCATTAACAGCTTGGTGAGCCAAATGATCTTCTAATATAATTCCTTTGATGGCCTTTTGTGTTGTATACTGGATATCATATTCAGTCAGAATCATTTTCCATCTAGCTATCCGTCTGGAGAGAGCAGGATTTTTGAAGATGTATTTGATAGGGTCCATTTTAGAGATCAATAGAGTGGTGTGAGTCATCATATACTGTCTTAATCGGCAAGCATCCCATTCCAGAGCGCAACAAGTTTTCTTGAGTAGTGAATATCTGGTTTCACAGTCGATAAACCTTTTGCTCAGGTAGTAAATTGCATGCTCCTTTCGGCCAGACTCATCATGTTGGCCCAATACACACCCCATAGAATTCTCTAACACAGTCAAGTACATGATCAAAGGTCTTCCTTCAACTGGAGGCATGAAGATAGGAGGCTATTGCAAATATTCCTTGATTTTGTTGAAGGCAACTTGGCAGTCATCGTTCCATTTGACAACTTGATCTTTCTTCAAGAGTTTGAAGATTGGCTCACAAGTAGCAGTTAAATGAGAGATGAAGCGAGCAATGTAATTAAGACAAACCAAGAATCCTCTGACCTCCTTTTCAGAATGGGGAACTGGCATTTCTTGAATGGATTTTACTTTTGCAGGATCAACTTCGATTCCTTTTCCACTGACGATGAAACCTAGAAGCTTTCCTAACCTTACTCCGAATTTGCATTTATTAGGATTCAACCATAATTTGTACTACTTTAGCCTCTCAAATAGCTTGCGTAGGTGATCGAGATGCTTTTCTTTGGTTTGCAATCTGGAAATCATATCATCCACATAGACTTCTATTTCATGATGAATCATATCATGAAATAAAGCTACCATAGCCCTTTGATATGTTTCCCCTGCATTCTTTAATCCAAATGGCATAACTTTATAACAAAAGGTGCCCCATTATGTAACAAAAGTGGTCTTTTCCATGTCTTTGGGAGCCATCTTGATTTGGTTGTATCCATAAAATCCATCCATGAAGGTGAAGACTTTGGGTTGAGCAGTTTTGTCAACCAAGACGTCAATATATGGTAGAGGGAAATCATCTTTGGGGCTTGCCCTATTCAGATCTCTATAATCCATACACATGCGAACCTTTCCATCTTTCTTTGGCACAGAGAGCAAGTTTTTCACCCATTGAGGATAAAATGTGACGGCCAGAAAACCTTAATCAAACTGCTTCATTACCTTGGCTTTTATCTTTTCGAACATGTTAGGCCGCATGCGACGAACCTTTTGCTTAATAGGGGGGCAATCTTCCTTCGTTGGCAAACGATGCACCACAATATCGGTATCCAACTTGGGAATATCTTCATACTAACAAGCAAACACTTCAATGTAATCATGTAACATCTGAACCAATCTTCTCTTAATACCATTTTTTAGGTTGGCCCCGATCTTGACTTCTCTTTTATCTGCCTATGTGCCTAAGTTGATAACTTTGACCAATTCTTCATGAGGTTGAATATATTTCTCTCCTTGCATTAGAAGTCTGGCTAATTCTCCTGGTATTCCACAATCTTCCTCGCCTTCGTCTTCAACATGGTTAACTGGATGTTCGAAATCATAACTGGCAATAGTAGAGTCATGGGCAATGAGATCCGGAGTGGATGACGATCTGCAAGTGTGTGTGTGTGTGTGTGTGCATGTAAGGTACATGGCTATTTTGAGAAAAATGCAATAAAAGGAAAGAAAGACAATGAACGTGAAAATTTAAATTCCAAAAGGTCCAATGGTTTATATTAAATGATCATATGATAGATGAACATGAACAAAACCTTTTAACAAAAAAGGCCAAAGTGCCCCGGGCAAAGCACATGGCTTAAAAGTCAGACATAAATTCTTGAATTGGTAGAAAATGGTAAACAGTAATTACTCCTCTATGAAGGAGATGTGTGTGAAGTCTTTTTCTTGCCAGTTGGTGAGCTTTCATTTGACAGTAGGGTAGATCCATTCTTCAAAAGGGAATTTATTGTCAGAATCTTCTACAACATTCACTTCATGATTTCTGATGTGGGGAGGTATCTTTCCCACACGAGCGCGTCTAACCTCTTTTTGAGCTTGAATGGTGAAACCCAATCCAAACTTGTCTGTTTTAAACGGGATGTCGGGAAGTTGGTTCGAGATAGTACAATCTCCCTCCTCGACCATGGCACATGCATCCTTGAGGGAAATCATTCTTGGTACAACTTTATTAGCTTTTGACACAATGAAGGAGGCTTTGGTGGAAGCCGCCTTAGGAGGAACAATTTCAAAGGCCTGGCATGGAGTTTCTATGATTTTGCCATCCATTTCCACATATTTGAAGGATTTAAGATGGCTCACCATAAATTCTTCTTCTCCGCTGACAGTAACAATCTTCCCTTGGACCGGATACTTTAGTTTTTGATGAAGGGTGGATGTCATTGCCCCAGCCCCATGGATCCAAGGGTGTCCAAGCAGACAAGAGTAGGCGGGACGTATGTCCATTATGTAAAAGGTAGATTTGAAATTCTGTGAGCCAACTTTAATAGGGAGATCGACCTCTCCATGAACCAATCTCTTAGTCCCATCGAAAGCCCTCACGACAGTATCTCTTGGCTTTAAAACCAATCCTTCACAATCCAGGAAATATAAAGCACCCTTGGGTAGCACATTTAACGATGAGTCAGTATCAAATAAGACATAATCTAGGGGAGTCCCCTTGCATTCAACACAGACATGTAAGGCTTTGTTGTGATTTCTTCCCATAGGGGTCAGATCAGCGTCAGAGAATCCTAATTCGTTACCGGCCGTCAAACTTGCCACACAATTCTGAAACTGGTCAGCGATGGTTTCCTGAGGTACATGGGCCTTCTTCAAGAATTTGATCAAGGCTTGGGCATGAATTTTTGAACACAGTAATAATGACAGCATGAAAATTTTGGAAGGGGTCTGTCCCAGCTGCTCCACTATTTTAAAGTCACTTTTCTTTATAATTTTTAATATTTCCTCCATCTCTTAATTAGAGGGTTCTTCAGTATTAGCCTCTTAGGTAGGTGCCTCTGTCCTAACAAGCTCACCTTCTCTTTCTTTTTCTTTGGTGTTGGTACTGGACTTGTTATTAGTTATGCGGGCGAGAATTGTTGTAGCAACGGGTGGTGGGATATCAGGGGAAAAGATCATCCCTATTCTCGTTACTTTACTAGAACCAGCGATGTTGGTGACATCAACTTTATTTTCGTCGATCCAAGAATCTTGTTTTATCCCGTGGTAATAAACCTCAACACCATAGTTCCATGGAACTACTCTGTTAAAGGAATAGGGGATGGGCCCAGCGATGATGATTATTAAAGGGGCGATGGTTGATTCATTTGAAATCCTAATAGGACCCTTTAAGGGGATCCTAAAAGGCTTGTTGGAAATTATTATCAGACAGGTCTTCAATTCTCTTGGTCAAACTCTGGATGGCAGGAATCTTTTCAAACAGAATCTCACAACTATTTACCAAGCGTTGCACACCTTCCTTCAATCGCTTGCACCCACTCACTTGTTGATCACAGTAGACACAATCTTTAGAACAACAAGGGAAAACCCCGACTTTTAACAAGTTAACCTTCACAATAGTTAACAGAGATGTTAAATCTTCAATGGAGGAAACGAAAGTGGTTCCATCAACTGCATTAACACTTTTTCCATGGTTTGGCATCAGTGCGGTTATTACATTAGGAGTAGCTTGTGGATCAAATTCAATTGTCTTGTTGTCTATCAGATCCTGAATCTTATTCTTCAGAGTCCAACACTGGTCGTGTTCATGCGCGAGGCTGTTGGAATGATATGCACACTTGGCATTTGGATTGTATTTAGGTGATGAAGTATTCAGATTGGATGGTGGATCACCCAATGTCACTAGATTAGCCTTCAATAGATGTTGCAAGGCTTGGGACAGTGACATGCTAATCTTCGTGAATTGTCTTCATGGAATTTCGGGTTGTTGATTGTTGAAGGATTGTCTTTGAGCAGACGAAGGGTTGGATATTAACAAAACATTAACAAAAGGTCGATGATCCTTCTTGGAGTGGACCCTTTCCCTATACACATAATTTTCTTCTTTATTTCCAATGAAAGGTTTCTTTGTAGTGTTGGAACTGGAAGCAGACGTCATTGGGATTTTTCCGCTCTTAATACTGCTTTCTACCCTTTCACCAGTCAATATTAACTCGATGAAGCCAGATGAGGAACTACCAATTAATAAGTTCAAAATGGGCCAGTCAATGTACCCATGAACATGTAAATTAATTCTCTGTCAGTGAGCGGTGGTTGGACCCTACCAGCGAGATCTCTGCATTTTTGTGCATACTCCTTAAACCCCTCATTTGCACCCATTGCCATACCTTGAAGCTGGACTCTAGTTTGTGCCAAGTTGACATTGTATTGATATTGATGATAGAAAGTGGTGGCTAGATCTTCCCATGTGTGTATATGGGAACCCTCAAATTGATAGAACCATTCTAGTTGAGTCACAGTCAGACTCTCTTGTAAGAAGTGGATCAAAACCTTTTTGTCAGTGAGGTGCGGTTGCATCTTGCGTACGTAAGACCTTAGGTGATGCTTTGGGCAGGAGACCCCATCATATTTGGCGAAGACTGGTATTTTGAATTCACAAGGAATGACGACCCCAGGCACTAAACCCAAATCACCAAAATCCAAACCAGGTACAACTTGAATTTCAACAGCTTTTAGCCTATCTTATAATTGTTTGTATCTATCCTCGGCAGGTGGGTATTGGTCATCAAAATAGTCTTCATCTTCAGAAGCTTGATTATTTGCAACTTCAACATGGGTGCTTCTTACCTCCTCGTCTCGATCTTTGTCCTCTTTAGACGACTCTTCAAATACTTGTACTTGACAAACTGAACATTTAAATCTCCTACCCATGTTAATGAGGGCCTCCTTTTTGGTTTTCTTTTTGGTTGTCGGCATTGCCATTATATCTTGTTGTCCTTTAGCCAGGGTCAACAAAGTTGCTTGGATTTGGGAATTATGTGCTTGCAAGTCCTTCGCTATTTATTCGATATCCATCTTACTGAAATAAACAGTAGAGAGATAAGGAAGCATGTTGTGGAAAACCTGTTTATGTCATGATGCATGAAAAATGCGTATGCAAATGATTTCAAGGACTTAGAAAATTTAAATTTGTTTAGACAAAAAGAATAAGCATCATTTGTATTAATAAGTTTGATTCGATTACAAACACGCCTCTTGGGCTCACAATGGAAGGAATAAACATAAAACAACTTTTTTAAGATAAAAAGGTCAAGCGCATCCTCTTCGGTGCGACGTAAGCGTTCAAATTTCGCTCTTCATGAAGCTGTTTTGTGAGCTCCAGAACTTTCTTCTCACTGGCATAAAATTGGGTCTCAAAGGCATCTCGTTCTTCTTTGGGCTGGACCCAAGACTTTTTTAATTCTTTGAAGTTTGTTGGCATATCCGGATAGAAGATAGTATATGGAACGTCTCCTTCGACAACAGGTTCCATGATGATAGGTAAAATTGTGGGGTAAGGCATCATGATATTTTGAGCGCGTGCTCGAACCCATTTAAGATAAGGCTCTAAAGGGATGGAGTTCTTATGCCCCAATGTCTTGCTATTCATTTTGTTCACCATATCCCAAGCACGAATGAACCTATGACGTTACCCTTGGACATCATTCTCATAGTCGAATGCAATTCCCTAAACCAGTGCATCATAAGGACCGTCCCTCCTAGCATACCTAAACAGTCGCAATTCCAAACAAGGATTGTAAGTGATGCCTCCCATGATTCTGAGTAGAGGGACATTAGGGAATTCTCAACAATGGTTAATAATAATAATGCTTTCCATAGATCGCGCACACCAATAGATATTTGAATGTGTAAGCGACATCAACCTACTAGACCATCTTAAAACTTGCTCATTTTTTATAGTAGATTGGGGTAGGTGCGAAATAAACCACCCAACTAAAAGAGGAGTGCAACACATCAGGAGTCCTCTTCTCTTCATGGTGCGGGAGTGAAAAGAATGCAAGATATCCCCAAGTAAAGTGGCACCACATTGTGAGATAGAAAATTTTTTACAGCGTTCACATCTATAAGTTTGTTCGGATTGGGGAACATGACAATCCCATGGATGAGAAGAGACAACACTTATTCGAAGTCTTGCAAATCCGAAGCATCCCAAAAGAATTGAGCCATTTCAAACAAAAACTTGGCCAAAAATCCTTTGACGCCACTTCTCGTTTCCCAATTAGCTATAACATCAGATCGTTACAAATGTAAAGCTCAAGCAATAACCTCAGGTCTTGGTTCTCTTTCAATACCGTTGAAGGGTAGTTGATCAAGGATAGGGATCCCCAAGAGACGAGAAAATTCTTATATAGTGGGAACAAGATGGTAATCAGGAAAGGTAAAGCAATGGAGCAAGGGGTCGAAGAATTGGAAAAATACTTTCATCATATCCTCATCATAGCTTGAAGTGACCAGGTTGAGAAGTCTCCAATGTGTCTCGGTAAATGAAGAATTCCCAGGAACCCTTGATGCTAATTCTTTGAGTTGAGGAGGTACTCTTATGAGGTTGACTTGGATAGTGTTTCTTCGAGTGGGAGTCATGTCCTACAAAACAGAACAAAATAAATCCCTAGGTCCTTGAAATGGTTAATGAAAAATGTCATGGTATGGTGTCATGATGTTTATGCACAAATATATAAGCAAAGAAAAATAAGCCCTTAGGTTTAGGCTTGCATGGGGTTCATAGGTAAGTACCCTTTTAGTTGGCTCATCCTGTCCTAGAAAGTAACCGAGTTCTAAGGGATTTCAATATCACTGATCTTTCTTCATCGGGCATTGTTTCAGTGAAAGCCTCTTTATTGGCGACCAAAATATCGCAAGAGTCAGATCTCAATGAGTGTAGTATCGAGTATCAACCAACTTCACCAAAGCCAGCTATCTCATTACTTCTTAATGGCCAAGTTGTTCAATTAAAGGTTCTAAGGTCAGTTAGTGCTTTATGAGACCACACAGCGGCCCTGTATTCTCCTTGACTACTCAAGGGCTACCGATACCAACAAATATGTCACACTAATGTAGCTATTGTTTCAACCATGTCAGTATACCTTGCACAATTTCCAAAATCTATTGCTACTTACCTAAAAGGTGTTCCCCGATCCGGGTAGAGGATATGTACAACCCAAACAAAGAACCATAATGTAAAGCTGATAAATCAGTCAATGAAAGTAAGTAAATGTGATCTAACTCTAAGGTAACCCCACTTTTAATTAGTTCCCCAACAAAGTCTCCAGTTCTGTAATATGGTGGGAGAACTTACTTGGTGTTTTTTTCCGTTTGATTGCAATTGTTTCGGATAGCAAGAGTCACCGCCGACTTTTCTTTTATCCAATAAGGAAAGGGTGAAAAGAACAGGAAAGACTTTTGAGATGTTTTCTTGAGTTCGGGGGGTAGGTTATGAAAAGGGAAGGTATTAGAACCCTTTTCATCTGTAGTTATCTAGAGGCACTTAGTTGCTTGCTAGATCACTCGCTTTGTTTGAAAATGTGTTTGAGGTGGATTTTGAAAGTATTTTTGAAAAGCGCATTTGTTTAGGCAAAATTTGTAATGATTCTCGTCTCTATAAGAATTTATACAAAGTGTTGGACTTTTGAAAATATTTCATATTTTTGAAAAGTGTTTGGTGTGTTTGAAAAAATGTTTTGTTTTTTAAAATAGATTGTGAGCAAGCAACTAAGTACATTCTACCTTACTCAAAAGTCTTTTGTTCATTTATCTCTTCCTTATCTTTGGATGTAAAGGGACAAGCATGGGTCAATTATGTAGTCATAAAAGGCAACCTTATGAGACGTTTTAGCAATTTTCATTTAGGGACTAGATCGTTTACTGAAGGAAACATTGAGGGTCATCGAGGGACTACGAAAGTTATCTATTTGTTCGTTTTATTTTGCCACATAGACTAGTTACTAATAATAAAAATGCAAAGAATAAATCCTAAGCTATTGCAACTATAAAAAACCAAAATAAAAAAAAGGAAAAGTGAGTCCTTCAACCCAGGCATTATGCTCCTTCGATTCATCCTGTTTCAGCTTCTTTCGACTGGGCCTACAAAACAAAAATGAATGTAGCCTTCAACCACACCCCTCTTTCTTCTCACTTCGATTGGACCTGCAAATCAAAAATGAACGTATCCTTCGACCACACCCCTTTTCTTCTTACTTCGCCTGGTCCTGCAAAGTAAAATGAATATCTATCCTTCGACCACACCTCTTTCATTTTAGATAGCAGCATGCGGCGAAACATAAAAGGCTTCGATTCACACAACCTTCTTCCTGTTTTCCTCATTTGGGGACTAAGTAGCAGCATGGGGTGAGGCCATGCTAATATTTCTTCATGTCCAGATTAATTCTTAAAAAATATGTTTGATAAATAAAGAAAACAAACCCAAAAAAATTAGCAAAGAAAGCAAACGAAAAAGGTGAAAATAAAGACAAACAAAGAAAAAATGATTTGTGTTTGCTTATTTCTGGATTCTAAAGAAACAAGTGTGGTGCTTCTTCAAGTTCTGGGTTAGGGAGGGTGTTAAGTGTTTGAATGTTTTTGAGAGTTTTTAATGATTCTTTCCATACAACCAAAATCTTCTTCACCTTTCTTCTTCTTTCTCTTTCTTTTCCAGCCTCTTTGAAGTGCAAGTGAACTCTCTATTTATAGAGAAAATTTTGAATGAATAGCTTTGTGAAGGAATAAAATATAGTTTCTTTGAAAGGCCAACATCCACTTGTCTCAACTTATTATAATCCCAAGATAAAAGAACTAAAATCAATGGTTAAGATGGGTGGCTCCTAGTTTATAGGGGGCATGTGTGCAAAAGAGGCAGGCGCAAGGCTAAAGAACTTTCTAAAAAGGTAGTGAAGTCATTAAGAGAAAGTTGGCTTGAAGAATAATTTAATATGGAGTGAGGCACAAGTTGGAGTCCTATGTAGCCTGACCTACAGACAACTTGACTCTTTGAATCAAATCCTTCATTTTTTCATAGCCTTCAATTTAAAATGGAATCATTACTTTATGGATGCTAACATGAGAGAAACTCCAGCCTTGTGCATACAAGTTTGTAGGAGGATTCAAAGATTTACATGAAAATGGATTTGAAAAAATCCTGGAGATTGATTCGAAGCCAGCATGTAGGCATATTCGAAGGAGACATGTAAGGGACAATGCCTTGTGCATGCTAACAAGAGGAAAAATTCTTGCCTTATGAATCAAAGCAAACACGTACGGAGCCAATGGTGCAATCGAAACCAACATGCGGGAGGTCTATACTTTGTGTTAATGGAAGACTTTCAGAAGGCCATTGCCCTATGAATCGAAGAAAGATTTCAGAAGGTCATCCCCTTCTGAATCGAAGGAAACTAATATGAAGGTCATAATGCCTAGTCAAAACTAGCATGCAGAAGGAAAATGCTTTGTGAGACAAACATTCAGGAGGCCATTGTTCTCTGAATCGAAGCTTGCATGCAGAAGGCAATTGCTTGATTGAAGCTTGTGGACCAAAGGATGCATCAAAGGGTACAGAGTTGGATTCAAATATGTTGTTTTGAAAGGAGACCATACCCCAATCAGAGCTTTGTGAGAAGGTAATCCTTACCCAATCGAAGCTTGCTTGCAAAAGGTCATTGCTCCCTGAATTGAGGCTTGCATGCAGGAGGCCTCATGTTCGGTCGAAGCGTGTGAATCAAGGTTGCGTCGAAGAAGACAAAATATTTAGTCGAAGGATGAATGAGTCGAAGCAAGCTTGCTTTTCTTCAATTTTGTCAAAAATCATTTTTTATCTGTTTTGCCCTTTTTGTCTGCTTTGTATTTGTGTAAATTTTGAGGTTTTGAAAATTCTTGTGAGAAAATGCTTTGAGAAATGAGAGGGAAAATTTTGGGGTAAAAAACTATGGCCAAGAGGATTTTGAGGGATGGTTACTATTGGTCGACTATAGAAACTGATTTCCACCACCATTCATGGACTTGCCATAAGTTCCAAATCTATAGTGATAAGGTTCATGTGCCTCCAATACCGTTAAATGTCACGACTGCTCCTTGACCATTTGCAATGTGGGGCATTGACATGATCGGAGAAATCAAGCCCACTGCATATAATGGACATCATTTCATCCTCGTTGCCATTGACTACTTCACCAAATGGGTCAAAGAGGCTTCATTTGCCTCAATTTCCAAGAATGTTATAGCCCAATTTATAAAGCATAAACTCATCTATCGGTACGACATCCCTAAAAGGATCATCATTGACAACAGAACCAACCTCAACAATGCTATGATAATTGAAATATGCATGCAATTCAAGATCAAGCATCACAATTCTTCTCCATACTGACCTAAGATAAATGGTGCAGTGGAGGTTGACAATAAGAACATAAAGAAGATTGTGAAAAAGATGGTTGTGACCAATAAATCCTGGCATGAGATGCTACCATTTTCTCTTCATGGCTACCGTACCTCAGCACGAACATGAACTGGGGAAACTCCATTCTATTTAGTCTATAGTATGGAAGCTGTCCTGGCCGTCGAAGTTCAGATTCCTTACTTAAGGATTATGAGAGAAGCAGACCTAGACGAGGACAAATGGATTCAGACTAGGTTGGATCAGTTGAATTTGATTGATGAAAAGAGGCTAGTTGTTGTCTGTCATGGTCAAATATATCAAAAACATATGATCAAGGCATTCATCAAGAAGATCAAGCCTTGAGTATACCAGGCTAGCGACTTGGTAACAAAATGCATCATTCTACCACAAGGAGATCCTAGGGGAAAATGGACACCAACATACGAAGGGCCATTAGTAGTCAAGAAAGTATTCTCTGGCGGTGCTATGATGGTAACCATTATGGACGACAAAGATTTCCTGCACCCGGTAAACGTAGACATAGTAAAAAAATACTGCACATAAGAACGGTCCGCTAGGTTGACATACCTAGGAAAAAATAAGGGCATCTCGGTAAACCATAAAGGTTTAGGCAAAAAATTAGGGATATATACAAAAGATTGTACACCCGGCAAGTGGAAAACCTGAGAGGGAGACTTGAGCAAAAAAGGGTATCCTGGTGGACTGAAAATACAAAAGGGCGGTCCAGGAAAAAGTTAAGGATTAAGAGTGTACGACTATGTCCCGTTGGATCACTATAGCTAGCTTTATTACAAAAGTGAAAAGTTAAAAGGGTACAAGATCAGTTCAATCAAATTCTTTCGACGACGAGGGATGATGTTCGAAGACATAGGGGCAATAGCAGATTTGGAACCCAATAAGATCACTTCCATGTGGCTATGTATTTGTTTTCACTTTGTATTCTTTTCATTTCACGACGACTTCCTCTTACTAGGATTTTCGTCTCTTTGTATAAACGCTGATTTATAGGCAAATTATTAATACAATTATGCTTTGAAGTGCAAACTTTTTATTTTTCGGTTTTGATTACAAAAACGTCCAATGACTAAAATTAAATGAACATATGCATATGAGCATGATTAACTATTAACAAATATACGCATAAGAACAGGAATACACACTTTCTCTAGGAGCAAGGATAACACTCATGTTGTCCATAAATCCACATAGAGTAAATTCATACATTCTCCACAATTTCCTTTCGGAGTTCCAATCAAAATATCTCCTGGAAATGCTCTTCCCCGACCTAGTTTGGCCCTCCAAAACTGAAAGAGAAACTTTGCATAGCTCTTCCCCAGGAGAATTTGTTACCCCAGTGAAATCTCAAAAATATCTTCCTCAACAGGGTTTATTTCCCCAATAGACTACCATCTCCCTAGTTTGAGTCTATTCCTCAGACTACAACACAACATTGACAAAACTCCTTTTCCCCAGTAAGAGCAATGGACAACCAAGGTTCTTGAACTCTAATCCCCAAGTAGAAATCAACATCCCCCACGGAGTTCCCTCAAAAAGCAAACAGGAATCCCCAGCGGAAGTGTTCTAGAAAAAACTGAAGATATACATACTCTTCATCCATAATAATAGTCAGGGATTTATTTTCTAAGACAAAGATACATTTCAACAACATTCATTCATCAAGACATATGCATACAAAACATACATCATAATCTCATTTATTTTGAGAACATCATTAAGCAATGCATTTCATATATCATGACATTGCATACAACTAACTCTTTACCTTTTCAAGGAAAGGTCAATCAACAGATGAAAATCATCAACTATCTACATAATCAGACAAATTTATCCAGAGGCTAAAATCTGACAAGTATTTCCATCAAAGACTTTCCCTAGGGAATCATTCTGAAGAATATATCTCTGAGGCGAAATCAAGCTCAGATTCCTTCATTATATGTTGAAGTAGTAGTCGTCATAGATTCCTTCATTACATGTTAAAGTAGTAGTCATCATAGATTCCTTCATTACCTGTTGAAGTATTAGTTGTCATAGATTCCTTCATTACCTGTGGAAGTATTAGTCGTCATAGATTCCTTAATTACCTGTTGAAGTAGTAGTCATAATAGATTCATTCATTATTTGTTGAAGTATTAGTCATCATAGATTCCTTCATTACTTGTTGAAGTAATAGTTGACATGGATTCCTTCATTACTTGTTGAAGTAGTAGTCGTCATAGATTCCTTCATTACCTGTTGAAGTAGTAGTCGTGATGGATTCCTTCATTACCTATTGAAGTAGTAGTCGTCATAGATTCTTTCATTACCTGTTGAAGTAGTAGTCGTCATATATTCCTTCATTACCTGTTGAAGTAGTAGTCGTCATGGATTCCTTCATTAACTGCTGAAGTAGTAGTCATCGCAGATTCCTTCATTATCCATTGAAGTATTAGTTGCATGTAGACTCTCTTCCAGATACATCTCTTAAAGATCGAGTCAAGCACTAGACTTACAAACAATCACTCTGGATGGCATCTTTAAGCCCATCTCCAACAAATTTTCATTACCTCTCCAAATGTCATCTTTAAGCCCATTCCCGACACAATCAACTGACGTCACCACTTCATGCATAAACGAGTGCAAATTTCTGGGCAATTTAGTGTTCAATCATCTTTTACCTTCAAGTCACGAATGACGGACACGCCAATCTAACTCTTTAGATTTAAGAAGATTGAATAGGGGCAACTATTGTACCCCAAAATTTTCCCTCTCTTTTCTCAATACATTTCTCACAAAAGATCTTCAATAGGTCAAGTTTGCACAAGTGTTGACTAGGTCAAATCACCTCTTAAGCATTGGGACCCCAATCTAGGGTTTTCATTTTCACAAGGATAATTGGACTTATAATGCTTAAAATGACTTTCATGGTTCATTATAGACCTCCAAGAATACTCATGCCAAGTTTCAAGTCTTGGATCACAATTTTGCTCAGTCAGTTGATCAGATGACTGAAAATCATCTTGTTGTACCCCAAAATTTCCCCTCTCATTTTACTCAATACATGCTCCTAGAGATCCTCATGCTGCTCAAGTTTGCCCAAGAGTTGACCAAACAAACTCTCTCCTAAGGCAACATACCCCAAATTAGGGTTTCTATTTTCATCAAGATGGGTAGACCACCAAGGTCTCAAATGCTTTCCAAGGTCCTAATATGTTCTTAAGACCCTACATGTCAAGTTTCATGCCTTGGATAAGAAGTTTGCTCAGTCAACTGCTCAGATGCTTGAGAATCGACTATATTAGGTCAAAAGTCAATTGTGGCCAACATACAGTTAAACCTCAAGATTTTTGGTTAACATCAACATTTTTAATCTATATCCATCATTTGATCAAGGGTTGATCATGATTCCTCAAGGAATGATCCAAATTCATCAAAACCCAAAAGTTACTAAATTAGGGTTTCTTAGGAAAAGTCAACCAAAGTTTGACCAAGCATAACTTCTTCATACTTTATCAAAATTTTTCCATCCAAGGCTCATTTTGAAGAGGATTAAATTCCCTACAATTCATCATCAGCTCACAAGTTCAAAATATGCACTCATAAAAAGATATGAATTTTGACATTATGGGTCATTTTGAAAAGTCAACAAAAACACCTTTAGGGTCAAAGCTTCATACATGAACATGGAAGACTCAATTGAGATGAGACCAAAAGGGTTACTTAAGGGACATCCTAAGCTTTCTAAAAAGTCCAAGAACACCTCTATAGGATTAAAGTTGGAGGAGACATGCCATGTCAAAGTTGACCTTTTTTGCAAAATTGCCAAAAGTCAAATAGGCTCAAAATTGCATTTTCCCCCCAAATAGGCCTACTTTTTATGCTTGCACCTCACTTATAATATGATCCACGACCCAAATATTCAACCTCATGTTATTTGCTTCACTTTTCAATTTAATTTTTTTTTTTTGTTAATTAAAATTTTAATTAAATCAAATAATTGATGAATAATGAAAAGATATGTTGTGATCTGATTTTTGGACAGGATTTCAATCAAATGATGCAAGGATATCATGATTAATTCGAATCAAGGTTGATTGGTACAAGAAAGGCATAATTTGGCTCAATATAGCAAGTTTACATATGCCATGAAAATCAAATCAAATCTTCAAATCTTTCAAAGATGTGATTTGTTTTTACAACCCTAATTCACTCTATGATATATATTGAACATATCCAAGGAAAGAACAAGGGGGAGAGTCGTGAAAAAGAGGCAGAACAAAACTGCAAAATTTCAAAGAAAAGTGTGAGATCAAAATCCACTCTAGAGCCATCCACACGGAGATTTAAGGATTCCAATCTATTCTAAGACATCCCAGGAAGCTATTCCACCTATCCCCAGGCTTCAAAACGCCAGGAATCGTGCCTACCATCAACCACGGTTTGCCCAAAAACTCGATTATGATTTCCTTGATTTTGGAAGCATTATCATGTTTTGATTATACATTCTTGCTCATCATCTTGTTTGCAAGCTATTGGCATCATTTAATTGCATTTACAGCGCAGGAATCACAGTATTCCATTGCTAGGGTTTACGAGTTTGTTTTAGGGGTTTTTAATGCTGGAACAATTGGCTCTCATAATGGGTACCATGATAATCAGGGCTTCATGCCCAGTTGATTCATGGTCACCAATTGAATTTATATTGCGTGTACAAGATTTTTGAGATGGACAGGGCTATAGTTACAAACAAACGTCCGTAGGTAAAAGTTTGAACCTTAAACAACAGTCCCAAGGAAGAAGATGATGCGTGTCAAGGCGTGATTAGCCCATTCAAATTTCGTGCATTTTGGCTGGCAGAACACTTGATTTGGCTTTTGATTTTATTTATTTATTATGTTTACAAATAACAAGTCCAACGCAGATGGTTGGAAGGAATGCCTTTGATGCACACGTCCTGGGTTCGATCCCAGGCGTGTGCATTTTATTATTTTCTTGATTGTTTCAGGCGAATCCAATGCAATACGCCATCCCATGCCTATCATGTACCATCAACGCTCATTCATTGGATGCCCAACTGGCTAGATCTCACGCTTCTCCAATGAAGGTTCATGGTATTCGTCCAAGTCAATGCCACATCAGATCCCAACGTTGACTACGCCTGGAGCTTAATGGGCCAAAGAATTTCATATTAACACCCCCAACATTACTATTCAACACAGGCCCATTCCTAAATTTTCTATTTTCTTATTTTTTCTTATTCTTTGCAATTTATTTATTTATTTTATTTTTTTAAAATCCACCTTTTTCATAAAAATCCCAAAATCAAGAATTCACAAATTTAGAGTTAGTTTTTTTATCAAATTTAATTTTTTAAGTTAATTAGTTTATTTAATTTAGGGTAACTTTAAATTATTTTTATAATTAAAAAATAAATTAGAAAACTAGGTTTATTTCTTGATGTAATTATTTTCTTTTTGTCAAACAAAAACACAAAAAATTGGCTAATTTAATTATTTTTTCTTAATTAAATTTAATTAGTAATTAGGTTCTTTTTTTTTTATTTATTTCAATTATTACTTATTTTCTTAAATGACAAAAAAATGATGTTTTCTTTAATCAACTGATATTAGATTTAGTCAAGGGTCAAAACCCTAATTTCTCTCGCATTTAATTTGTCGCGCGCTTGTTATTATTTTTGACATTATTATTGTAACCGTTTCAAGGTTGTAATAGCTTTAATTAGGGTTTTAAATTATGTACTTTTATTTCTCGTCAAGGAAAATTATGTAACTGTCAAAGCCATGTAATAGCTAGGTTTATTTCCGCTTTTTTGCTTTCAGCAAATTATTAACTGTCTAGATGTATGGCTAATAAGATTGTATGGCAAGAATGTCTGGAAAATTAAAATGGTAGATCACCTAATGTGCAAAGATTAACAGAAACAAATCATATGCACATATTCACTCCTTGGGTTTACCTCACTTCGGTTGCCTTCGGTAAACAATCATTAAGCATATGAGATTTTAGTGGTTGCCCTCCAGTCTAAAGAGATCAAATTGTCCTATTTGAATGTTGCCTCGGAAATGTTTCCTCGGAAAGATCTTAAGACTCTAGGGTTACTACTAAGGTTTTATAACTATTGCTTTAGTGATTGTATTTGTCCCTTTCGAATGTACCTTACAAACTCCAACGACGGTACTACCTACTCCTTAATAGTGGGACAACGCTGTCTAAAGGAATTAGAATGAACAATCTTTTTTCGAGAAGGTAGAATCTTAAGTACTTGCTCAATAAAAACTTTTCACACAAACACATTTCAAAACAGTTTTCAAAACAACATCGTTACATCCTTGAGGACCGATACAAGGGTTATCACGAAGTAAAAAAATTTCAAAATAAGCACACACACAAGAAATTTTAAAAAGATGAGCAAGTACCTAAGAGCCCATGGAAAACCATGGATAGAAAGGGTGCTAACACCTTCCCTTTCTATAATCTACCCCCTGTACTCAGAATATCTCGAAAAAAGGTTTTTTCTGTTCTTTTTCCTTTTCCATGATTGGATGAAATAAAAGTCGGTGGCGAATCTAGCTTACCGCGACATTTTGCGAATAAAAAACGCAAAACGCAAACCAGTAAAAACAGTCGGTTCTGCCACCGTATCACACAGCTGTATTGGGTAAAAAGTCAATTATGGTCAATCCACAGTCAAACTTCAATATGTTCGGCCAATATCAACATTTTTAAGTCATATTTATCAATTGATCAATTTTAGATCACAATTCCTCAAAAAAAGTATTCAAATCATCAAAAGGGCAAAATTGTCAAAATTAGGGTTTTAACTGAGAATGACCGATTTTTGACTTTTGACCTAATACATTATCTAATGGTTTGAACCATAATCTTAAGGACTCAAACACATCCTTTTTACCTAATTGCACGACTTAATTCATTTCTCAAGATCAAACAGTTGATATTTGAAATTTGGTCAATTGATGAAAAAGTTAACTAATACACCAAAAGTCAAACTTTGACTTTTTGGTCAATATTAAGTTTCAAAGATAAAGATTCATCAAGAAATTCAAAAGTATAAATTTTTATCATCAAGAATCAAGAAAATCAAAAAGTCTATAAAAAAGTCAAACTTTTCAAGACTAGAAAAATTTCTAAGTGTTTTAAACCTTGATAATTTAACTACTTCATGACCTTTTTTCACAAAGATGCAAGATGATTTAAAGAAAACTTTCAACATGAAAGTTGTGGATCTTGATGAATTATACAACTTTATATTAGAGGGTTGATGTCCAAAAAATTCTCAGATTTGAAGATATAAGCCCTTGAAGTCATGACATTTTTCATAAAACACTTAGTGAAAATTTTGACAAGTTTAGGCAGATTTTTGACCTAACTTCTTGGCCAATTTTAACCTAGATCCAAGATGGTTTATCTAAAATAGTCAACATGAAGGTTGTAGATGACGTTTCAAGCTTTCCAAAATGTCCCAGAACTTAAAGAGATCATTTTTTAGCTAAGACAATCGAACGCAAGAAGTTTGGTATCCATTCTTGAATTACAAGTCATTTTGATGATGAACCCTTGGCTAAATCTCATAGCTATGCTGCATAATCTTACTTTGCAGGCTTCTAACTTGAAATTCACTTCATAATTAATAGTTTACACAATTGTTAGAGCTATGATCCAAGCATTAGAGCCATTGTCTAAGTGATTAATCCATTTTTGGCACAAAGGTGACATTGCCATTTTGGAAAAGTGGCTTGAATCATAAAGTCCACTCTCCTTGAGCTTTACACTTGTTCCTTCTGCATATACACAATCTTAAATCTATAAGCAACTTGTCTAGATCCTATCAACCACCCTACAAGCCTTGTATTATGCATTGAAGCCATGTTTTTCAAGCTTGCTTCAAAAACAAGTCAAATGGCCATAACATGTGATCTTGTAATTCTAACCATCTCAAGTCCTCAAACCTTTTCCTATAAATTGAGACATTGTTAACAAGCCAAGGACACGAATTTGCAAGTCTGAAAATTCCCTCAAACTCAGAATTGCTCATAAATCTTATTTTTGTGCCATTCCTGACCTTGCAATTCAAACTCTCATTCCACTTGTGTTTTCTTCCTCAAAAACAATCACAAAGTATCTCTATATCATTTAGAACCTAATCAAACACCTGTTACACAACTGTAACACCTCCATCACCATCCTCCATTTTCAAAAACAACACTTTGCACTTTGACTTCTCCAGCATGATTCAGAAACTCTCAGCTCAAAGTAACTATTGAATTAGCTTCCTGGAGTTTCAGTGAAGCTAACCAGATCATTACAACACCTTGAAGTGTGCTCAAACTCAAAACACGATCTCCATCTGCAAGGTGACTTTTCTGAACTTCTATCCCTTCATACAAGCATCATTTGGCTTTCATTTTAAAAGACAAAATGTAGACACTTAAACTAACCGTGTTCTTAGAATTCATTTATATTTCCTGAGCATGGAGAATTTTAAGTCAGAACTTTCTGAAAAAATTAGGTCAAATTTGGTACCAACAGAAATTCGTGCTTATCTTTGATCCATTGTTTAAGTTATTTACATATTTGAAATCGTGGTGAAATTTCTAACAAGTTTGATGTTTACAATTTCTGAAATGGTTGAGAAATGAGAAAGATATGAAATTTAAAAATCAGTCTTAGAAGGTTGGCGCGAGGAAGAAGATGAAGTTGTCATTCAGGAAGGAGTTTATTTTATATTTATTAGTTGTTGTTTCAATAATGGATGAAACAACCACCCCAGTGGAAAAGAGTGCACGCGAAAGGCTTTGGTCTATAAGGTCCTGGGTTCGAGCCCCAACGATACCTTTTTCACTTTTCCTTCTATTTTTCTTGTTTTTCCTCTTACTCATAAAACGCGCATGGGCCTTCCAGCATTGGGCCAAAACGCATTTACTCACCATCACCCCCTGATTACTTCACACCACACGGGCCCATCATATTTTATCTTATTTTGTTTTATTTTATGACTTGTAAAAAAAAACAGTTTGGGCCCTAAACAAAAACTGTTTTACTTTCTAACCTCCTAATCTCTTTTCAAACCCCCTGACTCTTTAGTTTATATTTTTATTTTTTATTTTCTTTTCTTTCTTTTATTTTACTTTACTATTATTTTTAATCAAAAAATACAAAAAATATATTTTCTTTATTAAATACTTAGACTAAAAATTGTTATTTTATTTTCATTTCATTTTATTTCCTTTAAACAAAAGGCCTAAATAATATTTTCTCAACAAATTAATTTCTTTTCTTAATTAAATTAATTTAGACTTAGGTTTTAGTTTAATTTTCTCTTCTAATTAAATCAATTTAGACATTAGGATTTTTATTAACTTCTTTTCAAAATGATTAATTAGGTTGAACCCTTTTTCATCAAAAAATCCATCAAAAAACAATTTCTTTGTACATTCTATTATTTCACATTATTACATAATTGTCAAAGCCTTGTAATAGTAATTAGGGTTTAATTTATTTGTCATCTCCATTTGATTTGTACCCCCATCCCCTAAAGTGATGTAATAATGTAGGACTTTTAATATCCGCAATTTATTGTTTTTCATATTATTGCTAGTAATTAGGGTTTTATGGAAAGACTTAAAATCGAACAACAAACAATCCTAATTCAATACAAATGCATGAAAACAATATACTTTTCACACATGCAACTCTAGGGTTAACCCACACTTGTTGCTTTAGATTGAAACAGTCATGTCACTCTAACGTGGGATACTTTAGAAAAGTCCTTCGATTACAAGATCGTAGCCCCTCGATGACCCTTCGATGTTTCCTTTGACAAATGATCTTAGTCCCTTAAAAAATTTTCTAAGGTATCCTACAATGTTGCCTTCTATGATTGTACGATGACCCACGTTTGTCCCTTCACATATGCAGCGGTAGAAACATTGAGACAAAGCCATTAGATTGACTTAACTCGCACAGATCAAAATAAAAATTGCCACTGCGCTTTATTGTTTCCAAAAGAATGGGAAAAGAGCGAATAACCCAAAAAGAGGGGGGAGATAATCTAGGTAAGGGGTTGGTTATGCAAAGGGAAGGTATTAGCACCCTAAACATTTACGGTACCCTGTAGGAACCTCTTTGTAAATCTGTATGTTTTGGCTATAAAATATTGTATACAAAAATAGATTGTGGGGATGAGAAAAGAAATATTTTTTATAATTTTTTCACCCACCGCGGTTGTGAACCTTTAATGCCTATGTACCACCTTTCGTGCAATAGGGGATCAGGGTACTCGTAGTCCACTTTTAAATTTTTTTAAAACACAAGTGTGTTGGTTAATTTTAAGACACGAGACATCATCATCATTATCCTAGTGGAAAACATACTTACTACCCATAATTATGAGAAAGGAGAATTTGCGTCATCTCAAATTGGAGGATATGGCTTGGATTTTAAAATCAACAAAAGCCTCACTCAATACCCAAGTGGAAAATATCTCACTTCACTATATATCATATAAGTATAGTTGTTTGCATCACTACAAGGATTGGCAAGAGCCTAATCTTTTGAAAAAATCTTTAAGGATAAAAGCCAAAATGGAAAAATAGTTTGAATGAGATTGATTGACTTTTAGTCTTCTCACAAAAATGTCCAAGTATTATTAAATTGATCAAATTTTGATTAAGAAAAGATTTTTGAAAATGCATGGACCTAAGTCCAAGTTTATTATGAAAGTGGTTCAAGTTTTAAAACAAGAATAATTTTTAAAAGGAGGGAGAAGCTTTTGAAATTAAAGAAGATGGGAGGAGATGAAGGGACTATCCTAAAGTATAAGGTAAAATTTAGGGAAAATAACCGTCTAACCAACAAGAAGCCACCACTTGACACAATGAGTCAATATAGAATTCTCATCCTTTGGATTTGAAACCAAACAAACAATTACAGAAAAAGACCTCTTAAGAAAACCAAACTCCATTTGTATTAAGTCTTTACAAAAATTGGGCAGAGTAACAGTTGTATACAGATGAATTCCATATCACAGACAAATCATGTAATCACAATAACCTGCACACAAAACAAACAAAAACCTCAATGTCTTGGGGTAAACCCTAAAAACTCCAGACAAAATATCAGTTGAGGTCACAAGATCTCCAAGATAGGTTAAGGCCCTGAGTCCTAAGTCCAAGAAGTCCATGTCTCCAAAATGCAAAGGATAGTAACCAAGTAGTCCAAGTAACATTAAAGTTTTTTATGGTTCAAGTTGATTATTAAGTATCTTCAAAAAGGAAATGAAAATCTCAAATGAGTAAAATAAAAATGACATAAAAGTAAATGCTCAAGTGAGCAAAAATGAAAATAGCTGAAATGTAAATGCTAAAATAAATGTGCTTAAAGTAAAGGAATAAAGTAAAAGCATAAAATAAAGTCAATTGTTAGGAATTAGTGGTTAGTTGAATGACCATCTTGAAAATTGCATTTGGAACTCATTAGAGGATTGGTAGAACCAAAGCCTCTCAACAACAAGTTGCATTTGCTTTTTGTCAAGTATATCATCCATTTAAGAATTCTTAAGGAAACATTAAATGATCAATGATGTTTAAGTGATCCACTTTGACCAAATTTGATGAAAATTCATTTTGTCCTGACTTGAGAAAATGATCATTCGTGGCCCAAACCCATGTTTGCAAGCCCAAGTATGTTAATTTGAACTCTTTGATCCAATAACATTGAGATTCATTGTTATGAGGCTTTGGTCCTACCAATCTATGTACCTTATGTTTTGAGACATGATATAGGAATCATGCTCCAATAACATTTAGTACAATAAGAATGGGATAAGATGAAGATGGATGGGGTGAGAAACAAACCATATTTGAATTAAAATTTAATCAAACTATTATTAAAATCATTCATCCATTTTTATGTAGTTAGACTCAACGCCATGGATCCAATGATGTTAATAAAGTTCATGATCCCAATTTCATAGTCCAAGATCAGCCAGAATATATATAAAAAATAAAATTATATTTAAAATAAGAAAATAATATTTTAAAAATGAAATAAAGAGGAAAAATTGCAATTATATTCAAAATAATCAAGAAAAATTAAACAAGATGATAGAAAAATCCTAAATGAGCTCAAATATTTATATAAAATTTTTGGTAATTTTTTAAAGTCAGAAACTATTTTTTATTAAATTAAAAGAAATAGACAAAATAAACCAAAAATGAAGAAAAAATAGTAAAGTCAGAAATAAAAAATAAATGAGGTCACCAATATTTGTCAAAAGATCATTGGATCCTTCCCTAATTTTTCCAGAATTTAAAAATGAAGAAAAGTATTTTTTAACAATTAAATCAATTCAAATAAAGTGAAAAAATTATTAAAAAAACAAAAAAAATTGTGAAAAAATAAAAATCAGAAAGAGAAAAATCAAAAGACTTTTTCATAATTTTTTTAGATTTTTTGAAGTTTAAATGGATTTTTTATGATTTTTTGAATTTTAAAACAATTTAAATATAAAAATCAGAAAATAAAATAAAGTCAAATAAAATAAAATAAAGTCAATAAAATAAAGTCAAAATAAATTCAAAAAAATAAAGTCATGATTTTTTGAAGTACTCATGACTGAAAACTGATGAACTTCTTCAGAGTAATAAAATCTCAACGACGAACTACCTTTCATAAAGACAAGGCTACCATTCATCGGAAAAAGATCTCAACAACGAACTACCTTCCATAATGACAAGGCTACCATTCATAGGAGTAAAAAATATCAGCAACGAACTACCTTCCATAATGACAAGGCTACCATTCATTGTAGTAACAAATCTCAGCAACAAACTACCTTCAATAATGAAAAGGCTACCATTCATTGGAGTAACAAATCTCAGCAATGAACTATCTTCCATAATGACAAGTCTACCACTCATTGTAACAAAAAATCTCAGAAACAAACTACCTTCCATAATGACAAGGCTACTATTCATTAGAGTAACAAATATCATCAACGAACTACTTTCCATAATGACAAGGCTACCATTCATTGGAGTAACAAATCTCAGAAACGAACTTCCTTCCATAATGACAAGGCTGCCATTCATTGGAGTAACAAATCTCACCAACAAACTACCTTCCATAATTACAAGGCTACCATTCATTGGAGTAACAAATCTCAGCAACGAACTACCTTCCATAATGACAATGCTACCATTCATTGGAGTAACAAATCTCAGCAATGAACCATCTTCCATAATGACAAGGCTACCATTCATTGGAGTAACAAATCTCAACAATGAACTACCTTCCATAATGACAAGGCTACAATTCATTAGAGTAACAAATCTCAGTAACAAACTACCTCCCATAATCATAAGGATACAATTCATTGGAGTAACAAATCTCAGCAACCAACAATCTTCCATAATGACAAGGCTACCATTCATTGGAGTAAAAAATCTCATCAATGAACTACCTTCCATAATGACAAGGCTACCATTCATTGGAATAACAAATCTCTGTAATAAACTACCTTCCATAATAACAAGTCTACCATTCATTTGAGTAATAAATCTCAACAATGAACTACCTTCCATAATTACAAGGCTACCATTCATTGGAGTAACAAATATTAGCAACGAATTACCTTCCATAATGACAAGGCTACCATTCATTAGAGTAACAAATCTAAGCAATGAACTATCTTCCATAATGATAAGGCTACCATTCATTGGAGTAACAAATCTCAGCAACGAACTACCTTCCATAATGACAAGGCTACCATTCATTGGAGTAACGAATCTCAGCAATGAACTACCTTTTATAATGACAAGGCTACCATTCATTGGAGTAACAAACTTCACCAAGAACTACCTTCCATAATGACAAGACTACCATTCATTGGAGTAACAAATATCAGCAATGAACTATCTTCCATAATGACAAGGCTACCATTCATTGGAGTAACAAATATCACTAAGAACTACCTTCCATAATAACAAGACTACCATTCATTGGAGTAACAAATATCAGAAATGAACTATCTTCCATAATGACAAGGCTACCATTCATTGGAGTAACAAATCTCAACAACAAACTACCTTCCATAATGACAAGGCTACCATTCATTGGAGTAACAAATCTCAGCAATGAACTACCTTCCAAAATGACAAGGCTACAATTCATTAGAGTAACAAATCTCAGTAACAAACTACCTCCCATAATCATAAGGCTACAATTCATTGGAGTAACAAATCTCAGCAACCAACTACCTTCCATAATGACAAAGCTACCATTCATTGGAGTAAAAAATCTCATCAATGAACTACCTTCCATAATGACAAGGCTACCATTCATTGGAATAACATATCTCAGCAATAAATTACCTTCCATAGTAACAAGTCTACCATTCATTGGAGTAACAAATTTCAACAACGAACTACCTTCCATAATGACAAGGCTACCATTCATTGGAGTAACAATAAAAACAGCGAACTACCTTCCATAATGACAAGGCTACCATTTATTGGAGTAACAAATCTTAGCAATGAACTACCTTCAATAATGACAAGGCTACCATTCATTGGAGTAACAATATAAACAACGAACTACCTTCCATAATGACAAGGCTACCATTCATTGGAGTAACAAATCTCAGCAACAAACTACCTTCCATAATGACAAGGCTAACATTTATTGGAGTAACAAATCTCAACAATGAACTACCTTCCATAATGACAAGGCTACCATTCATTGGAGTAACAAATATCAGTAATGAACTACCTTCCATAATGACAAGGATACCATTCATTGGAGTAACAAATTTCAACAATGAACTACCTTCCATAATGACAAGGCTACCATTCATTGGAGTAACAAATATCAGCAACCAACTACCTTCCATAATCACAAGGCTACCATTCATTGGAGTAACAAATCTCAGCAACCAACTACCTTCCATAATGACAAGGCTACCATTCATTGGAGTAAAAAATCTCATCAATGAACTACCTTCCATAATGAAAAGGCTACCATTCATTGGAATAACAAATCTCAGCAATAAACTACCTTCTATAATAACAAGTCAACCATTCATTCGAGTAACAAATCTCAACAACGAACTACCTACAATAATGACAAGGCTACCATTCATTGGAGTAAAAAATATTAGTAACGAACTACCTTCCATAATGACAAGGCTACCATTCATTAGAGTAACAAATCTAAGCAATGAACTATCTTCCATAATGACAAGCTACCATTCATTGAAGTAACAAATCTTAGCAACGAACTACCTTCCATAATGACAAGGCTAGCATTCATTAGAGTAACAAATCTCAGCAATGAACTACCTTCCATTATCACAAGGCTACCATTCATTGGAGTAACGAATCTCAGTAATGAACTACCTTCCATAATGACAAGGATACCATTCATTGGAGTAACAAATATCAGCAACGAACTACCTTCCAAAATGACAAGACTACCATTCATTGGAGTAACAAATATCAGCAATGAACTATCTTCCATAATGACAAGGCTACCATTCATTGGAGTAAAAAATCTCAACAACGAACTACCTTCCATAATGACAAGGCTACCATTTATTGGAGTAACAAATCTCAGCAATGAACCATCTGTCATAATGATAAGGTTACCATTCATTGGAGTAACAAATCTCAGCAACGAACTACCTTCCATAATGACAAGGCTACAATTCATTGGAGTAACAAATCTCAGAAACGAACTACCTTCCATAATTACAAGGCTAGCATTCACTGGAGTAACAAATCTCAGCAACAAACTACCTTCCATAATGACAAGGCTATCATTCATTGGCGTAACAAATCTCAACAATGAACTACCTTCCATAATGACAAGGCTACCATTCCTTTGAAGTAACAAATATCAGCAATGAACTAGTTTCAATAATGACAAGGATACCATTCATTGGAGTAACAAATTTCAAAAATGAACTACCTTCCATAATGACAAGGCTACCATTCATTGGAGTAACAAATATCAGCAACAAACTACCTTCCATAATGACAAGGCTACCATTCATTGGAGTAACAAATCTCAGCAAAGAACTATCTTCCATAATGACAAGGCTACCGTTCATTGGAGTATCAAATCTCAGCAACGAACTACCTTCCATAATGATAAGGCTAATATTCATTGGAGTAACAAATCTCAGCAACGAACTACCTTAAATAATGACAAGGCTACCATTCATTGGAGTAACAAATCTCAGTAATGAACTACCTTCAATAATGACAAGGCTACCATTCATTGGAGTAACAAATCTCAGCAATGAACTACCTTCCATAATGACAAGGCTACCATTCATTAGATTAACAAATATCATCAACGAACTACCTTCCATAATGACAAGAATACCATTCATTGGAGTAACAAATCTCAGCAATGAATTATCTTCTATAATGACAAGGCAACCATTTATTGGAGTAACAAATCTCAGCAATGAACTATCTTCCATAATGACAAGGCTACCATTCATTGGAGTAACAAATCTGAATCTTCTCGCGGAACTGTCAGACTTGTTGGGGAAGTAGAACTTGCTCAAATAAAGAGACCTGCTACTTGCTGTTATGAGGAGGAATTGCAATAATGATTTCCTGAGGGATGAAATATGGTTTCCTGGGGAAAGAGATAGGACTTCCTAGGGAATTGCCAATATGCTCCTGCAGAGGAGAAAAAATCTTCACTTGCAAAATAAATGCACATTCTCAAATATGGGTTCGAGGCTTGCAGAAATCAAAAATAATAATATTGCTGCTGGGGACCCCAAATTCAAACCTGAAATAAACCAGAATGGAGCAGTCAACCAAAATAATGTCTCATGAGAAATAAACTCAAGAGGGAAACACATTATATCCAGACAAAGAGTTGAACGGGAATGATAAAGCAGGATTTTTCCACGAGGGATAGCTCAGTGGGCGGAATTGAAAGGATATACACTTTGTGGTTAAGGTTGACACACTATTGGAGAGAGGATAACACAACTCTGCAAAACAGGGTAATATGCCAACAAGATATTAATGAATGCGAATGAGCGATAATTTTCTAAATTTAGATAGGCATGATGTATGTATGAATGCATAAATGTTATTATGTATATGCTGACAAGACAGACATATAACACTTGGGACAAAACGGCAAAAGAAGCATGTACAATCAATACTCAGTTAAATCACATCCAAGATGGAATTTCCATAAGAAAGTAAGCACCAACTGAGGAAACAAATTCCTATTTCACAGCTTAACTTTATTGGGATGGAACAAAAACATAATAGTAAACCAACACAATCACAATGATGTAACATCTTCCTCCGGACTCCACCAGGGAATAGCACACAGACTTCAATGGGGAAAACAAAAGTTTCAAGGTCTGTATTTCTGCTGGGGATGACATATTGACTTCATTGGGGAGAGAAAAATCACCTCGTCGAGAGGAAACCAAAATGCATCCTTCAAAACTGAGAGTGATGACTGAATCAACCTCTCGGGAGAGAATATAAAACATTAAGGGAAAAACAAATTCCAGGGAAAGATATTGCCTCAACTTTACTTGGGGTTTCAAGAGGTCAAACATTACAGCATGAAATTAAACTTATGGGGATTTTAAATTAAACCCAGCACTTGGCGGGAGAAAATCCAAAAGTTCGACAACTGTTTCAACACTTCTTAATAAAGGCATTTCCCTTGCTTGGTTACCAGGAAAACAACAAAAAATGCTTGTACTGCAAAAGGGGAATGTTTTGCAAATGGTTCAAACTCCATGCACATAGAGAAGATACTTTCATTACATGAGTGAAGACCTTACTGGGAAATTGGAGATAAAGACTTCATATCAGGCAAACCCAATATCACAATGTCCCAAGATTTGACTGGTGAAGACGGGATCACAATCCCAACATCGCAGTATACACCAATTGGTCATGTCTTCAACTAACTGGGCAACACATGAAGATCATACTCATTCCAATATAGGTGCCTTGGGAGAATTTTCTTCGGGAAATCAGACTTTCAAAAAATTTTGAATTTTTCTCTCACTGGAGTCACTATTTTTGTTCTCCTTGAGTCACAAAATCTAAAGCAATAAGTAATTTGTAAATTCTTTTCAAAAAATAATTTTGTTATTTAATATGTTTGCTTTGATCATTACTATCAATAATAAATAAACTCTTTGTAAGCTAAATAAAATAAGAATTGTAAGGCATTGGATAAAATCTCAAACTTTATTAATAGGATGGTAGTCTGCGAATGGCGAGACTCCATAGATGATTACAAAGTTTGGAAAATGGTAATACACATTGAAAAAGATACATTGAGTTACAATGACCACTATTCTCCCTAACAACTTTGAATTCCTGAGCAGAGACTTCGATTGAAGAGTAATGAAAATCCAAGAAGGTTGTTGCCTCAATGATCAAGTCTTGTCTGATGCAGTTACTTTCCAGAAAATCCTTAACTTATGCCTAGGTTGCCATTGCGTTTTTTCAACCTATATGTCTCTAATTTTTGCCTAGACTTCTCTTTCGGGTTTTTGGCCTACCGAGATGCTCCTTTTTTCCTAAGCCGCCCTTTCGGGTTTTCAACTTAGCAAGCTATTCTTTTATTTCTTTAGGCGAAGTATTTCTTGACTACATCAGCATTCACGGGACGTGGGAACTCCTCGGCATCCATAGTTTTAAGAATCAATGCACCTCCAGAGAAGGCTTTCTTGACAACATATGGGCCTTCAAAATTGGGAGTCCACTTGCCCCTAGAATCAGCGTTAAAGGACATGATCTTCCTGAGCACGAGGTTGTCTTCTCTGAATTCACAAGGTTTGACCTTCTTATCAAAAGCTTTCTTCATTCTCTTCATGTATAACTCACCATGACACAAGGTCGTCATTCTTTTCTCTTCAATTAGATTCAGCTGGTAAAACCTGTTCTGGACCCATTCGGCCTCTGACAACTTGGTTTCTATTATCACGCGAAAAGAGGGAATCTAAACCTCAATGGGGAGCACTGCTTCAATGCCATACACAAGAGATAATGGGGTTTCCCCTGTTGAAGTGGTTACAGATGTTCGATACCCATGCAAAGTGAGAGGGAGTATCTCATGCCAGTATTTATAAGTGACAACCATTTTCTGGATGATCTTCTTGATGTTCTTATTAGAAGCTTCAACAAACCCATTCATCTTTTTCCTGTAGGGAGATGAATTATGGTGGATAATCTTGAATTCTTTGCAAAGTTTCGTCATCATCTTGTTATTCAAGTTTGAGTCGTTGTCAGTGATAATCCTGTTGGACACACCATACCGACAGATTAAATTATTCTTGATAAAGCGCACAACCACTTGCTTAGTGACATTAGCATATGAAGCTGCTTCCACCCATTTGGTGAAGTAGTCAATTGCCACCAAAATAAAACGATGTCCATTTGACGCCTTCGGTTCAATCATTCCAATCATGCCAATACCCCACATAGAGAAAGGCCATGGGGAAGAAATAACATTGAGAAGCATAGGAGGCACATGAATTTTGTCGGCATAAATATTACATTTGTGACACTTCTTTGCAAATTTGTAACAGTCAGATTCCATTACCAGCCAATAGTAATCTACCCTAAGCATCTCCTTCGCCATCGAATGTCCATTGGCATGAGTACCGAAGGAACCTTCATGGACTTCATGCATTAACATGTCTCCTTCGTGTCTATCCACGAATATGAGTAAGACCATGTCATAATTTCTTTTATACAACACATCTTCATTGAGGAAAAAGTTGCCTGCCAACCTTCTCAATGTATTTCTATCCTTATTTGATGCGTCGGCATGGTATTCCTAAGTCTGGAGGAAGTTATTTATATTATAATACCAAGGTTTTTCATCTTCTGTTTCCTCCTCAGCAAACACATGAGCCAGTCTATCCAAACGTTGCACTGTGATACGAGGCACATCATTCCAAGTATTCACTTTGTACATAGAAGCCAGAGTTTCCAAAGCATCCGCCATCTGAATTTCATCTCTCAGAATATGATGGAATTCAACTTTGTTAAATAAGGGTAATAATCTCCTAGCTAATCTTTGTAAGGGATCAATCCAGGGTGACGAGTATCCTATTCTCCTTTAATTTGATTCACTACCAAAGTTGAATCACCATAAACATCTAGAACTTTGATTCTGATATCAATGGTGAAGATGTGAAAAACACAAGAAGGGGGGGGGGGGGTTGAATTGAAAAACTTGGACAAAAAATAAACAACTTAATGACACAGTATTTTTATCCTGGTTCGTTTGATCTCAAACTACTCCAGTCCACCCGTCAAGGTTATTTCGCCTCTCTCCAACGAGGTCTTAATCCACTATTCTCAAAGGATTACAGCAGCTACTTTAACAACTGTTAAAGTCTTCTTGAGTACAACCACAATCTGGTTAATCTCAACGAACTTCTTTTTACAATAAAATTGAACAAAGTGTGTTGATGTTTTCTAACAAAACAGTTTATCACAACTGTGATAAATTACACAAATTAAGCTTAAAATAAATTTGCTTGAGCTTAGATATGCATGGTTTGGAAAGCTTGGAAAATTGTTGTGTGCGTACGTGCGTGCTTCTTTGAAAGCAGACTTGTTTATATAGGAAAGGCATAGACGTTGTCCATAAAGCAAGTTTAATGTTAATAAAACATTTTTCTTTTGAAGAAGATCTTGTCTGAAGAAAGCCGTTAGCATTTAATTCTGTCTTGAATAATTAATAACGCTTCAGAGTCTTCTTTGCTTTAACTACTGATAACGCTTCAGAATGTTGATGACTTGGTTGAGATGTCTTTGTTTAGAGTCAGAGTGTACTTGTTTAGGCGCAGATTCTGGTCATCAAACTTCAGCGTAAAGCCTGTTTTGATTTCAGCGTGTAATACTTTATTGCCTATCTTCTGATGCTGATCTCATCAGAACTTCTGCATATACAAGACATAATTTTAAGTAGCATATTTGTTCTTTGTATATATCTTTGGATTTATTTATTCTTTGTATTTTGTTATCATTAAAACTCTAATCAAGGGTTGTAGAATCAAACTATGTTCTAACAATCTCCCCCTTTTAGATGATGACAAAAACATGATTTTTCAATTAAAGAATTAAGAATAGAAAGTAGAATTAAGAAGAAAAACTCCCCCTGAGTTGATTACTTCCCTTAAATTCTTTGAATCCTCGAGCATCAGAATTTGACTACGTCTTTCCTCAGAGTTTTGTACCTGTTCAAGCTTTTCAAAAGAAAGAAATTAAGTAGATCTGAATGTTTGAGACTTATGTCTCAGTAATCCGTTATTGAAATATCTTATTCTTTCTCCCCCTTTTTGTCAGCTATAAAAAAGAACATATAATCAGAGCTAAAAAGGTTTTATATTAAAAATAAGAAGCAATGATAAGAAGTTCAGAACAGCAGCAATGTAAAACAAATATTACAGATAAACAGATTTTAAAAACAAAGGAAAATCTAAGATGGAGGAGGAAGGCGCGTGGACAAAGCTTCCAGCAATCCCTTTATCTGGGTGTTGGTTTCCTCTTGTTTTCTTAACATGCTCTTGATTTCCTGAATTGTACCATCCTGTTTATCCATCCTTTCCTGCATAACAATATCTGCTCTCTTCAGTTCTTCCAGAGTTTGCCTTTCATAGGAGGAAGCTGGAGAATCTTCAGTAACTGGATGCTTCTCAGAGCATTCTGCAACGTGATCTTTTTGAACCAGTTCCTCTGCAGGAATCATCTTATCTGAGGCAACAGTCAGAATGAGACCTTCTGACTCTGGTTGAACTTTGTCTGTTGGACGATGTTCTGACCAGGGAGCATTATCCAGAGGGAAAATTTCTTACTTGAGCAGTTGGCTCAGAACTTGGTCTTCAATTACCTTTAGTAGATTACTGAAATTCGGTTGAACTTGATCATAGCTCCATTCTTGGAGCTTATGAGTTTCAAAGCATAGCCATTTTCTGAAACTTGTCCAAAGATAATCTGTTGCAGTAGGATTAATCATCTCAAGACTAGCTTGCTTCAGGGAGGTTATCCATTTCTGCATTTCTATTTCAAACATCAATAAACTAGTACCAACATCTGGTGTGGGTTCAGATGGTTTTGGTTTTGGAATGGCCATTTTGTGAGTTATGGCAGCAAGACGTTCAAAAACAGTTAAATCAATGACAAGTTTTACGTTGTCATCTGGATTGCTCTTTGGTGAGGGAGTGGGAGATTCTGGTATAATTATTGGACTAGTTGGGGAATTTGGTGGAGTTGATTCTAGTGAAGAGGGAATTTGGGGAATGTCCAGAATGGTCAGGGGCATATGGATGGCCAGAGGTTCAGTGATTCCTTGAATAGGAATTGTATCAGAATCTGAAGTGGGTGCTTCAGATTGGTTGCATGTAAGATGGTGAGGTTCTATTTCACAGGATTCAGAAGGTTGGACCTCAGAAGTTTGAACTTCTGGTTGTGATTGTTCAGGTTGTGGAGAAGGTGGATTAATTTCTGGTTGAGGAGATGGAGGTAGTGGTATTTCTGGTTGTAGAGAGAGAGGAATATCTGGTTGTGGAGCTTCTGTGGTTGTTTCGGAGTTTGGATTTTCTGGGATTGGAGGGTTTGGATTTTCTGGTGTGGGAGCAAAAGTATTTTGGCCAAAAGATTCAATGTCTGACAGAACTTTTGCAAGTTCTGGTTGAGTTGTTTCAGTATTTGGATTGATAGGAAGGGAGTAAGTTTCTCTAAGACTTAGAGTTTCTGAGGGGTCAAACCCTATGTCAAAATCATCAAACGTTTGTGGGGTAGGAATTTCTGATTGGGTAGCTAAGGGTTCGATGTTGATAAAGATAGTGATTCTAAAACAGTAACAGAAGAAGGATTACATTTCTTTTTAGCAGCTTTAGGAGTCCGCTGTGATGATCCTTCTGCTGCTGCCTTTCTTTTCTTGTTCTTCTTCAACAGAACTTCTGGAGCCGCCTGTTGCAAGTCCTGAATGTTTAACCCTGGTGCAGTGCCATCTGCCTTGCATGCATCCAAATGTTTGACGATAATCTCAGGCTTGGAATCAATTTCTGAGAACATAGGGAAATCATCCAGAGGGATTCTTCTGGAAGTAATGGTTGCAAAGGATGTAACATTGGGTTCCTTTCTGATGTTCTCAATAATTTTCATCTTTTTCAGATTCTTCGCATTCAAAGGCTTCCCACAGTTTCCTCTAGAGAGCTGACTTCCTGTGCTTCTGTTAGATGCTCTATCAGCCTATTCTCTGTCAGAATATCTGATATGAGCCTTCCAAGGGGTATCCAGTCCCTTTTGGTGCGCTCATCTTCTCTAGTCTCCTTAACACTGGTCCTTAGATGATTGAATAGTAAGTGAGCCAAATTCACCTTAGTCTTCTGGGAGATAAAGTAGATCAGAAACTGCTGATCAATGTTTATGTAGTCAGGAGAGCTGGTTGGCTTCCTGCGGTTTATGCATCCCAAAATTATCTTAGCCCATATTCTGTGATGATCCTTCAGATCCCTTATCTTGTTGGAGGGAAGACTCAAAGTGAAAATTTCTCTTGCAATTGAAGCAACTTCAGCACATCTTTCAGCCATGTCTATACACCTTACGCCAACACCACTGTAACCTATCAATCTTGCAATAAGGTCTTCAGTTATGACTATCTTCTTCCCCATTACATACGAAGTGACTTGATGGTTGGAGGATGAAGCATGAATCCAAAATTCCTTCACAAGGATTGGAAACGTTGGACCTAGAAGACGGTCAAAATACTTGTTCCATCCTTGAGCTTTTACCTCTTCAGAAAGATTGAATCCAGTTTCTTGAAGACTTTCAAAATCCACGATTAGTTCTAAAAGCACTTCTAGGTTGTCAATGGGCATGAGGAGAGTTCTGAACGGTTCTTCATATTGTTCCATGGATTCTGTTCTCTGAGTACTGGTATTTGGGATGCTTGAGGAAGCCATGTTCACACAGAAAATTTTAGAATAAAATGAAAGTGTTTTGAAAGATGAACAGAAAACAATTAGATTGTAGAGAAAGTGAAAGGGAAAGAGTGTAAAGAGTGAAAAATGCGTTTAAATAGATTTTGAAAACATAAACTGCAAGGGAGAGAAATAATTTGTAATGATTATAAGCATTAATGAAAACTGATTTTAGGGGATTCAGAAAGATTTTTGGAACGGTTACCCATGACATGTGTCTCAATGCACCCAATCAGCGCTTTTGACCTTTCAGAAAAGTGAATGCGTGTTCAGCCTCAGAAGGTAGCTGATGAATGGATGACAACTGTTTGCTTGCATGAACAGCTCACTTCTATCCTTGAAATGAAATGTTCAGATCTTTATGGATAAATTCTGATACAATCTGTACTTCTAAAATTCTGAAGGCGGGTTGATTAGCAGTTCACAGAAAACAACCAAAATTCTGAAGGTTAAGATATGTAAATAAAATAGTTTATTCTGGGCAGAGCTTCATGCTGAGATGTTTCAGAATGAAGTTAAACCTATCTTCAAAAAGAGATTTTGTAAAGACATCATCCCTTTGATGGTCTGTGTCAATGAATTTTAAATTAAGGATCCCTTTCTGAATATAGTCCCTAATAAAATGATGTTTTATTTCTTTATGCTTAGCCCTAGAATGCAAAATAGGATTTTTACTGAGACAAGTAGCAGAAGTTTTGTCAAAGAGGATAGGGATGTTACTCTCAAATATATTGAAGTCCTCAAGTTGACTTTTCATCCAGAGCATTTGCGTGCTACATCCAGTTGCTACTATGTATTCAGCTTCTGCTGTTGATAGAGCTATTGTGGATTGTCTTTTGCTGGACCATGAGATCAGATTTTCTCCCAGAAACTAGCAGCTTCCAGAAGTGCTTTTACGTTCTACTCTGTCTCCAACAAAATCAGCATCACGGTATCCTACTAAGCTGTAATCACTTGATTTTCTATAAAACAAACCCAGATTAGTAGTACCTTTCAGATACTTGAAAATTCGCTTAACTGCTGTTAAGTGAGATTCTCTAGGATCTGATTGGAATCTAGCACAAATGCAAACACTAAATAGAATGTCAGGCCTTGAAGCCGTCATATATAGAAGAGAGCCAATCATACCTCTGTAGACCTTTTGTTCTACCTTTTTGCTTACCTCTTATTTTTCCAGAATGCACGTAGGATGCATTGGAATCCTTGAGGGCTTACATTATGAGATATCAAATTTCTTCAAAAGTTCTCTGACATATTTGCTCTGATGAATGTAAGTTCCTTTTGGAGTTTGATTTATTTGAATGCCCAGAAAGAATTTTAGTTCACCCATTAGGCTCATCTCAAATTCTGCCTGCATACATTTAGCAAACTCTCTTCCCAGAGAGGGTTTAGTGGATCCAAATATGATGTCATCAACATAAATCTGACACACTAATATGTCATTATTAACTGTCTTATAGAACACGGTTGTGTCCACTTTCCCTCTGGTGAATTCCTTTTCTAACAAGAAGTTACTTAGTCTTTCATACCAAGCTCTGGGAGCTTGTTTCAGACCATAGAGTGACTTCTTTAGTTTGAAAACATATTCTGTATTTTTGGAACATTCAAAACCAGGGGGTTGGTGCATATATACCTCTTCTTCTATATAGCCATTTAAGAATGCACTTTTGACATCCATCTGATATACAGTGATGCCTATATTAACAACAAACGATATTAAAAGTCTGATAGATTCTAACCTGGCGACTGGAGCAAAGGTTTCTGTATAGTCTATCCCCTCTTGCTGACTATAACCTTGTGCTACCAGTCGTGGTTTGTTTCTGATGACTTCACCTTGTTCGTTCAGTTTGTTTCTGAACACCCATTTTGTACCAATGACATTGAATCCTTTTGGTTTGGGAACCAGATCCTATACGTCATTTCTGGTGAATTGATTTAGCTCCTCTTGCATTGCCAGAATCCAATCATTGTCTAGAAGTGCTTCATCAATTGTTGTTGGTTCAATCAGAGAAACTAGTCCCGTGAGAGACTCTTCAGAATTTCTGAAAGTAGATCTTGTTCTGATTGGATATTCCTTCCTTCCTAAAATTGTTTCTTCTGGGTGATCAATGCTGCTTTTGGATGGTCTTTTCTGGAGTTGATCAACAGAAGGTGTTGGATTGCTTGCAGTGACTCTTTCTGATGTTGAGGGAGTGTCTCTATTTAGAGCCTCTGATGAGTTGTCTTCAGTACCTGTGAGTTCAACTTCCATACCTGCAAGGAATTCATTCTGCTTTGACTTTTGAGAGTCAAGCTTATCATCAAACTGAACACTGATTGACTCTTCAACAATCTGTGTTTCTGTATTGTATACTCTGTACCCTCTTGAGCGTTCAGAGTATCCTAACATAATACACTTTTGTGCTTTAGAGTCAAACTTGTTCAGATAATTTTTTGTATTCAAAATAAAACATGTACATCCAAATGAATGGAAATAAGAAATGTTGGGCTTTCTGTTCTTCCACAATTCATATGGAGTCTTTTCCATAATAGGTGTTATGGAGATTCTATTCTGAATGTAACACGCTATGTTTATTGCCTCTGCCCAGAAGATCTTAGCAACGTTAGTCTCGTTGATCATGGTTCTGGCCATTTCTTGCAATGTTCTGTTCTTTCGTTCTATAACTCCATTTTGCTGGGGAGTTCTAGGATAAGAGAAATCATGCAGAATGCCCTTTTCATTAAAGAATAATTCAAAATATTTATTTTCAAATTCTCCACCATGATCACTTCTGACTTTGACGATTCTAAGATCCTTTTCATTCTGAACTTGGTTGCATAAGGTAACAAACACAGAGTGTGACTCGTCCTTGTTCCTTAAGAACTTTACCCATGTCCATCTGCTATAGTCATCTATGATTACTAACCCATACTTCTTTCCACTGACTGAAGCAAATTTTACTGGTCCAAATAAGTCAATGTGTAGAAGTTCTAATGGCTTAGAGGTGGAAACAACATTTTTGGATTTGAAAGCAGGTTTTGCAAACTTGCCTTTCTGACATGCTTCACACAGAGCATCTGAATTGAACTTCAAGTTAGGAAGTCCTCTGACCAGATTGAGTTTGTTAATCTGAGATATTCTTCTCATACTAACATGTCCCAATCTTCTGTGTCAGATCCATTTCCCGTTGTTAACAGACAGAAGACATTTTACATTCTGACTTTTCAGTTCAAAAAGATTGATTTTATAAATGTTGTTTTTCCTCTTTCCATTAAATAGGATAGTCCCATCTTTCTGACTAACAACTTTGCATGAATTTTGATTGAAGATTATATCATAACCGTTATCACTTAATTGACTTATGGATAACAGGTTATGCATTAATCCATCAACTAATAAAACATTACTAATATAGGAAAGATTTCGATTACCTACTATTCCAGAGCCAATGATCTTTCCCCTCTGACTTCCTCCAAAGCCTACGTGGCCTCCAGGCTTAAGTTCTAGGCTTTGGAACATATGCCTTCTTCCCGTCATGTGTCGTGAGCAGCCAGAGTCCAGGTACCATGATTGGTGTCTTTGCTTTGCTGCTAAAGATATCTGCCACATGTATGATTTTATCCTTAGGTACCCATATTTTCTTGGGTCCTGATTTGTTAGTTTTACCAAAATTCTGATTGAATTTTGGTTTGGTAGAATAATCACTACTCGTGTATTTTATGTCGTGTGTGTGCCCATATATAAAGTGTGAATCAAGTGGAGTACATTTTATAACGAAATCCATGGCATTTTTTGGTGTAGGTACCTTACCTTGATATCCTATCCCTTTTCTTCCATTTCTGCTAACTCCATAGATAATTGAAGCCATCTTGCTTTTGTCTATGTTTTTAGCTAGAAACTTCTGAAAGTTGTGATCATACTCTTTGATGATCTCATTAGCATTGCTGGGAGTTTCATGGATTATTTCCTTCTGAGAGTTTTGCAACGGGTTTTCTAATTTTGAAATTTTTTCTTTTAACTCAGAATTTTCCAATCTGAGACTCTCAGTCTTATTAGAGTCAGAAGCAAGATTCCTTTTCAGGTTTCTGAATTTGACTCTGATCTGCTGATACATTTCCAGAATTTCATTAAGGCTTTCAGCAAGTTTAGCCTTAGTAAAGTTTATAGTAAAGTCAGGGAATACCTCTTCAGTGTCTGATTCTGAGTCTGAACTAGAAGCTTCACTGTCTTCTGATACATTTTCCATGAGAGCTATGTTTGCTCTTTCATCATCTGATTCTGAGTCAGCTTCAGATGTGTCAGAATCATCCCATGTGGCCATGAGACTTTTCTTCTTTTCTTTGATAAACTTCTTCTTGGGCTTCTCCTTATGAAGGTTTGGGCAGTCACTTTTGTAGTGCCCTTGCTCGTTACACTCATAGCAGATGATGTCTTTGTTGTTTGGCTTTCTGTATCCTGAAGAGCCTTCAGATCTTCTGTGTCCAGAGGAGGATTCTGACCTTCTGTATCTGGAGGAAGATTCATTCAGATTGTCTGATCTTCTGGGATTCCTGAACTTCCTTTGCCTCTGCTTCCATAGTTGGATCACCCTTTTGGAGAGGAGAGACAGTTCATCTTCTTCTGATGAGGATCCATCAGAGGTTTCTTCCACAGCCTGCAAAACTTTGGAGTCATATTTTCTGTTAGATTTTAAAGCTAATGGCTTACCTTGATTTTGAGGTTCATCTGCTTCTAGCTCTATCTCGTGACTTCTGAGGGAGCTGAAAAGTTCCTCCAGAGAGATTTTGTTTAGATCCTTGGCTAGCTTAAGCGCTGTTTCCATTGGCCTCCACTGTTTTGGCAAGCTTCTGATGATCTTCTTAACGTGATCAGCAGTGGAATACCCTCTATCAAGAACTTTTAAACCAGCAACAAGAATTTGGAATCTTGAAAACATAGTTTCTATTGATTCACTATCTTCCATCTTGAATGCCTCATACTTCTGAATGAGCGCAAGCGCTTTGGTTTCTTTGACTTGAATGTTGCCTTCATGCGTCATTCTCATAGAATCAAACATATTCTTGGCAGTTTCTCGATTTGATATTTTCTCATATTCTGAATATGAGACGGCGCTGAGAAGAATTGTTCTGGCCTTGTGATTATTTCTGAACTCACGCTTTTGCTGACCAGACATCATTTTCCTATCAATCTTCTGACCACGTCCATCCACTGGGTGCGTGTATCCATCAGTCACCATGTCCCACAGATCAGCATCATGGGCCAGAAAGAAACTCTCAATTCTGTCTTTCCAGTAGTCAAAGTTCTCTCCATCAAAGACTGGAGGTTTGCCACTGAATCTGTCCCTTTCTTCATTGTTGTCATTGCTGATGTTTTGACTTGGTCCTGCCATTGTGTTTTTCTGACGCTGGATCTTGTACTGACACGGTTAAGTGTTTAAGCTCAGAACCAGGCGCTCTGATACCAATTGAAGATGTGAAAAACACAAGAAAGGGGGGGGGGGGGTTGAATTGAAAAACTTGGATAAAAAAGAAACAGCTTAATGACACAGTATTTTTATCCTGGTTCGTTTGACCTCAAACTACTCCACTCCAACCGTCAAGGTGATTTCGCCTCTCTCCAACGAGGTCTTAATCCACTTTTCTCAAAGGATTACAGCATCTACTTTAACAACTGTTAAAGTCTTCTTGAGTACAACCACAATCCGGTTAATCTCAAGGAACTTATTTTTACAATAAAATTGAATAAAGTGTGTTGATGTTTTCTAACAAAACAGTTTATCACAAATGTGATAAATTACACAGATTAAGCTTAAAATAAATTTGCTTGAGCTTAATATGTGTGGTTTGGAAAGCTTGGCAAACTGTTGTGTGCGTACATGCGTTCTTCTTTGAAAGCATACTTGTTTATATAGGCAAGGCATAAACGTTGTCCATAAAGCAAGTTTAATGTTAATAACACACTTTCCTTTTGAAGAAGATCTTGTCTGAAGAAAGCCGTTAGCATTTAATTCTGTCTTGAATAATTAATAACGCTTCAGAGTCTTCTTTGCTTTAACTGCTGATAACGCTTCAGAGTGTTGATGACTTGGTTGAGATGTCTTTGTTCAGAGTCAGAGTGTACTTGTTTAGGCGCAGATTCTGGTCATCAAACTTCAGTGTAAAGCCTGTTTTGCTTTAAGCGTGTAATACTTTATCGCCTATCTTCTGATGCTGATCCAATCAGAACTTCTGCATATACAAGACATAATTTTAAGTAACATATTTGTTCTTTGTATATATCTTTGGATTTATTTAATCTTTGTATTTTGTTATCATCAAAACTCTAATCAAGGGTTGTAGAATCAAACTATGTTCTAACAAATGGCTTCCTCGAGACCCATGATACAAGCCTCGTACTCTCCGATATTATTAGTACAATCAAATGTTAGCCTTACAGTAAAAGGGATGTGTGATCCATGGGGAGTGATAATCACATCACCAATCCCTTTTTCCGTAAGCATTCATAGCTCCATCAAAAACCATACCCCACCGAGATTCAGGATCAGGACCTTTCTCAGGCAAAGGTTCATCGCAATCTTTCGCTTTCAAGAACAACCCATCCTCATCAGTGAAACCAAACTTGACAGATTGACAATCATATACTGGTTGGTGAGTAAGATAATCCGCCAAAACACTACTTTTTATGGCCTTTTGAGTGTGGTACTCAATATCGTATTTCAACAATAACATCTGCCAACAGGAAATTCTTCCAGTAACAACAGGTTTTCAAAAATATACTTAATCAGGTCCATTTTGGAAATCAACCAAGTAGTATGATTCAACATATATTTCCGCAACTGCTTTTCCACCCAGGCCAGAGCACAACATGTCTTTTCCAACATAGAATACCGCGACTCACAGTTAGTAAATTTCTTACTGAGATAATAGATGGTGTATTCTTTCTTTCCTATTTCATCCTATTGTCCTAAAATACAATCCATAGAACTATCCAACACTGTTAGTTACATGATCAATGGTCTTCCTTCAACGGGATGGAGCAAGATGGGAGGTTTAAGCAAATATTTTCTGATACTTTCAAATGCCCTTTGGAAATCATCTGTCCACACATAACTCAGATCTTTCTTTAACAAATTAAAGATCGATCCACATGTTGCAGTCATGTGGGAAATGAATCTGGAAATGTAATTCAAATGCCCAAGGAAGCCTCTAACTTGCTTTTCAGTTCTTCGTGCAGGCATTTCTTGAATTGTTTTGACTTTATTTAGGTCAACTTCCATCCCTTTCTGATTGACAATAAAACCCAACAACTTCCCTGATCGGACACTGAAGGTGTATTTTTTGGATTCAAGCGGAGATGATACTTCCTCAAACGCTGAAACAATTTCGACAAATATTTCACATGCCCTGCTTCGGTATGTGATTTTGCAATCATGTCATCAACATATACCTCAATTTCCTTGTGCATCAGATCATGGAATAAGGTTGTCATAGCCCTTTGGTACGTTGCACCAACGTTTTTCAATCCGAAGGGCACCACTCTGTAACAGAATGTTCCCTAGGGTGTGATAAAAGTTGTTTTTTCCATGTCCTCAAGAGCCATTCTGATTTGATTATATCTGGAAAATCCGTCCATGAACGAGAATACTTTGAATTTTGTTGTACTATAGACCAACATATCAATATGCGGCAATGGAAAATCATCTTTTGGACTAGCTTTATTTAGATCTCTGTAATCTACGCACATGCGAAATTTTCTGTATTTCTTTGGTACAGGGACAATATTGGTAATCCACTGAGGATACATTGATGTCACATGAAAACTGACATTTATCTTCTTTACCACTTCTTCTTTAATTTTTACTACCATATCGGGGTGAGTTCTTCTCAACTTCTTCTTGACCGGAGGACACTCTAGCTTCAAAGGCAAATGATGCTCCATAATATCAGTATCTAGACCAGGCATATCTTGGTACGACCAAGCAAAGATGTCCACATACTCATTCAATAGTTCAGTCAACTTGCTCTTCATATCAGGATGCAACAATGCTCCAACTTTGACTTCCTTTGGATCCTCCTCTGAACCCAAATTGATGGTTTTCAACGGCTCTTTATACAACTGAATGGCATTTTCCTCGCTCTCGAGAAACCGTGAAACCTCTTCTGGAATCTCATCATATTCTTCTTCTTTCGTCCCAAGCACAAGGTATTCAAAGTTGGGAGAGGGTGCGGGGTTATTGTATTTAACATGTTTATTAATTAATCTGCACATGTGATTTATGATTGCTTTTTAGAAACTGACACATATATCAAGTGATCACGCAGATTTATTTACAGTTATTAGTTATTCCAAAAATGGTTTTTTCTGATTACCATTTTCCAAATAAAAATAGAAAATAAAACATAATTTGAGAATCAAAGACATCTTTTATTAATGATTTTAATGAGAAAAGCAAACAGATAAGCCCATACAATATTAACTTCCACCTTGGGAAAAGTGAAAGCTTTTTGCAAGATAAACAAAAACAAATTACTTTGAGACATGGATGCAAGAGGGAACATCATAAGTGGCCCATTCTGGATTTTTACTCTAGGCGTCACATAATTGGGAATCTCTTGTTCTTCTCCATCCTCTACAATGGCATTAACTCCAGAAGCAGTTGGATGGAGGTAGCCTCTATAGCGGTAGAAATGTTCAAGACTAAGCCATTGGATTTACTAGACTTTATACAAATCAAAATAAAAATCGCCATCGTGCTTTATTGTTTCCAAAGGAATGGGAAAAGAGAGAATAACCCAAAAAGAGGGGGAAAGATTCAAGGTAAGGGGGTTGGTTATGCAAAGGGAAGGTATTTTAGCGCCCTAAACATCTACGGTACTCTGCAGGAACCTCTTTGAAAAATATGTATATTTTGGCTTTAAAAATGTGTTGTATATAAAATGGATGGTGGAGGTGAGAAAAGAAATATTTTTATAATTTTTGCACCCGCCGCGGTTGCGAACCTTTAGTGCCTACGTACCACCTTTCATGCAATAGGGGATCAGGGTACACGTAGTTCATCTTTTAAAAATTTGAAACACAAGTGTGTTGGTTGATTTTAAGAGATAAGACATCATCGTCATTGTCCGTGTGGAAAACATACTTACTACCCACAATCATGAGAAAGGAGAATTTGCATCATCTCAAAGTGGAGGATATGGCTTGGATTTTAAAATCAACAATGCCTCACTCAACACCCAAGTGGAAAATATCTCCCTTCACTATATATTGTAGAAGTATAGTTGTTTGCATCACTACAAGGATTGACAAGAGTCTAATCTTTTGAGAAAGATTTTAAAATAAAAAGCCAAAGTGGCAAAAATGGTTTGAAATGAGATTGATTGACTTTTAGTCTTCTCACAAAAATGTCAAGGTATTATTAAATTGATTGAAGTTTATTTATGAAAATATTTTGAAAATGCATGGACATAAGTCCAAGTTTATTATGAAAGTGTTTCAAGTTTCAAAACAAGAAGAGTTTTCAAATGGAGGGAGAAGATTTTTGAAATTAAAGAAAATGGGAGGAGAAGAAGAGACTACCCTAAAGAATAAGGTAAAATCTAGGGATAAGAACCATCTAACCAACAAGAAGCCAATACTTGACATTTTGAGCCAGTATAGAATTCCCATTCTTCGGATTGGAACCAAGAAAGCAAAGATACTAGACCTCTTTAGAGAACCAAACTTCAAGTGTATTAAGTCTTTGCAAAAATTGGAAAGAGTAACGACTGTATACAGGTGAATTCCAGATTACAAACAAAGTATGTAATGATAATAACCTGCACACAAAACAAAAAAACAACCCAATATCTTGAGGTAAACCTCAAGAACTCCATAAAAAATAACGAATTAAGGTCACAAGGTCTCCAATATAGGCCAAGGTCTCTAATCCAAAAGTCCAAGAAGTAGCCCCATGCTCCATAATGCCAAGGATAGTAACCAAATAGTCCAAGTATAATTAAAGTTTTTTTTATGGTTCCTGTTGATTATTAGGTGTCTTTAAAATGAAAAGAAAGGCTCAAGTGAGCAAAATAAAAATGACATAAAAGTAAATGCTCAAGTGAGCAAAATAAAAATGACATAAGAATAAATGCTCAAGTGAGCAAAATAAAAATGACATGAAGTGTAAATTCTTAAATTAAATGGTACATAAAACATAAAAAAATAAAAGCATAAAATAAATTCAATTGTTAGAAATTAATGGTTAGTTGGATGACCATCTTGAAACTTGCATTTGGAACTCATTAGAGGATTGGTAGAACCAAAGCCTCTACACAACAAGTTGCATTTGCTTTTTGTCAAGTATATCATCCATTTTGGAATCCTCAAAAGTAACATTTAATGATCAAGGATGTCTAAGTGATCCGCATTGACTAAAGGTGTTGTAGATCCATTAGAGGATTGGTAGAACCAAAGCCTCCACACAATGAATCTCAAGGTTATTGGATCAAAGAGATCAAATTAACATACTTGGGCTTGCAATCATAAGTTTGGGCCACGAATGATCATTTATTTGAATCAGGACAAAATTTAGGGCTATGTTAAGCAATCGTAAGTGGACTTATGTAGAAGTCGCACCTATTTTGAGGCCGGTCAATAGCAATCTATGTACTTCATGTTTGATAAATGATATAGAGATCATCATCCCTTAACATGTAGCACAATTAAAAAAAGAAAGGGATAAGATGAAGAGGGAGGGGAATGATAAGCTAATTTGGATCACCATTTCAAAATTCTTTCATCTTTAAATTCAACCACTCCTCTAGATGGATTAAAGAATTAAACATATCATTAATCCAAAGCACCAAAAATGAATTAAATAATTCATTCTTAGGTAGATTTGAATTTATGAACATTTATCCAACTTCATCTACATCACAAAGTCCATTGAGTTTAAAGAAAAATTGGACATTTAAAATTGCAATCCAAACCAACAATCAAAAGGAGTGAGTAGAAAAAGAATTTTGGATCAAAGCTGCCCCAAAACAAGGCAAAAAAATACATTTTGTCCCTGTGTAAATTGATTGCACTATTGTGTAAATCGATTTACACAGTACAGTTTTCAAAAAATTATGCAAAATTTCTTCAGTGCAATCGATTGCACAGTTACTGCAATCGATTGCACACTATTACAGGCAGCAAAAATAGCATTTTAAAAGGCCAATTTCTTGTTCAAACTTTCCATCAAACACCTTATGATCATGGATCCAATTGAGCACGAAAATTCCATCAAATTATGAGAAAATAACACCATTGGAATCACAAAATAATGCTCAATGAATCAATCCCAAAGATCACCAAGAGATCACATTGTGAAAGATAAATTATCCAACTTATCAAAGGTAGATCTAGAGAATTATCAACACAACTTCAAGAATTTACTTCAGTTCAACCAGAAGAATCAATTGCCAAGCTTGGATGTAGAGAATTGATGGAGAAAAAGTGTTTGGATGAAGGTTTAGCTCAAAGATTAGTAAGCTTCAATGCAAAGCTTACTAACTTTTTGAAAATGGAGCTTTGAGTGAATTTTGTAGATGGAGAGAATTGAGAAATTTTTTAGCAAGGTTGATTTGGCTATCAAAAGCTTGAAATTTGAGTGAAATGAGGGCTCTATTTATAGAGTTTTAGGATTGGGATTAGTGGTAATTTGGTAATTGATTCTTGGAGCCAAAATTTGAATTAATGATAATTCTTTCAAATATTAGAGCCAAAACTTGAATTAATGATAATTCTTTCAAATATTAGAGCCACAATTTGAATTAATGATAATTCTTCTTAAAAATGAAAGATTGGCACTAAAATTTGAATTAATGATACATCTTTCCAAAATGAAGAAAAATTGGAGGCAAAATTTGCCAAGTTTAAAATTGCTGATTTTTTCAAATTTTCACGCTGTGTAATCGATTGCACTACAGTGCAAATTGATTTGCAAAGTGTATTTTTTCAAAAATGGCGCAAAATACACTATGTGCAATCAATTGCACTCTAAGAGCAATCGATTGCATCAGTGAAAAAAAATGAATTTTTGTTAATTTTTCCTTTTCAAATAGATATTTTATGAAAATAATACCAGAAATCCTTATTTGTCAGATGCTTCGACTTGGTACCTACAAAACAAAAATATACAGAGACAAAGACAAATATTTTTTGTATTTTGATTAGAAGTTAGTAAACAACACATATACAAAATACAAAACCAAGGTGCTTGGAAATTCCTCAAGAGCAAACTTAAAGATAGGAGATAGAAAAAGAGGAAGAACCAACCCTCATGTGATCTTTTTATGATCGAGTTGATATGATATGATAGAGGAATCTTAGGGGCAAAAATTGGGGTACAATAACTGCCCTTATTTAAGTGTCTTCTATCCGGAGATACGAAGGTTAAAAATCTTCATGTCGACGCGATTGAAGATACTTAAATATAAAACAAGCCTTATTTTTGTCTCTAAGATGCCATGCAATGCTTATGATTATGAATGCATATGAACAGAACAAAAGAGACACAAAGTATCACTGGGGATGCCACAAAAATGAAGAAACAAAGGAGCAACCCTACCAGGAAAATAAATCACTGGTGGACCAAAAGAATTGAATCAGAGAGGAGGATAACAAGCATCTACGTTCACTGCCGATGTCTACCAACGTTCACTGAAGGTAGAAAGAGAAAATATATCATACCACCACCGTTTATTGATGATGAACTATCAACGTTCACTGAAGATAGCAAAAATATAACAAACACCGACGTTCACTTCCGATGTACTACCAACATTCACTGAAGGTAGAAAGAGAAAATATCATACCACCTCCGTTCACTGCCGATGAACTATCAACGTTCATTGATGATAGCAAAAAGATAAGAAACACCAACGTTCACTGCCGATGTACTACCAACGTTCACTGAAGGTAGAGAGAAAATATCATACCACCGCCGTTCACTGATGATGAACTATCAACGTTCACTGATGATAGCAAAAAGATAAGAAACACCGACGTTCACTGCCGATGTACTACCAACGTTCACTGAAGGTAGATAGAAAATATCATATCACCGCCGTTCACTGACGATAAACTATCAACGTTCATTGATGATAGCAAAAAGATAACAAACACCAACGTTCACTGCCGATGTACTACCAACATTCACTGAAGGTAGAGAGAAAATATCATACCACCGCCTTTCACTGACGATGAACTATCAACGTTCACTGATGATAGCAAAAAGATAACAAACACCAACATTCACTGCCGATGTACTACCAATATTCACTGAAGGTAGAAAGAGAAAATATCATACCACCGCCGTTCACTGATGATGAATTATCAACGTTCACTAATGATAGAAAAAAGATAACAAACACCGACGTTCACTGCCGATGTACTACCAACGTTCACTGAAGGTCGAGAGAAAATATCATACCGCCGCCATTCACTGACGATGAACTATCAACGTTCACCGAAGATAGCAAAAAGATAACAAACACGGACGTTCACTGTCGATGTACTACCAACATTCACTGAAGATAGAGAGAAAATATCATACCACCGCCGGTCACTGACGATGAACTATCAACATTCACTGATGATAGCAAAAAGATAAGAATCACTGACATTCACTACCAATGTACTACCAACGTTCACTAAAGGTAGAGAGAAAATATCATACCACCTCCGTTCACTAACGATGAACTATCAACGTTCACCGAAGATAGCAAAAAGATAACAAACACCGACGTTCACTGCCGATGTACTACCAACATTCATTGAAGGTAGAGAGAAAATATCATACCACTACCGTTCACTGACGATGAATTATCAACGTTCACTGATGATAGCAAAAAGATAACAAACACCAACGTTCACTGCCGATGTACTACCAACGTTCACTGAAGGTAGAGAGAAAATATCATACCACCGCCGTTCACTAACGATGAACTATCAATGTTCACTGAAGATAGCAAAAAGATAACAAACACCGACGTTCATTGCCGATGTACTACCAACGTTCACTGAAGGTAGAGAGAAAATATCATACCACTACCGTTCATTGACGATGAACTATCAACGTTCACTGATGATAGCAAAAAGATAACAAACACCAACATTCACTGCCGATGTACTACCAACATTCACTGAAGGCAGAAAGAGAAAATATCATACCACCGCCTTTCACTGACGATGAACTATCAATGTTCACTGATGATATAAAAAAGATAACAAACACCGACGTTCACTTCCGATGTACTACCAACATTCACTGAAGGTAGAAAGAGAAAATATATCAAGTTTTCCCCAAAATTCTGGTGTTTTGCCTAGAATGGGTCTCAACTTCTTCTTTAACCAAGGCACTCTGCCTGGAAAGGGCAATATGTAAGCTTATCTGAAATAAAGAGACTTCCACTCATTGTCAAGGGGAATTGCAAAGAGAAATGACTTTCTGGGGATAGAAATATGGCTTCCTGGGGAAAGAGATATGACTTCCTGGGGAAGAGATATGACTTCCTGAGGAAACATATATGACATCCTGGGGAAAGAGATATGACTTCCTAGGGAAAGAGATATGACTTCCTATGGAAACAGATATGACTTCCTGGGGAAATGCCACGATATTCCTGCTGAGGAGATAAAGTCTTCTCGTGCAAAATAAATGCACAAACCAAAACTCAAAGTTCTCAGAAATCCAAAGTAAATAATATCGTCATGCAACCACGAATCTAATTAGAAACAAACTGGAGCAAGACGGCCAAAGAAGATACATCCTTTGAGAAATAAACTCAAGAGGGAAAACCAAATCCACCTAAGCAAGGAGCGCTGCAGGAAGGTTAGAACACAATGTCAATAAAAAATGAGTTGTAGCAATGCATGATGTATGTATGAATGTATGAGTGATATCGTGCATATGCTGGTAAAAGGATACATAATCAGTACAAACAAACAAAACCGCCTCAGGTACTAACAACATTGGGCTAAACTTCAACCTGGAAGATCAATCCAAGAAAGCTAAAAGCAACTGCGGAAACCAAACCTATTGTCTGTCCTAACTTCACTGAGGAGAAACATAATCCGGATGTAGCTAAGTTAAACAGATACCGGGATAGAACATTTTTCTTCCGGTTTCATCGGAGAAACCAGTTTTTCAAAAGCAACATACCTACTGGAGATTGCAAGACCAGCCTCAAATAAAGCAGACTAACACTGAGACAATACAACCTCACGAGGGAATTCAAGCCTACCCCCCTGGGGAAAGATGCAAATTGAAACTTTACATCACGAATACTCATTCCAACAAGAGATGCCTTGGGATAGCCTTCCTGAGAAATCAAAAAGTCAACACTAATGCCAATACTTCAAAAAGAGCGATATCTTAGCACACCAAGGGAATAAAACCTTTCATCATATGAGGGAAAACTTCGTTGGGGAAACCGGGACAGAGGCTTCCGACCATGCAAACCCAAAATCAAAAGCGAACCAAGACTTGGTTGGGGATAATGGGACCACAAACCCAATATCGTACCTTGCACCCACTGGTATCATCTTTAACTACCTGAGAAACATACAACGATCATGCGCATACCAGCGAAAATGACCTGAGAGAACCTTCCTGGGGAACCAAGAAGTTAACACTACAGTAAGAAGTCAAAATTATGGGGATTTTAAATCAAACTCAACACTTGGTGAGAGAAAACCCAAGAAATTGACAATTGTCTCAACACTTCTTAGAAAATATATTGCCCCTGTCTAGCTACTTGGGAAGCACATAACAACAATAATGTCGTAACAGGAGAAAGCACTTCTCTACAAGAGATTCCATATCAATAAAAAGGGAGAAAGAACTCCATCAAATGAGCAAATGCTTCATATCTCTTTTTAATCTCCGTTTGATCACAACCTGGCTGGGTAAATAATCACACTCAACTGGAGAAGTCTGCAGCAAGATTGGAAAAAATGGGATTATAAACCCAACACCATAACACAACCTATAGGAAACCCTTTAATTGATCATTAATTGTTAGAGGAAGCCAGATACACATCTACAAAACAGATCACAAGAAACAATCCTGCTTGAGGAAGATTCTCGGCTTGGGGTAAACATAGTAGCTATCTTGACGAAATCTGGATATGCCCTTGGAAACCAATCTGGTGTCTCAAGCTTACCGTGCTGATCAAGGTAACTTTCGTAACTTGCCTTTGGCTGCATGCTTTTAGGATAACCTTTCTGATCAAATGACTTCTAGAGATTTGTCAAATCTTGACGTAACTGCCCTAGACTTGTTGAATGTTGCATCCTCTTTGCTCCACAACTCTTCTCGGTAACATGCCTTTTGCTGATACTCAAATGTAAACTTTCATGATATCAAGCAGTTATTTTACAAGCAGAAAATGTTTATTCTAAGAATGAAAATTCTAATGCAACAATTATGTAAGTCTTGAAGATTTTATTTGCAAAGATGTCGCAAAACCTTGTGAATGAATCACTAGCTAGGATGCAACATGGATTTTTTTGTACGAAAGATAACAAAAGAAATATGATACCAATCACAATAATTTAGAAAAATTAATGGGAGTCAGGAAACACTATCTCATTGGAGTATGCTTTCGAAATAAACCCTGTTTCAATTAGGACTTTTGAGGGTTGTAACGTGGCCTGGTTCACGGTTTTAGAAAAAAAGATTTAAGGCTCAAAAATATTTGGTGCCCACCCCCTTCATGATGTTCTTCGGTCCTAAGTCCAGTTAACTTGACACGAACATTCATCTCTCAAAAGAAATTTCGAGATGGTTGAGGAATCAAACAAGGTTTTTTTTGGACATGCAAGTCATTCATTCTTGCTTCTTTTGAGTTTCTTGTCACGCGACTCTGTTATTTGCTGAGGATTTCACATTGTAATCCTTTATCGCATTTTAGGATTTCCATTTCTTCCTTTCCTTCTGGACAAATTCCTTTTGACTTTGACTCTAAAGTGCAACGGGATGCCCTGACTTTTGCCTAAGCGACTTGTTTTTTCAAGTTCCGACTTAGCGGGGCTTTTTGTCTCTTTCTTTTTCATCATCATTTTTTTATTCATGTCATCTTTTCTTTTTGAACATGTCGCGTGACTTCGAGTCATTTGTGACTTGTCAGAAGAATTATGACTGCCCTATATTCTGAGTAGATGAAGGATAACCATTATTGTATCGTCATCTGCTGATCTCCTGGTGTGCGGGAGATAGCCATTAAGATATCGTCAATTGACACACCCTCCTGATGAGTGAAGATTAACAATTGCGGTTTTGACTTTCCTCAACCTCTTGAAGGATAACCATTATTGTATCCTTGGATGCGCACTCCTGATGAGTTCTGAATGCTCGATCAAATTAACTGAACACTACCCTGCCCCGAGTTAAAAAATGAGGGTTTTTCAGAATAGAAAAATAAACTCCTACTTCAAGGCTCAAAGGGGTTAACGAGGGTTTCACTCCCTTATATCTTCGGTGTTTGAGGATTTGAAATAATGCCTGTACATCGTCAACAGGGTTTTATCCAAAAGCATACAACCAGAAAATTTGTGTTTTAATATCATCATCCTCCCTCCAATCTCCGCCTAGGCGAGAGAATGGGTAACCAGTTGGTATCATAAAGCAATTTAAAATTGAAAACAAATACGAGTGAAACGAATGAATTTATTCAAGACAAGCATACTCATTGTTTTAAGATTAAACATTCAAATGCAAACAAGTTCTTACATGCAAACAGTGCAATGATAAACAAGAAAAATTACAAATGAGAAAGCAGTAAAAATGCTAATAAACTAGGAAGGCTAATCATCCTTAAACTCCAGGGCATTCTTCAATCACGTTTATTCTTCGGCAAAGATTTGACTTGAACCTCAAGACAAATATCCTTAAATGAAAAGATACCACGTCGGACCAACCTCTGAACTTCAACCTTCAAAGCAAATAAATCTTCCAAATCGTGCCCAGGAGCATCCCGATGAAAGGCACAAGAAGCGTCAGCCTTATATCCTCTTGGCAGTTTTTCAGGAACAACTAGTCGAGCTCGGGTTTGGACCAGATTCTTCTTCAACAAAGAAGGATACAACTGTGTATGTCGTTGTAATTGGATCAAAGCTCATTTTCCTCTAATGAGCTTGCCCTTGATTTCCTTTTTGAGGTGCCCTCTAATATGAAACAACAGTCGGAGTCACATTGACGACTGGAGTCACAAAAGTAACTTGTTGATTCTTATTATGAGATCCTCCTTGCCTACCACGAAGTATAGCGTAGGAGTCTTGCTCTTTATTTTTGGAACAATTATCACCATACTTCTTAGCATCATTTGACGAGTCCCTGTCTTCAGATAAATGACCTTTACGAATAGCTTCCTCTAAATGGACTCCCATGCTTACCATTTCGTTGAAATCAATGGGAGCACTTGCAACCATCTTCTCATAGTAGAAGGAACTGAGAATTTTCAGGAATATTTTTGTCATCTCCTTTTCTTCCATGGGAGGAATCACTTGGGCGGCTACCTCATGCCATCTCTGTGCATACTCTTTGAATGATTCTCTGTCTTTCTGAACCATGGCCCTGAGTTGGTCACGGTCAGGCACCATGTCCACGTTGTATTTGTATTATTTGATAAATGCTTCTCCCAAGTCATTAAAAGTATGGATGTTGGCGTTGTCCAAGCTCATATACCATTTCAACGCTACACCGGCCAAACTATCCTGAAAAAAGTGAATCAGCAGACGCTGATCATCAGCGTGGGTATACATTCTCCTTACATACATCACCAAATGAGCACGAAGGCAAGGGTTGCCCTCGTACTTATCAAATTTCGGGACCTTGAACTTAGCAGGCACTTTAACATTCGGGACCAAACACAACTCATTCACATTCTACCCAAATAACTCTTTTCCCCTAAGAGCCTTCATCTCTCTTTGTATTCTATCAAACTTCTCTTGAAAATCATCCATTCTGTCATAAAGACCCAAGTCTTCACTCGGCGGAGGGAAAGGACGACACATATCGTCATTAACAAACAAAACCAAATTCACCGAAGGAGGTGCAGCAGGAACAATATGCACCACAGGAGGTGCCGGATTAACCACATTTTGAACCACTGGAGCATCTTGAGGGCCAAGATTGAAACCTGCAGGTGCAAAATTCTCTGCCATTCCCCATAGATAACCCTGAGGCATACAATTTTGAACAACAGCCGGAGTAGCGGATAAAGGAACAGTTGGAATTTCAGTATTTGCCCTTGTTGGTTGAGGTTGAACACTCGGTGGCTGATTCTGAGCAACCACCAGAGTTTCCATCAGAGTAGTCAAGTTGGCCAAGCCAGCCTTCAAAGAGGAAACTTCTTCGCGTATCTCGCGATTCTCCTGTTCTAAGTTGTCCATCTTCTTTTTGGAATTAGCTCGAGTGTTGTAGTGATGAGTTAGCTTGCTGAGTGAAGTAAATAAACTGGGTAAGGCACCTGAATATGCAAAATAAATGCAAGAAATATGTGCAATATGATGCATGATATGCAATGCACATGATTATTTTTACTTCATTATTTAATATTTTAAGGGATTTAAGATTTATAGACATATTGCAAACATCCAAGTAATAAAGCTTTTGAAATACTACATTTTTTTATTATAATAACTTCAAAATGGATTACAAGTTTCAATGATCCCAAGTACAAGATGAAAATTCAATCTAAAATCCTGAGAAAAAAGAACTGATAGAGATCAATCTGTACGCTGGCGCTTCCCTGTGAGCCTGGAAATCTGAGCCCTCAACCTCTGGTTTTCTTCCACATGTCTGATGGAAACCTCCTTCCAATCATATGAATCGGGAAGTGAGTAATCAGCACCTGTTTGAGGCTTAGGAGAAAATAAATCCCCTTTCCTCTCCATAGACTCCACCGCCTGACTCTCAAGGATCTTGATCAAATCATCTTTCTCCTTCAGGTATGCCCTGTAGGAACTCTCTAAAGTCTGGAACTTGTTCTTCCAAGCATCCCTTTCCTGTTGCATCCTAACCAAAGCAAGCTGCAGCTCCTCTAGATCATCTAATAAGGGAGAGGAATAATGGATACATACTTCTTCCGAAAGTCTGCAGAACACTCGATCTCGAGAATTAGACTGACCAACTCATCTATCTTGGGATCCTTGAAACTATATTTCCCGGTCTTTCTCTTTCCAGAATCCATGGTTAAAAGTACCTGAGATATTCACAAACAGTCAACCTTTAAATCCCTTGAAATATTGTTTTTTCCAAAAGATGCTTATGAGTGCATGGATGTATGATGCAACAATCATACACAAGATCAAACATATAGGGTTCATAGGTTCAACGTCACAAGCATGAGGCCGAAGGTACTACCCATAAGGTGTTGGTCTAAACAGTTATCACCTGCCGAACAAGGTTCTAGAGGTTCCCAGAGTCTACATCCTTCCTTCGGTAATTAGTAATATTCTCAAGAAAAACCCGTCCGAGCATAGTATCGCGTGACAACTATTTTCGGATTACTCCGTCATAGCTTCCGCACTACACCTAAAAGGCCAAGATGGGTTAGGTAATCTACGATCCTCAGCTTCAACAGGCTCCCAGTTCGAAAGAAGTTCTTCTTCTCGATTACTCGGTAAATGACACTACAGTCAAAGGGGCCTCCACTAAGTAGGGGATCTCATGCCTCCTTTTTTTGGATTACTCCCTCAAAGTTAACATGACTATACCGCCCGTCCTATCTTAAAGTCTGCCCAACTCCGGGTATAGGACTTATGAGTAATCACCAAGCACCCTGAAAACCAGGAAAATCCAAACAAACATATATACAACATATAACACGAAAAACAATAATAACACATATACAGATATAAACAAAGATAGGTTTAACCCACTTAGGGATGGACCATCAAAAGGTCAATCTGTCCCCAGTTAAGTCGCCATTTTCCTGTAGCGGTAGAAATGTTCAAGACTAAGCCATTGGATTGACTAGACTTTATACAAATCAAAATAAAAATCACCATCGTGCTTTATTGTTTCCAAAGGAATGGGAAAAGAGAGAATAACCCAAAAAGAGGGGGAAAGATTCAAGGTAAGGGGGTTGGTTATGCAAAGGGAAGGTATTTTAGCGCCCTAAACATCTACGGTACTCTGCAGGAACCTCTTTGAAAAATATGTATATTTTGGCTTTAAAAATGTGTTGTATATAAAATGGATGGTGGAGGTGAGAAAAGAAATATTTTTATGATTTTTGCACCCGCCACGGTTGCGAACCTTTAGTGCCTACATACCACCTTTCGTGCAATAGGGGATCAGGGTACACGTAGTTCATTGTTTAAAAATTTTAAACACAAGTGTGTTGGTTGATTTTAAGAGATAAGACATCATCGTCATTGTCCATGTGGAAAACATACTTACTACCCACAATCATGAGAAAGGAGAATTTGCATCATCTCAAAGTGGAGGATATGGCTTGGATTTTAAAATCAACAATGCCTCACTCAACACCCAAGTGAAAAATATCTCCCTTCACTATATATTGTATAAGTATAGTTGTTTGCATCACTACAAGGATTGACAAGAGTCTAATCTTTTGAGAAAGATTTTAAAATAAAAATCCAAAGTGGAAAAAATGGTTTGAAATGAGATTGATTGACTTTTAGTCTTCTCACAAAAATGTCAAGGTATTATTAAATTGATTGAAGTTTATTTATGAAAAAAAATTTAAAATGCATGGACATAAGTCCAAGTTTATTATGAAAGTGTTTCAAGTTTCAAAACAAGAAGACTTTTCAAAAGGAGGGAGAAGATTTTTGAAATTAAAGAAAATGGGAGGAGAAGAAGAGACTACCCTAAAACATAAGGTAAAAGTTAGGGATAAGAACCATCTAACCAACAAGAAGCCAATACTTGACTTTATGAGCCAATATATAATTCCCATTCTTCGGATTGGAACCAAGCAAGCAAAGATACTAGACCTCTTTAGAGAACCAAACTTCAAGTGTATTAAGTATTCGCAAAAATTGGGCAGAGTAACGGCTGTATACGGGTGAATTCTAGATTACAAACAAAGTATGTAATCATAATAACCTGCACACAAAACAAACAAACAACCCAATGTCTTTAGGTAAACCTCAAGAAATCTAGAAAAAACAATGAATTAAGGTCACAAGGTCTCCGAGATAGGCCAAGGTCTCTAATCCCAAGTCCAAGAAGTAGTCCCATGCTTTATAATGCCAAGGATAGTAACCAAATATTCCAAGTACCATTAAAGTTTTTTTTATGGTTCATGTTAATTATTAGGTGTCTTTAAAAGGAAAAGAAAGGCATAAGTGAGAAAAATAAAAATAACATAAAAGTAAATGCTCAAGTGAACAAAATAAAAATGGCATAAGAATAAATGCTCAAGTGAGCAAAATAAAAATGGCATGAAATATAAATGCTTAAATTAAATGGTACATAAAGCATAAAAAATAAAATCATAAAGTAAAGTCAATTGTTAGAAATTAGTGGTTAGTTGGATGACCATCTTGAAACTTGCATTTGGAACTCATTAGAGGATTGGTAGAACCAAAGCCTCCACAAAACAAGTTGCATTTGCTTTTTGTCAGATATATCATCCATTTTGGAATCCTTAAAAGTAACATTAGTTTATCAACGATATTTAAGTGATCCGCGTTGATCAAAGGTGTTATAGATCCATTAGAGGATTGGTAGAACCAAAGCCTCCACACAATGAGTCTCAAGGTTATTGGATCAAAGAGATCAAATTAACATACTTGGGCTTGCAATCATAAGTTTGGGCCATGAATGATCATTTATTCGAATGCGGACAAAATTTAGCGCTATGTTAAGCAATCGTAAGTGGACTTATGTAGAAGTCGCACCTATTTTGAGGTCAGTCAATAGCAATCTATGTACTTCATGTTTCGATAAATGATATAGAGATCATCATCCCTTAACATGTAGCACAATTAAAAAAAGAAAGGGATAAGATGAAGAGGGAGGGGAATGATAAGTTAATTTGGATCACCATTTCAAAATTCTTTCATCTTTAAATTCAACCACTCCTCTAGATGGATTAAAGCACTAAACATATCATTAATACAAAGCACCAAAAATGAATTAAATAATTCATTCTTAGGTAGATTTGAATTGATGAACATTTATCCAACTTCATCTACATCACAAAGTCCATTGAGTTTAAAGCAAAATTGGACATTTAAAATTGTAATAAAAACCAACAATCAAAAGGAGTGAGTAGAAAAAGCATTTTGGATCAAAGCTGCCCCAGAACAAGGCAAAAAAATACATTTTATCCCTGTGTAAATCGATTTCACTAATGTGTAAATCGATTTACACAATACAATTTTCAAAAAATTATGCAAAATTGTTTCTTTGCAATCGATTGCACAGTTACTGCAATCGATTGCACACTATTACAGACAGGAAAAACAACATTTTAAAAGGCCAATTTCTTGTTCAAACTTTCCATCAAACACCTTATGATCATGGATCCAATTGACCATGAAAATTCCATCAAATTATGAGAAAATAACACCATTGGAATCACAAAATAATGCTAAGTGAATCAATCCCAAAGATCACCAAGAGACCACGTTGTGAAAGATGAATTATCCAACTTACCAAAGGTAGATCTAGAGAATTATCAACACAACTTCAAGAATTTACTTCAATTCAACCTCAAGAATCAATTTCCAAGCTTGGATGTAGAGAATTGATGGAGAAAAAGTGTTTGGATGAAGATTTAGCTCAAAGATTAGTAAGCTTCAATGCAAATCTTACTAACTTTTTGAAAATAGAGCTTTGAGTGAATTTGGTAGATGGAGAGAATTGAGATATTTTTTAGCAAGGTGGATTTTGATATCAAAAGCTTGAAATTTGAGTGAAATGAGGGCTCTATTTATAGAGTTTTAGGATTGGGATTAGTGGTAATTTGGTAATTGATTCTTGGAGCCAAAATTTTAATTAATGATAATTCTTTCAAATATTAGAGCCAAAACTTGAATTAATGACAATTCTTCTTAAAAATGAAAGATTGGCACTAAAATTTGAATTAATGATACATCTTTCAAAAATGAAGAAAAATTGGAGCCAAAATTTGCCAAGTTTAAAATTGCTGATTTTTTCAAATTTTCATGTTGTGCAATCGATTGCACTACAGTGCAAATCGATTCGCACAATGTATTTTTTCAAAAATGGCGCAAAATACACTATGTGCAATCGATTGCACTCTAAGAGCAATCGATTGCATCAGTGAAAAAAAATGAATTTTTGTTAATTTTTCCTTTGCAAATATAGATTTTAGGAAAATAATACCAGAAATCCTTATTTGTCAGATACTTCGACTTGGTACCTACAAAACAAAAATATACAGAGACAAAGACAAATATTTTTTGTATTTTGATTAGAAGTTAGTAAACAACACATATACAAAATGCAAAACCAAGGTGCTTGGAAATTCCTCAAGAGCAAACTTAAAGATAAGAGATAGAAAAAGAGGAAGAACCAACCCTCATGTGATCTTATTATTATCGAGTTAATATGATATGATAGAGGAATCTTAGGGGCAAAAATTGGTGTACAACAGCCTCCGCTGCAAAAAATATCCTGATAGCTGCTTTCAGTAGACTTTGACTTCAAACTCTCAACTTTGCCATTCTTTGCAAAGAATCCCAAACCAACCATGTTCTTGTTCACCGGAGGATCAACAATATGTCCCCATACTTTACTTGGACCATTTCACATAACCTGCTGAGCATCTTTGAACAAAGTCATAGAATTCTCATTCTCTCTTACTTTATCAACGGAAAGAGCTTGAAACTGCGTCGCCTTAGCAACTTCATTTGCCTCTACAACACTGAAAGACGATAAATGAGATATCAGCAATGCTTGCTTTCCATTTATAATAACCCCTTTTCCTTCACGCACGAACTTCAACTTTTGGTGAAGAGTTGAAGTGACAACCCCTGCTTTGTGTATCCATGGCCTTCCCAGAAGACAATTGTGTGCAGGCACAATATCCATGACTTGGAAAGTAATCTGAAACAAGTGTGGGACTATGTGAAAAGGCAGATCGACTTCCCCAATAACTGACTTCCTTGATCCATTGAAAGCTTTGACAATAATACCACTTGGGGGCATGTGAGCCCCTTGATATCTAAACTTCATCAGCATACTCCTTGGTATAACATTTAAGGAGGACCCATTATCAATCAGCACATTTGATAATGAATAATTTTTACAATTCCTGGATATGTGGAGAGCTAGGTTATGATTCCTCCTTCGTTAGGAAATTGATCATCGCAAAAGCTTAGGTTATTACAAGATGCAATATTACCTACTACACTGCTGAATTGATTTTACGGCATATCACACTCCACGAAGGTTTGATCCAACACCCGCATTAAAGATTCCCTATGGGCAGCATAATTCATCAACAATGCTAGGATAGATATCTTCGAAGGAGTCTGTAATAGTTGATCTACAATTCTGTAATTGCTCACTTTGATAATCTTCAAAATGTCATCCACATCTTTTTCTAGGGTAGCACCACTGGACTCTCCTACAACTTTCTTATTTTTAACACCTTCTATAACTTTCTTCTCAGCACTGACATTTTCCCTAAAAATTGGTGCAAATACACGACCACTGCGGGTCACCCTGCTAGTTTCAGCAATATTCTCAATACTAGACAAGGGTTGGATGGGAACTTCCACACCATCCTCTAAAATAGTAGCATTGCACTTGTACGGTACAACTTTATCTGACTTGTAAGGAACAGGCCCTAGCAAGAAAATCACCACAGGGGCAACAACTGGATTACTATAATATTTAATTTCAATAGGGGCAGAATCATTGAAACAAGTCACAATTACGTTCACACCTTCTTCTGAAAATGGACATCAAAGAATCACCTCTGGAGAACATACCCTCACCTGAGGAAAATAATTCATCTGCAGAAGCATATTCATCATCTGATTCATCCTTAGCCAAGCAAACCTAAATCATATTAACCTCATGGTAATCATCTCTTTGCCCCGACACCATGATTTTTCCATTATCCAATAACAACTAAATACATATTCTTACAATGGAACATCCTAGGGAATCCTTGCAGCAAACCCGACAAGATCCATAGTGGTGCTCTAGCTGACCAACCATGTGGCAGAAAGTAGCATGAAATTGCACGAGATCATCATTCATATGGTCCACATCAAATATACTGAACTCTTCAGGACACCCAAATACCATGTTCACTTCCTCCTTATATTATTCCCTAGGCCTGATTATATTGATGAGGCCCTCATCCATCATCTCCTGCAAATCAATCTTTATCTTGTCACAACCTTGTATATTGGTACTACAGATACCACAACCAGCATGGTCATGAGTATAGTAACTAAACTTGCAAAGTTTTGCATGCATCTTTATCAAGTCTCCTTTAACCAAATTAATATCATAAATGCGGAAGTCCCCTGGACAACCAGCAAACATGTTGACAACATTCATTCCTCCATGCTTTGGCAGAGGATTATCTTTTACATTAGGACTGACATCTTTAAAGGACAAAAGGCCAGATCTAACCATTTTCTGTACCTCAAATTTCATAGGATAACAGTTTTCCACATTATGCCTTGGTGCACCCTGATGGAAAGCGCGTGTCTAATCTGCCTTATAGTACCAAGGCAAAGGGGATGGTATAACAGGGGGTGGCCTAGTATGGACCAACTTTTTTTGAATCAATGTTGGGAGTAACTCTGCATAACTCATGGGGATATAGTCTAAAGGCTCTCTTATTTGGTTATGTACTTGATTTCATTGAGGGGCTGGTCTTTGATAAGCGACTGTAGCCGGAGCAACATTTACAATCGGAGTTATCGAGGCAAACTGTTGATGACGCTGATGATTTCTTCTAGGAGGATTAACCCTTATTTATTGAATAACATCATTTGTCTCTCCTTCTTTCTTCTTAACAAATCCAAATGATGGTTTTTTCGTACTACAGGAATTTTCACCTCTTGTCAGACGACATTCTCTTACAGCTTCTTCCAAACGGATGCCCATTCCCACCATCTCGGTAAAATCACTGGGTGCACTCGCTACCATTATTTCATAATAGAATGCACCTAGTGTCTTCAAAAAAATCTTTGTAATCTCTTTTTCTTCCATTGGAGGAATCACCTTGGCCGCTACTTCACGCCATCTCTGTGCATATTCTTTAAATGACTCCTTGTCCTTATGGACCATGGCCCTGAGTTGATCACGGTCAGGTGCCATTTCCACATTGTATTTGTAATGTCTGATAAACTTTTACCCAAGTTGTTGAAAGTATGAATGTTGACATTGTACAAGCTCATGTACCACTTTAACGCAGCACCAATCAAACTATCTTGGAAAAAGTGGATCAACAAACGTTGATCAATGGTATGGGTAGACATTCTCCTTACATACATTACTAAGTGAGCACGAGGGCAAGTGTTTCCCTTGCACTTTTCAAACTCCGGCACCTTGAACTTTGCAGGTATCTTCACATTTGGCACCAGACACATATCATTCACATTTTGCCCAAACAGTTCTTTTTCTCTGAGGGCCTTCAACTCTTTCTGCATCTTATCAAACTGGTCTTGAAAATCGTCCATTCGATTATAAAAACCCAAGCTTTCACTTGGTGGAGGAATATGGCGATACACTTCATCATTAGCAAACGGGACCACATTTTCCGAGGGAGGTGCAACATAGTGAGTCTCATTTATAGTAGAAGGGGTGATATGCACCACAGGAGGTGAAGGACCGACAATAGTTTGAGTAAGTGGAGCAACTTTAGCGTCCTGATTATAAACTTATGGCATAAAGTTCTCCGGAATTCCCCAAGGGTATCCCGGAGGCATTCGATTCTGAACAACAATAGGTGGAGTAGTAGAAACAGGAACATTCAGAGCTTCAGTAGCAACCATTGTCTGTTGAGGATGAGAAATTGGTGGTTGATTATGAGCAGCCGCCAAATATTCCATTAGTGTAGTGATATTCGCCATACCGGCCTTCAGAGCAGAAATTTCTTCACGCAGCTCGCGATTCTCTTGTTCTAAATTGTCCATCTTCCTTCTAAAATTAGCTCGAGTGTTGTACTGGTGAGACAACTTGCTGAACAAAGTAAAGAAGCTCAATAAGACCCCTGGATATGTACAAAAAATGCAATAAGTATGTGAAATATGATGCATGATATGAAATGCACATGATTTATTTTATTATTAACATTTCAAGGGATTCAAAGATTTATAGACAATTTGCAAATATCAAAGTAATAACACATCTGAAATACTGAAAAATCTTATTATAATAATCTCAAAACAGATTACACTTTTTAGTATAAGTTTCAATAATCTCAAGTACAAGATAAAAGCCAAAAACCCTAAAAAATAAAGTTGATGGAGATCACTCTATACGCCAACGCTTCCCTGTGAGCCTAGCAATCTGATTATTCAACCTCTAGTTTTCTGCCGCATACCTAGTGGCGACCTCCTTCTAATCATCAGGGTCAGGAAGTGAACAACTTGGTCGTGATTGAGGCTTAGACGAAAAAAATCCTCTTTCCTCTCCATTGTCTCTACAATACGACTCTCAAGGATCTCAATCAAGTCATCTTTCTCCTTCAGCTTTGCTCGGTAGGATACCTCTAAATTCTGACACTTATTCTTCCAAGCTTCCTTTTCTTGCTGCATCTTGACTAAAGCGAGCTAAAGTTCTTCTACATCGTCTAATAGGGGGGGAGTGGTCTTCACAAACATGTCACGCATGGGTACTTCACGGGAATACGATATCTTCAAGTGGATGGCTCTTTCTTGTACCCACTAAAGATAAGGCTCCAAAGAAACATCCCCTCTAGGTCCTAAATCCTTCCTACTCTTCCTGTGGATATGACACCAAGCATTCACAATCTCCTCTTTATCTTCCTTATGAACCCCTCCCTCTTTAAGGAAGAAACCACTCAAATGAATACTATTTGGTTTATCCCTCATCAGATATCCAAGTTGTCGTCGTGCAAGAACATGATTGTAGTTAATTCCTCCATTTGTACCAAGATGAGGTGCATTGGGGAAACTATTACTGATGATACAAAACAATATCTAAATGAGTGAGGGACATAATCTTCGGAACCCAATGAGGTTCCTTCCTGACATCCCAGAAAGCATCAGATCTAGGTAAATGAGAAGTAAACCACTGATACAACAAAGGCGTGCAGCAAATGATCATCCCTCCATGATAAGAATCCCGAAGATTAATAGAGAAACATGCATCACACAATAATGTAGGGACTAGGTTTCCAATCATAAATATCCTGATGTCATTGATATTAACAAATTTGTCTACATTGGGAAATAAGAACAATCCATAAGGAAGTAGAGAAAAGATGGCCTCAAAAGCAACCGTACTCTTCAACCTAGCGAAGCAGCAAGCTTTCTCCAATAAGAACTGAGCTGGTAATCCTCTAATACCTCCTTTAATAGTCATGTGGGCTTCAACCTCAAACTTTCCCAGATGGATCAAAGCAGTAATCTCATGAGATTTTGGATAACCCTCCAAACCTGTAAAAGGAACACAATTGGTAATAGGTAAACCCAGTAGATAAGAATAATCCTCTAATGTAGGCATCAACTGATAATCAGGGAAAGTAAAGCATTGATACATCAGATCATAAAAATGGACTAAAGTGGAGAGAATACCTTCCTTCATCCCGAGCTTCATAACAGAAATGATGGACCCATACTTCCTCTGAAAATCTGTAGGACTGGAGATCTTAGGACCAGACTCGTCAACTCATCCATCTTGGGATCTTTGAAACTGTATTTCCCGGTCTTTCTTTTTCCAGAATCCGTAGTCAAAAAGTACCTGAGATATTCACAAAGATTCAACCTTTAAGTCCCTTGAAACAAAATGTCTTTAGGAGATGCTCATGGGTGCATGTATGCATGATGCAACAATCACACACAAGATCACAAACATAGGGTTTATAGGTTCAACGTCACGAGCATGAGGTCGAAGGTACTACCCATAAGGTATGATCTAAAAGTTATCACCTGCTGAACAAGGTTCTAGAAGTTCCCAGAGTCTACATCCTTTCTTTGGATATTACCAACTTCCCGATTAACTCGGTGATTAGTAACATTCTCAAGAAAAACTCGTCCAAGCATAGTATCTTGTGGCAACTATTTATGGATTACTCTGTCATAGCTTCCTCACTACACCTAAAAGGCCAAGATAGGTTAAAGGTTCTACGATCCTCAGTTTCAGAAGGCTCCTAGGTCGAAAGCAGCATGTCTTCCTGATTACTCAGTAAACAAAACTACAGTCAAAGGGGCCTCCACTGAGTTAGGGATCTCATGTCTCCTTTTTTGGGATTACTCCCTCAAAGTTAACATGACTATACCACCCATCCTATCTTAAGTTCGCCCAAGTCTGGGTATAGGACCTACGAGGAGCCACCAAGCACCCAGAAAACCAGAAATCCAGACAAACATATATAGCACATAATATACAACAAACAATGGCACATATACAGATATAAACAAAGATAGGCTCAACCCACTTAGGGATGGACCAGCAAGAGGTTAATATTTCCCCAGTGAAGTCGCCATTTATTTTTCTATAGTGGTAGAAATGTTGAGACAAAGCCATTAGATTGACTTAACTCGCACAAATCAAAATAAAAATCTCTTGAGATGTAGAAGTATAGTTGTTTGCATCACTAAAAGGATCGACAAGAGTCTAATCTTTTGAGAAATTATTTAAGGACAAAAGCCAAAATGGAAAAATAGTTTGAATGAGATTCATTGACTTTTAGTCTTCTCACAAAAATGTCCAAGTATTATTAAATTGATTAAAGTTTGATTAAGAAAAGGTTTTTGAAAATGCATGGACATAAGTCTAAGTTTATTATGAAAGCGTTTCAAGTTTAGAAACAAGAAGAGTTTTCCAAAGGAGGGAGAAGATTTTTGAAATTAAAGAGGATGGGAGGAGATGAACGGACTATCCTAAAGCATAAGGTAAAATCTAGGGAAAAGAACCATCTAACCAACAAGAAACCACTACTTGACACAATGAGTCAATGGAGAATCCCATCCTTTGGATTTGAAACCAAACAAACAATTGCAAAAAATACCTCTTAAGAAAAACGAGCTCCATTTGCATTAAGTTTTTACAAAAATTAGGGAGAGTAACGGCTGTATAATGATGAATTCCAGATTGCAGACAAAACATGTAATCGCAATAACCTGCACACAAAACAAACAAACAACCCAATGTCTTGGGGTAATCCCCAAGAGCTCCATACAAAATAACAGTTGAGGTCACAAGGTCTCCAAGATAGGTTAAGGTCTCTAATCCTAAGTCCAAGAAGTCCATGTCTTCAAAATGCAAAGGATATTAACCAAGTAGTCCAAGTAATATTAATGTTTTTTATGGTTCAAGTTAATTATTAAGTATCTTCAAAAATGAAATGAAAAGCTCAAATGAGCAAAATAAAAATGATATAAAAGTAAATGCTCAAGTGAGCAAAGATTGAAATAGTATGAAATGTAAATGTTAAAATCAATGTGCTTAAAGTAAAATCGTAAAGTAAAAGCATAAAATAAAGTCAATTGTTAGGAATTAGTGGTTAGTTGAATGACCATCTTGAAACTTGTATTTGGAACTCATTAGAGGATTGGTAGAACCAAAGCCTCTCAACAATAAAATGCATTTGCTTTTTGTCAAGCATACCAATCATTTAAGAATTCTTAAGGAAACATTAAATTATCAATGATGTTTAAGTGATCCACTTTGACCAAAGTTGATGAAAATTCATTAGAGGATTGGTAGGACCAAAGCCTCCTAATAATGATTCTCAATGTTATTGGATCAAAGGGTTCAAATTAACATTCTTGGGCTTGCAAACATGGGTTTGGGCCATGAATGATCATTTTCTCAAATCGGGACAAACTTTAGCGCTATGTTAAGCAATCGTAACTGGACTTATATAGAAGTCAGACCTATTTTGAGGCCGGTCAATAAAAATCTATGTACCATATGTTTTGAGACATGATATAGGAATCATTCTCCAATAACATTTAATACAATAAGAAAGGGATAAGACGAAGAGGGAATGGGTGAGAAATAAACCATATTTGAACTAAAAATTGAATCAAACTATTATTAAAATCATTCATCCATTTTTATGGAGTTAGACTCAACACCATGGATCCAATGATGTTAATAAAGTTCATGATCCAAATTTTATAGTCCAAGATCAGCCAAAATATAAATAAAAAATAAAATTGTATTTAAAATAAGAAAATAAGATTTTAAAAATGATTTAAAAATGAAATAAAAGGAAAAAAAGCAATTATATTCAAAATTATCAAGAAAAATTAAACAAGACCATAATAAAATCTTAAATAAGCTTAAATATTTATATAAAAAATTTTGTAATTTTTTGAAGTCAGAAACTATTTTTTTAAAGTAAAAGAAATAGAAAAAATAAACCAAAAATGAAGAAAAATATTAAATTTAGAAATAAAAAATAAATGAGGTCACCAATAATTGTCAAAAGATCATTGAATCCTTCCCTAATTTTTCTAGAATTTAAAAATGAAGAAAATTATTTTTTTAACAATTAAAACAATTCAAATAAAGTATAAAAAATTAAAAAAAATATCAAAACACAAAATAAAATTTTGAAAAAATAAAAATTAGAAAGAAAAAAATAACCAAAAAATATTTTTCTTAATTTGCATAGATTTCCTTAGGATTTTAAACAAGCGTTCTTTTTAATCCTCGCACGATCATTTTACTTACCGCATTATTACCTTTTTAATATTGTATCTGCCCATAGTTTGTAATAGTTAAAAACTAGGATTTTATTTACTGTATTTATCCCCAATTTTGGACTTGTAATTTCCCCCTCCCCGAAGCCATGTAATAGTTAAGTTTAATTTCCGCACTTTAATTTCCCGCACTGATATTGAACTGTTAGATGTATGCCTAATAGGATTGCATGACAAGAATTAAAAACAAAATGGTAGCTAACCCTAATTTTCAAGATAAATAACCGAAACACAACACACTCGCACATGCGCACCTCTAAGGTTTCCCCACTTATTGGCTTCGAAATAAACGGTCTTGATTCACGAATGTAAGAGATTTTAGTGGCTACCCTTTAGTTTAAGAGATCATAAGTCCCTCGATGACCCTTTCGATGTTGCCTCCGTAAAATGATCTTAAAACGATAGGTTAATTACTAAGATATCTTACTAGTTGCCTTCGTGACCGTACGATGACCCTCGCTAGTCCCTCAAAAAACCATCTAACGATAGGGCTACCTACTCACTAATAGTAGGATAGCACTGTCTAAAGGAAAAGAGGAAAATAAAAAACCTTTTCGAGTAGGTAGATAGTTCTTAGATGCTTGCTCAAATAAAACAATTTTCCACACATACACTCTTTTCTAAAAAATATTTTTAAAGACACTTTGTATACATTTTCTACGACACGAGAAACATTACAAAGTTCGCCGCACTAAGGCGTCCTTTCAAAATACTTTTTCAACCACACAAACACAAGGAATTTTCAAATTAGCTAGCAACTAAGAGCCCGTAGATAACTATGGATAGAAATGGTGTTAACACCTTCCCTTTCCATAATCTACCCCCCCTTACTTAGAAATAATCTCGAAATGTCGTTTTCTAATTTTTTTCACCCTTTCCTTTGTTGGATAAAAGAAAAGTCGGTGGAGACTCTTTCTTACCGCAATATTTGCGAATAAAAAACACAAAACCATTCAAAGTTAGTTCTCTCACCGTATTACAGAACTGAAGACTCTGCTGGGGAATTATAAAAAGTGGGATTACCTTAGAGTTAGATCATTTTTAATTTTCTTTCCTTGTTTGCTCTGTCTTCTTTATTTTTAAAGGGTTTGCTGGAGTCACTGTTAAAGATCCTATACCCGGATCTGGGGCGCCTTTTTAGGTAAGTAGCAATAAACCATGGAGGCTTTACGGTGTTGTACCGAAATTTTTACCCCTAAGATTCCCCTATAATGTCATATTAACTCAATCATAACAAGATCACATTAGGGTCGGTCCTTCCTCTTTTTCTATCTCCTATCTTTAAGTTTGCTCTTGAGTAATCTCCAAGCACCTTAGTTGTGTATTTTGTATATGTGTTGTTGACTAACTTCTAATCAAAATACAAAAATATTTGTCTTTGTCTTTGTCTTTGTATATTTGTGTTTTATAGGTACTGAGTCAAAGCATCTGAAAAATAAGATTTTCCAATATTATTTCCCTAAAATATTTATTTGCAAAGACTGATGCAATCGATTTCTCGAAGAGTGCAATCGATTGCACAGAGTGAATTTTTTAAAAAATCAGCAATTTCAAGCTTGTCATTTTTTGGTTCCAATTTTTCTTGATTTTCTGAAAGATATATCATTAATTCAAATTTTGGCTCCAAGAATTAATTACCAAGCCTAATTTAATTTCCCAAACCAAACTCAAAACGACCACTAATCCCAAGCGTAAACTCTATAAATAGAGCCCTCATTTCATTCAAATCTCAAGCTTTTGATAGCCAAATTCACTTTGCTAAAAAATCTCTTAATTCCATCCATCTACCAAATTCACTCAAAGCTCCATTTTCAAAAAAAAGTTAGTAAGCTTTGCATTAATGCTTACTAATCTTTGAGCTAAACCTTCATCGAAACACTTTTTCTTTATCAATTCTCTACATCAAATCTTGGGAAATTGATTCTTGGGGCTAAATTGAAGCAAATTCTTGAAGTTGTTTTGATAATTCTCTATATCTACCTTTGGTAAGTTGGATTCTTCATCTTTCACAATGTGATCTCTTGTTGATCTTTGGATTTGATTCATTGAGCATTGTTTTGTGATTCCATTGGTGTTATTTCTCATAATTTGATGGAATTTTCGTGCTCAATTAAATTCATGATTATAAGGTGTTTGATGGAAAGTTTGAACAAGAAATTGGCCTTTTGAAATGCCGATCTTCAGTTTTGCACATGGTGTAATCGATTACTTTCAAAGTGCAATCGATTGTCACATAATGATTTCACGTTTTTTTTTAAAACACTGATGCAAACGATTGCTTCCAAAGTGCAATCGATTATAACATCACAAAAATGTATTTTCTGCCTTTTTTGGGTGCTGCTTTGATCCATATCTCTTTTTCTACTCACTCTTTTTTATTTTTTATTTGGATTACAATTTTAATGTCCAATTTATCTTTAAATTCAATTAACTTTGGGTGTAGATGAAGTTGGATAAATGTCCATTAATTTAAATCTACCTAAGAGTGGATTATTTAATTCATTTTTGGTGCTTTGGATTAATGATATGTTTAGTACTTTAATCCATCGAGATGAGTGATTTAATTTAAAGATGAAAGAAATTTAAGGTAGTATCATTCCCATACCTTTTCATCTTATCCCCCTTTCTTATTATACTACATGTTAAGGGATGATGATCTCTATATCATTTATCCAAACATGAAGTGCATAGATTGATATTGTCCCGATTTTAGAAAATGATCATTCGTGGCCCAAACCTATGTTTGCAAGCCCAAGTATGTTTATTTGAACCCTTTGATCCAATAACCTTGAGATTCATTATTAGGAGGCTTTGGTTATACCAATCCTCCAATGGATCTTCATTAATTTTGGTCAATGCGGATCACTTAAACATCATTGATTATTAAATGTTGCCTTGACGATTCTTAAATGGATGACATACTTGACAAAAATCAAATGCAACTTGTTGTTGAGAGGATTTGATTCTACCCATCCTCTAATGAGTTCCAAATTCCAGTTTCAAGATGGTCATCCAAATAACCATTAACTTCTAACAATTGACTTTATTTTATGCTTTTATTTTATGCTTTTACTTTATGTACCATTTACTTTAGCATTTACATTTCATGCTATTTTCAACTTTTCTTGCTTGAGCATTTACTTTTATGTCATTTTTATTTTGATCACTTGAGCTTTTCTTTTCCTTTTGAAGACACTTAATAATCAACATGAACCATAAAAAACTTTAATGATACTTGGACTATTTGGTTATTGTCTTCGGCATTATGGAGTATTGTACTTCTTGGACCTAGGATTAGAGATCTTGATCACATGTTGGAGGCCTTGTGACCTTTATTGTTATTTTTTCTAGAGAACTTGAGGTTTACCTTAAGATATTGGGTTTCTTGTTTGTTTTGTGTGCAAGTTATTATGATTACATACTTTGTCTGTAATTTGGAATTCGTCTGTATACAGTCGTTACTCTGCCCAATATTTGTGAAGACTTAATACACTTGAAGTTTGCTCTTCTCAAGAGGTTTAGTATCCTTGCTTGGTTTTAATCCAAAGAATAGGAATTCTATCTTTACTCATAATGTCAAGTATTGGCTTTTTGTTGGTTAGATGGTTCTTCTCCCTAGCTTTTAACTTATGCTTTAGTATAGTCTCTTCATCTCCTCCCATCTTCTTTAATTTCAAAAATTTTCTCCCTCCTTTTGAAAACTCTTCTTGTTTCTAAACTTGAACCACTTTCATAATAAACTTGGATTTAGGTCCATGCATTTTCAAAACATTTTTATAAATAAACTTCAATCAACTTAATAATAGCTTGACATTTTTGTGAGAAGACTAAAAGACAATCAATCTCATTCAAACCATTTGCAATTTTGGCTCTTATCTTTAAATTTTTCTCAAAAGATTGGACTCTTGTCCATCCTTGTAGTGATGCAAACAACTATACTTCTACAATATGTAGTGAAGTGAGATATTTTCCACTTGGTTGTTGAGTGAGGCATTATTGATTTTAAATTCTCCTTTCTCATGATTGTGGTTAGTAAGTATGTTTTCCACACGGACAATGACAATGATGTCTTATCTCATAAAATTAACCAACACACTTGTTTTAAAATTTTAAAGGTGAACTACGAGTATCCTGATCCCCTATTGCACGGAAGGTGGTACGTAGGCACTAAAGGTTCGCAACCGCAGCAGGTGCAAAAATCATAAAAATGTATTTCTTTTCTTACCTCCATCATCTATTTTTTATACAATATTTTATAGCCAAAATATACAGATTTTTCAAAGAGGTTCCTGCGGAGTACCGTAGATGTTTAGGGTGCTAATACCGTCACTTTGCATAACCAACACCCTTACTTTGAATATTTCCCCCTCTTTTGGGTTACTCACTATTTTCCAATTCCTTTCGAAACAATAAAGCACCGTGTCAATTTTTATTTTGATCTGTACGAGTCTAGTCAATCCAATGGCCTAGTCTTAAACATTTCTACAGCTACAGAAAAAAATGGCGACTCTGCTGGGAAAAGATTGACCTCTTTTTGGTCCATCCCTATGTGTATTGATCCTATATTTGTCTATATATGTATATGTTCTATTGTTTGTTATATATTATATGTTGTATATATGTTTGTCTGGACTTTTCTAGTTTTCAGAGTGCTTGGTGATTACTCATGAGTCCTATACCCGGACATGGGCAAACTTAAGATAGGACGGGCGGTATAGTCATGTTAACTTTGAGGGAGTAATCCCAAAAAAAGAGACATGAGATCCACCACTTAGTGGAGGCCCCTTTGACTGTAGTGTCATTTACCGTGTAATTAGGAAGACGTACTGCTTTCAATCTGGGAGCCTGCTGAAGCTGAGGACCGCAAAATACCTAACCCATCTTGGCCTTTTAAGTGTAGTGCGGAAGCTATGACGGAGTGATTTGGAAATTGTTGTCACACGATACTACGCTTGTAAGAGTTTTTCTTGAGAGTATTACTAATTACCGAGTTAATCGAGAAGTTATTAATATCCGAAGGAAGGATGTAGACTCTGGGAACCTCTAGAACCTTGTTCGGCAGGTGATAACTCTTAGACCATATCTTATGGGTAGTACCTTTGACCTCATACTCGTGACGCTGAACCTATGAACCCTATATTTCTGATCTTGTGTGTGATTGTTGCATCATGCATCCATGCACTCATAAGTATCTTTTGAAGAAATTTCATTTCAAGGGACTTAAAAGTTGACCATTTGTGAATATCTCAGGTACTTTTTGACTATGGATTTTGGAAAAAGAAAGACTGGAAAATACAGTTTCAAAGATCCCAAGATAGATGAGTTGATGAGTCTGACTCTCGAGATTGAGTGTTCTGCAAATTTTTGGAGGAAGTATGGGTCCATCATTTCTCTCATGAAGCTTAGGATGAAGGAGGGTATTCTCTCGACCTTGGTCCAGTTCTGTGATCCGATGCCTCGATGCTTTACTTTCCCTGACTATCAGTTGATGCCTACATTAAAGGAGTATTCTTACCTGCTGGGTTTGCCTATTATCGATCGTATTCCTTTCACTGGTTTGGAGGGTGAGCCAAAACCACATGAGATTGCTTCTTTGATCCTGGGGAAGTTTGAGGTTGAAGCCCACATGACTACTAAAGGAGGGATTAGAGGATTACCAGCTCAATTCTTATTGGAGAAAGCTCGTTACTTTTCCAAGATAAAGAGTACAATCGCTTTTGAAGCCATTTTTGCTCTACTTGCTTACGGGTTGTTCTTATTTCCTAATGTAGATAAATTTGTTGACATTAATGCCATCAGGATCCTCATGATAGGGAACCCAGTTCCTACATTGTTGGTGATACTTGTTACTCTATTCATCTTCATGATTCTTATCATGGGGGGATGATTATCTACTCCACGCCTCTGTTGTACTGGTGGTTTACTTATCATTTTCCTCAGTCTGACGCTTTCTGGGATATCAGGGAGGAACCCCGTTGGGCTCCTAAGATCATGGCACTTACTCACTCAGATATTTCTTGGTATCATCAAGCTTACCATGATGTAGAGATTGTTGACAGTTGTGGTAGTTTCCCCAATGCACCTCTTCTTGGTACAAAGGGAGGAATCAACTATAACCCTGTTCTTGCACGATGATAACTTGGTTATCCAATAAGGGATAAGCCAAATAGTATTCA